>JAWZYU010000021.1:66782315-67982315 GCA_038380435.1 Ryuthela nishihirai | reverse complement strand
GATAAAACAACCCAACCCAAGGACCCTAAGAGCTCAGAGTAGGTTGGAGGAAGAAGACCCACTGGACAACTGTTAGGAGATCATCAAGGCCATCCAGCGTGTTCTTCAACGGTCACAGAAGGAGTTCTGTTGCACAAGGGAACCAAGACTTCACGTTCCATCAAACAGACGGCGGTCTCTTTCTTACGGGGGTGAAGGAAGGAATTAGCGGAGATATATCTCAACGCCTGCGCAGGTAGGACTCGAACCTGGAAATTGTACAGTCGCTCAAAAAAGTATCCGAACACCATGGTTGATTACAAAATTGAGATAAAATATTTGGCAACGATTTTTTTTAGAAATTAGTGATCTGGCAACCTTCGTGTCACACGAAGGTTGCCAGATAACTAATTTCTAAAAAAAAATCGTTGCCAGATATGTTTTCTGAATTCTGTAATCAACCATAGTGTTCGGATACTTTTTTGAGCGACTGTACATTATGAGCTTGGTGCGCTATCGACTGAGCCAATCCCCGCCCTACTTATTGTTAATCATAATCGTTAAGGGTTGAGTTGTTTTACCTCTGAGCGTCACTTTTTTGCACACCATGGGCTAAATGGCCAGGTCACATGGACCCCGAAGGCTCAGAGAAGGTTGAAGGAGGGGACCCACTGGAACAGCTGTTAGGAGACAGATGGTAGCCTCCCGTCAAGGCCATCCAGCATGTTCTTTAACGTGCACAGGGTATATCTCTCCCGCACACGGGGCCACGGCTTAACGTCCCATCCGACGGACGACGGCCTTTACCAAGCTCATCGGTGTGTGCAGGGCGAGGAGCTTTGCGGAGATGAAATTCAACGCTGACCCAGCTGGGACTCGAAAGTAGGAACTACAGATTACGAGCCTGGCGCGCTACCGACTGAGCCACCCCCTAATCGTTAAGGAACAGGATATATGTTTGTGAGTTAATATTGCTGAATCCTTTAACCTACTTGTGATTTCTCTAGTAACTAGTTTTTCTAAATCCTCACTTGACTTTCCAAGGGGAAATGGTGGCTTGCCCCTTCCCCTTCCCCAACAAGAGGATTTCTATCAAATTTCCTTCCTCAATAAGAGCTTCATGAATTCCCCCCCTCCCACCCATAACGATATAAATGCTTTCAGGAAACTACTCTTTCTAATCGAAATAGAAGATTCGTAGTAAAACAAGTGTTTGCTGGATTTTCTGTTAGGTAAGTGTATTCTAGTCGTCATTTCTTCTTCTGCATCCCCATTGATTGGTAATGCAAAGAAAGAGCAGACAGACCTTATAGAAGAAACACAGATAGAATGAGCGAAAGGAACGGAAAGTAGCAGACAACAGGAAAAAAAAAAAACGTTGGGCACTAAAAAAGAACAGAAAAGAGTACATTAGTTGGGATTTGTTGTAGCATAAAACTCTTCCTAGACACGTCGCGTTTCGATCAATATAAACCGTGTTATCGGTAATAAAATTCCCTAAAGGGATTTTAAGTTTATATTGCTGTGGGGCAGAATGGCATCGCAACTTCTGCAGAATATTTCGGAGATGAAGACCAGAAGGATGACTTGGCTCTCATCATAATCGATGTAAAGTCATTATGACATTCAATAACCATTCGGTCTATCACGCTGATGCGGTTTAATTCGGGCCCATTGGGTTGAACGATCAGTCAGTTTCTGTGATGGAGTTTTTCATTTGTTCAACGGAAAAATTTCGTCTTTCCAACACGCAAAAAATTGAGCAGAAACGTTTATTTTTTTCCCGTTAAATCATAAGCATAATTTTAAGCATTTTAGTATGTATGGTTTATGCTCATGCTGTGAAGAATTATTCATTTGATTTGCTTTTATAAAAAGAAGGAGTATACTTTTTCGGTACATTAATAATTTGGATTTCTAGTTTGTTTGTCTGCGTATGATACCAAAGTATTGTTCGCTTGTATTTTAACACCCTGATATATGTGAATAATAACTATATACCTGTGTTCTCTTGCATATTAACATACTGAATAATGTTCGCTCCTGGGGTTTCACCTCTGGGAGACCATTTTTTGCGCACAATAGGTTCTTGCTGTTGTTTTACCTCTGGAAACTATTTTTTGCACACAATAAGTTATTGCTGCTATTTTATCTCTCGAGAACATTTTTTGGACAAATAGTTTCTTGCTATTGTTTTACCTCGGGAAACCATTTTTTGCACACAATAGGTTCTTGCTGTTGTTTAACCTCTCGAGAACATTTTTTGCACGCAATAAGTTCTTGCTGTTGTTTTACCTCTAGAAACCATTTTTTGCACACAATAGATTCTGGCTCCTATTTTACCTCTCGAGAACATTTTTTTCACAATTAGGTTCTTGCTGTACCTCTGGAAACCATTTTTTCTTGCACACAATAGGTTCTTGCTGCTATTTTACTTCTCGAGAACATTTTTTGCACAAATAGGTTCTTGCTGTTGTTTTATCTCTGGAAACCATTTTTTGCACACAATAAGTTCTTGCTGCTATTTTATCTCTCGAGAACATTTTTTGCACAAATAGGTCCTTGCTGTTGTTTTATCTCTGGAAACCATTTTTTGCACACAATAAGTTCTTGCTGCTATTTTACCTCTCGAGAACATTTTTTGCACACAATAGGTTCTTGCTGTTGTTTTACCTCTGGAAACCATTTTTTGCACACAATAAGTTCTTGCTGCTATTTTACCTCTCGAGAACATTTTTTGCACACAATAGGTTCTTGCTGTTGTTTTACCTCTGGAAACCATTTTTTGCACACAATAGATTCTGGCTCCTATTTTACCTCTCGAGAACATTTTTTTCACAATTAGGTTCTTGCTGTACCTCTGGAAACCATTTTTTCTTGCACACAATAGGTTCTTGCTGCTATTTTACTTCTCGAGAACATTTTTTGCACAAATAGGTTCTTGCTGTTGTTTAACCTCTGGAAACCATTTTTTGCACACAATAAGTTCTTGCTGCTATTTTACCTCTCGAGAACATTTTTTGCACACAATAGGTTCTTGCTGTTGTTTTACCTCTGGAAACCATTTTTTGCACACAATAAGTTCTTGCTGCTATTTTACCTCTCGAGAACATTTTTTGCACACAATAGGTTCTTGCTGTTGTTTTACCTCTGGAAACCATTTTTTGCACACAATAAGTTCTTGCTGCTATTTTACATCTCGAGAGCATTTTTTGCACACAATAGATTCTGACTGCTATTTTACCTCTCGAGAACATTTTTTTCACAATTAGGTTCTTGCTGTACCTCTGGAAACCATTTTTTCTTGCACACAATAGGTTCTTGCTCTTATTTTACTTCTCGAGAACATTTTTTGCACAAATAGGTTCTTGCTGTTGTTTTACCTCTAGAAACCATTTTTTGCACACAATAAGTTCTTGCTGCTATTTTACTTCTCGAGAACATTTTTTGCACAAATAGGTTCTTGCTGTTGTTTTACCTCTGGAAACCATTTTTTGCACAGAATAAGTTCTTGCTGCTATTTTACCTCTCGAGAACATTTTTTTCACAATTAGGTTCTTGCTGTAGTTCTGGAAACCATTTTTTCTTGCACACAATAGGTTCTTGCTGCTATTTTACTTCTCGAGAACATTTTTTGCACAAATAGGTTCTTGCTGTTGTTTTACCTCTGGAAACCATTTTTTGCACACAATAAGTTTTTGCTGCTATTTTACCTCTCGAGAACATTTTTTGCCCAAATAGGTTCTTGCTGTTGTTTTACCTCTGGAAACCATTTTTTGCACACAATAAGTTCTTGCTGCTATTTTACTTCTCGAGAACATTTTTTGCACACAATAAGTTCTTGCTGTTGTTTTACGTCTGGAAACCATTTTTTTGCACAGAATCGGTTTTTGCTGCTATTTTATCTCTTGAGAACATATTTTGCACAAATAGGTTTTTGCTGTTGTTTTACCTTTCGAGAACATTTTTTGCACACAATAGGTTCTTGCTGTTGTTTTACCTCTGTAAACCATTTTTTTTTTGCACACAATAGGTTCTCGCTGCTATTTTACCTCTCGAGAACATTTTTTGCACACAATAGGTTCTTGCTGTTGTGTTACCTCTGAGCAGTACTTTTATGGACACAATGGCTAAATTTCCAGGTCATAAGAACCCCAAGCCTCAGAGGATCTACTGCACAGCTGGTATGAGAGAGATGGCATCCTCCCGTCAAGGTCTTCACACTAGTCACAATCTATCAAGGCGATTCACTGCCAACTGTTACCACTGGAAGCCTCTTTCTTGTTCCTTAATGTGGCACCCTGTTTCAAGTTTTTAATGTGCACAACATATAGCTCTCCCGCACACAGGGGGCCACAGGTTAACGTCCCTTTCCTCAAGGGGCGACCTTTCCAAGCCTAATGGTGTCCTATTTCCTGTCAATGTTAAACGAGGGTTAGAGGATAAAATATCATCTAGTGCACAGTTGGGTCTCTAACTTGAAAACATCAAGTTATGTGTCTGAGCGCTGTCAACCGTTTCTTCTACAACAACCTAAAATCCCATTGGCTGATTTGAAATTATGACTCTCCTTATACAAATGACATTAAAAGAGATGTTGGATGCTTATTCCTTTTCTCAATACTTTAAGAGCTTTTTAATTCGCTTTATCAGAAAGAATTGTGCTTTATTAGATAGATTATTATCTACTTTATTTTCACAGTTCCTTTAATACTCGATTATATCCATCTCTGCCCGTTTTCCATGTTTTATAAATGGCTGCCATCCATCATTATGTAAGTTCAGCTTCTTTTGTCTTTTCTCGCCGTCATCCGGAGTTATCCATCACCAGTCAAAAAGAAAATCAGTTTTCAGTTTGAAAACTTCAAATTATGCAGATCTACCTCCTGAACCTGTAAATATGTCTTCACTGCGTCACACAGAGGCCATCCACCGCAGCCTGATATCGTTGAAAGCTCTCTACAGTTTCTTTGCTTTCCTGTTCGTTAGGCCAGAAAAATTTGCTTCTTACGTCGTTTTTGTCTGAAATCCTTTAATCAAACACGAAGATGAGTAAACTTGATATTTGCACACTTTCAAGCTTTATACAGCGTAAATGAACGAGGAGTTCAAAGTTATGTAAAATGTTGACGATGATGGATAATATATTCTTTAAAACATATTTTTTTATAATATATCAATTAACAAACATATTTTTAGATCGATATGAAGTCAATAAGAGCATTTTAAAGGTGCATTCTAAATATTTGAATATGGAATCTTTTCTTTTTATCTGGTTTGAACGGGTTTAGGAGTTGGGTTGCTCTGTTTTATCTTCTTTGCACACACTGGCTTAAATTGCCAAGTCACAAAGACCCCAAAGTTTCAGAGAAGATCAGGGATTGATATCCTGTGGACAGCTATTGGGATACAAATGGTAGCCTCCCGTCAAGGCCATCCAGCGTGTTCTTTAACGCGCACAAGGTATGGCTCTCTTGCACAGTGGCCATGGCTTAAGTCCCATCCGATGGACGGCGGCCTTTACCAAGCCGATCGGTGTCCGCTACTGACCGTGGGCAGGGCGGGGAGTTTTGCGGAGATAAATCTCAAAGCTGGCCCAGCTGGGACTCGAACCAGGGATCTGCAGATTACGAGCCTGGTGCGCTACCGACTGAGCCGATCTCCACTCCTATTTATCGTAAGATAAATAACCTGAAATATATAATGTGCCTATATTGAAATATGTAAATACTCTGAATATTTGATGTAACAGTTGAAATCTGCAAAACTTTGCCTTATCTGGTCTAGCGGTTAGCGTACAGTCGCTCAAAAAATATCCGAACACTACGGTTGATTCCAGAATTCAGGAAAAAATATCTGGTAACGTGTTTTTTAGAAATTAGTGATCTGGCAACCTTCGTGTCACGTGACACGAAGGTTGCCAGATCATTAATTTCTAAAATAACGTTGCCATATATTTTTCCTTAATTCTGGAATCAACCATAGCGTTCGGATACTTTTTTGAGCGACTGTAGGTGGTCATATTATTTTGATACTAGATCGTGTGGGCCCACTCAAAGAAATATTGAGCGTGTGCAGTTACCGTTCACAGCAAACTGGAGCGTGTGCAGTAACTGCACACGCTCCAGTTTGCTGTGAACGGTAACTGGAGCGTGTACAGTTGCTGTACACGCTCCAGATATTTTTCCTGAATTCTATAATCACATGACACGAAGGTTGCCAGATCACTAATTTCTAAAAAAATCGTTGCCAGATATTTTTTCTGAATTCTGGAATCAACCATAGCGTTCGGATACTTTTTTGAGAGACTGTACCTAACTAAAACCAGAGAGCATGTCCTTGTATAAGTGTTTATACGTTGTATGGGAAACCAGAACAAGCCCACCTTTAAAAAAAATAATAAAACAAAAAAAAATTGCATGCCATCATGAGAGAAAGAGAAGAGCCATAATTAAGGTAAAATGTTTTTTTTTTATCAAGAATAAGGCAAGATAAGATCTCTCTTACTTAAATAAACCATTTATGAAATATTGTAACTGAATATAGATATCAGCATGAAATCTGTTTAAATAGTTAATTTAAGCAATATTTATTGACTACGTCATTATTGTTAAGTTGTTGGGTTGTTTTACCTCTGAGCGGCACTTTTTTGCACACCATATGCTAAATGGCCAGGTCACATGAACCCCGAAGGCTCAGAGAAGGTTGAGGGAGGGGACTCACTGGAACAGCTGTTGGGAGACAGATGGTAGACTCCCGTCAAGGCCATCCAGCGTGTTCTTTAACGTGCACAGGGTATGGCTCTCCCGCACACGGGGCCACGGCTTAACGTCCCATCCGACGGACGGCGGCCTTTCCAAACCCATCGGTGTCCCCTACTGACCGTGGGCAGGGCGGAGGAATTTTTGTGACTCGAACCTGGGAACTACAGATTATGAGCCTGGCGCGCTACCGACTGAGCCACCCCCGCCCCTTATTGTTAAGAGTTATGAAAACAGAAACAACGGACAATCCAGGTTAACAGCGAGATAAATGAACATGTAAATGCCAATTCTTGATAATCAAAAAACAATTATATTAAAAGCCTATTTAAAATATTCTTCTTGGGGAATATTTGAAGCTGTTGATAAAGGTTATCCATTCCAACTTCGGTAATATACTTTAACTTTAAGGTAAGCAACATTCATATTTATTATTTTTAACATACAACAATGAATCAAGAAATTTCCCTGAATGAAAAAAAAAATAGAATAAGATAACACCGTGATTGCAATTGGAGCGATAACTCTAGCAAATATTATGTTCATTATTTTCGCATTTTTTGAAAGTTAAAAAGCGATGGTGCACATTATACTCTATTTTAATGGTATATATTTTGTGTTCCGCGGACCTCCAGAGTTCAGCAAACGCATGAGCATATTACACTTTGTTCCACCGCTAGAGGGGGCTTTGCTAATAGTAATATTTCATCAATACGTATCCAGTTCCAAGAATGTTTTATCATTTCTCTCTAAAAACAACAATAACAAAAACAAAAGCAAAAAAATTAAGTCTACAGACAGACGAGAAAGTGAATTCATTAGCTCGTTTTTTTAAACGAGCTAATGAATTTCTCTTCAAGTAGGTGCATGCCACAAACGTGGGACAGAAATCTGTCAACGTAATACGCCATAGACGAGATTCTTAAAAAGCTAACACAGAAAATAAACATCCATACCTTAGCCAGGACTCGAACCCGGATCTCTTTGGGGCGGGGTGGCTCAGTCGGTAGCGCGCCAGACTCGTAATCTGCAGTTCCCAGGTTCGAGTCCCAGCTGGGTCAGCGTTGAGATTTATCTCCGCAAAAATTCCCCGCCCTGCCCACGGTCAGTAGGGGACACCGATGGGCTTGCAAAGGCCGCCGTCCGTCGGATGGGACGTTAAGCCGTGGTCCCGTGTGCGGGAGAGTCATACCTTGTGCACGTTAAAGAACACGCTGGAAGGTCTTGACGGGAGGCTACCATCTGTCTCCCAACAGCTGCTCCAGTGGGTTCCCAACCTTCTCTGAGCCTTCGGGGTTCTTATGATTTGGCCATTTAGCCCATGGTGTACAAAAAAGTGCCGCTCAGAGGTAAAACAACCCAACACAGTTTGAAGACGAAGAATTTTCCGGTGTTGCAAAAGTCATTTCTGACTCGGCACGCGCTCTCAGAGCCCGTGGCAAACGATCGAGGTATTTATTTCGCCAGATTTTGGCATTCTGGTAAAACAACCCAATCTTGACGGGAGGCTACCATCTGTCTCCCAATAGCTGTTCCAGTGGGTCCCCTCCCCCAACCTTCTCTGAGCCTTTGGGGTCCTTGTGGCCTGGCCATTTAGCCCATGGTGTGCAAAAAAGTGCCGCTCAGAGGTAAAACAACCCAACGTTAAAGAACACGCTGGATGGCCTTGACGGGAGGCTACCATCTGTCTCCCAACAGCTGTTCCAGTGGGTCCCCTCACCCAACCTTCTCTGAGCCTTCGGGGTCCATGTGACCTGGCCATTTAGCCCATGGTGTGCAAAAAAGTGCCGCTCAGAGGTAAAACAACCCAACCTTGACGGGAGGCTACCATCTGTCTCCCAACAGCCGTTCCAGTGGGTCCCCTCCCCCAATCCTCTCTGAGCCTTCGGGGTCCATGTGACCTGGCCATTTAGCCCATGGTGTGCAAAAAAAGTGCCGCTCAGATGTAAAACAACCCAACCCAACGGATCCCTTTGATCAGTATCAAACACGCCACCCATTCGGCCAGTAAAAATATACTTAAAACCATTTGATCCTTCCTCCGTTAATCCAAAACAGCCGAAGTGCAAAATATCTTGGTCACAGAAGGCTAATACATGCACATCTCTGGTGATCAGGCCATCCATAATCAAAATCCTACAATTAATGCATCTAACCTCCCACAAAATGCCTTTACAGCAAGCAATCCCCTGTTTCCGATGCGTAATCAGCCGGTAAGACTCCTCGAACCAATCCTCGTTCTGATAGATATAACCTGACACTGCTTCGACTCCCAATGGGGCAACTAACTCTGGAATGAAGTTCAAATCATTAACCACAGAGGAGTCATTTCTGCAGATCACACACCATCAATAACTGTTACCTCTTCTCCTCAGCAGGATCTAACTGTTTCCACCAACACGAAGGTAAACTCTAACTACTCATCGGGAGATTTCGGATGTTTCATGATAATTAAGAGGGTTCTGATGATATCGCACTATCTACAGCTCATTCGCGATGGATATTCCAGGAAGGAGACGATGACCTTATATCAAACATACCTTAGGGTAAAGCGTCAAAGCTCTTCTCCGTCTCTTACCGCAACAACATTCCCAATCGATTATTATATTTACGGCGGCGTTAACACAGAATGCCGCAGGGTCCTGGCAGCAGATACTAGAACAGGACTTGATGCCTCTCTTCGTATCTTCGAAGTAATCCTCTGCACAGAGATGAGAACTTCTAAGGAAATCTAATTAGTCCGTTTCCTTGAAGAAGAGCGGGTAGCTTTAGTCTCTTTGGTTAGCACCGTGAAAAGTGGTTTTGTTTTCGCTTTTATTGGGGATGAAAGTTGATTTTTTTTCTCACTCTCTTTCCTGGGACATATCTTCCACTTCGTTTTCCACATTTATCTCTGTTACTTAAGCAGCCCGAGGGGGGGGGGGTGTAGGGCCAGCTTTATAATTAGTTGCTTTTTACCAAGAAGTGACTAAAAATTCTGACTTCATTTTTTGTCAATGGTGTTACTTGCTTATCGAACGTTTAACACTATAAGTGGCATGAAGAGAGGAGAAACGTGGAGGTCATTGACCTTAAATGACCTGTCAATCAGTCTACGATCAATTGCCGAAGTGTGAACTGCGCAGTCTCTTAGTCTCAGTCTCACCAATTGACACTCTTATTATTCTATTGGGGTGGGTTGTTTTACCTCTGAGCGGCATTTTTTTACACACCATGGGCTAAATGGCCAGGTCACATGGACCCCGAAGGCTCAGAAGGTTGGGGGAGGGGACCCACTGGAACAGCTGTTGGGAGACAGATGGTAGCGTCCCGTCAAGGCCATCCAGCGTGTTCTTTAACGTGCACAGGGTATGGCTCTCCCGCACACGGGGCCACGGCTTAACGTCCCATCCGATGGACGGCTGCCTTTCCAAGCCCATCGGTGTCCCCTACTGACCGTGGGCAGGGCGGGGAGTTTTGCGGAGCTTATTCTATCGAGCCCTAGTAGGCGGATGATAGGCGTTGATGTTTGGTATCTATTTTACGGCAATTATCATTGTAATAAAATGTTTTTTATAAGTCATAAGTTGCTTAATTTTTTACATAAATCACTATTGAATAATATACTGGTTTCAATAAATTAAGGACCATCCCTGTGTTAATTTGTTTTTAAATGTGACAGCAGATAAAGATCTCAATCAAATAAATCAATATCTCGATTTTCAACAATATTCGTTCAGTATTTAATGAGTTATGGAAGTTTGAATATTTAACGATAACAATGCGTCACAAAAATTGACTTCAGAAGTTAATTAAAATTTAGTAATAAGTATTGTATCAAAGTGTTTAATAAAAGAAGTTGTGTTTTAAAACTGTAAAGAATTCTTTCACTATTCATCAATTTTGTATCAGTTTCTTAAGACCGGCATTGCTGTTGTTAAATATTCAAAATTCCATAACTCATTAAATACTGAACGAATATTGTTGAAAATCGAGATATTGATTTATTTGATTGATATATTTATCTGCAATCACATTTTTCAAAACAAAAAAAAAAATATTTTAGAAGTTAACAGGTTCGACGTTAGCTTCCCATTGACTTAACATAGGGATTTTCCTTAATTTATGGAAACCAGTGCATATGGGATCTCAGAAGAAATACAAAATTCCGGATCTGACGTGGTGTTCAAGGTCGAATAGGGATCAGAGTGACGTTCGAAAAAACAAAAGGTACCGAATCGCCAATTGATTTCTCGTACAGTAGCTCAAAAAAGTATCCGAACACTATGGTTGATTACAGAATTGAGAAAAAATATCTGGCAGCGATTTTTTTTAGAACTTAGTGTTCTTTTCTTTTTCCCCTTGAGCAAGGTGGGTGAGGCGGGGGTGGCTCAGTCGGTAGCGTGCCAGGCTCGTAATCTGCTAGTTCCCAGGTTCGAGTCCCAGTTGTGTCAGCGTTGAGATTGATCTCCGCAAACTCTCCCTCCCCTACCCATGGTCAGTAGGGGACACCGATGGGCTTGGAAAGGCCGCCGTCCCCTCGGATGGGACGTTTAGCTGTGGGCCCGTGTGCGGGAGAGCCATACCCTGTGCACGTTAAAGAACACGCTGGATGGCCTTGACGGGAGGCTACCATCTGTCTCCCAACAGCTGTTCCAGAGCGTCCCCTCCCCCAACCTTCTCTGAGCCTTCGGGGTCCTTGTGACCTGGCCATTTAGTCCATGGCGTGCAAAAAAGTGCCGCTCAGAGGTGAAACAACCCAACCCAACCCTTGAGTAAGGTAGGTACATAGTTTGTAAACTTTTTTTCATCCCTATCTTACTTATACAGGAATCAATAGTAACGTTTTATCATATATTATATAAAATAAAGAGTGAGTTGTCCATTTTTAAGCTGTTTATCGCAGAAACGTTGTCACATGAATTTTATAATCTTAAATGAAAGGTTTCCTCGTTTTTAAAATGGGTGGCAAATTGGATCGCCACATTTATTACCAAGACACAAGACTGCTTACCTACGCACACTCACTAAATGAATACCAGAAAGGTACACATACCCCACTAAAAGACATTTACTCGACACAAACGCCTTTAGAACTCGCCAATGTGGAGACTGACACGCAACGAAGGGCCATAAACTTGCCTCCCCAATCCACATAAACTAGCGAAGTATTAAGTTAAACATTTGCTCAGAGAAAACAAAAACATGGCTCTGTTCAAAGTGTCAAGTCAACGTCCTTTCAAATGCTTTAAAATAGATTAATAGAGCCATGAAATCCTCTCCGTACGATTCCGGCGCGTGTGAGACACACGACTTTATAGCTCGTGATACTCTCGATAGCGAAAGGAAGAGGTCTCCGTCGTCCAATGACGCACGAGCGGAATACGTGCCTTTTACCTCACTTCCGGTTGGTCTGAAATCGCTCGACGCTCTCTAGGCAAGATGCTGAGGACTCGCTAAAGGAGAGCTGCAAATTAATTAACGTGTGTGAAGCCGTGTTGATAATTAGTGAATGTTGGCTACCGCGCACACAAAGGCATGAGAGTTCCCATTACCAAATCTACTACTACTCTCCTACCGCCAACAGTGGCTGCAGGAGTTGATGCTGATGCCTTTGCAGGTTATAAACACGTTCGTCAAAGCGTTCATACACAGAGAGACTAGCTCGTTTGCTGGCCTACTGTTTCGTTCCGTTGGGCTCTAAATATCCGCTGTGTGTTCACCGGGTCTTTCCTCGGATCTCTGTCGACTCTCATCAGGGGGTGACGTCGCCGTTCAGCACGTGCGGACGAGATTGCCCCCGTCGAATTCGGAAAGATGGCGAATTAGGTTGTTGAATGAAGGGCTCCTGCTATCAGCAGAATTTTGCAGAAGGCTTTTGCCGAAGATTCGGTAACAATCTAAGAGAGGTTAAATGTGACGTTAGCATTTGGTTTGTTTTAAAATGAGATGGTTCGATGAGAACGGAAAGTGGTTGTTTAAAGCAGTTATTATCCAAGTTGGGTACAAATAGATGTACAGTCGCTCAAAAAGGTAGCCGAACACTACGGTTGATTACAGAATTCAGAAAAAATATCTGGCAACGATTTTTTTTAGAAATTAGTGATCTGGCAACCTTCGTGTCACGTGATTACAGAATTCAGGAAAAATATCTGGAGCGTGTACAGCAACTGTACACGCTCCAGTTACCGTTCACAGCAAACTGGAGCGTGTGCAGTTACTGCACACGCTCCAGTTTTCTGTGAACGGTAACTGCACACGCTCAATATTTCCGTGAGTGAGCCCACACGATCTAGTATCAAAATAATATGACCACCTACAGTCGCTCAAAAAAGTATCCGAACACTACGGTTGATTACAGGATTCAGAAAAAATATCTGGCAACGATTTTTTTTAGAAATCAGTGATCTGGCAACCTTTGTGTCTTGCCAGATCACTGATTTCTAAAAAAAATCGTTGCCAGATATTTTTTCTGAATCCTGTAATCAACCGTAGTGTTCGGATACTTTTTTGAGCGACTGTACAGGAAACATCACGCCTATATAACTTTGACATTCTTGTACGATTTTTACTTCCCATTGTGATCTTTATACTTTTCAAATCTCTCTTTTCTTTCCGGGATAGAAGGCTCTATAGGCCTAAATTTCTACAATGGATAGATAATAAAAAAAAACAGAAGTTTTTCGTTTCTAATTTATGTCTCTGACTTCAGGGAACTTCATTTTAAAACCTAATAATTAAATACCTTTAAAATACATATGTAATTCACTAATAAAATCGAATTCTTGAAGCAAACATTTTCTGAAACGTCTGATGAACCAAACAAGAGAGAATGTTTGATTTATATATTCTATTTTCTGTTTCTCCTTTGAAAATTCCTATTGCATGAAATCTCTCTGAATCATAAACTTCAGCTCTCTTTTCTCGAACATTTCATTTACGTTTCCAAGCAAAACAATTCCGAGACATCCCCGTTGGCATGACAACTGTTGCCTCATCTCATCATCAAGCGTCAAACCCTAATCTTACTTAATCCCTTGTCAAAATATCTTTCAAGAATCTGTCGGGTAATTTGAATTCGATCGCTTTTATTTTGACGGAGGGATTTAACTGAAAGTTTGTTTATCATTCTCCAAACTAAAATGCCACTTTTCTTTTCTCCTTTTTGTCTTCTCTTCACCTTTTTTTTCATCTTCTCCTCTTCTTCTTCTTGAGGCTTAGTCACCATTAATTAATTTCTTCCTTAATTCAAGCATCTCATATCTCTGGCTAAGATATCGGTGTCAGGTATGCTTTATAACACCTGTCACTTTGACGTTTCAGAATCTGATCATTTCTGGTAACTCTCTAGTCCTTTTCTGTCGCCATCGCCTTGAATGCTGTCATTTCTTCAAGCTGCTTTTTTCAGCTTATCCTCTTCAAATGCATTTCAGAGTTTTTTTAGTTCAATCCGTAATCTCTTTTCTTAGCAACTTCTTTCTCCTCTGCTTTATGAAGTAGTGGTAATTTTGTTTATTTTTGCCTTGAGACAAGGAACAATTAAACTTGTACGGGCTAAAAACTAATTTTTCTGCTAACTTCAAAATTGCAGTTTGATCAAAAGTCGATTATGAGATAAAAGTTTCTTTTTAGGGAATCTACTTGTCATGGAGGTCTGAAAAGAGCTTTTTCAATATAGTACGTGGCAGAGAAAACTTTAGAAGATTTCTGTTGCGTTGTTTCACCTCTGAACGGCAGTTTTTTTGCGCATAATGGGCTAAATGGCCAGGTCATAAGGACCCCGAGGACTCACAGAAGGCTGGGAAAAACGGACCCATTGGGAAAAATCCTGGTTAGCGT
The DNA here is from genome assembly GCA_038380435.1 of Ryuthela nishihirai. NCBI lineage: Eukaryota > Metazoa > Arthropoda > Arachnida > Araneae > Heptathelidae > Ryuthela > Ryuthela nishihirai. Next base: position 67,967,757 of record JAWZYU010000021.1, on the reverse strand, counting down.
TGAGATTTATCTGCCATAAACCCCTACTCTCTTCTCATTGAAAAACCTCATTTGATTGGCTTAGAAAAGTCACCGTCCATCAGATGGAATGTAAATCCGTGGTTCCATGTGCATGTTACAGAACACTCTGTATGCCTTTAAATGGATTGGGGTTGGGTTGTTTTACCTCTGAGCGACACTTTTTTGCACACCACGGGCTAAATGGTCAGGTCACATGGACCCCGAAGGCTCAGAGATGTTTGGAAGAGGGGACCCACTGGAACAGCTGTTAGGAGATAGATGGTAGCCTCCCGTCAAGGCCATCCAGTGTGTTCTTTAGCGTGCACAGGGTATGGCTCTCCCGCACTCAGGGCCACGGCTTAACGTCTCATTCGATGGACGGCGGTCTTTCCGAGCACATCGGTGTCCCCTACTGACCGTGGGCAGGGCTGGGAATTTTGCGGAGATCAATCTCAGCGCTGACCCAGCTGGGACTCGAACCTGGGAACTACAGATCACGAGCCTGGCGCGCTACTGACTGAGCCACCCCCGCCCCATAGATTGAGGTCCTTATGACCTGGCCATGCCCACTGCAAACAAAAAAAAAATGCAGTTCAGACTAAAACAACCCCCCCCCCCTCCTATTCCACGTTGCCAGTGTCTTCAATTTCTTTGTTTACCCCTTCATCAAAGTCTGAACATTCAGCGTTGCCCAGCAACGACAGGAACGAGGAGCCAAAGTGCAAAGGAAAAACAAAATCCACCATTTGAGTGTCAGCTCTGTTAGCGAAGACAAATCAGACAACTTTGAATGCTCTTGTTTTATCCGTGCTGACAAACACATCCACTCCAAGGCTACCAGGAGAATCCTACACCCATGTTTTTGTTCTGTATTCGCTTTCCATGCAAATGGTGGGTGCCCGGTGTATTTGCACGCAAATGACTGCCTTCTTCTTCCAATTCTGAGTGCTCCTCTTTCCCGGCTTTAAAGCTGCCTCAGCTTCTTCCAAGATCATCTTCTACTTCCTCGTTCCCTGAGCATCTCTTCTCCATCTGTCGGCGCCAGAGGCTCAGCGCTCACTTGTTACTTCCAGAGAGCTCTCAGCTGGCTAATGAGTCACACGATACGACTTCAAGGTCGCGGGTTGCACGTGCATTTGCTGCCAGAGTGTGCAAAAAGGAAAACGTTGGACACCCGTCATTTGTTTACGTAAGTATTCAAGTATGATATAAACAATAAAGAGAATTTCTGTGAACTGAGTTGGCTTCTTTTTATAGGCACCACTAAGTCGATTAAAATAAGACTCGCCATTTAAAACTTTCTTGGATCGTTTCTATCTAAATAGTGTACAGCTCTTTCTGCTGAGGTCTCCTCTTCCTCACAGACCTCCCATAGGGGCGGGGGTGGCTCAGTCGGTAGCGACCCAAGCTCGTAATCTGTAGTTCCCAGGTTCGAGTCCCAGCTGGGTCAGCGTTGAGATTTATCTCCGCAAGATTCCCCGCCCTGCCCACGGTCAGTAGGGGACACCGATGGGCTTAGAAAGGCCACCGTCCGTCGGATGGGACGTTAAGCCGTGGCCCTGTGTGCGGGAGAGCCATACCCTGTGCACGTTAAAGAACACACTGGATGGCCTTGACGGGAGGCTACCATCTATCTCCTAACAGTTGTTCCAGTGGGTCCCCTCTTCCAAACATCTCTGAGCCTTCGGGGTCCATGTGACCTGACCATTTAGCCCGTGGTGTGCAAAAAGGTGTCGCTCAGAGGTAAAACAACCCAATATATTTCATTTCAAAGGGAATAATTCAAACTTTTAGAATTTCCTTTCAGGCGATTATCGAAATTTAGAAATTTGCGTTTCAGAGAATAATCCAAACTTAAAAATACTTCATTAATGACAATGATCCAAACTGAACAATTTTCATTTTGTGAAACATTCGAAACTCGAAACTTCCTCTTTCAGACGAGAGTGCAAACAGAATAATATCTATTTAAAGGAAAACTGCAAATTAAAAACTTTCCGTTTCAGGGAATAATCTGAATTCAATAATTTTTATTTCACGGAATAATCTAGATTTAACAATTTCCATTTCAGAGAAAATTCCAAATTCATTATGTTTCATTTCAGAGAAGTATCCAAATTCAATTATATATATTAACAAAATTTATTTTCAGAGAATAATCCAAATTCAATAATTTTCATTTCATGGAGAATTCCAAATTCAAGAATTTATTTCATAGAATAATTCAAATTGCCCAATTTTCATTTCAAGGAATAATCCAGATTTAACAGTTTTCTTTTCAGAGAATAATCCAAATCCATAATTTTCGTTTTAGGGAAGGATCCAAATTCAATTATTTCTATTTCAGAGGATGATCTAAATTCAAAAATTTTTCATTTCCGAAAACAATCCAAATTCTATAATTTTCACTTCAGAGAACAACTCAAAATCAATAACTTTCATTCTCAGACAACAATCCAAATTCTATAATTTTTTACTTCAGAGAATAATTTATATTCAATAATTTTCACTTCAGGGAATAATCCAAATTCATAATTTTCATTTTAGAGAAGGATCTAAATTCAGTTATTTCTATTTCAGGGAATGATCCAAATAAGAAAAAAAAATGAAATAATTTTCAGAGAATAATCCGAATTCAATAATTTTTATTTCAGAGAGTAATTGTAATTCAATAATTTTTATTTCAGAGAGTAATTAAATTCAATAATTTTTATTTCAGAGAATAATCCAAATTCAATAATTTTTATTTTAGATAATAATTGAATTTCAATAATTTTTATTTCAGAGAATAATTGAAATTCAATAATTTTTATTTCAGATAATAATTCTAATTCAATAATTTTTATTTCAGAGAATAATACAAATTCAATAATTTTTATTTCAGATAATAATTGAAATTCAATAATTTTTATTTCAGAGAATAATACAAATTCAATAATTTTTATTTCAGATAATAATTGAAATTCAATAATTTTTATTTCAGAGAATAATACAAATTCAATGATTTTATTTCAGATAATAATTGAAATTCAATAATTTTTATTTCAGAGAATAATCGAAATTCAATAATTTTTATTTCAGAGAATAATTCAAATTCGATTGTTTTGATTTCATAGACTAATCCAAATTCAATAATTTTTATTTCAGATAATAATTGAAATTCAATAAATTTTATTTCAGAGAGTAATTGAAATTCAATAATTTTTATTTCAGAGAATAATACAAATTCAATAATTTTTATTTCAGATAATAACTGAAATTCAATAATTTTTATTTCAGAGAATAATCGAAATTCAATAATTTTTATTTCAGAGAATAATTCAAATTCGATTGTTTTCATTTCATAGACTAATCCAAATTCAATAATTTTTATTTCAGATAATAATTGAAATTCAATAATTTTTATTTCAGAGAGTAATTGAAATTCAGTAATTTTTATTTCAGAGAATAATACAAATTCAGTAATTTTTATTTCAGATAATAATCGAAATTCAATAATTTTTATTTCAGAAAATAATCGAAATTCAATAATTTTTATTTCAGAGAATAATTCAAATTCGATTGTTTTCATTTCATAGACTAATCCAAATTCAATAATTTTATTTCAGATAATAATTGAAATTCAATAATTTTTACTTCAGAGAGTAATTTAAATTCAGTAATTTTTATTTCAGAGAATAATACAAATTCAATAATTTTTATTTCAGAGAATAATACAAATTGAATAATTTTTATTTCAGAGAATAATCGAAATTCAATAATTTTTATTTCAGAGAATAATCGAAATTCAATAATTTTTATTTCAGAGAATAATTCAAATTCGATTGTTTTCATTTCATAGACTAATCCAAATTCAATAATTTTTATTTCAGATAATAATTGAAATTCAATAATTTTTATTTCAGAGAGTAATTGAAATTCAATAATTTTTATTTCAGAGAATAATACAATTCAATAATTTTTATTTCAGATAATAATTGAAATTCAATAATTTTTATTTCAGAGAATAATCGAAATTCAATAATTTTTATTTCAGAGAATAATTCAAATTCGATTGTTTTCATTTCATAGACTAATCCAAATGCAATAATTTTTATTTCAGAGAATAATACAAATTCAATAATTTTTATTTCAGATAATAATTGGAATTCAATAATTTTTATTTCAGAGAATAATCGAAATTCAATAATTTTTATTTCAGAGAATAATTCAAATTCGATTGTTTTCATTTCATAGACTAATCCAAATTCAATAATTTTCATTTCAGATAATAATTGAAATTCAATAATTTTTATTTCAGAGAGTAATTGAAATTCAGTAATTTTTTTTTCAGAGAATAATATAAATTCAATAATTTTTATTTCAGATAATAATTGAAATTCAATAATTTTTATTTCAGAGAATAATCGAAATTCAATAATTTTTATTTCAGAGAATAATTCAAATTCGATTGTTTTCATTTCATAGACTAATCCAAATTCAATAATTTTTATTTCAGATAATAATTGAAATTCAATGATTTTTATTCAGAGAGTAATTGAAATTCAGTAATTTTTATTTCAGAGAATAATACAAATTCAATAATTTTTATTTCAGATAATAATTGAAATTCAATAATTTTTATTTCAGAGAATAATTCAAATTCGATTCTTTTCATTTCATAGACTAATCCAAATTCAATAATTTTCATTTCAGATAATAATTGAAATTCAATAATTTTTATTTCAGAGAGTAATTGAAATTCAGTAATTTTTATTTCAAAGAATAATATAAATTCAATAATTTTTATTTCAGATAATAATTGAAATTCAATAATTTTTATTTCGGAGAATAATCGAAATTCAATAATTTTTATTTCAGAGAATAATTCAAATTCGATTGTTTTCATTTCGTAGACTAAACCAAATTCAATAATTTTTATTTCAGATAATAATCGAAATTCAATAATTTTTATTTCAGAGAATAATCAAAATTCAATAATTTTTATTTCAGAGAATAATTCAAATTCGATTGTTTTCATTTCATAGACTAATCCAAATTCAATAATTTTCATTTCACAGACTAATCCAAATTCAATAATTTCTATTTCAGGCAACAATCCAAATTCAACATTAGGCCAAGAAGAATCCAAATGCCATTGGCGGAGGTTTCGAATTCCAACATTCATTACTTAAAAGCAACAAATCCAGTTGTCAGCCAATGAATTTTATTGCACCCAGAGAACTGAATGTGAGCACGTGCTCTACTAAGACGAGCTTTGTTCTCTCGCGCTACTTTATTCCATTGCATTGTATTCCTCAGCCAAATATTTCACATTGCCCATGACGAGAACTCAGCCTCTCTTTCGGACTCGCCTCCATTCCATAGCCCACGCACGAATTGCCATTGGAATAAACCGTACATTGACTTGGGTAATTACCACCAAGCCCCGAGACATTCCCACTTGGGCACGTCACTGCAGGACCCACAGCGCTTCCTTGCCACGGGGATAACCCAGACGTAACTGATGACTAGTTTATTTTTGAAGCGGGATTATTTTCGTCTCTGTGGTTGGTGGCTCTAGTAGCAGAAGCGAAGGAGCTCGAGGGCTGATCTTGGCAAGAGTGGAGATGGAGGCCTGAGATTTTCGGACGCCTTTTGCTGTAGACGATTTACCCAAGGCCAAGAGCAATACTAGTAGCACACAGTTACTCTCCGAGGCGGAGAGACATTAGGGCAACTCATTTGCAGCAAACCCGTATGAAACGGGAAAGTTTATTTGAAGTTTAGGTGTTTTATGTCTGAAAAATATTTTATCGTAAGCGGTGTTTGTTGAATTTGTTATCTCTGAAATGTTTGTTGAAATCTTCGAGTGACACTTGCCTTTTTGGAGCGGAAGGTTACAAAAGAGATGAGGAATCAGAAGAGTAAGAAACACAGCTGATTAGCTTCGTAGTGAGATGGAAACCCCAAGAAGTCATCCAGCGAGTTCTTTTATTAGTGCAAATAACTCTTGTACAATGGGTCGGCTGTTTAACATTGCATTTGAAGGATAGAGGCATTTTCAAGAACACAGTAATTTCCTCTTTTAAACGGAGTAAATGGCACCGATGTTAATCGTGAATTGAAACTTAGGTTAAATAAATAAATACCCCCTCAAGCAACTGCTTGCCACAGAGGTCTGACAGGAGCTGGTCAGTTTATATGCCATACTAGCAGGTCTGAGAGGATGGCAGGACCTCAGCAGAAAAACAATACAAACGTCCATGCCTTAGCTGGGGTTCGAATCCAGGTCCCTTAGATCAGTAGCTAAGCGTGCTAAACCATGCGTGCACAACCATCATCACTATTATTTTACCATCATCATTAATCTTAGTATCACATTTACTCCATCAATATCATTAACAATCACTACCACAGTCACCACCTTAATAACACTAAGATGATCACAATCATAATTTTTCCACGTTTCAGCATTTCTTACTACTTCATCACCACGATTATTTTATTATCATTATCATCTTCATCGTATTTATCCTTATAACCATCACAAATGATCATTACAATATATCATCTTCTCCTTATCATTAAGAATATCACAATCATGGCATATCGCCATTATTATAATCAGCAACATCGCTACTACTAACGTTACTAGCATTTCCTCTTCCATCGGAATATTATGTTTAACAAACATCAATTTACTACAGTCGCTCAAAAAAGTATCCGAACACTACGGTTGATTACAGAATTCAGAAAAAAATATCTCGCAACGATTTTTTTTAGAAATTAGTGATCTGGCAACCTTCCTGTAGGTGGACATATTATTTTGATACTAGATCGTGTGGGCTCACCCACGGAAATATTGAGCGTGTGCAGTTACCGTTCGTACAGCAAACTACAGCGTGTGCAGTTACTGCACACGCTCCAGTTTGCTGTGAATGGTAACTGGAGCGTGTACAGTTGCTGTACACGCTCCAGATATTTTTTCTGAATTCTGTAATCAACCGTAGTGTTCGGATACTTTTTTGAGCGACTGTAGGTGGTCATATTATTTTGATACTAGATCGTGTGGGATCACTCACGGAAATATTGAGCGTGTGCAGTTACCGTTCGTACAGCAAGCTGGAGCGTGTACAGTTGCTGCACACGCTCCAGTTTGCTGTGAACGGTAACTGGAGCGTGTACAGTTGCTGTACACGCTCCAGATTTTTTTTGGAATTCTGTAATCAACCGTAGTGTTCGGATACTTTTGAGCGACTGTAGGTGGTCATATTATTTTGATACTAGATCGTGTGTGATCACTCACGGAAATATTGAGCGTGTGCAGTTACCGTTCGTACAGCAAACTGGAGCGTGTGCAGTTACTGCACACGCTCCAGTTTGCTGTGAACGGTAACTGGAGCGTGTACAGTTGCTGTACACGCTCCAGATATTTTTCCTGAATTCTGTAATCACGTGACACGAAGTTTGCCAGATCACTAACTTCTAAAAAAAATCGTTGCCAGATATTTTTTTTTGAATTCTGTAATCAACCGTAGTGTTCGTATACTTTTTTGAGCGACTGTATCATTATGATTATTATCTCCAACATCATGCCAATCACATTGCATTATCACCTCATTACCACTAACCGTATTATGAAACTATGTCGTCATCATGACGTCTGTTGTAATCTAAAAAAAAAAATCCATCGTCATGACTACTACCCATTATTAAAAAATATTGTGCTGCTATTTATCATCGTGATCAGGTGTTTAGAGGATTACACTGTTCTACAAAAAAAAAATAATTCTTTTTTCTAAGTAAGATTTGTGTGATTCTTAAAGATTTTTTGTGCAGACTTCAGATCTGTAATTAGAGTTTTTTTCTATCAGGGATAATTTTCAAGGTGGACGATTTTTAATTTTTTACTTTATTCCTAGATTTACAATGAATAACAATAATAGGGAAAAGAAGAGGTTATTCTTAGGTTTCTTAGTATTAAAACGAATAGATTCATACAGAAAATTTTACAGAATATTATACCGAAATAAATTGAATACAGAATAATTAAATAACAAAAATAAATCATTTTTTCTTTTATGTTAATCTGTGCTGTCTCTTTTGAGATTCCAAAAAAATCAGCTAACATGGTAGCATCCGCTTCCCTTCAAATCGCTTTTCAACTGTCGAAACAACTTTATGAAACCTCTCACCGTGTTCATCGGAGACGATACTCCAGCTTTTCCGGTTGGGTTTGGTTGCTTTACCTCTGAGCGGCACTTTTTTTGCACACCATGGGCTAAATGGCTAGGTCACATGAACCCCGAAGGCTCAGAGAAGGTTGGGGGAGGGGACCCACTGGAACAGCTGTTGGGAGACAGATGGTAGCCTCCCGTCAAGGCCATCCAGCGTGTTCTTTAACGTGCACAGGGTATGGCTCTCCCGCACACGGGGCCACGGCTTAACGTCCCATCCGACGGACGGCGGCCTTTCCAAGGCCGTCGGTGTCCCCTACAGACCTTGGGCAGGGCGGGGAATTTTTGCCGAGATAAATCTCAACGCTGACCCAGCTGGGACTCGAACCTGGGAACTACAGATTACGAGCCTGGCGCGCTACCGACTGAGCCACCCCCGCCCCGAACAGTGGAGGAAATATTCGTAATAGTTTACGACGGTCATTATACGAGCTTTCATTTGACACCTAACTCGTAACTGTAGGCCCTGGCATTCGCAAGATAGAACAACTTTCACAGTTCCCATTTTCTAGGGGAAGAATGCCGGTGGGTGTCAATTTTTTTATAAATCTGTGTTTCATTATAGCCTGTGACACTCACCGCATCACAAGCTTTCATTTAACACATAGCTTGTTCTTTCAGTACTCGTATTCTGGAGATATAGGGGGACAATCGTTTTCATATCCCCCACCCACTTTTCATGTGGGGGGTATGAAAGCAGGGGGGGCAATTTTTTTACAGTCTATGACATTCGCTGCGTCAGATTTCGTTTGACACTTAGCTTGTTACTTTCCGCACTCGCGTTCAGGAGATATATGAGAGCAATCATTTTCATATTTCCTTCCTTTTTTTAGGGGGAAAGAAAGTACGGGGGTTAACTTTTTTGTACGCTTTGACATTTCCCGCGTCAGAAGCATTCGTTTGACATATAGCTTGTTACTTTCGGCACGCTCGTTCTGGAAATATAGGGGAAGGATTGTTTTCATGTTTCCCCTTTTTTAGGGGGGAAGAAAGCACTAGGGGATCAATCTTTTATAGCCTATGACACTCCCCGAGTCACCAGCTTTCATTTGAGACATAAATCATTAAGTTTCTCCATCACGTTCGAAAGATATGGCGGAACAACTTTTTGTTAAATCCACAAAGCCGAAAGAAATAGAAATAGGAGGATAGATAAAAGTGGGATGGATTTTGTTTAATTACGTACAGTTGGCGCAGGAGGCTGGGGTAGTTCAGTCGGTAGCGTGCCAAGCTCGTAATCTGTAGTTCCCAGGTTCGAGTCCCAGCTGGGTCAGGGTTGAGATTTATCTCCGCAAAATTCCCCGCCCTGCCCACGGTCAGTAGGGAACACCGATGGGATTGGAAAGGCCGCCGTCCGTCGGATGGGACGTTAAGCCGTAGCCCCGTGTGCGGGAGAGCCATACCCTGTGCACGTTAAAGAACACGCTGGATGGCCTTGACTGGAGGCTACTATCTGTCTCCCAACAGCTGTTCCAGTGGGTCCCCTCCCCCAACCTTCTCTGAGTCTTCGGGGTCCTTGTGACCTGGCCATTTAGCCCATGGTGTGCAAAAAAGTGCCGTTCAGAGAGATTTTGAGTCATCATCATGACAATGATCCAATACCAAGAATTACGCTGCACTCCTCATGATGAAGTTATCATCTTTCAGTACAGTCGCTCAAAAAAGTATCCGAACACTAATGGTTGATTACAGAATTGAGAAAAAATATCTGGCAGCGATTTTTTTAGAACTTAGTGATCTGGTAACCTTTGTGTCACGTGATTACAGAATTCAGGAAAAATATCTGGAGCGTGTACAGCAACTGTACACGCTCCAGTTACCGTTCACAGCAAACTGGAGCGTGTGCAGTTACTGCACACGCTCCAGTTTGCTGTTAACGGTAACTGCACACGCTCAATATTTCCGTGAGTGAGCCCACACGATCTAGTATCAAAATAATATGACCACCTACAGTCGCTCAAAAAAGTATCCGAACACTAAGGTTGATTACAGAATTCATAAAAAAATATCTGGCAAAGATTTTTTAGAAATTAGTGATCTGGCAACCTTCGTGTCACGTGACACGAAGGTTGCCAGATCACTAATTTCCAAAAAATTCGTTGCCAGATATTTTTTCTGAATTCTGTAATCAACCGTAGGGTTCGGATACTTTTTTGAGCGACTGTGCCATAAATTAACTGCCGATATTCTACATCACTGCTACCGTAAACATTTTTCTAATGTCGTTACGAATCTCTGTCATCTTCAATATCATTGTTAATACAGTACAGTTGCAATAAGCTTTCCTCCCTCTATCAGATTCATCGGCACTGATGTTTTCGAACCAACAGTTCTCAGCTTCAGTAATTCTCCGTGCTCCACGTCCCTTGGAAAGCATCTCAGCTTCTCTGCCGTAATTTGCTTCTGTAAATGACAAAGTGGGAAGGCGAAGAAAAAAGAGGTTAGGAAAAATTGCTACTAAGTCGACAAAAAAAAAAGCAGCTTGGAACAACAAGCACTGTGAGAGGAGCAAGAAGCCATCTCATACCAAGGAGCTCACACCTGGTGCTTAAAGATGAAAAGCAGAACTGAAAGCGCCGCTTCAACAAGCGCCTTATTATTCGCTTCGTCTTTGCTGACGACCAGCGGACTAAAAGCACGCGACAGCGGTAGTCAGTTAGAAGAAAAAGGCAGTTTTCGGCACGCTCGCAGAAGCAGCCAAATTTCGATTGAAAAATGCAGAGAAGAAAAATGAGTAGAAAAGACATATTTGAACAATTCTGAAGAAAAAAAAGTGATTTAGTTGTTTCGCCAAAAGGAAAGGATAAATCACCTGGTCTCATTTGGTCGCTTTTTAGTCTTTTCATATGGAAACAAGAAGCCAACTTCTTCTATTCCCGGAAGTTGGCTGTTACGAATGGATTCCGAATATTAAAGTTGACATGTCGAAAATATTTCACTCTTTGGGAAGGAAAGCACAGAAAAGCCGACGATTTGTGTCGACAAGATGGAATTTTTTCTTTTCTTCATTGTTATATACATAAACAGATTGTTGTTTTGCAAGAAATGCTCTGGGAGAACTGCAATAAAGGGTTTCAATTTCATCGTGAACCCTAAGTCGATTTTTTTCCTGATCATGAACAGTATAACGAAATAGTGATTGTAATAAAATTGGAAACAGATTTTACTACAAAAGAATTTTAAATCTGTTTAATGAAACAGAAAAAAAAGGGAAATGCAAATTAACCTCTTTTTTTATTGCTTGTTTAATCATGTGGTACAATCGCTCAAAAATATCCAAACCCTATGGTTGATTACAGAATTCATAAAAAATATCTGGCAGCGATTTTTTTTTAGAAAATAGTGATCTGGTAACCTTCGTGTCACGTGACACGAAGGTTGCCAGATCACTATTTTCTAAAAAAAAAATCCTTGCCAGATATTTTTTCTGAATTCAGTAATCAACCATAGTGTTCGGATATTTTTTAATATATATAATGCGTATGAATATATAATGCAATGAATATGGAGCGTGTGCAGTTACCGTTCAGAGCAAACTGGAGCGGTTGCGGTTAATGTTCACAGCACATTGGATCGTGTGAGCTCACAAAGACCTAGATCGTGTGGGCTCACTCACGGAAATATTGAGCATGTGCAGTTACCTTTCACAGCAAACTGGAGCGTGTGCAGTAACTGCACACGCTCCAGTTTGCTGTGAACAGTAACTGGAGCGTGTACAGTTGCTGTACACGCTCCAGATATTTTTCCTGAATTCTGTAATCACGTGACACGAAGGTTGCCAGATCACTAATTTCTAAAAAAATCGTTGCCATATATTTTTCCTGAATTCTGTAATCAACCATAGCGTTCGGATCCTTTTTTCAGCGACTGTACGTCCTATGTTTCTAGATTTTAATTTTTTCTTTATCCTTTTCCTTAACACTCAAAAAATTAAAAAAAAAATACTCATTTAAAGCCGTAAAAGTGAAAAAAAAAAAAGGCATTGAACGGTCAACAAATCTTTTGTTAAGACAAAAAAAAAAGTCCCAATCTTTGTTAACTTCTACACCATTCGACGATCATTTTCTCCCTTACTCAATGACCTCGGCAAAGCGCAGTTTGCACTTTTTTCTTTCACGATCATCCCACCGATTTTTCTTCTTCCTCTCTCTTACCTTTTCTCTCTAAGTTTAAAGAAAGGAATCTCCCTGAGTAGATGAAGTTTGAGAACTCGCTGACCTGAACTTCCTAACTTAGTTCGGTTTCATCGCGAATGTCATCCGTATCTTGGTAAAGCGTTACCTTTCCTCTCGTAAGGGAAGAAGACTTCGAAATCCTCTGGAGAGAGCTTCTCGGATGCTGTTCTGTTCTTCTCCCTGAGCATCTCCTGCTCTTCTGTTATCACTGCGAGTCCCGCTGGGTTGAAATATGATTTATTGCCCAAGTACTCTCTTGGTGATCCCGTCTCCAGTCTCATCCTCTATCCTCACTTTCGTCTGCCAAAAGTATAGATTCAAAGACAAGACTATAAAAAAATCCACTTTGTTCCACCACTTACAGTTATGATTTCTTGTTTCGTTGTTTTCAAAGATGATGCTTCTGTAAAATGTTTTTATTTTATTTTTTGGTGTTTGTCAGTAGTAGAATACAGTAATTCTGTCTTGTCTAGGGAGGGAAAACGATCGGTGAGGACGAGTTGGGTTGTTTTACCTCTGAGCGGCACTTTTTTGCACACCATGGGCTAAATGGCCAGGTCACATGGACCCCGAAGGCTCAGAGAAGGTCGGGGGAGGGGACCCACTGGAACAGCTGTTGGGAGACAGATGGTGGCCTCTCGTTGAGTTGGGTTGTTTTACCTCTGAGCGGCACTTTTTTGCACACCATGGGCTAAATGGCCAGGTCACATGGACCCCGAAGGCTCAGAGAAGGTTGGGGGAGGGGACCCACTGGAACAGTTGTTGGGAGACAGATGATAGCCTCCCGTCAAGGCCATCCAGCGTGTTACTTTAACGTGCACAGGATATGGCTCTCCCGCACACGGAGCCACGGCTTAACGTCCCATCCGACGGACGGCGGTCTTTCCAAGCCCATCGGTGGGCCCTACTGACCGTGGGCAGGGCGGGGAATTTTGCGGAGATAAATCTCAACGCTGACCCAGCTGGGACTCGAACCTGGGAATTACAGATTACGAGGCGCGCTACCGACTGAGCCACTCCCGCCCCATGGTGAAGACGAAGTTATTTTGTATTGATCAATGGACTGGAATCGAGCTGGATTCGACAATTATATTTCATTACACCAATATTAAATCTTCTCAAAGTGTAAACAAATGTTATATTAAGATTTATGTCTGCGAAAAGGACGAACTTTTAACGTATATTATTACCAACAATCTTCTCTATATTAAGGACGTTACCTTCTCTACCACCATCAGAACCATCAATCCCATTTTCACGCTAATACTACTACCATCATTGTCACCATCACTACGAAAGAAGCTTGATGCAGATTGGACGTTAAAAAGTTTTTTTTTTTCGCTAAAGATTGGGATGGTGACGTCGAACTCCAGCCATTACTACGAATGCCACCATCTTGCCATCACTATCATTATCACCTCCATATAGCGACGGGGGTGGCTTAGTCGGTAGCGCGTCAGGCTCCTAATCTGGAGTTCCCAGGTTCGAGTCCCAGCTGGGTCAGCCTTGAGATTTATCTCCGCAAAACTCCCCACCCTGCCCACGGTCAGTAGGGGACACCAATGGGCTTGGAAAGGCCGCCGTCCGTCGGATGGAACGTTAAGCCGTGGCTCTGTGTATGGGAGAGCCATACCCTGTGCACGTTAAAGAACACGCTGGATGGCCTTGACGGGAGGCTACGATCTGTCTCCCAACAGCTGTTCCAGTGGGTCCCCTCCCCCAACCTTCTCTGAGCCTTCGGGGTCCATGTGACCTGGCCATTTAGCCCATGGTGTGCAAAAAAGCGTCGCTCAGAGGTAAAACAACCCAACCCTATTACCCTTACTAGCATTCTCAAAGAGCAGAAGGGGGGAAGGGGTACCCCCCACAGAACTGGCCCTGCAAGGACCTCAAGTGCTCAGAGAAGGTTGAGGGAAAAGGGACCTGCTGGACAATTGTTAGGAGACAGATGGTAGCCTCCCGTCAAGGCCACCCAGCGCCTTCTTTAACGTGCACAGGGTATGGCTTTCTTGAACACGGTATCACGGCTTAACGTCCGATCTGACTGACGGCGACCTTTCCAAGCCCATTTCTTGCCGAGGGCAGAACGGGGGTTAGCGGGTTGGGTTGTTTTACCTCTGAGCGGCACTTTTTTACACACCATGGGCTAAATGGCCAGGTCACATGGACCCCGAAGGCTCAGAAAAGGTTGGGGGAGGGGACCCACTGGAACAGCTGTTGGGAGACAGATGGTAGCCTCCCGTCAAGGCCATCCAGCATGTTCTTTAACGTGCACAGGGTATGACTCTCCCGCATACGGGGCCACGGCTTAACGTCCCATCCGACGGACGGCGGCCTTTCCAAGCCCATCGGTATCCCCCACTAACCGTGGGCAGGGCGGGGAATTTTGCGGAGATAAATCTCAACGCTGACCCAGGTGGGACTCGAACCTGGAAACTAGAGATTACGAGCCTGGCGCGCTACCGACTGAGCCGCCCCCGCCCCAAAGCAAGCTTTAGGTAGTTCTGATCGAAGATTCAAAACTGATATATATGATCGATGTATAAACATGTTACATCCCTATATGATCCTGTCTTACACGGAATTTAGATTAAGTTCAAGTTCCCTTGATCCTTATCCTTCCTACTTCGTTCTTCTTCGGCTATATTTAGCAAAGGTTAGAAGCAGAGAGATAGAACTTAAGATCGAGCGCTGTGTCCAGCAGTTGCTCAACGAACTCTTAAGTTCTCCCTAGAGTGACGCTCCAGACGGATATATTCCAGAGAGGACGATACTGAGCTGCAATCGGAGCCCTCCTCTGACAACACCTCGATCAAATGGGTCTCGGCGGGATGGAGTTTGATGTGCGAAATGTTAAAGGAATCGAGACACATAATCGCTATATTATCAGATGTTGGAATCTGTGCTGGAATGATCTCATACGTCACGGCGGGAAAGATGCGCTTTGGAGTGTTACGTGGCCATCACTCCGCGCCTGCGCGTGCTACAGAGATAGAGAGAGAGGAAGATGTAGAAGTTGGTGAAAGGGAGTCGGGGAGGTTGTGCATCCCTGATGTGTCATAAAGGATGAAACACTTTTACGATTTATTGACGGCTGACCCCAAGTCTTTATGACGCTGCGGCCGAAAAGTTTCGCTTTGGTGGAGAAGAGGGCTACAATATCTCCCGATACCAATAGGTGAAGAAGGAGAGCAGGGAGGATGGAGAGCGGAGAAGGATGAGAGTGCAGAGGGAGAGAGAGAGGGATGGAAGAAAGGACGGAGAGGTAGAAATGCTACAATGGAAGAAGAAGGTGATTTCAACTCTGCTGACGACTATTAAGAAAGGGAAGAAATGTTCTGCGCGAAGACATACTCCAAATCGTAATCTTCGGAAATTATCTAGCTTTTTTTTTTTCGTCCTTTTTTGGTCTCTGGATTTTTTTACTTTGTCAGGAAGAGAGGGGGGCAGCAAAAAGAAGCGGAAATGCAGCGAAGAAGAAGTCGAGAAGAAGAGTAAGTTTTTTTCTGAAGAAGTGGGCGATGGTGGAAATGCCTGTCGGTATTGTGTTTGCTTAGTCGCCTTAAGGCATCCCAGTGAAAGTGGCAGTTTCTGCACTCTACTAATGATGATCTGTGGGGTGCTGCCAACCATAGGCAATAGAAGCGAGGGAACGGGAGAGAGAGAAGAAAAAAAAAATAAAGGATATTCGACCCCTTCGTAGCCAATCGTTGGAATGTTGGAAGTGTTGTTACAGTGGTCTTGAGAGTAGATGAATGTGGAAATACCGTTCGCTCTCTTCTTACGACGATCTTTTTTTTTAACTTCTGTTTTTACTGTTTGGTCCAGAAAGTATTTAAAAAAAGAAGAATACATCGGAGTAGTTGGAAGTGTTAAAACGGCTTGTTGGATCGGGATAGTGGGCAGGGACTCGAGAATCCGATAAAGCATAGCCGGTGGTCCAAACCAGGTAAGAAAAAAAAATAGCAGCATGAAGTGATGGAAAAAAAAAAGAGTGAAACAGCTGCAGATAGCTTCGTCCCTCCGGGCTAGCGACGTTTTATCGCTGGTCATAACGGGTAATGGGAAAACACTGCACGTGAGACCTCAGCCGTTGCTAGTGTTGCAAACCTTCGTTTTTCGCCCTTGCTGTTGATTCTGGACGAGGTGAAGACTCGCGATGCCTATTGATTTGGTTTGTTTCAATTTGGAATAAGCGCGTCGTTTTTGTTTTTGTGTTTTCTTCGCCATTTTCATTCTCTTTCGATACTTTATGAATTTCTCGGTTTGTCATTTTCGTTTTTTCAAGTTTTCTTTTTTTTTTCTGGATGATGTACAGTCGCTCAAAAAAAATATCCGAACACTACGGTTGATTCCAGAATTAAGGAAAAATATCTGGCAACGATTTTTTTTAGAGATTAGTGATCTGGCAACCTTCGTGTCACGTGATTACAGAATTCAGGAAAAACATCTGGAGCGTGTACAGCAACTGTACACGCTCCAGTTACCGTTCACAGCAAACTGGAGCGTTGGAGTAACTGTACACGCTCCAGTTTGCTGTGAACGGTAACTGCACACGCTCAATATTTCCGTGAGTGAGGCCACACGATCTAGTATCAAAACAATATGACTACCTACCGTCGCTCAAGAAAATATCCGAACACTGTGGTTGATTACAGAATTAAGAAAAAATATCTGGCAACGATTTTTTTTAGAAATTTGTGATCTGGCAACCTTCGTGTCACGTGACACGAAGGTTGCCAGACACGCCACAAAGTCACGTGACACGAAGGTTGCGTGACACGAAGGTCACATGGACCCCGAAGGGTCCATGTGACCTGGCCATTTAGCCCATGGTGTGCAAAAAAGTGCCGCTCAGAGGTAAAACAACCCAAATTCTGCGATTTCACTGCTGGGTGGTTTTATCTCTGAAGAGCATTTTTTTTTGTACTCAATGAGCTAAATGGCCAAGTCACAAGGACCCCGAGGGCTCACAGTAGGTTGGGGGAGGGAACCCCTGGACAGTTTTTAGGAGACAGAAACCTCCCGTCAAAGTATTCCACGTGTTCTGTAACTTGCTCATGGTATGACTCTTTCACATACGGGGCGACGGCTTAACGTCTTCGTGTCACGTGACACGAAGGTTGCCAGATCACTAATTTCTAAAAAAATCGTTGCCAGGTATTTTTTTCTGAATTCTGTAATCAACTATAGTGTTCGGATAGTTTTTTGAGCGACTGTACATCAAATTTATGTTTTAAAGTTTTTAAAGACTTCATTGATGTTTTAGTAAATATAATATCATGATTTCAGCCATCCGATAAATCAGGAGTCTTTGCTGCAGAGTCCCCAATTTACAAAAAAACTGAGTGCTTAAGTTGCACCCTTAAGGTCTTTGGGGCAAGACCTATCAGAATATTTTTTTCCACAGTTAAAAAACTAAAATGCAGAGGAAATAAAAAAGAGATAAGAAAAAAATTACAATTCGCATTAAATTAAGAAAAATAAATATCAGAATCATATTTAAAATTAAAAAACCTAATGTAAACAAGCATGGTTTAAACCATATTAATGTCAATAATTAACAACGATAATTAAGCCGTAGAGATTTTGAATGCATTTCTTGTGTTTTTGATATTTAATCCTAGGATTTCGTTTCTGCTTTTTAGTGGAGTTTATGATTTATTTTTTGCTTTGATTCATTTTCCTTCTATTATGCTTCATTTCGGAGAAGAGGTATGTAAGCAAATCCAAATGGAATTAAGGAGGAATTAGACCATTAAGAAGAAGTTAGCAGTGAGCTTAATAAAACCAGCTTAGTTTAAATTTTTTCGCACTAAAAGAAAAATTGAAGCTTACAACATTTATCTGCGTCAGATACTTAATTTCAAAGAGATAGGTTGGGTTGTTTTACCTCTGAGCGGCACTTTTTTGCACACCATGGGCTAAATGGCCAGGTCACGTGGACCCCGAAGGCTCAGAGAAGGTTGCAGGAGGGGACCCACTGGAACAGCTGTTGGGAGACAGATGGTGGCCTCTCGTTGAGTTGGGTTGTTTTACCTCTGAGCGGCACTTTTTTGCACACCATGGGCTAAATGGCCAGGTCACGTGGACCCCGAAGGCTCAGAGAAGGTTGCAGGAGGGGACCCACTGGAACAGCTGTTGGGAGACAGATGGTGGCCTCTTGTTGAGTTGGGTTGTTTTACCTCTGAGCGGCACTTTTTTGCACACCATGGGCTAAATGGCCAGGTCACATGGACCACGAAGGCTCAGAGAAGGTTGCAGGAGGGGATCCACTGGAACAGCTGTTGGGAGACAGATGGTGGCCTCTCGTTGAGTTGGGTTGTTTTACCTCTGAGCGGCACTTTTTTGCACACCATGGGCTAAATGGCCAGGTCACATGGACCACGAAGGCTCAGAGAAGGTTGCAGGAGGGGATCCACTGGAACAGCTGTTGGGAGACAGATGGTGGCCTCTTGTTGAGTTGGGTTGTTTTACCTCTGAGTGGCACTTTTTTGCACACCATGGGCTAAATGGCCAGGTCACATGGACCACGAAGGCTCAGAGAAGGTTGCAGGAGGGGATCCACTGGAACAGCTGTTGGGAGACAGATGGTGGCCTCTCGTTGAGTTGGGTTGTTTTACCTCTGAGCGGCACTTTTTTGCACACCATGGGCTAAATGGCCAGGTCACGTGGACCCCGAAGGCTCAGAGAAGGTTGCGGTAGGGGATCCACTGGAACAGCTGTTGGGAGACAGATGGTGGCCTCTCGTTGAGTTGGGTTGTTTTACCTCTGAGCGGCACTTTTTTTCACACCATGGGCTAAATGACCAGGTCACGTGGACCCCGAAGGCTCAGAGAAGGTTGGGGGAGGGGACCCACTGGAACAGCTGTTGGGAGACAGATGGTAGCCTCCCGTCAAGGCCATCCAGCGTGTTCTTTAACGTGCACTGGGTATGGCTCTCCCTCACACGGGGCCACGGCTTAACGTCCCATCCGACGGACGGCGGCCTTTCCAAGCCCATCGGTGTCTCCTACTGACCGTGGGCAGGGCGGGGAATTTTGCGGAGATAAATCTCAACGCTGACCCAGCTGGAACTCGAACCTGGGAACTACAGATTACGAGCCTGGCGCGCTACCGACTGAGCCAACCCCGTCCCTCAAAGAAATAGTGTTAGCAAATTAAGTAAAAAAAAGTTTTTTAAACTTGTGCTATTGCTAACTTCCAGATCCACTTTCGCTTGTATGGACGTCATAGTTGAAATTAGCAATGGCTTTTACAACCCTTGAAGAAATTCCTCTTCTTGAACTTGACAACTATTTATAATGCATCTTATACCACTGCTCCTAAAAATGTAAAAGAGCATGTTGAAAAAGTTTCGAATAATAGAATTTTTTCAAATTTTCCTTAGAGCTACTTTAAAGAATATTTTTTGGTTCTTTTCAGGCCCGTATGTAGAAAAGTATAAAGAAAAGGGGGGGAGGGGAGAGGAGTGACGCAACTCATCCGAATAAAGTAATGTTTGCGGGGCGGGGAATTTCCGTTGCAGTTTCCCCTATGTTTTAACGGTTATCAAAATTTTTTTTTTAAAAAGCACCTAATATGCACGTTTAATAATTTTTTTGCCTCTATTACACCTACTAGTATTCTCAAGGGGTGGAGGATGGGGTTTCCCCCATGTGGCCCTGTAATTTTTTTTTTTTTTTGCATTTGGCCTGTATTTTGTATATATATTATGATAGCTCAACTACAAAGGCATAAATAATAACATATATTTATTCAAGAAACATCGCTTTTGTGTTTAATAAGAACCATATTCACAAAGACATTAGGGCGGGGGTGGCTCAGTCGGCAGCGAGCCAGGCTCTTAACCTTCAGTTCCCAAGTTGGAGTTCCAGTTGGGTCAGTATTGATATTTATCTGTGGTAAACTATTACCCTGCTCACGATCAGTAGGGGACACCGTCCGTCGGATGGGACATTAAGTCGTGGCTCCGTGTGCGGGAAAACCATACCCTGTGCACGTTAAAGAACACGCTGGATGGCCTTGACGGAAGGCTACCATCTGTCTCCCAACAGCTGTTCCAGTGGGTCCCCTCCCCTAACCTTCTCTGAGCCTGCGGGGTCCTTGTGTCCGAGGGGCGAGGGTGGCTCAGCCGGTAGCGCGCCAGGCTCGTAATCTGTAGTTCCCAGGTTCGAGTCCCAGCTGGGTCAGCGTTGAGATTTATCTCCACAAAATTCCCCGCCCACGGTCAGTAGGGGACATCGATGGGCTTGGAAAGGCCACCGTCCGTCGTATGGGACGTTAAGCCGTGGCCCGTGTGCGGAACAGCCATACCCTGTGCACGTTAAAGAACATGCTGGATGGCCTTGACGGGAGGCTACCATCTGTCTCTCCAACAGCTGTTCCAGTGGGTCCCCTCCCCCAACCTTCTCTGAGCCTTCGGGGTCCATGTGACCTGGCCATTTAGCCCATGGTGTGCAAAAAAGTGCCGCTCAGAGGTAAAACAACCCAACCCTTGTGTCCGACCATTTAGCCCATTGTGTGCAAAAAAATGCCGCTCAGAGATAAAACAACCCGACCCACAAAGACATCATGATGTAGCACATTAATATTTACATAAAGAAAAGGTCCATTTAAGTTCTTTGAAGACATTATCAAAAACCCACAAAGAAGTTATACGACACTTTGTTGCATATCACCGTGTAATCAAAGTCAAGAGATTATGTAGAATGCTATCAGAAGCTACTAATGGTCATCCTTGAACAGATCCGAGAATTAATGTTCTAAATAAGTAGTTGATCACTTAAGAGATCTATCTCCATTCATGCCCGTCAGGACCCACCATGGCGCCGTTCAACATACAAGAGTGATTTCCTACAAGGACTAAGTCTTCAAAAGGAGATTTTGGGTGCTATGAAAATTCAATTATACGATGTGACATATTTAGTTTTAATATCGATCATTCACTTAAAGCTATCCAGAAGAAATTGGATAGCATCTTGTAGTGACCAAAGTCAGCGGACTTAAATAATTCATCAGCACAGAAGAGAGATGCAATGATCATCAATCGACGCACAACATTAACCCTGATGACTCAACCTGCTTACATCATTATTCTTTGGTTGTCTGCTCAGAAGATTTTGGGAGTTACATCCGAAGAATTTTCTTACTTTATTATATTAGTACAAAAAAAGTCTTCATCTAATAGGACACCGATGGACTTGGAAAGGCCGCCGTCCGTCGGATGGGACGTTAAGCCGTGTCCCCATGTGCGGGAGAGCCATACCCAGAGCACGTTAAAGAACACGCTGGATGGCCTTGACGGGAGGCTACCATCTGTCTCCCAACAGCTGTTCCAGTGGGTCCCCTCCCCCAACCTTCTCTGAGCCTTCGGGGTCCTTGTGACCTGGCCATTTAGCCCATGGTATGCAAAAAAGTGCCGCTCAGAGGTAAAACAACCCAACTCCTACTTCCAAATTTCTCTTAGCCTTTGGGGTCCTTGTGACTTGGTCATTTAG
Organism: Ryuthela nishihirai; assembly: GCA_038380435.1. NCBI lineage: Eukaryota > Metazoa > Arthropoda > Arachnida > Araneae > Heptathelidae > Ryuthela > Ryuthela nishihirai. Next base: position 67,945,863 of record JAWZYU010000021.1, on the reverse strand, counting down.
CCCATCGTGTGCAAAGAAGCGCCACTTAGAGGTAAAACAACCCAACCTTTACATATTTTTCATTTATCAGTCTTCAAATTCGGCTATCAATCAACGAACGATGCAAAACTCATCACTCGATACGAGCTCGCGATATTTTTGCCCCATTGCAGTACATGCAGCTCCGGAACCGTTAAGTCGCGTTCAAGTGCACGTGCGCTCGGGATTAGAAGCGCAGGCCCGCTGCACCCAAAGTGATTGAGTGGGATGTGTGGAGCAGTGCATCCGCCAGAACCATTACAGCGAAGCGCACCAACATTAACCATTGTGTGTGTAGTCAATAGCTTCCAGCTAACGGTACGGGTCACTGAGGCGACGGGGAACTGCGAAGACTAAGGTGTTAATGCAATTAACGATATTTATACAGCGTTGAGTTCTCTTTTGCCGCAATGTTATGCTAGGGGTCCAAACTATTGTTTCACCAATCCCTTTTCTCTATTTGTTCTTTCATTTCCTCTTTCTGTTTCTTTTTTTTCTTTCTGTTTATTTGTTTGTTTGTTATCTTTCGGTTTCGCCTTTCTCTCTAAATGACGTTATTGATTAAGTTTCTGCCCTTCTGGTTTATGTGGCATCTTTATCAGTGTTATTGCATTTTAGATTCTTCAGTGATGTTGCAATGGCTGATGTTTCATTCTGCAGTGGGGTGTAAATTGTGGGCTGTTGTTGTTCGAGAAGATTTCGAAAGAGATGCGGATAAACGACCCGAAGGAACGAGTGTTAGAGGAGAAACGGTTAGATGGATAAAAAATGTTTTTTTTTTCATTTTCATGACCATTATGGGAATGTTTATACCTTTCGGGTCTGGCACAGCAAAAAACAGGTTGGAACAATGTCAGTTTGTCGGCATAATGGAGGTAGTTACAATAAATGCATCGGGGATATTGAAATCTTTCTTTTTTTTCTTTTTCAAACTTTCGCATTTTGCTCTGGCAAAAACTTCTCGAACATTCTTTCGATTAAAACGCAAAGAAGCTGAATTTTACAAAAGCATTTTTCTGCATTTAAATTTGAAAAAAAAAATTATCTTTTCGGACTTTAGTTCCGTTTGTGCAGTTCCGTTTGTTACGCATTTAGACAAGTAAACCCTTATAAACTAAAATAATATATATGCAAATGAAATATATAGAATAAATTGATAAAATGTGGAACCAATCAATCATTTTATTTCCAGACATCAGATTTATATCATAGCAGGAAACATATCTTTTTTACATTTTCATTTAATAGTTGGATAAAGATTCCCGCAAGCATGGCTTTTCTTAGGGGAGGGGATGCAGGGACATTTCCCCCCCATGAAATTTAGAAATGTGATTTTTTTTAAAGTTATAAGAACACTGGAGGATTTCTTGCTTTTCTGGCTTGAATTTAGAAGGGCTTTACATGATATAATATTTGCGACAACTCAACGATTTTTCTAGATAAGGATAAGGTCTAATCATATCTAGGTTAATCATATCTAGACAAGGATAAGATATAATCATATCTAGATAAGGATAAGGTTTAATCGTATCTAGTGTCGAGCTAAAATAGGATAATTTACAAGTTTCGAAAAATAATTTTCTTTTATTTTTCGATTTTTTAAATACAACTTTGTTAGAACACTACGGTTAATTTCAAAATTCAGGAAAAAATATATGGCAACGATTTTTTTTTAGAAATTAGCGATCTGGCAACCTCGTGTCACGTGACACGAAGGTTATCAGATCGCTAATTTCTAAAAAAATAATCGCTGCCAGATATTTTTTCTGAATTCTGTAGTCAACCATAGTGTTCGGATACTTTTTTGAGCGACTGTAGGTGGTCATATTATTTTGATACTAGATCGTGTGGGCTCACTCACGGAAATATTGAGCGTGTGCAGTTACCGTTCACAGCAAACTGGAGCGTGTGCAGTAACTGCACACGCTCCAGTTTGCTGTGAACGGTGACTGGAGCGTGTACAGTTGCTGTACACGCTCCAGATATTTTTCCTGAATTCTGTAATCAACCATAGTGTTCGGATACTTTTTTGAGCGACTGTAGGTGGTCATATTATTTTGATACTAGATCGTGTGGGCTCACTCACGGAAATATTGAGCGTGTGCAGTTACCGTTCACAGCAAACTGGAACGTGTGCAGTAACTGCACACACTCCAGTTTGCTGTGAACGGTAACTGGAGCGTGTACAGTTGCTGTACACGCTCCAGATATTTTTTCTGAATTTTGTGATCAACCATAGTGTTCGGATACTTTTTTTCAGCGACTGTACACCGATCTAACAGGGTCCCAGTTCCTCTTCTTTCCTGCAAAGCGCAAACTTCCATCTGCAATACGCGCGATAAACACATAAGGAACACAAAGAGCTGAAGATCCGTGTTTTATGATACCTCAGAGGACGACTGTTGCTCTTGGTGTTCTCTCTCGCCTTTTCCACGCAACTGCTGCCACAACATGCAAACTGCCTCACGAGGTCATTCCCACCCTTAATTGTTTCTAACCCGTTATCAGTTGCGGGACGCCAGGTAGATGGGGCAATTGAGAAGGGAAGGGTACGAGGAGTTTATCTGTCGTGTGGATGGTGTGCTCCAGAGCTTCTCTTTGTCATAAAAGGCCTCCAGCATACGGAGCAGACGTCAGATGTTGGGAATAAGTTTGTCTGTACCCCGAGGAAAGCAGATAAAGGTTACAGCGTTTTCAAGGACTTGACGTAGTGATGTACCAGCAAGCTGTCAAGGGCATCTCTTCTGTCATTCTTTTCTTCACACCCTTAGTTGCCAAGAGATGTCTTTCGGAGCGAAAGGGATCCAGAAAGTCTTTTTATGTTTTATGCGTTTCCTGTTCACGTTCTGCATATCTTTCCGTCTGCGTCTGATAACTCTTTGTAGAACTTTGTGCGAGAGGACAATTTCTTCTTTGTCTGAACGAAACAGCCCTGGAACAAAATCGCGTATTTTTTTTATCTGTAGGGGAGATAGCTTGATAGTTTTTTTTTTTTTATCGTGGATGCTTCTTGCCACGTTCCAACTTTTCAGTCTCCCCTTCCCATCACTCAACGAAAGAAGAAAATAAAGGAAAAGAGACGAGAGTTGATTTCTTTGTTCAGTTTCATTTCTGTTGTTGATAACATCACGATCAAAGGATGAAGACAGCAGAAGTACATCCCACTCCCTAACACGATGGGCTGTTGTTTGGGTTGTTTTACCTCTGAGCGGCACTTTTTTGCACACCATGTGCTAAATGGCCAGGTCACATTAACCCCAAAGGATCAGAGAAGGTTGGGGGAAGGGACCTACTGGAACAGCTATTGGGAGACCGATGGTAGTCTCCCGTCAAGGTTGGGTTGTTTTACCTCTGAGCGACACTTTTTTGCACACCATGGGCTAAATGGCTAGGTCACATTGACCCCAAAGGATCAGAGAAGGTTGGGGGAAGGGACCTACTGGAACAGCTATTGGGAGACCGATGGTAGTCTCCCGTCAAGGTTGGGTTGTTTTACCTCTGAGCGACACTTTTTTGCACACCATGGGCTAAATGGCTAGGTCACATTGACCCCGAAGGCTCAGAGAAGGTTGGTGGAGGGGACCTATTGGAACAGCTATTGGGAGACAGATGGTAGCTTCCCGTCAAAGTTGGGTTGTTTTACCTCTGAGCGACACTTTTTTGCACACCATGGGCTAAATGGCCAGGTCACATTAACCCCGAAAGCTCAAAGAAGGTTGGTGGAGGGGACCTATTGGAACAGCTATTGGGAGACAGATGGTAGCTTCCCGTCAAGGTTGGGTTGTTTTACCTCTGAGCGACACTTTTTTGTACACCATGGGCTAAATGGCCAGGTCACAAGGACCCCGAAGGCTCAGAGAAGGTTGGGGGAGGGAACCCACTGGAACAGCTGTTGGGAGACAGATGGCAGCCCCCCGTCAAGGCCATCCAGAGTGTTCTTTAACATGCACAGGGTATGGCTCTCCCGCACACGGAGCCACGGCTTAACGTCCCATCCGACGGACGGCGGCCTTTCCAAGTCCATCGGTGTCTCGTACTGACAGTGGGCGTGGCGGGAAATTTTGCGGAGATAATTCTCAACGCTGACCCAGCTGGGATTCGAACCTGAGAACTATAGATTACGAGCCTGGCGCGCTACCGACTGAGCCACCCCCGATCCTCTAACACGATGAATGCGTTCTTTAAAAAAATCGCTAATGTCTGCTAGTCCGACACTGTTTTGTTATAATGAAACGATATAAATGGGAATTATAGGGTTGTCTTACATCAGAACATTTTTTTTGCATACAATGGCAAAATGGCCAAGGCACAAGGACCCCAAAGGTTCAGAGGGGGTGGGAGGAAAGTTATTCATTAGACAGCTGTTAGGAGACAAGTAGACATCCAGCGTGTTCTTTAACGTACACAGGGTATGGATCTCCTGCACTCGGAGCCACGGCTTAATGTTCCATCCGACGGACGACGGCATTTCCAAGCCCCTCGATGTTCGCTTTCTGATAGAGGCCGGGTTGAGGTTTAATGGAGATAAGTGGGTGGGGGGTGGCTCAGTCGGTAACGCGCCAAACTCCTAATGTCGACAAGAAGCAATCTTTTATAATCACATATAAAGTAATATATCCCAGGTTATTCCCATGTACAGGGATGGGGGTGGCTCAGTCGGTAGCGCGCCAGGCTCGTAATCTGTAGTTCCCAGGTTCGAGTCCCAGCGGGTCAGCGTTGAGATTTATCTCCGCAAAATTCCCCGCCCTGCCCACGGTCAGTAGGGGACACCGATGGGCTTGGAAAGGACGCCGTCCGTCGGATGGGACGTTAAGCCGTGGCCCCGTGTGTGGGAGAGCCATACCCTGTGCACGTTAAAGAACACGCTGGATGGCCTTGAAGGGAGACTACCATCTGTCTCCCAACAGCTCTTCCAGTGGGTCCCCTTCCCCAACCTTTTCTGAGCCTTCGGGGTCCTTGTGACCTGGCCATTTAGCCCATGGTGTGCAAAAAAGTGCCGTTCAGAGGCAAAACAACCCAACCCAAGTGGAGATAAGTCTGAATTTTAAAAAATATTCAAAGCAAATATATACACCATATGGGAATGTTCTCGATTCTGTGAGCCTTATCTGTGCTCAACACCTTGTTGAATGAAATGGCTTAAATTGAATTTCTCGGAGACTTTCTCCAGTTAACAGAGCTTGCATGCTGCTTTGCTTTTTTTGCAGGCATTCATTTAATGAGGTGGAAATCTGTACTTTCCCGTATAGAAATCGCTTCACAGAGCTCAAAACTCGACAAGAGGATATCCTGATCCCAGACAATATAACCTGTTTCACCACAGAACCGAACCCTGCTCCTCTAGGGCTTCCGAGAAAGAGCTACGTCACTTCTGACGCGCTGGACGAAAGTGAACTCCTTACTTCTTCAGCTCCTCTATTTCTGCATCTCAACGTTCCCCCTCTCAGGGGACTGGGGTGGCTCAGTCGGGAGCGCGCCAAGCTCGTAATCTGTAGTTCCCAGGTTCGAGTCCCAGCTGGGTGAGCGCTGAGATTTATCTCTGCAAAACTCGCCGCCCTGCCCACAGTCAGTAGGGGACACCGATGGGCTTGGAAAGGTCGCCGTCCGTCGGATGGGACGTTAAGTCGTTGGCTCCGTGTGCGTGAAAGCCATACTTTGTGCACGTTAAAGAACACGCAGAACCCCTAGTATAAGCAATAAGTTTTCCCAACAGCTGTTCCAGTGGATTCTCTCCCCCAACCTTCTCCGAGCCTTCAGGGTCCATGTGACCTGGCCATTTAGCCCATGGTGTGCAAAAAAGTGCCGCTCAGAGGTAAAACAACCCAACCTTGACGGGAAGCTACCATCTGTCTCCCAACAGCTGTTCCAGTGGATCCCCCACGATCTCTGAGCCTTCAGGGTCCTTGTGACAGCTGTTCCAGTGTGTCTCCACCCCCAACGTTCTCTGAGCCTTCGGGGTCCTTGTGACCTGGCCATTTAGCCCATGGTGTGCAAAAAAGTGCCGCTCAGAGGTAAAACAATCCAACATTAAAGAACACGCATGATGACCTGACGGGAGGCTACCATCTGTCTCCCAACAGCTGTTCCAGTGGGTCCCCTCCCTCAACCTTCTCTGAGCCTTCAGGGTCCATGTGACCTGGCCATTTAGCCCATGGTGTGCAAAAAAGTGCCGCTCAGAGGTAAAACAACCCAACCCAACCCTTCCAATTTCGCGTGATAAAGTCATTGTTCAGTTTGTTGAGTTTCGTGGATATTGAAGTCGTTCTAATTAAGCACGAGAGCAACACGAGATTCTTTGCTGAAATGAAAGCTTGAAAAACTAAGAAATTAAAATCATTAACTTAATAATTAATCTAAGAGTTAACAAACGTAATGTGTTAATTAATAAAAGTTTTAATACGTTAAGTAATAAATAATATTTTTCAATAATAATATTTTTTTTCGTAATACCTATAAATTTTTTTTGGACAACTCAGACCATAATTAGTTTTGTTTTCATGTAAAGTTACGTACAGTCGCTCAAAAAAATATCCGAACACTATGGTTGATTACAGAATTCAGAAAAAAATATCTGGCAAGGATTTTTTTTTAAATTAGTGATCTGGCAACCTTCGTGTCACGTGACACGAAGGTTGCCAGATCACTAATTTAAAAAAAAAGTTTTCTATAATCAACCATAGTGTTCGGATATTTTTTTAATATATATATAATGCGTATGAATATATAATGCAATGAATATGAGCGTGTGCAGTTACCGTTCACAGCAAACTGGAGCGGTTGCGGTTAATGTTCACAGCACATTGGATCGTGTGAGCTCACAAAGACCTAGATCGTGTGGACTAACTCACGGAAATATTGAGCGTGTGCAGTTACCGTTCACAGCAAACTGGAGCGGTTGCGGTTAATGTTCACAGCACATTGGATCGTGTGAGCTCACAAAGACCTAGATCGTGTGGACTAACTCACGGAAATATTGAGCGTGTGCAGTTACCGTTCACAGCAAACTGGAGCGGTTGCGGTTAATGTTCACAGCACATTGGATCGTGTGAGCTCACAAAGACCTAGATCGTGTGGACTAACTCACGGAAATATTGAGCGTGTGCAGTTACCGTTCACAGCAAACTGGAGCGGTTGCGGTTAATGTTCACAGCACATTGGATCGTGTGAGCTCACAAAGACCTAGATCGTGTGGGCTCACTCACGGAAATATTGAGCGTGTGCAGTTACCGTTCACAGCAAACTGGAGCGGTTGCGGTTAATGTTCACAGCACATTGGATCGTGTGAGCTCACAAAGACCTAGATCGTGTGGACTAACTCACGGAAATATTGAGCGTGTGCAGTTACCGTTCACAGCAAACTGGAGCGGTTGCGGTTAATGTTCACAGCACATTGGATCGTGTGAGCTCACAAAGACCTAGATCGTGTGGGCTCACTCACGGAAATATTGAGCGTGTGCAGTTACCGTTCATAGCAAACTGGAGCGGTTGCGGTTAATGTTCACAGCACATTGGATCGTGTGAGCTCACAAAGACCTAGATCGTGTGGGCTCACTCACGGAAATATTGAGCGTGTGCAGTTACCGTTCACAGCAAACTGGAGTGGTTGCGGTTAATGTTCACAGCACATTGGATCGTGTGAGCTCACAAAGACCTAGATCGTGTGGACTAACTCACGGAAATATTGAGCGTGTGCAGTTACCGTTCACAGCAAACTGGAGCGGTTGCGGTTAATGTTCACAGCACATTGGATCGTGTGAGCTCACAAAGACCTAGATCGTGTGGGCTCACTCACGGAAATATTGAGCGTGTGCAGTTACCGTTCACAGCAAACTGGAGCGGTTGCGGTTAATGTTCAGAGCACATTGGATCGTGTGAGCTCACAAAGACCTAGATCGTGTGGACTAACTCACGGAAATATTGAGCGTGTGCAGTTACCGTTCACAGCAAACTGGAGCGGTTGCGGTTAATGTTCACAGCACATTGGATCGTGTGAGCTCACAAAGACCTAGATCGTGTGGGCTCACTCACGGAAATATTGAGCGTGTGCAGTTACCGTTCATAGCAAACTGGAGCGGTTGCGGTTAATGTTCACAGCACATTGGATCGTGTGAGCTCACAAAGACCTAGATCGTGTGGGCTCACTCACGGAAATATTGAGCGTGTGCAGTTACCGTTCACAGCAAACTGGAGCGGTTGCGATTAATGTTCACAGCACATTGGATCGTGTGAGCTCACAAAGACCTAGATCGTGTGGGCTCACTCACGGAAATATTGAGCGTGTGCAGTTACCGTTCACAGCAAACTGGAGCGGTTGCGGTTAATGTTCAGAGCACATTGGATCGTGTGAGCTCACAAAGACCTAGATCGTGTGGACTAACTCACGGAAATATTGAGCGTGTGCAGTTACCGTTCACAGCAAACTGGAGCGGTTGCGGTTAATGTTCACAGCACATTGGATCGTGTGAGCTCACAAAGACCTAGATCGTGTGGGCTCACTCACGGAAATATTGAGCGTGTGCAGTCACCGTTCACAGCAAACTGGAGCGGTTGCAGTAACTGCACACGCTCCAGTTTGCTGTGAAAGGTAACTGGAGCGTGTACAGTTGCTGTACACGCTCCAGATATTTTTCCTGAATTCTGTAATCACGTGACACGAAGATTGCCAGATCACTAATTTCTAAAAAAAAAAATCGTTGTCAGATATTTTTTTTCTGAATTCTGTGATCAACCATAGTGTTCGGATACTTTGTTGAGCGACTGTACAATGAGGCATCGCATCTCGAAATGCGGAAAATCGCAGTGACAATAAAGGAGCGGCGCCCATATAAGGGGCATTTCACTCTGCATAATTCTTCGGAATTTTTCCCTCCCCGAACGTCATCATCATTGGATTTGCTCCTCAGAAGTTTTCCGTTTCGAGGGCAAACACATTTCATTTGTTTATTTTTTGATTTGAACACGGGACTTTCTTTCCGAAAAACTTCACTGTTGCCGTCAGTTTGATTTTCATTTAAGAAGAATTTTCGAGACTTGTCAGCATTATTAATAATATTTTCAGAGTCAAAGGTTTTTCGATTCTTTTTTTGTCATCCTTTTTTCTTTTCATTTCTCGATTTAAAATGAGCAACAATGACAGTTTTTTTTTAGTTCGTTGTCTGTTGCCTAAGCAAAAGATTTCAAGTTGAACGATGGGAATTTATTTTTGTAGCTGTTGAAAATATTACTGATCAAGGGAGTATGGATGTTGGGTTGGGTTGTTTTACCTCTGAGTGGCACCTTTTTTGCATACAATGGGCTAAATGGCGGTGTCACAAGGACCCCGAAGGCTCGGAGAAGTCGGGAGAAGGGGGCCCACTGGACATCTGTTAGGAGACAGATGTAAGCCTCCCACCAAGGCCATCCAGAGTGCACAGGCTATGGAAGTTGGGTTGGGTTGTTTTACCTCTGAGTGGCACTTATTTTGCACACAATGGGCTAAATGATCATGTCACAAGGACCCCGAAGGCTCGGAGAAGTCGGGGGAAGGGAACCCACTGGACAGCTGTTAGGAGACAGATGGAAGTCTCCCGTCAAGGCCATTCGAATGTTTTTTAATCTGCACAGGGTATGGCTCTCCAACACACGGACCATGGTTTAACATCCCATCTAACGGACGGCGGCCTTTGCAAGCCTATCGGTGTCCTCTTCATGACAGAAGGTAGGGTGGGGTGTTAGAGGAGAGATGCATCTCAATGCTCTCTAGCTGGTATTCTAAACTGGGGACTGCGGATTACGAGTCTATTACGCAACTGGCTGTGCCACCCTCCCGCCCTCCCTCCCCAGTTGGGTTGGGTTGTTTTACCTCTGAGCGGCAATTTTTTGCATCATGGGCTAAATGGCCAGGTTACATGGACCCCGAAGGCTCAGAGAAGGTTGGGGGAGGGGACCCACTGGAACAGTTGTTGGGAGACAGATGGTAGCCTCCCGTCTAGGCCATCCAGCGTGTTCTTTAACTTGCACTGGGTATAGCTCTCCCGCACACACGGCCACGGCTTAGCGTCCCATCCGACGGACGGCGGCCTTTCCAAGCCCACCGGTGTCCCCTACTGACCGTGGGCAGAGCGGGGAATTTTGCGGAGATAAATCTCAACGCTGGCTCAGCTGGGACTCGAACCTGGGAACTACAGATTATGAGCCTGGCGCGCTACCGACTGAGCCACCCCCGCCCCAGCTGTAAACGAAGTTTGGTTATCCTAGTTCTAATCGTCTAGCGGGAGTTATCGAACAAACAGACAGACAGAGATTGGGAATTTTAGTCCCTAAAATACATACACAGTCGTATCAGAATAATATGACCACCTACCATACATATACTATGATATGTGGTCATATTATTCTGATACGACTGTGTAATTGATAATTAAGAAATATGATTGAATATCGTTTAGAAACTCACCGAGTGTTTGGGCCAGTGGCCCAAACACTCGGTGAGTTTCTAACTCAGTCAGCAGTGCGCCAGGTTCGTAATCTGCAGTTCCCAGGTTCGAGTCCCAACTGGGTCAGCGTTTGAGATTTATCTTCGCAATACTCCCGCTCGATCAGTAGGGGACACCGAGGACTTGGAAAGGCCGTCGGATGGGACGCTAAGCCGTGGCCCCGTGTACGGTGTTATTATGTGTACGGGAGAGCCATACCCTGTGCATGTAAAAGAACACCCTGGATGGCCTTGACGGAAGGCTACCATCTGTCTCCTAACAGTTGTTCCAGTGGGTTCCCTCCCCCAACCTTCTCTGAGCCTTCGGGATCCTTGTGACCTGGCCATTTAGCCCATGGTCTGCAAAAAAGTGTCGCTCAGAGGTAAAACTGCTCAATTAATAAAGTTAAAGAACACGCTGGATGGCCTTGACGGGAGGCTACCATCTGTCTCCTAACAGTTGTTCCAGTGGGTTCCCTCCCCCTCTACCTTATCTGAGCCTTCGGGGTCCGTGTGACCTGGTCTTTAGCCCATTGTGTGCAAAAAAAGTGCCGCTCAGAGGTAAAACAACCCAACTTTAAAACAAAAGTTGCATTTTCTCATTCCCTCTGAAAATCTTCTGAGGACCCGCCATCCTCACAGATCCCTCTACTATGGCATATTTAACTGACAGGCTCCTGTCACACCTCTGTGGCAAGCAGCTGCTTGAGGGGGAATTTATTTTTTTATTATTTGTGTCTTATGGCAACTCATTGTTTGCCAATGGAAACATCGCTATCCTCACATTCCGCTATCAAAATTTTTAATTTCTCGCGTAATTTCATCTTTTGCAATATTCGTTAGAAATTTCAGAATTTTCAATTTTTTTCCACCGTCAGAAGGCGCAATTGTAGCTTTTGGGAGATTCAGAAATTGGAAATCGTAATATTTCATTAATACTTATCCAGCATAAAAGGAATTTTCAATTTATTTCTATAAACAAAAAGTTGGATGTCTATAGGCCGACAGCCAGACTGACGACAAAATTACACTGTTATTTTTTTTAAAGATAAAAAATCTTGGTTTAGAATTTACAGAGCAACTTAACTTTTATACACCAGTGTATCTTTTTTCCACTGTACAGTCGCTCAAAAAAATATCCTAACACTATGGTTGATTACAGAATTCAGGAAAAATATCTGACAACGATTTTTTTTTTAGAAATTAGTGATCTGACAACCTTCGTGTCAGGTGATTACAGAATTCAGGAAAAGATATCTGGATCGTGTACAGCAACTGTACACGCTCCAGTTTCCGTTCACAGCAAACTGGAGGGTGTGCAGTCACTGCACACCCTCCAGTTTGCTGTGAACGGTAACTGCACACGCTCAATATTTCCGTGAGTGAGCCCACACGATCTAGGTCTTTGTGAGCTCACACGATCCAATGTGCTGTGAACATTAACCGCAACCGCTCCAGTTTGCTGTGAACGGTAACTGCACACGCTCAATATTTCCGTGAGTAAGCCCACACGATCTAGGTCTTTGTGAGCTCACACGATCCAATGTGCTGTGAACATTAACCGCAACCGCTCCAGTTTGCTGTGAACGGTAATTGCACACGTTCCATATTCATTGCATTATATATATTAAAAAATATCCCAACACTGTGGTTGATTACAGAATTCAGAAAAAAATATCTGGCAACGATTTTTTGTCTAGAAATTAGTGATCTGGCAACTTTCGTGTCACGTGATTACAGAATTCAGGAAAAATATCTGGAGCGTGTACATCAACTGTACACGCTCCAGTTACCGTTCACAGCAAACTGGAGCGTGTGCAGTTACTGCAAACGCTCCAGTTTGCTGTGAACGGTAACTGCACAGGCTCAACATTTCCGTGAGTGAGCCCACACGATCCAGGTTTTTGTGAGCTCACACGATCCAATGTGCTGTGAACATTAACCGCAACCGCTCCAGTTTGCTGTGAACGGTAACTGCACACGCTCCATATTCATTGCATTATATATTCATACGCATTATATATATTAAAAAATATCCGAACACTATGGTTGATTATAGAATTCAGAAAAAATATCTGGCATCGAAAAATATCTGGCAACGATTTTTTTTTAGAAATTAGTGATCTGGCAACCTTCGTGTCACGTGACACGAAGGTTGCCAGATCACTAATTTCTAAAAAAATAATCATTGCCAGATATTTTTTCTGAATTCTGTAATCAACCGTAATGTTCGGATACTTTTTTGAGCTACTGTATCTTTCACAGACTTTGGTTCTTGTGTTATCCTCAGTTTCTGAAGAGTAAGTGGAATTCATATTCTTGCTGAACGGATCGTTAAACAAGTAAAAAAACTAATCTGATCTTTGATCAAAAGGAATCTCAGCAGATGCCCTTGACAATGCGTCATTGTAAAGACAATGATTGTCCAATGAACTTGAACGGATGTCACTGATCACAGCGCCCTGCATCAGATTAAAGAGACTAAAACACATTAATGACGAAAGACAGCTGTCTTGATTCATTAAATTTCAGCTGATAGCGGAAAGATTCTGTAAGCAAATCGATGAAGATTTCGATTGTTTTGTATTTCTTCGTGAAAGTAGATTGGCGTCTGTCATAAAGACTGAGATATCGAATGCTGCAGTGGAGCCAAAAATATTCCGCGATGTTTATACGTCACAATGTCGAAGAAAACGGTTTGTCTCTGGTCTAGCCGTTATGACGCCTGACATGCTTCTGGAAGATTTGGGTTGTTTTACCTCTGAGCGGCACTTTTTTGCACACCATGGGCTAAATGGCCAGGTCACATGGACCCCGAAGGCTCAGAGAAGGTTGGGGAAGGGGACCCACTGGAACAGCTGTTGGGAGACAGATGGTAGCCTCCCGTCAAGGCCATCCAGCGTGTTCTTTAATGTTGGATTGTTTTACCTCTGAGCGGCACTTTTTTGCACACCATGGGCTAAATGGCCAGGTCACATGGACCCCGAAGACTCAGAGAAGGTTGGGGAAGGGGACCCACTGGAGCAGCTGTTGGGAGACAGATGGTAGCCTCCCGTCAAGACCATCCAGCGTGTTCTTTAATGTTGGGTTGTTTTACCTCTGAGCGGCACTTTTTTGCACACCATGGGCTAAATGGCCAGGTCACATGGACCCCGAAGACTCAGAGAAGGTTGGGGAAGGGGACCCACTGGAACAGCTGTTGGGAGACAGATGGTAGCCTCCCGTCAAGGCCATCCAGCGTGTTCTTTAACGTGCACAGGGTATGGCTCTAACGCACACCGAGCCACGGGTTAACGTCCCATCCGACGGACGGCGGCATTTCCAAGCCCATCGGTGTCCCCTAATGACCGTGGGCAGGACGGGAAATTTTGCGGAGACAAATCTCATCGCTGATCTAGCTGGGACTCGAACCTGGGAACTGCAGATTACGAGCCTGACGCTTTACCGACCGAGCCACCCCTTTTAAATACTGAACGCATAATGTTGGCAATCAAGATTCAGATTGGATTCAGATATTCAAATTATTTCCATTCAGATTTTTTCATAACAAACGTTATATAAGAAGTTATGTAGTTCTGTAATTGAGTTACCATTGACATAAGCTGAAACTTTTATCTGATTAAAGTGGCCGATGTGTCAAGGCTACATATATTGCATTTTGAAAGGAACGTTTTTAGAACAATGGAACTAGGCTCACAGAGGAGAGATGGGGGAGAAGGGGTAGGGGGGGAGGACAAATAACTGCAATGAGCCAGAACGTACAGTCGCTCAAAAAGTATCCGAACACCATGGTTGATAACAGAATTCAGAAAAAATATCTGGAAAGGATTTTTTTAGAAATTTGTGATCTGGCAACCTTCGTGTCACATGATTACAGAATTCAGGAAAAATATCTGGAGCGTGTACAGCAACTGTACACGCTCCAGTTTGCTGTGAACGGTAACTGCACAGGCTCAATATTTCCGTGAGTGAGCCCACGCGATATAGTATCAAAATAATATGACCACCTCCAGTCACTCAAAAAAGTATCCAAACACTGCGGTTGATTACAGAATTCAGAAAAAATATCTGGCAACGATTTTTTAAATAGATTAGTGATCTGGCAACCTTCGTGACACGAAGGTTGCCAAATCACTAATTTATTAAAAAAAATCGTTGCCAGATAATTTTACGTAATGTTAATTGTTACGTAAAGAACACGCTAGATGGTCTTGACGGTCCCCTAATAGTTGTCCAGTGGTTCCTTTCCCCCAACGTTATTTGAGTTTTTGGGGTCCTTGTGACCTAGCCATTTAAACCATTGTGTGGAGAAAAAAAAGTTCTGCTCCAACCATTTATTTGGTTTAGTTCTTCGTTTGACGCTGAGGTCTGTATTTTAAAGCTCACCAATTTTTTATCCGATGTTTTTTTTTTGACGAGGAAACAGATTGCGAAGCGGTTGAAGAGTTGCTTGGGGTTGGATAGCCTCAATCCAATGTCTTTCGTCAGCTGGGATGTTTGCTATTTTTTCGATCGAAGGCGATTTCGCTTTGTTTTTTGAATCGCTAGTTATTTTTTTTTTGGATGCTTTTCTTTTCGTTCTCTCAATCACTTTAGGGAAGAACTTTTTTTCCTTTTCGAGGATCGGCATTTAGAAATAAAATTGTCCGGTTTGTGGCATCTCCCGCAGAGTCTGGTCACTCCTTGGCATTCCAACTGTAGAAGAGTGTGATCAGAACTTAAGGAAATTTTGTATCTCTTACTTCATCTTGATTTGGCATATTCTAGTGCCTGCTTTTATACCTTTGTATTTCATCTAGTTTATGCAGTTCATCTTCTATGGATACTATTTCGCCGTTGTTTAACATCTGAGCGGCACATTTTTGCCCAGAATGGACTAAATGGCCAGGTCAAAGGGGGCGGGGGTACCTCAGTCGGTAGCGCGCCAGGCTCGTAATCTGTAGTTCACAAGTTCGAGTCCCAGCTGGGTCAGCGTTGAGATTTATCTCCGCGAAATTCCCCGCCCTGCCCACGGTCAGTAAGGAACACCGAAGGGCTTGGAAATGCCGCCATCCGTCGGATGGAACGTTAAGCCGTGGCCCATGTGCGGGAGAGCCGTACCTTGTGCACGTTGAAAACACGCTGGATGACCTTGACGGGAGGCTACCATCTGTCTCCCAACAGCTGTTCCAGTGGGTCCCCTCCCCCAACCTTCTCTGAGCCTTCGGGGTCCATGTGACCTGGCCATTTAGCCCATGGTGTGCAAAAAAGTGCCACTCAGAGGTAAAACAACCCAAGCTTGACGGGAGGCTACCACCTGTCTCCCAACAGCTGTTCCAGTGGGTTCCCTCACCCAACCTTCTCTGAGCCTTCGGGGTCCATGTGACCTGGTTATTTAGCTCATGGTGTGCAAAAAAGTGCCACTCAGAGGTAAAACAACCCAACCTTGACGGGAGGCTACCATCTGTCTCCCAACAGCTGTTCCAGTGGGTCCCCTCCCCCAACCTTCTCTGAGCCTTCGTGGTCCTTGTGACCTGGTTATTTAGCCCATGGTGTGCAAAAAAGTGCCGCTCAGAGGTAAAACCACCCAATCCAAAGCCAGGTCACAAACACCCCGAGAGCTCAGAGAAAGTCGGGGGGGGGGGGAGGAGAGGACCTACTATACCGATGTTAGGATTACTGATCTACCATGTGTAGGATCTACTGATATCGCAGATGTTAGCCTCCCATCAACCAGCGTGTTCTTTAATGTGCACATGTTATGGTTCTCCCGCACATGGAGTCAGGCTTAACGTCTCATTTGACGGATGGTGACCTTTCCAAACCCATCGGTCTCCCCTACTAACTGTAGGGAGACCGATGGTTTCCCTACAGTACCATTGTAATAACTGTGTGGTAAGGCGGGAAGTTTTGCGGATATAAATCTCAACGCTGACTCAGGTGGAACTGGAACCTGGAGCTACAGATTATGAGCGTGGTGCGCTACCGACTGAACCATCCCTGTCCCTCTATTTCAGCATAGTGGCGAGCGTTTGATCAATGTCTGAGTTAAGGATGAAGAACAGCATCTTAGATTACACATACCGTTATAATCGGTCGTCCAACTGGAACGACTTCTGCATTATGTTCATTCATGGATATCGGTAGCTCTTTACATTTAAGATTTTGCTTGTAGGGTCATCTGCTTTTAGGAGAATAATCATGAGATTATTATTTATAATCTGTGCAATCCTCCGCTTAACCAGTGCCACAGATTTTTATCGCATTCTTCTTAACTTCGATGAATTCAGCGGTTTTGTGGAAGATTTTGAAGACACGCTGCAACTCAAGTCGTTCATTTTTCCTTCCACAAATTATCCTATGGAGGATGAACTTGTTCCGAAAAGAACTTTAATGCCAGCTTACCTGAATATGAAGTAAAAAAAAATAGTTATCCTATTTTTTGCTGCCTAACCATAAAATATATCTGGCAAAGATTTTTTTAGAAATTAATGATCTGGCAACCTTCGTGTCACGTGACACGAAGAGTCATTTTTTTGAGCGACTGTACTTGGACAATAACATTCCTGGCCTATCTGAAGGTATTGTCATTCCTTGCTCAAATCAGCAAAAGAGACCTCATTTCTTGGAATTTAATTTCACCCCATTCGATTCTTCACCCGGAGTTTTAACAAACACATATACAGTATATATAATAAAAAGGATCAGGTATAGGTATTACCATAACCAAAGAAATTAAATAAAAAAACACTGAATATCCAGACTACAATAATAACACACTGAAAGACAGCGTGTTATTATTGTACTTATCAATCAGGACTTGGTTAAGACATATGTGTAATGATCTATATCTGTGAATATTTGAGGTTATCTGCGAGCAACCTATTTGTGAGGTATGTGGTATATCCACGAGAGGTATTATTTGTTTCATAATCACATGTATTGTTATTCAAACTCTTGAAGAGATGGGCGGAGATGGGGGAGGGGTCTCTTGACTCAATCTGACGTTCTGGTTCGATTCTCCAGTACGTCTGCGCTGAGATTTCCTGCGTTTTGTCCTCGAAAGAAAAAAGGGACGTGGTGGACATGGTGCCATACCTCGGATGGAAGGACATACCTTGGACATGGTGCCATACCTCGGATGGAAGGACATACCTTGGACATGGTGCCATACCTCGGATGGAAGGACATACCTTGGACATGGTGCCATACCTCGGATGGAAGGACATACTTGGACATGGTGCAATACATCGGATGGAAGGACATACCTTGGACATGGTGCCATACATCGGATAGAAGGACATAGCTTGGACATGGTGCCATACTTCGGATGGAAGGACATACCTTGGACATGGTGCCATACATCGGATGGAAGGACATACTTGGACATGGTGCAATACATCGGATGGAAGGACATACCTTGGACATGGTGCCATACATCGGATAGAAGGACATAGCTTGGACATGGTGCCATACTTCGGATGGAAGGACATACCTTGGACATGGTGCCATACATCGGATGGAAGGACATACTTGGACATGGTGCAATACATCGGATGGAAGGACATACCTTGGACATGGTGCCATACATCGGATAGAAGGACATAGCTTGGACATGGTGCCATACTTCGGATGGAAGGACATACCTTGGACATGGTGCCATACATCGGATGGAAGGACATACTTGGACATGGTGCAATACATCGGATGGAAGGACATACCTTGGACATGGTGCCATACATCGGATAGAAGGACATAGCTTGGACATGGTGCCATACTTCGGATGGAAGGACATACCTTGGACATGGTGCCATACATCGGATGGAAGGACATACTTGGACATGGTGCAATACATCGGATGGAAGGACATACCTTGGACATGGTGCCATACCTCGGATGGAAGGACATACCTTGGACATGGTGCCATACCTCGGATGGAAGGACATACCTTGGACATGGTGCCATACATCGGATGAAAGGACATACCTTGGACATGGTGCCATACATCGGATGGAAGGACATACCTTGGACATGGTGTCATACTTCGGATGGAAGGACATAGCTTGGACATGGTGCCATACTTCGGATGGAAGGACATACCTTGGACATGGTGCCATACCTCGGATGGAAGGACATACTTGGACATGGTGCAATACATCGGATGGAAGGACATACCTTGGACATGGTGCCATACCTCGGATGGAAGGACATACCTTGGACATGGTGCCATACCTCGGATGGAAGAACATACCTTGGACATGGTGCCATACTTCGGATGGAAGGACATAGCTTGGACATGGTGTCATACCTCGGATGGAAGGACATACCTTGGACATGGTGCCATACATCGGATGGAAGGACATAGCTTGGACATGGTGCCATACATCGGATGGAAGGACATACCTTGAACATGGTGCCATACATCGGATGGAAGGACATAGCTTGGACATGGTGCCATACCTCGGATGGAAGGACATAACTTGGACATGTGCCATACTTCGGATGGAAGGACATACTTGGACATGGTGTCCTACATCGGATGGAAGGACATACCTTGGACATGGTGCCATACATCGGATGGAAGGACATACTTGGACATGGTTCCATACATCGGATGGAAGGACATACCTTGGACATGGTGCCATACATCGGATGGAAGGACATACCTTGGACATGGTGCCATACATCGGATGGAAGGACATACCTTGGACATGGTGCCATACTTCGGATGGAAGGACATACTTGGACATGGTGCCATACATCGGATGGAAGGACATACCTTGGACATGGTGCCATACATCGGATGGAAGGACATACTTGGACATGGTGCCATACATCGGATGGAAGGACATACCTTGGACATGGTGCCATACATCGGATGGAAGAACATACCTTGGACATGGTGAAATACTTCGGATGGAAGGCATACTTGGACATGGTGCCATACATCGGATGGAAGGACATACCTTGGGCATGGTGCCATACATCGGATGGAAGGACATACCTTGGACATGGTGCCATACCTCGGATGGAAGGACATACCTTGGACATGGTGCCATACAACGGATGGAAGGACATACTTGGACATGGTGTCATACCTCGGATGGAAGGACATACCTTGGACATGGTGCAATACATCGGATGGAAGGACATAGCTTGGACATGGTGCCATACCTCGGATGGAAGGACATACCTTGGACATGGTGCCATACATCGGATGGAAGGACATACTTGGACATGGTGCCATACATCGGATGGAAGGACATACCTTGGGCATGGTGCCATACATCGGATGGAAGGACATACCTTGGACATGGTGCCATACCTCGGATGGAAGGACATACCTTGGACATGGTGCCATACATCGGATGAAAGGACATACCTTGGACATGGTGCCATACATCGGATGGAAGGACATACCTTGGACATGGTGTCATACTTCGGATGGAAGGACATACTTGGACATGGTGCCATACATCGGATGGAAGGACATACCTTGGACATGGTGCAATACATCGGATGGAAGGACATACCTTGGACATGGTGCCATACATCGGATGGAAGAACATACCTTGGACATGGTGAAATACTTCGGATGGAAGGCATACTTGGACATGGTGTCATACTTCGGATGGAAGGACATACTTGGACATGGTGCCATACATCGGATGGAAGGACATACCTTGGACATGGTGCAATACATCGGATGGAAGGACATAGCTTGGACATGGTGCCATACTTCGGATGGAAGGACATACTTGGACATGGTGCCATACATCGGATGGAAGGACATACCTTGGACATGGTGCCATACATCGGATGGAAGGACATACTTGGACATGGTGCCATACATCGGATGGAAGGACATACCTTGGACATGGTGCCATACATCGGATGGAAGGACATACCTTGGACATGGTGCCATACATCGGATGGAAGAACATACCTTGGACATGGTGAAATACTTCGGATGGAAGGCATACTTGGACATGGTGCCATACATCGGATGGAAGGACATACCTTGGGCATGGTGCCATACATCGGATGGAAGGACATACCTTGGACATGGTGCCATACCTCGGATGGAAGGACATACCTTGGACATGGTGCCATACAACGGATGGAAGGACATACTTGGACATGGTGTCATACCTCGGATGGAAGGACATACCTTGGACATGGTGCAATACATCGGATGGAAGGACATAGCTTGGACATGGTGCCATACCTCGGATGGAAGGACATACCTTGGACATGGTGCCATACATCGGATGGAAGGACATACCTTGGACATGGTGCAATACATCGGATGGAAGGACATACCTTGGACATGGTGCCATACATCGGATAGAAGGACATAGCTTGGACATGGTGCCATACTTCGGATGGAAGGACATACCTTGGACATGGTGCCATACATCGGATGGAAGGACATACTTGGACATGGTGCAATACATCGGATGGAAGGACATACCTTGGACATGGTGCCATACCTCGGATGGAAGGACATACCTTGGACATGGTGCCATACCTCGGATGGAAGGACATACCTTGGACATGGTGCCATACATCGGATGAAAGGACATACCTTGGACATGGTGCCATACATCGGATGGAAGGACATACCTTGGACATGGTGTCATACTTCGGATGGAAGGACATAGCTTGGACATGGTGCCATACTTCGGATGGAAGGACATACCTTGGACATGGTGCCATACCTCGGATGGAAGGACATACTTGGACATGGTGCAATACATCGGATGGAAGGACATACCTTGGACATGGTGCCATACCTCGGATGGAAGGACATACCTTGGACATGGTGCCATACCTCGGATGGAAGAACATACCTTGGACATGGTGCCATACTTCGGATGGAAGGACATAGCTTGGACATGGTGTCATACCTCGGATGGAAGGACATACCTTGGACATGGTGCCATACATCGGATGGAAGGACATAGCTTGGACATGGTGCCATACATCGGATGGAAGGACATACCTTGAACATGGTGCCATACATCGGATGGAAGGACATAGCTTGGACATGGTGCCATACCTCGGATGGAAGGACATAACTTGGACATGTGCCATACTTCGGATGGAAGGACATACTTGGACATGGTGTCCTACATCGGATGGAAGGACATACCTTGGACATGGTGCCATACATCGGATGGAAGGACATACTTGGACATGGTTCCATACATCGGATGGAAGGACATACCTTGGACATGGTGCCATACATCGGATGGAAGGACATACCTTGGACATGGTGCCATACATCGGATGGAAGGACATACCTTGGACATGGTGCCATACTTCGGATGGAAGGACATACTTGGACATGGTGCCATACATCGGATGGAAGGACATACCTTGGACATGGTGCCATACATCGGATGGAAGGACATACTTGGACATGGTGCCATACATCGGATGGAAGGACATACCTTGGACATGGTGCCATACATCGGATGGAAGAACATACCTTGGACATGGTGAAATACTTCGGATGGAAGGCATACTTGGACATGGTGCCATACATCGGATGGAAGGACATACCTTGGGCATGGTGCCATACATCGGATGGAAGGACATACCTTGGACATGGTGCCATACCTCGGATGGAAGGACATACCTTGGACATGGTGCCATACAACGGATGGAAGGACATACTTGGACATGGTGTCATACCTCGGATGGAAGGACATACCTTGGACATGGTGCAATACATCGGATGGAAGGACATAGCTTGGACATGGTGCCATACCTCGGATGGAAGGACATACCTTGGACATGGTGCCATACATCGGATGGAAGGACATACTTGGACATGGTGCCATACATCGGATGGAAGGACATACCTTGGGCATGGTGCCATACATCGGATGGAAGGACATACCTTGGACATGGTGCCATACCTCGGATGGAAGGACATACCTTGGACATGGTGCCATACATCGGATGAAAGGACATACCTTGGACATGGTGCCATACATCGGATGGAAGGACATACCTTGGACATGGTGTCATACTTCGGATGGAAGGACATACTTGGACATGGTGCCATACATCGGATGGAAGGACATACCTTGGACATGGTGCAATACATCGGATGGAAGGACATACCTTGGACATGGTGCCATACATCGGATGGAAGAACATACCTTGGACATGGTGAAATACTTCGGATGGAAGGCATACTTGGACATGGTGTCATACTTCGGATGGAAGGACATACTTGGACATGGTGCCATACATCGGATGGAAGGACATACCTTGGACATGGTGCAATACATCGGATGGAAGGACATAGCTTGGACATGGTGCCATACTTCGGATGGAAGGACATACTTGGACATGGTGCCATACATCGGATGGAAGGACATACCTTGGACATGGTGCCATACATCGGATGGAAGGACATACTTGGACATGGTGCCATACATCGGATGGAAGGACATACCTTGGACATGGTGCCATACATCGGATGGAAGGACATACCTTGGACATGGTGCCATACATCGGATGGAAGAACATACCTTGGACATGGTGAAATACTTCGGATGGAAGGCATACTTGGACATGGTGCCATACATCGGATGGAAGGACATACCTTGGGCATGGTGCCATACATCGGATGGAAGGACATACCTTGGACATGGTGCCATACCTCGGATGGAAGGACATACCTTGGACATGGTGCCATACAACGGATGGAAGGACATACTTGGACATGGTGTCATACCTCGGATGGAAGGACATACCTTGGACATGGTGCAATACATCGGATGGAAGGACATAGCTTGGACATGGTGCCATACCTCGGATGGAAGGACATACCTTGGACATGGTGCCATACATCGGATGGAAGGACATACCTTGGACATGGTGCCATACATCGGATGGAAGGACATACCTTGGACATGGTGCCATACCTCGGATGGAAGGACATACCTTGGACATGGTCCATACCTCGGATGGAAGAACATACCTTGGACATGGTGCCATACTTCGGATGGAAGGACATAGCTTGGACATGGTGCCATACCTCGGATGGAAGGACATACCTTGGACATGGTGCAATGCATCGGATGGAAGGACATAGCTTGGACATGGTGCCATACCTCGGATGGAAGGACATACCTTGGACATGGTGCCATACATCGGATGGAAGGACATACCTTGGACATGGTGCCATACATCGGATGGAAGGACATACCTTGGACATGGTGCCATACTTCGGATGGAAGAACATACCTTGGACATGGTGCCATACTTCGGATGGAAGGACATACTTGGACATGGTGCCATACATCGGATGGAAGGACATACCTTGGACATGGTGCCATACATCGGATGGAAGGACATACCTTGGACATGGTGCCATACATCGGATGGAAGGACATACCTTGGACATGGTGCCATACTTCGGATGGAAGAACATACCTTGGACATGGTGCCATACTTCGGATGGAAGGACATACTTGGACATGGTGCCATACATCGGATGGAAGGACATACCTTGGGCATGGTGCCATACATCGGATGGAAGGACATACCTTGGACATGGTGCCATACCTCGGATGGAAGGACATACCTTGGACATGGTGCCATACATCGGATGGAAGGACATACCTTGGACATGGTGCCATACATCGGATGGAAGGACATACCTTGGACATGGTGTCATACTTCGGATGGAAGGACATACTTGGACATGGTGCCATACATCGGATGGAAGGACATACCTTGGACATGGTGCCATACTTCGGATGGAAGGACATAGCTTGGACATGGTGTCATACTTCGGATGGAAGGACATACTTGGACATGGTGCCATACATCGGATGGAAGGACATACCTTGGACATGGTGCCATACATCGGATGGAAGGACATACCTTGGACATGGTGCCATACATCGGATGGAAGAACATACCTTGGACATGGTGAAATACTTCGGATGGAAGGACATACTTGGACATGGTGCCATACATCGGATGGAAGGACATACCTTGGACATGGTGCCATTACTTCGGATGGAAGGACATAGCTTGGACATGGTGTCATACTTCGGATGGAAGGACATACTTGGACATGGTGCCATACATCGGATGGAAGGACATACCTTGGACATGGTGCAATACATCGGATGGAAGGACATACTTGGACATGGTGCCATACATCGGATGGAAGGACATACCTTGGACATGGTGCCATACATCGGATGGAAGGACATACCTTGGACATGGTGCCATACATCGGATGGAAGGACATACCTTGGACATGGTGCCATACATCGGATGGAAGGACATACCTTGGACATGGTGCCATACATCGGATGGAAGGACATACCTTGGACATGGTGCCATACATCGGATGGAAGGACATAGCTTGGACATGGTGCCATACTTCGGATGGAAGGACATACCTTGGACATGGTGCCATACATCGGATGGAAGGACATACCTTGGACATGGTGCCATACTTCGGATGGAAGAACATACCTTGGACATGGTGCCATACTTCGGATGGAAGGACATACTTGGACATGGTGCCATACATCGGATGGAAGGACATACCTTGGGCATGGTGCCATACATCGAATGGAAGGACATACCTTGGACATGGTGCCATACATCGGATAGAAGGACATAGCTTGGACATGGTGTCATACTTCGGATGGAAGGACATACTTGGACATGGTGCCATACATCGGATGGAAGGACATACCTTGGACATGGTGCAATACATCGGATGGAAGGACATACTTGGACATGGTGCCATACATCGGATGGAAGGACATACCTTGGACATGGTGCCATACATCGGATGGAAGGACATACCTTGGACATGGTGCCATACATCGGATGGAAGGACATACCTTGGACATGGTGCCATACTTCGGATGGAAGAACATACCTTGGACATGGTGCCATACTTCGGATGGAAGGACATACTTGGACATGGTGCCATACATCGGATGGAAGGACATACCTTGGGCATGGTGCCATACATCGGATGGAAGGACATACCTTGGACATGGTGCCATACCTCGGATGGAAGGACATACCTTGGACATGGTGCCATACATCGGATGGAAGGACATACCTTGGACATGGTGCCATACTTCGGATGGAAGGACATAGCTTGGACATGGTGTCATACTTCGGATGGAAGGACATACTTGGACATGGTGCCATACATCGGATGGAAGGACATACCTTGGACATGGTGCAATACATCGGATGGAAGGACATACTTGGACATGGTGCCATACATCGGATGGAAGGACATACCTTGGACATGGTGCCATACATCGGATGGAAGGACATACCTTGGACATGGTGCCATACATCGGATGGAAGGACATACCTTGGACATGGTGCCATACTTCGGATGGAAGAACATACCTTGGACATGGTGCCATACTTCGGATGGAAGGACATACTTGGACATGGTGCCATACATCGGATGGAAGGACATACCTTGGGCATGGTGCCATACATCGGATGGAAGGACATACCTTGGACATGGTGCCATACCTCGGATGGAAGGACATACCTTGGACATGGTGCCATACATCGGATGGAAGGACATACCTTGGACATGGTGCCATACATCGGATGGAAGGACATACCTTGGACATGGTGTCATACTTCGGATGGAAGGACATACTTGGACATGGTGCCATACATCGGATGGAAGGACATACCTTGGACATGGTGCAATACATCGGATGGAAGGACATACTTGGACATGGTGCCATACATCGGATGGAAGGACATACCTTGGACATGGTGCCATACATCGGATGGAAGGACATACCTTGGACATGGTGCCATACATCGGATGGAAGGACATACCTTGGACATGGTGCCATACTTCGGATGGAAGAACATACCTTGGACATGGTGCCATACTTCGGATGGAAGGACATACTTGGACATGGTGCCATACATCGGATGGAAGGACATACCTTGGGCATGGTGCCATACATCGGATGGAAGGACATACCTTGGACATGGTGCCATACCTCGGATGGAAGGACATACCTTGGACATGGTGCCATACATCGGATGGAAGGACATACCTTGGACATGGTGCCATACATCGGATGGAAGGACATACCTTGGACATGGTGTCATACTTCGGATGGAAGGACATACTTGGACATGGTGCCATACATCGGATGGAAGGACATACCTTGGACATGGTGCAATACATCGGATGGAAGGACATACTTGGACATGGTGCCATACATCGGATGGAAGGACATACCTTGGACATGGTGCCATACATCGGATGGAAGGACATACCTTGGACATGGTGCCATACATCGGATGGAAGAACATACCTTGGACATGGTGCCATACTTCGGATGGAAGAACATACCTTGGACATGGTGAAATACTTCGGATGGAAGGCATACTTGGACATGGTGCCATACATCGGATGGAAGGACATACCTTGGCCATGGTGCCATACATCGGATGGAAGGACATACCTTGGACATGGTGCCATACATCAGATGGAAGGACATACCTTGGACATGGTGCCATACCTCGGATGGAAGGACATACCTTGGACATGGTGCCATACATCGGATGGAAGGACATACCTTGGACATGGTGCCATACATCGGATGGAAGGACATACCTTGGACATGGTGTCATACTTCGGATGGAAGGACATACTTGGACATGGTGCCATACATCGGATGGAAGGACATACCTTGGACATGGTGCAATACATCGGATGGAAGGACATACTTGGACATGGTGCCATACATCGGATGGAAGGACATACCTTGGACATGGTGCCATACATCGGATGGAAGGACATACCTTGGACATGGTGCCATACATCGGATGGAAGAACATACCTTGGACATGGTGCCATACTTCGGATGGAAGAACATACCTTGGACATGGTGAAATACTTCGGATGGAAGGCATACTTGGACATGGTGCCATACATCGGATGGAAGGACATACCTTGGACATGGTGCCATACATCGGATGGAAGGACATACCTTGGACATGGTGCCATACATCAGATGGAAGGACATACCTTGGACATGGTGCCATACCTCGGATGGAAGGACATACCTTGGACATGGTGCCATACAACGGATGGAAGGACATACTTGGACATGGTGTCATACCTCGGATGGAAGGACATACCTTGGACATGGTGAAATACTTCGGATGGAAGGCATACTTGGACATGGTGCCATACATCGGATGGAAGGACATACCTTGGCCATGGTGCCATACATCGGATGGAAGGACATACCTTGGACATGGTGCCATACCTCGGATGGAAGGACATACCTTGGACATGGTGCCATACCTCGGATGGAAAGACGTACTTGGACATGGTTCCATACATCGGATGGAAGGACATACCTTGGACATGGTGCCATACCTCGGATGGAAGGTTAAGCCGTGGCTTGGTGTGCAGGAGATCCATATTCTGTGCATACCCAGGTTCGAGTCCCACCTGTGCCAGCGTTGAGATTTATCTCCGCTAAACCCCCACCCTTCCCTCGGTCAGTAGGGGACACCAATGGGTTGGAAAGGCCGCTGTCCATTGGATGGGGTTTTAAGCCGTGACTCCTTGTGCATGAGAGACAGACACTGTGAAAGTTACACACTGGATGACCTTGACCGAAGGCTCCAATTTATGTCCTAACAGCTGTCCAGTGGATCCCTTCTTCAATCTTCCCTGAGTCCTTTTGACCTGGCCATTTTGCCCATTGTGTTCTTAAAAAAAATGACGCTTCGAGGTAAAACAACCCAATCTTACAGAATACTTATACTGTCCAGGTAATCTCCTACCCAAGTTGGAGCCTTTGGGGGTTATTGTGACTTGGCCTTTAGTACATTGTATTCAAGAAAAATACCACTCAGATGTAAAAAGAAAATATTAATTCTGAAACGTGCTTCAAAATCAGCAATCTAGATAGTAATATGTTTTTTTTTCCACGATCACAAAATACTTTCTCGTTGCTTCACGCGAGAAAGCAAAAATAAAAACTTAAACTCGTAGTTGATGGGCATTTTTTTTTGTTTTCAACTTGGAACGTCTTCTTTCGTATTTCTCCTCCCACTGCATCTGTGTAACCCATCAACAGTCGGCAAACTCTCTCAAACACAAGCGGAACGAATTAAAACGTTTAATAAACCGCAACAAGTCCCACACCGCGGACTGAGCAAACATTAACTTCAACACAAGAGGTGTGGCTCCCACTCTATTCCAGCTCTCCTCTCTGATTTAGCGGTTTGAATCACATACTGACAGCAGCGCCAGTTATTTTTGGAGACAGGGTTTTTGTGGAGATAAGCGGCTTATTGCTGTGTCTTTGTGCCAACTGGTGTGTAGGGTAAAGTCTGTCTGTACGTGTGTGCGCGCACGGCTCTCAAGTTTGTCCTTACGATTGCTTCTTTTTTGCTCCGGCGGGAACAACATCGTCGTCGAGTACCGCCAAGTAAAGTGAACGGCGACGGGCGGCGAGTTGAAGGGCGCCAAAATTGGCCCCTCTCGCGCGCTTGCGCGTTGCCGGGGGAACTGGCAGCGCTCGGTAGCGAATTGCGTTCGTCCACAGCTCGAAGCGGACGCTGATCCTTCTGCCGACACAGAGAGAGGGCCTGCGAAGACGCGGAAGTCTCGTTGTTGTGTGGTTTGTTTTTGGGGGCAGGAGGAGATGGAGGCAGAATGATACGGGATGCGGAAATAACGCCAGATGGTACGGCTGTAAGAGTTGTGTGCGCTTTCTGTGGTGAATTCAAAAAAGCAAAGAAGAAAAAGTCACCAAAAGTTTCTTTTTTGAGTTGAAGTTCAAAAAGACATTTCCTCCGAGAGCTATGTTGGGACGGTGTGACGACTTCCTTTCTGACCTTGGGTAAGTTTAGATAAGTTTTAGTTTACTATTTAGGACATCAAGAGATAATCTCTTGCCAACGTAACTACTGTACGGTGCTATAACAAACTTAATAATCCTCAGTGTTTTGAGAAAATCCGACTTGAAATTATTTATGTTCTAGATAAATTGTGTTTTTTCCTTAATTTTATAGAGGTAAAGATTTAATACATTTACGAATACTTCATTTTTTAATATTTATTGGGAAATAATATATATTCTGTATTTTTTAAGGATGATTTTATTTAGGCATTGCTAATATTCTGTCAGTCTGTGTGAACTGAATAGCTAAATTATTTTATTGATTTTAAAATATTTCTTTCATAAAATAAATCATATTAATATTTAGATTTGTGTTAGTTCATTATATTATATGCATATTTTTTTTCCTTCTATAAATTTCAAAAGACTTTAAAATATTTCGATCATTCTCCAATTCAAGCATTCTCAAATTACACATTTTTTTTACCTTATTTGAATATTATTTAATGATACTTTTTCGATTAAAAAAATATTTTTTCATGCTTTTCCGATCTAAATTAAAAATGAAAAAATAAAATTTACTGTTATTTGAAGGTATGCAATTATTTTTTTTACTTAATTTAACTTTATAATTTCTCTAAGAAGCAAGCTAAATAAGTACCGTATTCGACATTCTTTGCAATTTCGTCCATAATTTTTAAAGGATTTTGGCTGTTTTAACAACCCCTTAGCGTTTGTTTCTTGCAAACGTATCGTGGCATATATTTTGTTCATAACTATTATCAAAGAAGTTATTGATGTATTGCAGTATTTATCGAGATACACAGGTTTGTTATGATACTAAGAACACCAATAAAAATATCAAACCACTTTCAAAACTCACTCAAATATTTGCAGGGCGGGGCGGGCGTAGCTCAGTCGGTAGCCAGCCAGGCTCGTAATCTGTAGTTCCCAGGTTCGAGTCCCAGCTGGGTCAGCGTTGAGATTTATCTCCGCAAAATTCCCCGCCCTGCCCACGGTCAGTAGGAGACACCGATGGGCTTGTAAAGGCCGTCGTCCGTCGGATGGGACGTTAATCCGTCGGATGGACGTTAAGCCGTTCTTTAACGTGCACAGGGTATGGCTCTCCCGTACACGGGTACGGGAGAGCCATACCCTGTGCACGTTAGAGAACACGCTGGATGGCCTTGACGGGAGGCTACCATCTGTCTCCCAACAGCTGTTCCAGTGGATCCCCTCCCCCAACCTTCTCTGAGCCTTCCGGGTCCTTATGACCTGGCCATTTAGCCCATGGTGTGCAAAAAAGTGCCGCTCAGAGGTAAAACAACCCAACCCAGCAACTCAAATATTTGCTCCGATTTAGTTTTCATTTTTAATTTTTTTACCATCGTAAATTTTCTGCCCCCCCCCCCCCCCCTCCTTTTAAAAAAGACATGCACTTTTTTTTTTCCTTTTTTGATATTATCTCTATATGATTTCTCTATGTTATTTCCTATCGATTTTCTCTTGACAAACAATTTTTCTTATGGCATAGCAAAATCTTTTAAAAAATTTAATCTAAATTTTTTCGGAAAATGTTATACTTAAGGAAAGGATTTTGTATAATAAATAATACCCCCTCAATCAGCTTCTTGCCACAGAGGTCTGACAGGAGCCTGCCAGTTTATATGCCATAGTAGAAGGTCAGTGAGGATGGCAGGACCTCAGCAGAAAAACGACACATACATCCATGCCTTATCCGGGGCTCGAACCCAGGTCCCGTAGATCAGTAGCCAAGCGTGCTAACCACTCGGCCACGGGACGGCTAAAATAAATAAATACCTCCTCAAGCAGCTGCTTGCCACAGAGGTCTGACAGGAGTCTGTCAGTTTATATGCCAAAGTAGAAGATCTGAGAGGATGGCAGGACCTCAGCAGAAAAACAACACACACACACATCCATGCCTTACCCGGGGCTCGAACCCAGGTCCCGTAGATCAGAAACCAAGTGCGCTGACCACTCAGTGAGTTAATTAATCGCACAAATTACTTATACAGTGGCATACGAAAATATTAATTTCCATGTTATGCCAAAGGGAATTTGACTTCGAAGTTCTATAACCTCTAATCCCAGTCAGGGCAACCAATTTTTTTCAACTCAATTTTTCAAGTGTTTCTAAACTAGTAGTTCTCAACCTTTTATGCTTCACGTACCCCCTGGAAATGTGTATGCAACTGGCGTACCCCTTGTATAGAGAGATAAAACTATAGTTATAGTATAACAATGGGAATAATATAAAACATGTATATCAGTGGTTCTCAACCTTTTATGCTTCACGTACCCCCTGGAAATGTGTATGTAACTGGCGTACCCTTTGTATAGATAGATAAAACTATAGTTATAGTATAACAATGGGAAGAAAATAAAACATATACATCAGTGGTTCTCAACCTTTTATGCTTCACGTACCCCCTGGAAATGTGTATGTAACTGGCATACCCCTTGTATAGATAGAGAAAACTATAGTTATAGTATAACAATGGGAATAAAATAAAACATATATATCAGTGGTTCTCAACCTTTTATGCTTCACGTACCCCCTGGAAATGTGTATGTAACTGGCGTACCTTTTGCATAGATAGATAAAACTATAGTTATAGTATAACAATGGGAAGAAAATAAAACATATACATCAGTGGTTCTCAACCTTTTATGCTTCACGTACCCCCTGGAAATGTGTATGTAACTGGCATACCCCTTGTATAGATAGAGAAAACTATAGTTATAGTATAACAATGGGAATAATATAAAACATGTATATCAGTGGTTCTCAAACTTTTATGCTTCACGTACCCCCTGGAAATGTGTATGTAACTGGCATACCCCTTGTATAGATAGAGAAAACTATAGTTATAGTATAACAATGGGAATAATATAAAACATGTATATCAGTGGTTCTCAACTTTTATGCTTCAAGTACCCCCTGGAAATGTGTATGTAACTGGCATACCCCTTGTATAGATAGAGAAAACTATAGTTATAGTATAACAATGGGAATAATATAAAACATGTATATCAGTGGTTCTCAACTTTTATGCTTCAAGTACCCCCTGGAAATGTGTATGTAACTGGCGTACCCTTTGTATAGATAGATAAAACTATAGTTATAGTATAACAATGGGAATAAAATAAAACATATATATCAGTGGTTCTCAAACTTTTATGCTTCACGTACCCCCTGGAAATGTGTATGTAACTGGCGTACCCTTTGTATAGATAGATAAAACTATAGTTATAGCATAACAATGGGAAGAAAATAAAACATATACATCAGTGGTTCTCAAACTTTTATGCTTCACGTACCCCCTGGAAATGTGTATGTAACTGGCATACCCCTTGTATAGATAGAGAAAACTATAGTTATAGTATAACAATGGGAATAATATAAAACATGTATATCAGTGGTTCTCAAACTTTTATGCTTCACGTACCCCCTGGAATGTGTATGTAACTGGCATACCCCTTGTATAGAGAGATAAAACTATAGTTATAGTATAACAATGGGAATAATATAAAACATGTATATCAGTGGTTCTCAACCTTTTATGCTTCACGTACCCCCTGGAAATGTGTATGTAACTGGCGTACCCTTTGTATAGATAGATAAAACTATAGTTATAGTATAACAATGGGAATAAAATAAAACATATACATCAGTGGTTCTCAAACTTTTATGCTTCACGTACCCCCTGGAAATGTGTATGTAACTGGCATACCCCTTGTATAGATAGAGAAAACTATAGTTATAGTATAACAATGGGAATAATATAAAACATTATATCAGTGGTTCTCAACTTTTATGCTTCAAGTAACCCCTGGAAATGTGTATGTAACTGGCGTACCCTTGCATAGATAGATAAAACTATAGATCTAGTATAACAATGGGAATAAAACAAAACATATATATCAGTGGTTCTCAACCTTTTATGTTTCACGTACCCCTGGAAATGTGTATGCAACTGGCGTACCCCTTGTATAGATAGATAAAACTATAGTTATAGCATAACAATGGGAATAAAATAAAACATATATATCAGTGGTTCTCAACCTTTTATTCTTTAATACATACATTTTAATACATACATTTTATTCTTAAATTCTTACAATTCTTTAATATTTTGGTAAGGCAGAGTATTTAAACTAATACCAAGAGCTGATACCAATCCCATTAAATGAATTCCCCTTCGAAATTATATTCCTATTGACATAACCTGGGAATTCTTTAATATTTTGGTAAGACTGAGTATTTAAACTAATACCAAGAGCTGATACCAATCCCATTAAATGAATTCCCCTTCGAAATTATATTCCTATTGACATAACCTGGGAATTCTTTAATATTTTGGTAAGGTAGAGTATTTAAACTAATACCAAGAGCTGATACCAATCCCATTAAATGAATTCCCCTTCGAAATTATATTCTTATTGACATAACCTGGGAATTCTTTAATATTTTGTAAAGGCAGAGTATTTAAACTAATACCAAGAGCTGATACCAATCCCATTAAATGAATTCCCCTTCGAAATTATATTCCTATTGACATAACCTGGGAATTCTTTAATATTTTGTAAAGGCAGAGTATTTAAACTAATACCAAGAGCTGATACCAATTCCATTAAATGAATTGCCCTTCGAAATTATATTCCTATTGACATAACCTGGGAATTCTTTAATATTTTGTAAAGGCAGAGTATTTAAACTAATACCAAGAGCTGATACCAATTCCATTAAATGAATTCCCCTTCGAAATTATATTCCTATTGACATAACCTGGGAATTCTTTAATATTTTGTAAAGGCAGAGTATTTAAACTAATACCAAGAGCTGATACCAATCCCATTAAATGAATTCCCCTTCCAAATTATATTCCAATTGACATAACCTGGGAATTCTTTAATATTTTGGTAAGGCAGAGTATTTAAATTAGTACTAAGAGCTGTTTAATGATTGAATTCTATACTTTTATTTCAATTAGATTCGTTTTTCCTGTTTCAATAATCTTTTTTTTTGTTAAATTATCCTTTTCTTCTTTAAAACACAAATCTACAAAAGCATAGACATTAGAAAAATATGTTTCAAGGAAGAAAAATATAAAAAAGTTTTTTTTTTATAATATTAAAATTAATAATATTTCCTCATTTAAAATTGATATACACAGTCGTATCAGAATAATATGACCACTTACCTAATAATGGGAATGGGGTCATATTATTCTGATACGACTGTAGGTGGTCATATTATTTTGATACTAGATCGTGTGGGCTCACTCACGGAAATATTGAGCGTGTGCAGTTACCGTTCACAGCAAACTGGAGCGGTTGCGGTTAATGTTCACAGCACATTGGATCGTGTGAGCTCACAAAGACCTAGATCGTGTGGGCTCACTCACGGAAATATTGAGCGTGTGCAGTTACCGTTCACAGCAAACTGGAGTGGTTGCGGTTAATTTCACAGCACATTGGATTGTGTGAGCTCACAAAGACCTAGATCGTGTGGGCTCACTCACGGAAATATTGAGCGTGTGCAGTTACCGTTCACAGCAAACTGGAGTGGTTGCGGTTAATTTCACAGCACATTGGATTGTGTGAGCTCACAAAGACCTAGATCGTGTGGGCTCACTCACGGAAATATTGAGCGTGTGCAGTTACTGTTCACAGCAAACTGGAGCGGTTGCGGTTAATGTTCACAGCACATTGGATAGTGTGAGCTCACAAAGACCTAGATCGTGTGGGCTCACTCACGGAAATATTGAGCGTGTGCAGTTACCGTTCAGAGCAAACTGGAGCGGTTGCGGTTAATGTTCACAGCACATTGGATCGCGTGAGCTCACAAAGACCTAGATCGTGTGGGCTCACTCACGGAAATATTGAGCGTGTGCAGTTACCGTTCACAGCAAACTGGAGCGTGTGCAGTAACTGCACACGCTCCAGTTTGCTGTGAACGGTAACTGGAGCGTGTACAGTTGCTGTACACGTTCCAGATATTTTTCCTGAATTCTGTAATCACGTGACACGAAGGTTGCCAGATCACTAATTTCTAAAAAAATCGTTGCCAGATGCATTTGCCCTCCCCCATGGAATCTAGTGAACAATTCCACAAATTATAATCGTAACAATTTAAACGTAATTAATTTATATACATTATGTATGTGTTTTTGTATTGATGTAATACTGTATTCTATAATATACTTGTGAAAAAAAAGCCTAAAAAAGTAAATAAAAATTTATTGATGTAATTATTTGTCTCCAAGCTTTGCCCCCCCCCCCCTCTGGGAAATTTTCTGCGGACGCCCATGACTGTGTATATCACTGTTTGAAAGTTTCAGGAACTTGTTAATATCTAGCAACTCTCTAATTACGTATAGATTTTAACTGATTTGAGAATTTGTAGAAATCCAGGTTGGGGGAAGAAAACATCTTTTAAGTTTCCCGCTATTTCTTTTTTAAACTTCTTAGCCAAAAGCTTGTTTTGTCTTTATCAACGAGCTCAGTAACTCACGAGAAATAATATTTGGATTTTTAACTCTGAGTGATAAAACAGATGAAGTCTTCAGGATTGGTATTCACTAGAATTTGTACCAATTTGTGCTGCATAGGGAGAAGACGACTCAGAGACGAGGTACAAACCCTTTAAACTGAAAACTTCGGAATGCAGCTGGTAATAAGTTTTTTCTTTTCTTCGGGATGATTTCAATTAGATATCTTGTAATGCGAGTACTTTTTTTTTTCATTTACTGAGAACTAAATGGATAAATGATTAAATCGATTCTTGGGAACTTTAGGTTCGGCAAATAATAAGTTGCATGTGAAACGGTTTTGCAAAAACTTCGCATTTATTAACGTTTGGATTTAAAAGAAAGTGGAATACAATTAATTCTAACATTACCAATGGAATTACGTGTGTTTGTGTATGTGGCAGTGTGGATGTCTGATGGCTGAAATTCATAATTTAAATTTTAGTTCAAAATATTTTCGGAATTAATCTAATTGAAAGCAATTGTTCCTTAATTTATCGGGTGGCAATCGAAACACAAATTGTTATTTGGGAAAAATTTATTCTCATTTTATCTTTAATTTGATAGAAGCCGGTGTAATTGGTTTCTCAAATTAGGGCTAAACAGCCTTCTTCTTTCCTCGAATTGATGTTATTGTATTTTTACAACCTAAGTGCGGTTCTTTAATGTGCACAGGGTATGGCTCTTCCGCATAAGGAGCCACTATTTAACACGCATAAGGAGCCACGGTTTAATACGCATAAGAAGCCACGGTTTAATACGCATAAGGAGCCACGGTTTAATACGCATAAGGAGCCATGGTTTAATACGCATAAGGAGCCACGGTTTAATACGCATAAGAAGCCACGGTTTAATACGCATACGGAGCCACGGTTTAATACGCATAAGGAGCCACGGTTTAATATGCATAAGGAGCCATGGTTTAATACGCATATGGAGCCACTGTTTAATACGCATACAGAGTCACAGTTTAATACGCATACGGAGCCACGGTTTAATACGCATATGGAGCCACGGTTTAATATGCATACGGAGCCACGGTTTAATACGCATACAGATTAATGCGCATACGGAGCCACAGTTTAAAATGCATACGGAGCCACGGTTTAATACGTATACGGAGCCACGGTTTAATACGCATATGGAACCATGATTTAATATGCATACTGAGCCACGGTTTAATACGCATATGGTGCCACAGTTTAATACGCATAAGGAGCTACGGTTTAATACGCATTAGGTGCCATGGTTTAATAATACGCATACGTAGCCACAGTTTAAAACGCATACGGAGCCACGGTTTAATACGCATACGGAGCCACAGTTTAATACGCATACGGAGCCACAGTTTAAAACGCATACGGAGCCACGGGTTAAACGCATACGGAACCACGTGTTAATACGCAAACGGAGCCATATGGAGCCCTCTTCAGGGCAGTGAGTTTTGCGGAGATAAATCCCAACGCTGCCCATGCGGCACTCGAACCTGAGAGCTGCAGATTACGAGACTGGTATGCTTTCATAGAGCTCCCCCCCGTCTCCCAGGTCACAAGGACCGCGAGTTTTGAGCCGGATAATGGAAGAAGAAGAAGAAGATCGATTGGACAGTTGTTGCGAAGTAGATAAAATCCTACTCTCAAGGGCATCTAGCGCTTCTTTCTCGGAGTATGGCTATCCTGCACATGGGACCACGGCTTAATGTCGGCCCTTCCAAGACCTTCGTGTCCCATTTCCCAACGAGGACAAAGACAGGGTTAGAGAAAAAAAATCTGATAACATGATAGTGGATATTCGAGGCTGTCACTTCAGGAAAAGGTTCTAAAGTGCAATTGCTTTTCTTCTGAATAAAAACTCGAAATCAGTTTTGCCAAAAATACATTTATTGTCAGGAACTGAGCTCATTAAGGATTACAAACTGTAAAGCTGCTCTCTGTGACCCCTTCTTAGTGATTGAAGCAAAGAATTGAAGCTCAGTTGGAAATCGCGCAGGCTCGTAATCTGCAGTTCCCAGGTTCGAGTCCCAACTGGTCAAGAGTTCAGTTTTATCTTCGCAAACCCCCGTTCAGTCCTCGGTGAGAAAGAGGACATCGTTAGGCTTGGAAATGCTGCCATCCGTCGGTGGGACGTTTAACCGTGTTCCATGTGCACGAGAATCACACCCTGTGCACGTTAAAGAACACGCTGGATGGGCCCCCTGACGGCAGACTTTTACCTATTTCCCTACAGCCGTTCAGTGAATTCTCTTCCCCAACATTGTCCGAGGTTTTTGTGATCTTTTCATTTAGTCCAATGTGTATGAAAAAAGAAAAGGTGCCACTCAGAATTAAAACAGACCAGTCCGGGCATTCCGGGGCGGGGGTGGCTCAGTCGGTAGCGCGCCAGGCTCGTAATCTGTAGTTCCCAGGTTCGAGTCCCAGCTGGGTCAGCGTTGAGATTTATCTCCGCAAAATTCCCCGCCCTGCCCACGATCAGTAGGGGACACCGATGGGCTTGGAAAGGCCGCCGTCCGTCGGATCGGACGTTAAGCCGTGGCCCCGTGTGCGGGAGAGCCATACCCTGTGCGCGTTAAAGAACGCGCTGGATGCCTTTGACGGGAGGCTACCATTTGTCTCCTAATAGCTGTTCCAATGGGTCCCCTCCCCAACCTTCTCTGAGCCTTTGGGGTTCATGCAATCTAGCCATTTAGCCCATTGTGTGCAAAAAAGTGCGTTCAGAGGTAAAAACAACCCAACCCAACCCGGGCACTCCGTAAAAGTAATTCAGTTAAAATTAATTTCTTAACCTTTGGGAGTTTTAGTCACATTTAATTTTTTTTTGGACACAGACTCAAATTCTGATTTCTAATACTTATATACAAATTCTTATTTAATCACATTTTTTGCAAGTAAAATTAGGGCTCCTCGGAAGAAAAACAATTTATTAGAAATTTAAATAAATCAAAATATTTTGTTCGGCAACCTCAAGTCTTACGTCTACGTGTCTTCTGTAAACAGAGAGATTTTCCGAAATGTTTGTAAGGAAGAAAAACAACCTAAAATCATTTCAGAAAGTTAATAGTGACGTTAGTATTCACTCTCACTCACATTCGCACGTTTCATCTAAAAAATGAAAAAAAAAAACCTTTTTTCTTTCATACATATGCGTTGTCCCATTTCCCTTTCCACGCTGACCACCAGAAAGCAGAAACCATCCCTTTTAAAGCAACGCATCCTCTCTAGATCCCGATCGCCATAAAGAGAAAATCTCGGATAAAATCTCAAGGGATGCAAAAAAACGAATGCTGACAACATCCCACGTTACCTACCAGCATCTTGCTTCTGCCGCTTCCTATGCTTCCCTCATTCCCATCTTCCTCCCCCTCTATTTTCCTTCCCCATCCTCCTCCCCACCAGACCCCATTACACTCGCTTGTTTTACGAATCCATTTTGCAACAGCTGTATGGAACGGGATTTCCAACTGGCATTTCAGGGCACGGAATTTCTCATGTTGCCGTTGTTCTTGCGATCCCAGTTTCGTTATGTTTCAACAGAAGCCATTCCTTTGGGTTCTGGAGCAACGTTTTCTCCTCGTGCCCCATCCCAGCAACCTCCATTCTTCATTCCCTTCCCCCGCATCCGTTCTTTCCCCAACTCATGTTTACTGAATTGTCACTAGTCTGTCATCAACTTGCTCTGTGTAGGGATCACGGGCTATAGCTCGTCCGATAAATGTAGCTTGAATAACAGTTGAGTCCTTTATGTCCTGGGTGAGTGTGAAGAGTTGATCTAACACGATTCTTCTCCCTCATAAGTCTTCTTTCTCTCAGCATCCTTCCCCCCACCAGGCGTCGGAATCTCTCCTTTTCTTCGCTAAGCTTTACTGAGCATCTCGGCACTGTTGACGAGAAACAAGTCGCCCGTGATGTGACGTGGTGCACGCGGGAGATGACGCTTGGATCGGTCGGTTCGTTCTGGACCCTCAGGCAAGCAGCCACGCTGTGTGCTATGTTTGCGAGACATTTTGTAACTGGGATTTCTTTTATTTTCAGGAAAGGCCAATTTCCAACTATAGGGCCTTTTATCAGTTTATATCAGTTGTAATCGCTGCATCTATTATATATATATTTGTATTTTTTTAGAACAACATCTCATGTAATCTTTTCAAGTGAACCGCGGATTACATTGGGTTTTATAAACGTTAAAATTCAGAAATATTGGTTATTACTTCAACAATATTGGTAATGAATTAAGTTTTAATTAACATTGTAAAATGGGGGCGGCTCAGTCGGTAGCGCGCCAGGCTCGTAATCTGTAGTTCCCAGGTTCGAGTCCCAGCTGGATCAGCGTTGAGATTTATCTCCGCAAAATTCCCCGCCCTACCCATGGTCAGTAGGGGACACCGATGGGCTTGGAAAGGCCGCCGTCCGTCGCATGGGACGTTAAGCCGTGGTCCGTGTGTGGGAGAGCCATACCCTGTGCACGTTAAAGAACACGCTGGATGGCCTTGACGGGAGGCTGCCATCTGTCTCCCAACAGCTGTTCCAGTGGGTCCCCTCCCCCAACCTTCTCTGAGCCTTCGGGGTCCATGTGACCTGGCCATTTAGCCCATGGTGTGCAAAAAAGTGCCGCTCAGAGGTAAAACAACCCAACCTTGCAGTATTTTCATACTTTAACTGAGCGAATCGGTTAACAAGTGCGATTGATAGCATAAGACTGACTGTTTTACATTTTAATGGAATGGTTACTTTATTCTCCTGTCAGACCTCTGTGGCAAGCAGCTGCTTGAGGGGGTATTTATTTTATTTATATTAGTTATTCTATAAACTAATGGTTAAAGAGTATGATTTTCTGTTTATT
The DNA here is from genome assembly GCA_038380435.1 of Ryuthela nishihirai. NCBI lineage: Eukaryota > Metazoa > Arthropoda > Arachnida > Araneae > Heptathelidae > Ryuthela > Ryuthela nishihirai. The sequence continues at coordinate 67,905,109 of JAWZYU010000021.1, read as the reverse complement.
TCACACTCTAACTGAAACATTTTTCCATTAAATGCATATTTTAGAAGTTGGATTGTTTTACCTCTGAGCGACACTTTTTTTTTGCACACCATGGGCTATATGGCCAGGTCACGAGGACCCCGAAGGCTCAAAGAAAATTGGAGGAAGGGACCAACTGGAACGACTGTTAGTAGACAGATGGTGGCCGCCCGTCAAGGCCATCCAATGTGTTCTTTAACGTGCACTGGGTATGGCACACGGCACCACGGCTTAACGTCCCATCCGATGGGCGGCGGCCTTTCCAAATCCATCGGTGTTTCCTACTGATCATGGGCAGGGCGGAGAGTTTTGCGGAGATAAATCTCAACGCTGATTCAGCTGGTACTCGAACCTGGGAACTACGGATTACGAGCCTGGCGTGCTACCGACTGAGCCACCCCCGCCCCTATTTTAGAAGTTTCAGAACTTCGAGGTTAGATTCCCATTGACTAAACCCGGAAATTTTCTAATACTGTATTTTGGTAGAGCAGTGTATATTTCTCTATTTAAAGACAAAAAATTTATGAAAACAAAATAAATGAGTAAACCAATAAGTACTGGAACGGCGTTCTGATTGTTCCGGTTCAATCTAGTCATTCTCCCCCCACTTCCCCGTGGCCCCGTGTGTGGGAGAGCCATACCCTGTGCACGTTAAAGATCACACTGGATGGCCTTGACGGGAGGCTACCATCTGTCTCCCAACAGCTGTTCCAGTGGGTCCCCTCCCCCAACCTTCTCTGAGCCTTCGGGGTCCATGTGACCTGGCCATTTAGCCCATGGTGTGCAAAAAAGTGCCGCTCAGAGGTAAAACAACCCAACCCAAACCCCCCACTTCCGACAAATTTTGCTACAGCTTCAGCCTTACTCTTGTCATTAAAATCGTTAAAGATAAAAAGATTTCATCAAACTTGAAAAGAAACTTTCCTTTTCCAACCTGTCTGTAACAACCAATCACTAGAACCAACTTCGGAGATGTCTTCTTTGTTACAGACAAAAAAAAATACTCTCTTTTTTCACTTTCTAAAAGTGACGCTGATGTTTTCCTCATTTAGACGATGAAGACACTAATTTTGTTTTTTTGAGACTCTAATAAGAAAAGTTTGTAGGATATATTTTTGTTTTTCCTCCTTGTCACCTCAGTTTTGAGATCGATGTTCAGATTTCTCGAGCGATTCCTTCTACGCGACGAGCGATAAAGGAAAAGGAAATCGGTCGCGGCGTAAAGTGGACTTCTCTGCCGATGGATCGGTTCGCGAGCGGCAACTTGACTGCTGCGTGAAGGGCAGAGGACGACAGACGCTAACAACATCGCTTTGTTTCTTGAGTTGTTTTTTTTTTCTGTAAACTGCACTTACTGTTTACTCAGGAGTTGTTTTTCATCTACCTGTCTCTATTGACAGCAGACAAGCTGGGAAGGATTCAACGAACATGGTGCTTGGGTTCATTTCTTGGATGGAAGAAGGCAATTGTGGTGATTGCAAAAGAGGTTATTAGTCAAAAGTGATCGTGAAAGAGGGTTGGGTTGTTTTACCTCTGAGCGGCACTTTTTTGCACACTATGGGCTAAATGGCCAGGTCACATAGACCCCGAAGGCTCAGAGAAGGTTGGGGGGAGGGGACCCACTGGAACAGCTGTTGAGAGGCAGATGGTAGCCTCCCGTCAAGGCCATCCAGCGTATTCTTTAACGTGCACAGGGTATGGCTCTCCCGCACACGGAGCCACGGCTTAACTTCCCATCCGACGGACGGCGGCCTTTCCAAGTCCATCGGTGTCCCATACTGACCGTGGGCAGGGCGGGGAGTTTTGCGGAGATAACTCTCAACGCTGACCCAGCTGGGACTCGATCCTGGGAACTGCAGATTACGAGCCTGGCGCGCTACCGACTGAGCCACCCCCGCCCCATTAGAGGAAGGGGACCCCCTGGACAGTTCTTGGGAAACAAATGTTAGCTTCCCGTCAAGGCCATCCAGCTTGTTCTGCAATGTGCACAGGGCATGGCTCTCCCGCACACGGGGCACGGCTTAGCTTTCATTCAATAGACGGCAGCCTTTTCAAGTCCATCGGTTTCCTCTCTCTTATAGAGCAGATATGAGAAGGTAGTGGAGAAAATCTCAACACAGTAACAGCTGCGATTCGAACCTGGATGCATAGGATTTCGAATCATTGCTAAGACCCAATGATTTTGCTCACCGTCTGTATATTTATTTTGTTGACAAAATCTTCAAATACATTGTGTTTGCAAAAAAAAATCAATAATAGCATAACACATTAATCTGATAACTAGAGTTCGAACAAAATAGTCACATAATTGCCTTTTCCTTTTTTTTGAAAAAATAAAGGAAATGAGTTTAACACATTTTATTTGCTGTAATTTGAAACGATCTGTGTTGTAAGCCAACTGCGAGAGAGGATTTCGTTTCGGATTTATCCTTCTGCAAAAGGACGTTTATGAAACATGCTCCCGTTTTATCACAGAACGGAAATTCCTCGTGCGTATTTCGAACCATTAACGGAAGTGAGGTAATAGGACTAGCAGATTGCTTTCTGAGGGATGCAAATAGTGCACGTCCGTTGGAGCGTTTTGGCGGGAAGCAGCTTTCGCGATTCAAGGGCGCAATTTCGACAGTGAAGTAATTGCTTTAATGGGGGGGGGGGGAGAAAGAATGTTTCGAAATTAACGAACCACAAAGAAAGGTATGACAACACCTTCAAACCTCTGTTATTTTAGAACAAGCAGATGGTTAAAGATTTTGGGATTCATCATGGCATCTTCTAACGGTTGAAAGTCTTGAAGACTTTTATTACAAATATATATATATTTTTTAGTTCAGAAATTTTCAAATTTCATTTCTAGACTTAATAGATAGAGTTTCTAGACTTAATATTTTTAGAGTAAAATTGCGTTTTTTAATGATGCATAGCTAGAGTTTTTTTAATATAAAATAAAAATGGAAGCTTTGAAATATTTGTTAAATTAATAACCAGCTGTTAGTCGGTAAGATGTGCAGCATTAAGGCAAAGCCTGATCTAGTGGGGGAGGTATTCAAGGAGGCCAGGGGCTTGGGTTGTGTTGTTTTACCTCTGAGCGTCACTTTTTTGCACACCATTGGCTAAATGGCCAGGTCACATAGACCCCGAAGGCTCAGAGAAGGTTGGGGGAGGGGACCCACTGGAACAGCTGTTGGGAGACAGATGGTAGCCTCCCGTCAAGGCCATCCAGCGTGTTCTTTAACGTGAACAGGGTATGGCTCTCTCCCGCCCACGGGGCCACGGCTTAACGTCCCATCCGACGGACGGCGGCCTTTCCAAGCCCATCGGTGTCCCCTATTGACCGTGGGCAGGGAAGGTTGGGGGAGGGGACCCACTGGAACAGCTGTTGGGAGACAGATGGTAGCCTCCCGTCAAGGTCATCCAGCGTGTTGTTTAACGTGCACAGGGTATGTCTCTCCCGCACACGGGGCCACGGCTTAACGTCCCATCCGACGAACGGCGGCCTGTTCCAAGCCCATCGGTGTCCCCTACTGACCGTGGGCAACGCGGGGAATTTTGCGGAGATAAATCTCAACGCTGACCCAGCTGGGACTCGAACCTGGGAACTGTAGATTACGAGCCTGGTGCGCTACCGACTGAGCCCCCGGACATGGGCCTTCTTTAAGTAAACGCAACAGATTCGAAAACTATCAAACATACACATTACACATATTTTTTGGGTTCGGGTCTGAGGAGAGGCGTGATAAAAAAATATTAAAAAAGAAATAGTAACATTCTAATTACTGTGTACATGAAATGCAAAAAAGAAAAAAGCAATAGGAATTCATTGCGCTACTCAAATATTAGAGTTGGGTTGTTTTTACCTCTGAGCGGCACTTTTTTTCACACAATGGGCTAAATGGCCAGGTCACAAGGACCCCGAAGGCTCAGAGAAGGTTGAGGGAGGAGACCCACTGGAACAGCTGTTGGGAGACAGATGGTAGTCTCCCGTGAAGACCATCCAGCGTGTTCTTCCCACGAATGGCTCTCCCACACACGGAACCACGGCTTAATGTCCCATCCGACGGACGGCGGCCTTTCCAAGCCCATCGGTGTCCCCTACTGGCAGGATAAGTAGAGTTAACATTCTGTACTTGGTGATATTGAACATTTACAATTTAATACAGACTAGGATAAAATTAGTGGACTCATTTGCATATCTATCATATTTGAGTGAATTAGAATGAGTGAAAATCCTTAAAATTGAAATATATATATTTATATGTTCAAACCCCGATACAGAAGAAATAAAGGGAATGGAGAATAATATTCCAACTTCCCCGTTTTAAAGGTCTTATATTTTTTTTGAAAAATGCGCGAAATATGAACAAATTTAATAATTCTTTTCCCTTTTTTATCCTTATAAGCATTCTCAAAGGGGAAGAAAGGTAAGTCCGGTCCTCGGGCCTTTCCTCTTAGATCCTGCACTGTATGTGTATGTATATACACTGGTTTCCATAAATTAAGGAAAACAGAAAAATTATGATAAACAAAATACTATACGAATGATTTTAATGAAATTTGATGGAAACATGAAATACAATGCTAATTTCAGAATCTCATAAAATATTTTACACTAGAAACATTTTTTGTCAAAAAATAACACTTACAGGAACGTGTTTAAAAATGAGGTGTCAGAATGCAATGGGCAAAGTTTTTTAATAAGGAGTGTGGTCACCCCTTACAGCAATGCAGGCACGACAGCGATGTTCCATGCTGTTCATGATGTTATGAATCAGCTCAGTAGGGAGTAATGCCCATTGTTCCTTTAAAGCAGTAATAAGCTCCCCCTTTGTTTCAGGTGGCGGGTTGAGGGCAGCAAAACGTCTCCCTAGAGCATCCCACATATGCTCAATCGGATTTAGGTCAGGAGATCTAACTGGCCACTCCATGCGCATAATGGTCTCCTCTTGAAGGTATTGTTCCACTAGACGAGCTCTGTGTGGACGAGCGTTGTTGTCTTGTAAGATGAATGTTTGACCTATTGCACCAGCGTAAGGACGTATATAAGGGTCCAGGATGTCATCTCTATACCTCTGAGCATTGAGGTTCCCACTCGTCAACACATAGAGGTCTGTGTGTCCACCTAAGGAAATGCCACTCCAAACACACACGCTACCTTCGCCGTAACTGCCTCTTTGACTGATGTTACTGGGATGATAGCTCTACCTCGTTCTCTCCACATCAAACAATGTCCGGAATCGCTCTGCAAGCAATAACTGGACTCATCTGTGAGTTAACATGCGTGCGTGCCCAAGTCAACCGCTCTCTCCTGTGACGTGATGTGAGGGGTGTACAAATTACTGGTCTTCTAGTGTACAGACCTCCCTCACGAAGCCTTCTACGCACAGTAGAAACTGACATAACTCTCCCAGTGGCTGCTGCAAGAGAGGATCGTAGCTGAGATGGAGTAAACGTCCTGGTCCTTCGTAATATTAATCGCATATATCGGTCTTGTACAGCGGTCGTAACTCTAGCCCTTCCTCGGCTAAACCTCCGAGACGCGGAATCCGTGCTAAGAAATTGATTTCACAGTCTATGGACCACAGAAGGACTCACATTCAGACATCGTGCCACATCTGACTGACTTTGGCCTGCTTCCAGCCGGCCAATAGTTCTCCACCGTAGTTCATTTGGCAAATGATGTCTCGAGGGCAATCCTACAAAATGGCTATTTCGAATTTCTTTACTCACATTTACAACACAAAATAACGATCCACTCCAAAACACCCGTTTTTATGCCGCTATCCGATCACACAAATTGACTCAACCTAGACTAATTTGCATACGATATGCTCACTCGGCATTACTTTGGTGAGGATTGCACAATTTTTTGGCGAATTATCGCGATTTTCCTCAATTTCTGGAAACGTGTGTATTTCCTTTAATGTAGTGTTCTGTACATTACTTAATTTCCATCAAGATGTTGTTCAGTGTCCAATAGTTCAACAAAAGTTTCAATCCAGAGAACGCATCAATTGAGAAGACAAGAGTTAAACAAACAGCTATTTCCATTTACTCCTTTCCCTTTTTTCTCGCTTCGCTTTCATCGCTTTTGTGTCGCGCGAGAAGCGATCGCTAAAGACAAGCCCCAGTCCCAGCTTTTTATCTTCTTTTTATCGGGCCCAAGGCAACTTGGTGCGATGTTTAATGCAAATTGAAGTTTGCTTTTCCGTTTAGACGGGAGTCTTGACTCAGAATGAACTCTTCCATCTGACACTTGCGAGCTCGTAAAACTGAGTGTTTGCACACTTTGTCAGAAACAAATGATTCGTTGATTTGATGCCTCACGAAATAAATGCCGATTTGTACAGATGATAGGTCAAGTCAAAACTGGATCAGATCCAGTTCTGGTGAGAGGGGCGAACTTAGAGAGCCTTTGGGAGCTTTCATACTTTCTTAGAGACTTCATTTAACTAGTGAAGAATGGTATTGTCGCATATATTTACGAATAAACACACCACCTTAACCTTCGTGTCACGAAGGTTGCCAGATCACTAATCTATAAAAAAAAATCGTTGCCAGATATTTTTTCTGAATTCTGGAATCAACCATAGTGTTCGGATATTTTCTTTTGAGCGACTGTAGGTGGTCATATTATTTTGATACTAGATCGTGAGGGCTCACTCACGGAAATATTGAGCGTGTGCAGTAACTGCACACGCTCCAGTTTGCTGTGAACGGTAATTAGAGCGTGTACAGTTGCTGTACACGCTCCAGATATTTTTCTTGAATTCTGTAATCACGTGACACGAAGGTTGCCAGATCACTAATTCGTTGCCAGATTCACTAATTCAGAAAAAAAATCGTTGCCAGATATTTTTTCTGAATTCTGTAATCAACCATAGTGTTCGGATATTTTTTAATATATATAATGCGTATGAATATATAATGCACTGAATATGGAGCGTGTGCAGTTACCGTTCACAGCAAACTGGAGCGGTTGCGGTTAATGTTCACAGCACATTGGATCGTGTGAGCTCACAAAGACCTAGATCGTGTGGGCTCACTCACGGAAATATTGAGCGTGTGCAGTTACCGTTCACAGCAAACTGGAGCGGTTGCGGTTAATGTTCACAGCACATTGGATCGTGTGAGCTAAGAAAGACCTTGATCGTGTGGGCTCACCCACGGAAATATTGAGCGTGTGCAGTTACCGTTCACAGCAAACTGCAGCGTTTGCGGTTAATGTTCACAGCACATTGGATCGTGTGAGCTCACAAAGACCTAGATCGTGTGGGCTCACTCACGGAAATATTGAGCGTGTGCAGTTAACGTTCACAGCAAACTGGAGCGGTTGCGGTTAATGTTCACAGCACATTGGATCGTGTGAGCTCACAAAAACCTAGATCGTGTGGGCTCACTCACGGAAATATTGAGCGTGTGCAGTTACCGTTCACAGCAAACTGGAGCGGTTGCGGTTAATGTTCACAGCACATTGGATCGTGTGAGCTAAGAAAGACCTTGATCGTGTGGGCTCACCCACGGAAATATTGAGCGTGTGCAGTTACCGTTCACAGCAAACTGCAGCGTTTGCGGTTAATGTTCACAGCACATTGGATCGTGTGAGCTCACAAAGACCTAGATCGTGTGGGCTCACTCACGGAAATATTGAGCGTGTGCAGTTAACGTTCACAGCAAACTGGAGCGGTTGCGGTTAATGTTCACAGCACATTGGATCGTGTGAGCTCACAAAAACCTAGATCGTGTGGGCTCACTCACGGAAATATTGAGCGTGTGCAGTTACCGTTCACAGCAAACTGGAGCGGTTGCGGTTAATGTTCACAGCACATTGGATCGTGTGAGCTCACAAAGACCTAGATCGTGTGGGCTCACTCACGGAAATATTGAGCGTGTGCAGTTAACGTTCACAGCAAACTGGAGCGGTTGCGGTTAATGTTCACAGCACATTGGATCGTGTGAGCTCACAAAAACCTAGATCGTGTGGGCTCACTCACGGAAATATTGAGCGTGTGCAGTTACCGTTCACAGCAAACTGGAGCGGTTGCGGTTAATGTTCACAGCACATTGGATCGTGTGAGCTCACAAAGACCTAGATCGTGTGGGCTCACTCACGGAAATATTGAGCGTGTGCAGTTACCGTTCACAGCAAACTGGAGCGGTTGCGGTTAATGTTCACAGCACATTGGATCGTGTGAGCTCAAAAAGACCTAGATCGTGTGGGCTCACTCACGGAAATATTGAGCGTGTGCAGTTACCGTTCACAGCAAACTGGAGCGGTTGCGGTTAATGTTCACAGCACATTGGATCGTGTGAGCTCACAAAGACCTAGATCGTGTGGGCTCACTCACGGAAATATTGAGCGTGTGCAGTTACCGTTCACAGCAAACTGGAGCGGTTGCGGTTAATGTTCACAGCACATTGGATCGTGTGAGCTCACAAAGACCTAGATCGTGTGGGCTCACTCACGGAAATATTGAGCGTGTGCAGTTAACGTTCACAGCAAACTGGAGCGGTTGCGGTTAATGTTCACAGCACATTGGATCGTGTGAGCTCACAAAAACCTAGATCGTGTGGGCTCACTCACGGAAATATTGAGCGTGTGCAGTTACCGTTCACAGCAAACTGGAGCGGTTGCGGTTAATGTTCACAGCACATTGGATCGTGTGAGCTCACAAAGACCTAGATCGTGTGGGCTCACTCACGGAAATATTGAGCGTGTGCAGTTACCGTTCACAGCAAACTGGAGCGGTTGCGGTTAATGTTCACAGCACATTGGATCGTGTGAGCTCAAAAAGACCTAGATCGTGTGGGCTCACTCACGGAAATATTGAGCGTGTGCAGTTACCGTTCACAGCAAACTGGAGCGGTTGCGGTTAATGTTCACAGCACATTGGATCGTGTGAGCTCACAAAGACCTAGATCGTGTGGGCTCACTCACGGAAATATTGAGCGTGTGCAGTTACCGTTCACAGCAAACTGGAGCGGTTGCGGTTAATGTTCACAGCACATTGGATCGTGTGAGCTCACAAAGACCTAGATCGTGTGGGCTCACTCACGGAAATATTGAGCGTGTGCAGTTAACGTTCACAGCAAACTGGAGCGGTTGCGGTTAATGTTCACAGCACATTGCCTCGGACCTCGGTCAGTGATAGGACATCGATGGGCTTAGAAAGGGCGCCGTCCATCGGATAGGGCATTAAGTCGTGGCCCGTTTGCAGGAGAGCCATATCATGAGCACGCTGAAAAAGACGTGGATGGTCTTGACGGGAGGGTACAGTCTCCTAACAGCTGTTGTCTAACAGGTAGTAGGTTCCCTCCTGCAACCTTCTCTGAGCCATCGGGGTCCTTGTGACCTGGATATTTAGCCAATTTTGCGCAAAAAAAGTGCAGCTCAGAGGTAAAACAACCAAATCGAAGTTACGCGAGGTCCTCACCCAAAGCCTTCCAATAGGATCCGATATCTCAGTTTATATCCAAATATAATTTAAAAAAAGGAACCCAACGTCCCTTGACCGAGTGGTTAGCACGCTTAGCTACTGATCTAAGGGAGCTGGATTCGAACCCCAGCTAAGGCATGGACGTTTGTATTGTTTTTCAGCTGAGATCCTGCCATCCTCACAAGACCTTCTACTATGGCACATAAACTGACAGGCTCCTGTCAGACCACTGTGGCAAGCAGCTGCTTGAGGGGGTATTTATTTTTATTTTATTTACATTGGATCGTCTGAGCTCACAAAAACCTGGATCGTGTGGGCCCACTCACAGAAATATTGAGCGTGTGCAGTTACCGTTCAGCAGCAAACTGGAGCGTGTGCAGTAACTGCACACGCTCCAGTTTGCTGTGAACGGTAACTGGAGCGTGTACAGTTGCTGTACACGTTCCTGAGGTCCTGCCATCCTAACAAGACCTTCTACTATGGCATATAAACTGTCAGGCTCCTGTCAGACCTCTGTGGCAAGCAGCTGCTTGAGGGGGTATTTATTTTTATTTTATTTACATTGGATCGTGTGAGCTCACAAAAACCTGGATCGTGTGGGCCCACTCAGAAATATTGAGCGTGTGCAGTTACCGTTCACAGCAAACTGGATCGTATGCAGTAACTGCACACGTTCCAGTTTGCTGTGGCGTGTGAAGTTGCTGTACACGTTCCTGAGGTCCTGCCATCCTCACAAGACCTTCTACTATGGCATATAAACTGACAGGCTCCTGTCAGATCTCTGTGGCAAGCAGCTGCTTGAGGGGGGTACCCAGAAGAAATGACACATTCAAGTGCACTTTATTGATTCCACATAAACCATCGAACACAAACACTTACGTAAATAAACCGAATCTCTAATTCTTTGTAAGAAAACGTAAAAGTGGAGATTCCAAAAATATTTATCTAGATATAAATACATAAAACTAGGTCATCTCGATTTAATTTAGGTAATCCTCGTGAGTCATTCCACTTCCTATCCTCGAATTTATTTTTGATCTTTCCTTCCTCTTATTCCCCGCCACCTGTTCCCGTTTGCATCTTCGTACGCACTCTCGCTCGTTCGCTTCATCCTTATTTTGACAGTACGACGTGAACGTACCTTAGGTCTGCACCTTCCTCTCGGCATCCGCTTGCCTCTTAGCATCCCTTTCAGCACCGACATGCCACGTAGGCGTCAGCCCGTCGGGTTTTCTGGAACGAATCCACAGAATCATTCGCAGAGAAGGAAACGAATCTCGGAGCGATGATTTCGTCTCTTTCATGTTCGTCACAGATCGTTTTACTCATCGTCAACATCTCCTCTCAATCCCCGTTCCTGCGAATGGGAGGATCGCGGAGTGGCGCACTTGGTAGCGAGCTAGACTCGTAATCTTCAGTTTCCAGGTTCCAGTCTCAACTATGCCATCGTTGAGATTTTCTCCGCGAAACTCACACGTTACCCTTAGTTAGTAGGGTATACCGATAGGCTTACAAAGATGGTCAATCGTTGTTTGGGATGTTAATCCGTGATTTCGTGTGCAAAAGAGTCACACCATGTGCACTGAATGGTCTTGACGAGAATCTGTCTTAAAAGCTGTCCGTGAGTTTTTTTTATCCATAAGCTCATCTGAGCCCTCGGGGTCTTTGTGACCTGGTCATTTAGCCCATTAAAAAAAACACCGCTCAGAAGCAAACCAACTAACAATTAACAAAGATAATAAATGACCTGGGTTCGAGCCCCGGGTAAGGTAAGGATGTTGTGTTTTCTGCTGAGGTTCCACCATCCTCATATACCTTATACTATGACGTATTAAACTGACAGGCTCCTGTCAGACCTCTGTTGCAAGCAGCTGCTTGAGGGGATATTTTATTATTTTTTATTTATTATAATAAAAGACCAACTAAGCTGGCTCTAGTTAAGAGCCCTACAGGGTTGGGTTGGGTTGTTTTACCTCTGAGCGGCACTTTTTTGCACACCATGGGCTAAATGGCCAGGTCACATGGACCCCGAAGGCTCAGAGAAGGTTGGGGGAGGGGACCCACTGGAACAGCTGTTGGGAGACAGATGGTAGCCTTCCGTCAAGGCCATCCAGCGTGTTCTTTAACGTGCACAGGGTATGACTCTCCAGCACACGGGGCCACGGCTTAACGTTCCATCCGACGGACGGCGGCCTTTCCAAGCCCATCGGTGTCCCCTACTGACCGTGGGCAGGGCGGGGAATTTTGCGGAGTTAAATGTCAACGCTGACCCAGCTGGGACTCGAACCTGGGAACTACAGATTACGAGCCTGGCGCGCTACCGACTGAGCCACCTCCGCCCCCGAGCCCTGCAGGAATGGTACATTGGCCTCAGAGTAAACTGTAACGTATGTAGCTGATTTTAGTTTAACACCACTACCAGTTGGTTGAGATGCAACTGAGGCATTTGGGAATTTGGCACTGGAGCATGTACAGCAACTGTACACGCTCCAGTTACCGTTCACAGCAAACTGGAGCGTGTGCAGTGCAGTTACTGCACACGCTCCAGTTTGCTGTGAACGGTAACTGCACACGCTCAATATTTCCGTGAGTGAGCCTACACGATCTAGTATCAAAATAATATAACCACCTACAGTCGTTCAAAAAAGTATCCGAACACTAGGGTTGATTACAGAATTCAGAAAAAATATCTGGCAAAGATTTTTTAGAAATTAGTGATCTGGCAACCTTCGTGTCACGTGATTACAGAATTCAGGAAAAATATCTGGAGCTGGAGAAAATATAGCTGGAGAAAAATATCTGGTAACTGGAGCGTGTACAGCAACTGTACACGCTCCAGTTACCGTTCACAGCAAACTGGAGCGTGTGCAGTTACTGCACACGCTCAATATTTCCGTGAGTGAGCCCACACGATCTAGTATCAAAATAATATGACCACCTACAGTCGCTCGAAACAAACAGCAACTGAGGCGTATGCAGTTTGGTTCAAGGCTATTACCCCCAATAGAGGTGGCCAGACGTCAAGCTGAGGCTTGTGCAGCAATTCACTGCACCCTCCAATCGTTCTAAGGCTTCAGAAGGTCTGAAATCATTTATAACTCCGAATGGCACAAAATCTCTATCTGCGTCCACTGCAAGTTCACAAAAAGCATGCCACGTTTCTTTGTCATCCTCTTTAACGACTTCTCCATTGCAGACAAGAGGTACTTATTCTGGCCAACAATTCCACGCGAGATTCAGATGACTGTTCATTATCACAGCTTTATAGTTTACCTCACTCGGCGACGTATTTGAGATGATCACCAGTCTCAGCGAGTTCCGCGAAGCCTCTCTTCTACCGACTGCCATATAGCGTGAGGAGATGTCGCCATTCCCTGACATTATCCAACGCCCGCTGGCAGATCTCCCCCAGATGTCATTGGCCCGAGTAATTGCCACGGACCTCAGCGGTAATCACATCCACTCTCCCACATTTCCCATAGCGGGAATAAGCACCAGAATAGCCGCCATGGCATCACTCTGTCTCCCACCAATCCCAAGCCTCCTGCCAATTAAAACCGCTACTGAGGGAGGAGTATTATTTTTTCTTTCTTTCTTTTTTCTCGCCTTCGTTTTCTTGTAATTGACCCGATGCAGAGGTCATCCATGGGCTTACTAAGAATTATTGTCACGAGACTAAGTTGCGATTGCGTCTTCCCCCCCCCCCCCGAGAACAATTTGTAAGACATTCATATTGTTGAGTTTGTTTAGTTTTTCTTGTTGTTATCCAGCGATATTGCTCTCGCATGTTTAACAGTTTACATACACAGTCGTATCATAATAATATGACCACCTACCATAGTATATGTATGGTAGGTGGTCATATTATTCTGATACGACTGTGTAATTATTGAGTTGTTATTTAAAAAATGTTTCTGATTCAGCCAAGCAAGTATTTTCAACAGTAATGGATTTGCTCAATCGGCAATGGAATAGACATCACTAGACAGTGTTGCGTTGGGTTCTTTTACCTCTGAGCGGCACTTTTTTGCACACCATGGGCTAAATGGCCAGGTCATATGGACCCCGAAGGCTCAGAGAAAGTTGGGGGAGGGAACCCACTGGAACAGCTGTTGGGAGACAGATGGTAGCCTCCCGTCAAGGTTGGGTTGTTTTATCTCTGAGCGGCACTTTTTTGCACACCATGGGCTAAATGGCCAGGCTACATGGATCCCGAAGGCTCAGAGAAGGTTGGGGGAGGGGACCCAATGGAACAGCTGTTGGGAGACAGATGGTAACCTCCCGTCAAGGCCATCCAGCGTGATCTTTAACGTGCGCAGGGTATGGCTCTCCCGCACACGGGGCCACGGCTTAACGTCCCATCCGACGGATGGCGGCCTTTCACAAGCCCATCGGTGTCCCCTGCTGACCGTGGGCAGGGCGAGGAATTTTGCGGAGATAAATCTCAACGCTGACCCAGCTGGGACTCGAACCTGGGAACTACAGTTTACGAGCCTGGCGCGCTACCGACTGAGCCACCCCCGCCCCTCGACAAGAAAAAAAAAAGAAATAACGGTGAGGGATGTCCCGGGACTTGAATGACGGAACAGCATTAGACTATATTGCACCAAAGTTAAATAAAAAAGATGAAAGTCATTGAACCCAGAATCAAAGTTAAAAATTGGATTCATAAAATAAAAGTAAAGACAACAACAAACAAACGAAAATAAAAAAGATTTATAAGAAACGCAACAATGGTAAGGTAGGGGGGGGGAGTAACTGTTTCGAGCCTAAAAAAATAAAAGGGAGGGAGGAGAAGCAATTAACTGAATCACTTTTTCAGTATAAATATTTTCTCTCCGTTTTGGTAGTATTTAAAAAAATTCTTCAAAAGTACGTTTAATATATTCACGTGTAATAATTTTTAGTTCCATTTTGTTTGCCAATATTTTCAAGGGGGAGTCAGCCCGCTTTCAACCTTCATTATGAAAGAAAACAGGTCCAGACCTGTTACTAATTATACATATGCAGTCAAATATCATTAACTCGAACCTCTGTATCTCGAATTTCTCGTTTAAACGCTAAAACTGAAAGTTTTTGAATTCCCAAACGAATGCATTTATTGTATTTCCTCTCTTTAACTCGAACTGTTTTTCCTCGCCACCTCCATAACTCGAAATTTTATGAAGAATGAAAAAAAACACCTTTCCATAAGTTTTTTCCACGGATTTTTATTACTAGTGAAGGCGGGACCGGACTTTGACCTTCTGAGGCCCTAAGTTAAGGCACATTTAAGAGGCCCTAAATTAAGGCACATTTAAGAGGCCCTAAATTAAGGCACATTTAAGAGGCCCTAAGTTAAGACACATTTAAGAGGCCCTAAATTAAGGCACATTTAAGAGGCCCTAAGTTAAGGCACATTTAAGAAGTCCTAAGGCACATTTAAGAGGCCCTAAGTTACGGCACATTTAAGAGGCCCTAAGTTAAGGCACATTTAAGATGTCATAAGTTAAGGCACATTTAAGAGGCCCTAAGTTAAGGCACATTTAAGAGGGCCTAAGTTAAGGCACATTTAAGAGGTCCTAAGTTAAGGCACATTTAAGAGGTCCTAAGTTAAGGCACATTTAAGAGGCCCTAAGTTAAGGCACATTTAAGAGGTCCTAAGTTAAGGCACATTTAAGAGGCCCTAAGTTAAGCACATTTAAGAGGTCCTAAGTTAAGGCACATTTAAGATGTCCTAAGTTAAGGCACATTTAAGAGGCCCTAAGTTAAGGCACATTTAAGAGGCCCTAAGTTAAGGCACATTTAAGAGGTCATAAGTTAAGGCACATTTAAGAGGCCCTAAGTTAAGGCACATTTAAGAGACCCTAAGTTAATGCACATTTAAGAGGTCCTAAGTTAAGGCACATTTAAGAGGCCCTAGGTTAAGGCACATTTAAGAGGTCCTAAGTTAAGGCACATTTAAGAGGTCCTAAGTTAAGGCACATTTAAGAGGCCCTAAGTTAAGCACATTTAAGAGGTCCTAAGTTAAGGCACATTTAAGAGGTCCTAAGTTAAGGCACATTTAAGAGGTCCTAAGTTAAGGCACATTTAAGAGGCCCTAGGTTAAGGCACATTTAAGAGGTCCTAAGTTAAGGCACATTTAAGAGGTCCTAAGTTAAGGCACATTTAAGAGGCCCTAAGTTAAGGCACATTTAAGAAGTCCTAAGTTAAGGCACATTTAAGAGGCCCTAAGTTAAGACACATTTAAGAGGCCCTAAGTTAAGGCACATTTAAGAGGCCCTAAGTTAAGGCACATTTAAGAGGCCCTAAGTTAAGGCACATTTAAGTGGTCCTAAGTTAAGGCACATTTAAGAGGTCCTAATAAAATAAAAAAAATAAATACCCCCTCAAGCAGCTGCTTGCCACAGAGGTCTGACAGGAGCCTGTCAGTTTATATGCCACAGTAGAAGGTCTGAGAGGATGGCAGGACCTCAGCAGAAAAACGACACATACATCCATGCCTTACCCGGGGTTCGAACCCAGGTCCCTTAGATCAAGCTATTCAAAAATTCGAAAGTCGATATAAATATATAATTATTTTGATTGAGGGGAACATTAAAAAATAAACACGAAAGTGATGTGGCGAAAACATTATTCTAGCATTGTTAAGCAAAGATGAACAATGTTTGCGCAATTGATAAAATATAAAAAAAAATTTCGTAACGCAGTAAATCTTGAAATACACTTTTCTGAGGCTTATATTATGAGGCCCTAAGCTTTAGCTTAGTTAGCTTATGCATAAGTCCGGCCCTAAGTGATGGTAAGTTTCTGAAAAACATTAATGATGATAAGTAGCTGATGGTAAGTAGAAAAAATATCTGGCGACGATTTTTTTAGAAATTAGTGATCTGACAACCTCCGTGTCACTGATACGAAGGTTGCCAGATCACTAATTTCTAAAAAAATCGTCGCCAGATATTTTTTCTGAATTCTGTAATCAACCAAGTGTTCGGATATTTTTTTGAGCGACTGTACAGATTTAATTGCTACAGATTTAATAGCAAAGTGTAAGTTGAATGCATTGTCTTTAAGTGACAAAGCGAAAGTGATCACAGCTGTTGAAAGAGGTAAAAAAGACATTGCCAAAGAATTCGGAATTCTTAGTAGTACTCCGTCAACCATTTTAAAGGACAAAGATGTGATAATGAAAAAGAAAAAACGGAAAAAGAAGAAAAAATAAGACATGCAGAATTTCCCGATGTTGAGCAGTAAAGTTGCTAAAATGGTTTACTCAAGTTATTAACAAAAACATTCCAGTTAGTGGGAGGGAATCTACTGAGGGTTCGTTAACTAGTTTTTAAACTGCTTATGTGTACTTTTTAGCATATATTCAATAAGCTCGAAGTCTTTTTCAATTCCCTTGAGTTCCGAGTTAAACGAGTCTGCTAACATTCGATTTTCAAGAAGCGATTCGAAATGCGATTTTTTTTTTAATTTGTAGAATAGGGAGAATATGAAAATATCTCCCTGGGGACATTGCCACTCTTCTTGCTGCACTGTTTATAAAAATGTTTTAAGTTTGATTGGTTGATTGAAATGCTCGAGAAATTTTAAATTTTAAAACTCTACGCTTTCTTTCGATATTTTTTTTATAGAGTCAACTGCCGTTTTATTATTCTTTATCAGAAGGTGTTTTCTTTAAAACATAAATTTATAATAATAATGAAAAAGTCTGTCTGTTTGTGGCAACCATAATTCATCAGGAAATCGTGGTACAGTCGCTCAAAAAAGTATCCGAACACTATGGTTGATTACAGAATTCAGAAAAAATATTTGGCAGCGATTTTTTTTAGAAATTAATGATCTGGCAACCTTCGTGTCACGTGACACGAAGGTTGCCAGATCACTAATTTCTAAAAAAATCGTTACCAGATATTTTTTTCTGAATTCTGTAATCAACCATAGTGTTCGGATACTTTTTTGAGCGACTGTACACGCTTCAAATTTTCGTACAGTGTTTCTAGTTGTTCTACGAGTCGCAGCGCAGAATTTGAAGCCGAATTTCCCAAAGTGTGTGTGTGTGTTGGGGGGGGGGGGCTTGCTACAATCAAAAATATTTATCATGCTGTTCCTACGGGAAAAGGCAATTGTTGCGAAACCAGTTGTTGCCATTTACCGCTCCCTAAGTGTGAACGTAAGAGTCATAAAAACATTAAATCCGCGGCAGTTGTCAGATCCCCAAACATTCCCAGAAGGCGTTATTATTTTAAGGCATCTCATTGTGGATAGGAACCTGATTTTTTACCCCAACAGGGGGTCACACAGTAGGAAACCCCCCCCCCCAATGAAATTTGGACTCATTCGGCTAGGTATCTCGGGAATTACAGGGTGCAAAAATCTGGAGAGTTTTACGTCGAAACGAAACCACGGGCTCTGAGAGAACATGGTAACATCAGCAACGACCAGAGAAAACGCTGGGAATTTTTTGTGTTAAATCTGATGATGGTGGAACAACCCAACAACCCAAATTCTTCTATACCTTTTTTATTATTCGAATAAATACAACATAATAATGTGTGGAAAATATGTAAACGTTCTCTTTTTTGTTACGTACGGGAAATGTTTATTTTCGTGTTTATTGAGATGCTGTCACTACATTGGAAAAAACAACAACAGACAGATAAAAAACGAGAGTGGTGAAAAAAAACAACGATAAGTTGGATTTCAGTTGCCATCGTTACCAATCTTCCTCGATCTTTCCTTTCGTGTCTAATTAAATTGAAAAATAAATACGAAAAACGATTTAATTTTCGATGGCAAGGTTCCTAAAATGCCGCAATTATTGTTAAAGTAAGTTCATCAAGCTAATCATGACTGACGGTGCTTAGAAATGTACTGAAAAAAAAAGTACTGCTGAAAAGAAATTATCATGAAAAACTAAGAAAGAAAGAAATGCATCCAGTTTAAATATTTCTAATAATTATCCGATTGAGTTATATACAAAGAAAGCTTGAATTTAAACCGAATCTAGTGCTTTTCAATTTATTTATGAAACGTACTCTCTAATCCAGTGTGTTTTAGCTGTCGCAATTATCCCTGATCTAGTTTTTTTTTGTCATGTACACTCTAGTTCAGGGACAGAGGTGGCTCAGTCGGTAGCGCGCCAGGCTCGTAATCTGTAGTTCCCAGGTTCGAGTCCCAGCTGGGTCAGCGTTGAGATTTATCTCCGCAAAATTCCCCGCCCTGCCCACGGTCAGTAGGAAACACCGATGGGCTTGGAAAGGCCGCCATCCGTCGGATGGGACGTTAAGCCATGGCCCCGTGTGCGGGACAGCCATACATTGTGCACATTAAAGAACACGCTGGATGGCCTTGACGGGAGGCTATCATCTGTCTCCCAACAGCTGTTCCAGTGGGTCCCCTCCCCCAACCTTCTCTGAGCCTTCGGGGTCCATGTGACCTGGACATTTAGCCCATGGTGTGCAAAAAAGTGCCGCTCACAGGTAAAACAACCCAACCTTGACGGGAGGCTACCATCTGTCCCCAAACAGCTGTTCCAGTGGGTCTCCTCCCCCAACCTTCTCTGAGCCTTCGGGGTCCATGTGACCTGGCCATTTAGCCCATGGTGTGCAAAAAGTGCCGCTCACAGGTAAAACAACCCAACCTTGACGGGAGGCTACCATCTGTCTCCCAACAGCTGTTCCACTGGGTCCCCTCCCCCAACCTTCTCTGAGCCTTCGGGGTCCATGTGACCTGGCCATTTAGCCCATGATGTGCAAAAAGTGCCGCTCAGAGGTAAAACAACTCAACCCAACTCTAGTTCAGACTTTTGGGCTACACACTCCCTTTAAAAAATAGTCTGGGTTTAGTTCAGTCGGTTGCGCCAGGCTCGTAATCTGCGGTTCCCAGGTTCGAGTCACTCCTTTGAGATTTATCCTCACAAATCCCCCATTCTGCCCTCGGTCAGTAGGGGTTGGGGTGGCTTACCTCTGAGGGGCACTCTTTTGCACACAATGGGATAAATGTCTAGATCACAAGGACCATGATAGGTCAGAGAAGGTTGCAGGTGGGACCACCTGGACAGCTGGAGACAGATGGTAGCCTCACTTGAAGGCCACCCAGGGTGTTCTTTAACGTGCACAGGGTATGGCTCTCCCGCACATGGGACCACGGCTTATGTGCGGACCACGGCTTAACGTCTCGTCCGACGGATGGTGGCCATTCCAAGCCCGTCGATGTCCCCTACTGACCGTGGTGAGGGAGAGAAGTTTTGCGGAGATAAGTCTCAACGGCCAGGGGGGGGGGGGGATATCGATGAGTTTAAAGGTCTCCGTCCGTCGGATGGGACGTTAAGCCGTGGCCCCGTGTGCAGGAGAGCCATACCCTGTGTACGTTAAATAACACGCTGGATGGCCTTGAAGGGAGACTTTCATCTGTCTCTTACCAGCTGTCCAGTGCGTCCCCTTCCCCCAACCGTATCTGCTTGGAGTCCTTGTGCCCTGTCCAATTAGCGCACTGTGTGTGAAAAAAAAAAGTACTGTCGTTCAGAAAAATATCCGAACACTATGGTTGATTACAGAATTCAGAAAAAATATCTGGCAACGATTTTTTTTAGTGATCTGGCAACCTTCGTGTCACGTGACACGAAGGTTGCCAGATCACTAAAAAAAAATCGTTGCCAGATATTTTTTTTTCCGAATTCTGTAATCAACCATAGCATTTGGATACTTTTTTGAGCGACTGTAAGTGGTCATATTATTTTGATACTAGATCGTGTGGGCTCACTCACAGAAATATTGAGCGTGTGCAGTTACCGTTCACAGCAAACTGGAGCGTGTGCAGTAACTCCACACGCTCCAGTTTGCTGTGAACGGTAACTGGAGCGTGTACAGTTGCTGTACACGCTCCAGATATTTTTCCTGAATTCTGTAATCACGTGACACGAAGGTTGCCAGATCACTAATTTCTAAAAAAATCGTTGCCAGATATTTTTTTCTGAATTCTGTAATCAACCATAGTGTTCGGATATTTTTTTGAGCGACTGTAGGTGGTCATATTATTTTGATACTAGATCGTGTGGGCTCACTCAGGGAAATATTGAGCGTGTGCAGTTACCGTTCACAGCAAACTGGAGCGTGTGCAGTTACCGTTCACAGCAAACTGGAGCGTGTGCAGTAACTGCACACGCTCCAGTCTGCTGTGAACGGTAACTGGAGCGTGTACCGTTGCTGTACACGCTCCAGATATTTTTCCTGAATTCTGTAATCACGTGACACGAAGGTTGCCAGATCACTAATTTCTAAAAAAATCGTTGCCAGATATTTTTTTCTGAATTCTGTAATCAACCATAGTGTTCGGATACTTTTTTGAGCGACTGTAGGTGGTCATATTATTTTGATACTAGATCGTGTGGGCTCACTCAGGGAAATATTGAGCGTGTGCAGTTACCGTTCACAGCAAACTGGAGCGTGTGCAGTTACCGTTCACAGCAAACTGGAGCGTGTGCAGTTACCGTTCACAGCAAACTGGAGCGTGTGCAGTTACCGTTCACAGCAAACTGGAGCGTGTGCAGTAACTGCACACGCTCCAGTTTGCTGTGAAAGGTAACTGGAGCGTGTACAGTTGCTGTACACGCTCCAGATATTTTTCCTGAATTCTGTAATCACGTGACACGAAGGTTGCCAGATCACTAATTTCTAAAAAAAATCGTCGCCAGATATTTTTTTCTGAATTCTGTAATCAACCATAGTGTTCGGATATTTTTTGGAGCGACTGTACCGCTCAGAGGTAAAACAACCCAATCCACATTTTAAATCAATAGTCATTTTTTATTTTCACATTTTCCAGAAACTCGTTTTAAGCGAAATAGTAACAAAAAATTAAATTTTAATTTCGTTACTTTCGATAAAGATCATCATCACTCTCTTAATGAATTAAATCGAAATAGAACATTCCCAACCGATTCTGCCTCGCGTTGATTCGAATTTTCAAAACTCCACGAAACGGATATTACTCGTGTGCAAAATAAAATCGGATTTCTACGAAAATGAAAAAAAAAAAAAAAAAAAATCCGTGTAGTGATTAATTTATTATGGTGATTATTATCTGCCCGACTTGTCTCTGGCGTGCACGTATATAAGCCTTTAATAAAGTGCTTCAATAATTTTTTTTTTTTGCTTTTCTAAAAACCTTTTGTTCTGGAATTCTTCAACAACCCAGGACTTTTAAAGTCTTTTATTACAAACCCACTTATAATATGGCAACATTCATAAACATTTCGAGGCTAAAAAGAGCAGGAAAAAAAAATTAAATCATTTTTTCCCCTTTTAATTACTTTTATCGTAATACGGTTGTCCAAGCACATGATCATAAATCTACGCTTTGCGACCTTTGCCAGGTTCTTCCCCCCTCTTCTTCCCCCCCCCCACACTTCGACTTCCACTTTCCTTATACTCTTGATTCCATCAACGCCATATCCCTTGCGAAAAATTGCTTTTGCAAATTTAATCACGCGTCGTTTGCGTCCAGCAATTTTCATATACGATGGTCCACGACCTTCTCTTAAAGCCAGTGCCCGCGCGCTGCACTTGCAGCCAGCACCATTGCTTGATTAAAAATACGGAGTCCTACAGAGTCTACCTTAGAGCGCATTGCCACTCTATGGGTGGGGATGGCCACACACAAAGTGTGTGTGTGAGCGTTTTAAACGCTTACGCATTTTGTAGCGTCTTAAAACAAAGCCATCACCCAAACCAGAGCGAGTGGACGTCCCTCTAACAATTACTGAGGACAGAACTCATTGGATCGATGCTCCGGTAAGGAATGTAACGTTTTTTTTGGAGGGGAGGGGTTGTCGCCTCCTTCCCCTTCCTCCCGTGACACTGTCACTCAATGGAGGTGCACAAGTAGAATGTGATCCACTTTGATGTGAAGTCACACTCCTGTAACGGTTTTGTTTTTAAGACGTTACAAAGTGTGTAAACGTTTAAAACGTTGAACTGCTCAACGCGCTTTCTGCGTTGCAGAGTCTTATGATCCTCGCTGCTGCGATTAAGCTCGAGAGCGATTACGCCTTCCCGACCACAGCGCCTCCGCGTCGAGTTTGGGCAGCAACCGGAAAGGAATTGTGTTTGGCAATTCCTTTCCGGTTCACGATATTGGTTTATAGTTTGACTTCGTTGAGTCGTTTAGGTCATGAGCACAAACTGTTCTGGCAATGATATCTTCACCAGTAGATGCGATGTGTATGGATTTTGGGTTGTTTTGCCTCTGAGCGGCATTTTTATGCACACCATGGGCTAAATGGCCAGGTCACAAGGACCCCGAAGGCTCAGAGAAGGTTGGGGAGGAGACCCACTGGAACAACAGCTGTTGGGAGACAGATGGTAGCCTCCCGTCAAGGCCATCCTGCGTAATCTTTAACGTGCACAAGGTATGGCTCTCCCGCACGCGGGGCCACGGCTTAACGTCCCATCCGACGGACGTCACCCCAATGTGTAAGGAAACAAGCAGTATGTAAAGTTCGGGGGGAAAAGAATCATGAATCTTTTCAATTTTGAATTTTTTTAATTATCATCGGAATTGGGGCGGGGGTGGCTCAGTCGGTAGCGCACCAGGCTCGTAATCTGTAGTTCCCAGGTTCGAGTCCCAGCTGGGTCAGCGTTGAGATTTATCTCCGCAAAATTTCCCGCCCTGCCCACGGTCAGTAGGGGACACCGATGGGCTTGGAAAGTCCGCCGTCCGTCGGATGGGACGTTAAGCCGTGGCCCCGTGTGCGGGAGAGCCATACCCTGTGCACGTTAAAGAACACTCTGGATGGCCTTGACGGGAGGCTACCATCTGTCTCCTAACAGTTGTTCCAGTGGGTCCCCTACCCCAACCTTCTCCGAGCCTTCGGGATCTTTGTGACCTGGCCATTTAGCACATTGTGTGCAAAAAAAGTACAGCTCATAGGTAAAACAACCAACCAACCAATTTCTGAGCGGCACTGTTTTGCAGACAATGGGCTAAATGACCAGGTCACAAGGACCCCCAAGCCTCAGAGAAGGTTGGGGGAGGAGACCCACTGCAACAGCTGTTGGGAGACAGATAGTAGCCTCCTGTCAAGGCCATCTAGCGTGTTCTTTAAAGTGCACAGGGTATGGCTCTCCTGCACACGGGACCAAGGCTTAACGTCCCATCCGACGGACGGTGGCCTTCTCAAGACCATTGGTGTCCTCTACTGACCTTGGGTAGGGTGGGGAATTTGGCGGAGATAAATCTCAACGCTCGCCCAGCTGGGATTCGAACCTGGGAACTGCAGATTACGAGCCTGGGACCGCTACAGACTGAGCCACCCCCGCCCCTGAATGTCACTGATATCATTTTTATGCCTTATCGTGGACAAGAGATTAATGCATGAGAGAAGAGGTATTCTTTTTCGAGAATCGTTAGTTTATAGGATGAAAAAATTACAGCGTGTACGAGTGTGTGTATGTGTGTGTGTGTGTGTGGGGGGGGGGGAGTGCAGAGATGTGTTTTCCCCGTATGTGGGAATAGCCGTGGCCGATTATGCACATAGTCATTACTTTTCAGTTTTTACATTGATGTGAGGATTTCGCCGTGACTTTGAAATCGGCATGGCTAATGGATTTATTTAAGACTAGCTGAACGTATCTGGCGTTGCACGGGTGTCACTCTAAATCTGTATATTCTTATTTTCACCGCACTAAAGATAAATTTTGTAAGTACTCCTCCCCCCCTCCGAAACTTTAGCTCAGATTTTCAACAGGAAAAAATTTTCCGGGTGTTGGCATCTGCATATTCTGTTGTTTCCTGCACTAAAGGTTATTTAAAATCCCTCTCCCCCGACATTTTATCACAGTTTGTAGATGGGGCGGGGGTGGCTCAGTCGGTAGCCCGCCAGGCTCGTAATCTGTAGTTCCCAGGTTCGAGTCCCAGCTGGGTCAGCGTTGTGATTTATCTCCGCAAAATTCCCCGCCCTGCCCACGGTCAGTAGGGGACAACGATGGGCTTGGAAAGGACGCCGTCCGTCGGATGGGACGTTAAGCCGTGGTCCCGTGTGCGGGAGAGTCATACCATGTGCACGTTAAAGAACACGCTGGAAGGTCTTGACGGGAGGCTACCATCTGTCTCCCAACAGCTGCTCCAGTGGGTTCCCAACCTTTTCTGAGCCTTCGGGGTTCTTATGATTTGGCCATTTAGCCCATGGTGTACAAAAAAGTGCCGCTCAGAGGTAAAACAACCCAACACAGTTTGAAGACGAAGAATTTTCCGGTGTTGCAAAAGTCATTTCTGACTCGGCACGAGCTCTCAGAGGCCGTGGCAAACGATCGAGGTATTTATTTCGCCAGATTTTGGCATTCTGTTATTCCCCGACGTACTTCACCGAAAGGTCCCAAATCTCGTAGGCAGGTTCCCCCTGCCCGTCGCCATGTTTGGTTAGAAAATCAGGTCCCTAGCTGCAATGGAACGCCTAAATAATGCCTTTGCAAATGTGCGGAATCTGGCAACAGCAGCAGATTTAAATGCTATTTTAACTCTTTACTTTTCACAGTTAGGGAGCAGGAAATGGCAACAATAAATTTGACGGCAAATTCTCGTTCCCCGTAGGAATAGCATGGTGAATATATTTGCTTCTAGCAAGCCCCCCGTTTGGACTTCCGACTTGAAATTTGGCACTGAAATCCAGACCATAACCAGAGACATTCTCTGAAAATTTGAAGCGTGTACGTTGATTTCCCGATGAGTTATTGCTGCCACAGACAGACACACAGACATATTTTATTATGCAGATAGAATGTACAAGAAAATCTCTGAAAGGCTCAGTCGTTTAGGCCAATTTTTTTGAAGAAAAAATTATGGACAAATTAATCCACGTAGCATCAATTGTTAAATGTAGCCACCGGATGCTAATTACCATATAATCCTGTTTGACACTGTCTGCTACTTAATTATCGACCAACTTGGTGATCGGTTTAAATTAGTAGACAGGCAGACAATACCCAGGCTGGTGCAGATTCACATAGTAGATACCGTTAGATACTGTGCAGACTGATGGAGCTTTGGATTGGGAGACGCGGTGATACTGCACAGAGTAGGTAAGTGTAGTTAGGCAGAAAATTACGAGGGTAGGTCAGAAAGTTTATTCCCCTCGCAAAATTAACAAACAACTGGAGCTGTGCCGCCAGAGTATGCTAGTGCTAAATAATGTCGCTAGGAGGCACAGATCAACTGTTCACAAGGCAGACTTCTAAAGAACGCCATGAAAAGAAGGATTTGGTTGGTTGGTTGTTTTACCCCTGAGCGACACTTTTTTGCACACCATGAGCTAAATGGCCAGGTCACAAGGACCCCGAAGGCTCAGAGAAGGTTGGGGGAGGGGACCCACTGGAACAGCTGTGGGGAGACGGATGTTAGCCTCCCGTCAAGTTTGGGTTGTTTTACCTCTGAGCGGCACTTTTTTGCACACCATGAGCTAAATGGCCAGGTCACAAGGACCCCGAAGGCTCAGAGAAGGTTGGGGGAGGGGACCCACTGGAACAGCTGTTGGGAGACAGATGTTAGCCTCCCGTCAAGGTTGGGTTGTTTTACCTCTGAGCGGCACTTTTTTGCACACCATGAGCTAAATGGCCAGGTCACAAGGACCCCGAAGGCTCAGAGAAGGTTGGGGGAGGGGACCCACTGGAACAGCTGTTGGGAGACAGATGTTAGCCTCCCGTCAAGGTTGGGTTGTTTTACCTCTGAGCGGCACTTTTTTGCACACCATGAGCTAAATGGCCAGGTCACAAGGACCCCGAAGGCTCAGAGAAGGTTGGGGGAGGGGACCCACTGGAACAGCTGTTGGGAGACAGATGTTAGCCTCCCGTCAAGGTTGGGTTGTTTTACCTCTGAGCGGCACTTTTTTGCACACCATGAGCTAAATGGCCAGGTCACAAGGACCCCGAAGGCTCAGAGAAGGTTGGGGGAGGGGACCCACTGGAACAGCTGTTGGGAGACAGATGGTAGCCTCCCCGTCAAGGCCATCCAGCGTGTTCTTTAACGTGCATAGGGTATGGCTCTCCCGAACACGGTGCTACGGCTTAACGTCCCATCCGACGGACGGCGGCCTTTCCAAGCCCATCGGTGTCCCCTACTGACCGTGGGCAGGGCGGGAAATTTTGCGGAGATAAATCTCAACGCTGACCCAGCTGGGATTCGAACCTGGGAACTACAGATTACGAGCCTGGCGCGCTACCGACTGAGCCACCCACGCCCCATGAAAAGAAGGAAGTTGAACACAGACGAAAAGGTGCTGTGCATTGCCAGACTTCCTCGTGCAGCAGCCGAATCGCTCGAGAAAAGAGGTCTTCGTGTTACAAATTTCTTGTGGGGTTGTTTTGTACACAATTCGCTAAATGGCCAAGTCACAAGGACCCTGATGACTCAGAGAAGATTTAAGGAGGGAAGGCACTGGACAACTGTTAGGAGAAGTTATGATAGCCTCCCGTCAAGGCCAACCAGCGTCTTCTTTAACATGCACAGAATAAAATTATCCCACACATTGACACAGCTTAACGTCCCATCTGACGGACGGTGGCCTTTCCATGTCCATCAGTGTCCCCTACTGACCGAGGGCAGAGCGAGGAGTTTTGCGAAGATAAATTTCAAAGCTGGCCCAGGTGGGACTGGAACCTGGGAACTACAGATCACGAGCCTGGCACGCTACCGACTGATTTATTATTTTTTACATTTAGTCTGAGGCTGAGGCTGGCACGTCCCGCCTCTTAGACTAAATGGATATAGGTTGTTCACGAAAATGGGATTAGTCAGAAAACCACAGGATTAGATTAGTAAACAAATAGATACTGTCTATGTTACTGCAGGTTTAGCGGCGGGGTGGCTCAGTTGGTAGCGCTCCAGCTCTTAATCTGCAGTTTCCAGGATCGAATCTCAGTTGGGCGAGCGTTGAGATTTATCTCCTCAAAACTCCCCGCCCTGCCACGGTCAGTAGGGGACACCGATGGGCTTGGAAAGACCGCCGTCCGTCGGATGGGACGTTAAGCCGTGGCCCGTTTGTGCAGGGAGAGCCCTGTGCACATTAAAGAACACGCTGGATGGCCTTGACGGGAGGGTACCATCTGTCTCCCAACAGCTGTTCCAGTGGGTCCCCTCCCCCAACCTTCTCTGAGCCTTCGGGGTACTTGTGACCTGGCCATTTAGCCCAGAGCAGATATTCAGACTGGTACATGTTTAGGTTAGCAGTGTAGATAATGTCAAGAAATGTAGATTGTGAAGATTAATAGAGAAGCAGATACTGCACAGACTAGAATTGGATTGGTGCCCTCAGATTGGTATTACCACTTCAACTAGTGCAGGAATTAGATTAGTAGACACGTAAACACAGCACTCGCTAAAACAAATATTAGATTTCATTTTCTGAAATAAAAATAATTCAACCGACAACATCCAACTATGAAGAAATTAAATTCCTTTCCGAAATGAAGCACAAAATAAAGAATTTCGTGATCTTGTTCTATTAAATATGCGTTTAGAAATGAAGCCAAAAGAAATCGAAGGTTTCAAGAGTAAATAATGAAACGGTGAAGGCCTGTCATCAGTAAACATTTCATCCAAGACACGAAATAAAGAAATCTAATGGAACCTATCTTACTGCTCGGTTTGTTTGCCCTATCCTTGAAGAAGAGCAGAGAAACCTTTCTTTCTTCCGTTTCCCAGTTCCACCCATCTGAGCTCTTCCTCTTTCTTTCCGTCACTCCCGGTCACCCTTTCTAGTTAGCTTGCAAATGGCCTTCATAAATTATTAGGGCTTGATTGGACCGGGCCCGTTTATCGAGACGTTTATCTTCACCGCGTCGCTCGTGGGGGAGAAAGCTTCCACTTGTACGGCGCAAAATTTACATTCGTAGCGGTCGACGCAGCCAGAGTCCCCCCCACCACACATACACGCCCAAGATGCAGGATCTGCTGCCGCTGAACTCACCGCACGTGCCGGCTCCCGACGGTTGCTTAAACTCGGGTCGACTGTCCGCGCCACCGTATAATCAAGATAAAAGTGCAAATTGGCGGCAAGTTATACGCCGTTCACAAATCATTGGTCCCTCCCCACCCTTTTCAACTCCTATTTCGCCTCCCCTCTCACCATCAGTTCTACTCTCCGCATCCTTTTCGTCGTCGCCTCAGCTTCTGCGGATCTTTCCAGTACCGCAGGGAAAAACTGATAACCGTTTCGGTAATTGCTCGATTCCACCTTGGCGTGTCACTGGCCCAGCTAGTTCTCCGCTTTTGTAGGTGGAGGGGGGGAGGGGGGAGCTTTGGCCGTGATTTGGGAAGAGGCACTGATGACATTAACATAAGCGAGGAGAGAGCACCGTGGATTAATAACTTTTTATCATCCCTGAATAATTTGTGCTGCTCCATTGTATTTGATCTGGAGTCTGGGCTTAAGATGTTAATGCTCGCCTCGGATGGCTTAAGATATTCGATTTTTATTTTTTTTTTCCAGTCTGTTTGAGATCAGGGCATGTAAGACTCAATTTTCCTTCCTCTCTTTATGTATGAATGGCTGTAGGGGATAAATGTGGCCCGTTCGTATGCGCAGGAATTCTAGAGTACTTGTTTGGCGGTGAGAAAGGTGACTTCGGGCGGCGAGCGAGTATCGCCGTCCGTCGTATGGGACGTTAAACAGTTTTCCCGAGTGCAGGAGAACCGTAGCCTGTGCATGTTAAAGGACACACTGGATGGCCTTAACGGGAGGCTTCCATGTATGTTCCAACAGCTGTCCAGTGGGTCCTCTTCCTCAGCCTCCTCTGACCTCTTGGGGGTCTTTGTGACCTTTTCATTTAGACCATTGTGTGTCGCTCAGAGGTGAAACAACCACCTAACATGTTGTTTTGTTTTTTGTGAAACGTTAAGTACGAAAATAAATTGGAGGGGGGGGGGGTGCGAGTGTTGAGTATAGATTGTGGACTGGGTGAAAATAAGATATTCTTTGATGTCGGGGGCGGGGGTGGCTTAATCGGTAGCGTGCCAGACTCGTAATCTGTAGTTCCCAGGCTCGAGTCCCAGCTGGGTCAGCGTTGAGATTTATCTCCACAAAATTCCCCGCCCTGCCCACGGTCAGTAGGACAAAAAAGTGGGAATGAATGAACAAAGAACGGAGGACATATGAGGACAAAAATGTAAATATGAGAACAAAGAAAGAGGGACATATGAGGACAAAAAAAGTGGGAATATGAGAACAAAGAACGGAGGACATATGAGGACAAAAATGTGCGAATATGACAACAAAGAAAGAGGGACATATGAGGACAAAAAAGTGTGAATACGAGAACAAAGAAAGGGGGACCCCGAAGGCTCAGAGAAGGTTGGGGGAGGGAACACACTGGAACAGCTGTAGGGAGACAGATGGTAGCTTCCCATCAAGGCCATCCAGTGGGTTTTTTTATCGTGCACAGAGTATGGCTCTCTCGCTATGTAATCTGTAGTTCCCAGGTTCGAGTCCCAGTTGAGTCAGCGTTGAGATTTATCTCCGTAAAATTCCCCGCCCTCCCACGGTCAGTAGGGGACACCGATGGGCTTGGAAATTCCGCCGTCCGTCTGATGGGACGTTAAGCCGTGGCACGTGTGCGGGAGAGCCATACCCTGTGCACGGTAAAGAACACGCTGATGGTCTTGACGGGAGGCTACCATCTGTCTACCAACAGCTGTTCCAGTGGATACCCTCTTCTAACCTTCTCTGAGCCTTCGGGGTCCTTGTGACCTGGCCACTTAGCCCACGGCGTGCAAAAAAGTGCCGCTCAGAGGTAAAACAACAACGTTAAAACACGCTGGATGGCCTTGACGGGATCCAGCGTGTCCAGCTGTTCCAATGGGTCCCCTCCCCCAACCTTCTCTGAGCCTTCGGGATCCTTGCCACGGTGTGCAATAAAGTGCCGTTCAGCGGTAAAACAACCCAACCCGAGACATGAACCACTAGGCCACCTTTCGTCGGACCAGTGCAAATTCCAAGTAAGTCAACGCATCACGTTGAGAATTTAATAATTCTCGTAACAAGTGGTTTGTTTTTTTTTCTTCCTCGATACCACAAAAGAGCTTTCTTTTTTTTGCCACACCACTGACCCAGTAGAGGGGATATACTTCATCAACAAGTGTTTCGAATCTTCCTATCAACCACGTAGCCAAATAAAAAAAATCACGAAGATGGAGTGAAGAAACAAGTATACCCCCCCACCTGCCCCCTCCCCCACCCACCTCCACACCACTGACCTTCTCCTTCCATCCTGGGCACGTCAGAGATAACTGATGGTCGCTCGCTTCCCGTCACGTATTTGGGCCAGGTGTGACGGAAATCCGACCGTCTCGTGTTACTCAGGATTAGATGGGGACATGCTTCACAAAAAGAGCGATGGAGGAGGAAAAAGATTTTTTTTTTCTTCTAGCTGCCTCTTTTCCTCCTCTTCCCCCAACCCTTCGCTTCGTCGGAATACCCTTTAGCAACCTTTTGAGATGCCTTTTTGTCGGGGAAAGAAGAATCTTCAACATCCTTAACTGCTTTTTTTGTGTGTCGAATATTGAGTCAGTCCCTTCGATAACTAATAGTGCTCTTCTGTCAGTTACTGGAGTCTTTAATGCCGCTTTTGCTCTTTTCTTCTTCTTTTTCGGCTTTTGCTCTTTCTGCTGGCAATGTCAAAAATGACGACGACAACGACGTTAAGCGACGTTTCGTTGCCACCATGTAACTAGTAATATATGTGAAAGTGTTGGGTGAATAGGTTTTTACGCTTAGAGGATTAGACTTATTTTTTTCTGGAATTACATCTGCGTAAATCTCGGAATTCGTGGATCTAAGAAAGGAACACGTTCAGAGATCTCCGTAGGGTTGGGTTGTTTTACCTCTGAGCTGCACTTTTTTGCACACCATGGGCTAAATGGCCAGGTCACATGGACCCCGAAGGCTCAGAGAAGGTTGGGGGAGGGGACCCACTGGAACAGCTGTTGGGAGACAGATGGTAGCCTCCCGTCAAGGTTGGGTTGTTTTACCTGTGAGCGGCACTATTTTGCACACCATGGGCTAAATGGCCAGGTCACATGGACCCCAAAGGCTCAGAGAAGGTTGGGGGAGGGGACCCACTGGAACAGCTATTGGGAGACAGATGGTAGCCTCCCGTCAAGGTTGGGTTGTTTTATCTCTGAGCGGCACTTTTTTGCACACCATGGGCTAAATGGCCAGGTCACAAGGGCCCCGAAGGCTCAGAGAAGGTTGGGGGAGGGGACCCACTGGAACAGCTGTTGGGAGACAGATGGTAGCCTCCCGTCAAGGTTGGGTTGTTTTACCTCTGAGCGGCACTATTTTGCACACCATGGACTAAATGGCCAGGTCACATGGACCCCGAAGGCTCAGAGAAGGTTGGGGGAGGGGACCCACTGGAACAGCTATTGGGAGACAGATGGTAGCCTCCCATCAAGGTTGGGTTGTTTTACCTCTGAGCAGCACTTTTTTGCACACCATGGGCTAAATGGCCAGGTCACAAGGACCCCGAAGGCTCAGAGAAGGTTGGGGGAGGGGACCCACTGGAACAGCTGTTGGGAGACAGATGGTAGCCTCCCGTCAAGGTCATCCAGCGTGTTCTTTAACGTGCACAGGGTATGGCTCTCCCGCACACGGGGCCACGGCTTAACGTCCTATCCGACGGACGGCGGCCTTTCCAAGCCCATCGGTGTCCCCTACTGACCGTGGGCAGGGCGGAGAGTTTTGCGGAGATTCAGCGATCTCCGTAGGAGACGCTCGAGTAATCTCGAGCAGCGTAAATTGGGTTCATTTACCTCTAAAAGTAGTGTTTTTGCCCACAATGGGTTAAATGGCCAGGTCAGGATGATCCACAGGGTAGGTTAGGGATGGGTTAGGAAATAATATCAACCACCTACAGGTTAGGGATGGGGATCCTTAACCTAGCATGTTCTTTAACGTGCACAGGGTATGGCTCTCCTATGCAGGGGGCCATAGCTTAACGTTACAACCGAAGACGATGACCTTTTCAAGCTAATCGGTGTCTCCTGTTCTCCGCAAAATTCCCCGCCCTGCCCACGGTCAGTAGGGGACACCGATGGGCTTGGAAAGGCCGCCGTCCGTCGGATGGGACGTTAAGTCGTGGCCCCGTGTGCGAGAGAGCCATAGCCTGTGCACGTTAAAGAACACGCTGGATGGCCTTGATGGGAGGCTACCATCTGTCTCCCAACAGCTGTTCCAGTGGGTCCCCTCCCCCAACCTTCTCTGAGCCTTCGGGGTCTTGTGACCTGGCCATTTAGCCCATGGTGTGCAAAAAAGTGCCGCTCAGAGGTAAAACAACCCAACCCAACTCGGTGTCTCCTATTGACCTAGAATATGGCGGGGAGTTTTGCGGCGATAAATTTCAATGCCCCAGGTGGGACTGGATCCTGGGAATGGAGAGTATGAGCTTGGAGTGCTGCCGACTGAGCTGACCTCCGCCCCTGCAAAAGAGGACCCATGCTTCAAGGGGAATTGATGCCGAAAATATCTATCGACACTTTGACAGCAGAACCCAAAACGTGGAAAGTTTTTTCACCGAAAGCTCCATTTTATTCTTTATTAAGTCCCAGCGAACTTTGTCGTAGCTACAGCACTGATATTATCTCAAGAAATTAAAAGTAATTTCTGAAAAAATCGTCGCCAGATATTTTTTCTGAATTCTGTAATCAACCCATAGTGTCGGATACTTTGTTGAGCGACTGTAGGTGGTCATATTATTTTGATACTAGATCGTGTGGGCTCACTCACGGAAATATTGAGCGTGTGCAGTTACCACAGCGTTTGCAGTTACCACACCAGCAAACTGAGCGTGTGCAGTTACCACACCAGCGAACTGGAGCGTGTGCAGTAACTGCACACGCTCCAGTTTGCTCTGAACGGTAACTGAAGCGTGTACAGTTGCTGTACACGCTCCAGATATTTTTTCTGAATTCTGTAATCAACCATAGTGTTCGGATACTTTTCTGAGCGACTGTACTGATCTGTTAGCCTATTTTAATTAAATTTTGGGGTCAATTTTTTTCTAGCCTGTTAAATATGGATCTTCCGTACACGGAACCACGGCTTAACGTCCCATCCGACGGACGGCGGCCTTTCCAAGCCCGTCGGTGTCCCCTACTGACCGTGGGCAGGGAGTTTTGCGGAGAAAAATCTCAACGCTGACCCAGCTGGGACTCGAACCTGGGAACTGCAGATTACGAGCCTGGCGCGCTACCGACTGAGCCACCCCAGCCCCAATAACACTAGTGCAAATCCTTCCAGTTGAGATACGATCTTTGACCCTCCACCCACCTTGGCCCTTCTCCGACTTTTACTCCCTTTTAATTTGGTTTTGGTTGCACAAGGCTCTCATCTCCAACCGCCAACACGTGTTACAATGTCATCTGTTGCCAGCCCGACTTCGATTTCTACGGCATTAGAGAGTTCTGCTAATTAGCTTGCTTAGGGAGGAGAGCAAGTCCACGTGCTCTGCTAGCTCAGTTCGTGTTGGCTTCGCTTTTGTCAACAAGAGCGTCATCTTCGTCTTTTCAAGGACTCTTCTGAGTTCACATTGTGACCAATGAAAAATCACCTTTGGCCTTTCGTCAAAGCTGAAATTTTAACGTTTGAGAAAATTAAAACGTCGAAAGTACACTCGGTCCGATTTAGGCGTGATTAGCATTTCATGCGGTTTCCAATTTGTTAGATATAATTGTAGAAATTAATTTTGTAAGAGACGTTTTATGTTTGTGAATTTTAGGAAGAAGTCGAGAGATTTTGATGTCGTTTTCAGGGAATGAGCGATACTTTTGTGCACACAATGTCTAAATGGACAAATAATAGTAACAAGGACCTCAAGGATTCGGAGTCGGAGTGTTTTATCTCTAAGTGACACTCTTTTGCACACAATAGGCTAAATGGATAGTCACAAGGACCTCAAGGATTCGGAGTCGGAGTGTTTTACCTCTAAGTGGCACTTTTTTGCTTACAATGGGCTAAATGGATAGGTCAGAAGGACCCCAAGGACTCGGAGTGTTTTACCTCTAAGTGGCACTTTTTTGCACACAATGGGCTAAACGGGTAGGTCACAAAGACCCCAAGAGCTCAAAGAAGGTTGGGGGAAGGGAACCCAGTGGACAGTTGTTAGGAGACAGATGGTAACCTCCCGATAAGGCCATCCAGAGTTTCTTTAACGTGCACAGGGTATGGCTTTCCCGCACAAGCTTCCATGGCTTCACATCGCCTCCGAAGGATGGTAGCCATTTCAAGCCCATCGCTATCCCCTACTGACTGAGGGCGGGGTTGAGGGCGGGGTTGAGGGCTACTGACTGAGGGCGGTTGAGGAGATAATCTCAAAGTTAGTCCAAAAGGTCTCGAATCTGGGAACTGCAGATTATGAGCCACGCCCCCCCATTTCATAGAATCAGACACTTTGCTTCTGTATGCATGGGCGATGGCAGGAGCTAAGAAGAGGGGGATGAAAGTGGGGTAGCTTCCCCTCCCTGAAAAAAAAATCTTGAAAACATTAATTTATATTGAATTATATAAACTGCACTAAAGGTGAATGTCGTTTTTCCTTTAACGAAATGTAATCTTGATTTTTTTTTTACATTTTCTTTTTTTTTTCGGAAGCATGGCATTTATTTTTGATTTTTATTTATTAATATGAACTGGGAGGCAGTGGCCTAGGGGCCCAGTCCCCGTGCCATGAACAAAATTAGGCCCCCATAGTTGTTAAGACCTACCAGTATTTTAAGTAGAAATTAACATTCTTTGAACGTATAAAGGTTTTGAAATTACTACAATATAAAATATTTGAAACATTATACACCATAATTAAGTAATATTTAAGGTTTCCATAAATTAAGGAAAATTCCAATGTTAAGTCAATGGGAAGCTAACGTCAAAGCTCTATATAACTTCTGAAATAATATTTTTTGTTTTGAAATATGTGATTGCAGATAAAGATCTCAATCAAATAAATCAATATCTCGATTTTCAACAATATTCTTTCAGTATTTAATGAGTTATGGAAGTTTGAATATTTAGCGATAACAATGTCAGTCACAAAAATTGACTTAAGAATGTACTTTAGTCAATTTTTGTGACTTTATTTATTATCACTATATTATGTACTTAGTAATAGGCATTTTAGTTAATAGGCATTTATTAAAACTTAGTAATAGGCATTTTATCAGTGTTTAATAAAATATAAGTGTGTGTTTTAAAAATAAGTGTACAGTCGCTCAAACAAGTATCCGAACACTATGGTTGATTACAGAATTCAGAAAAAATAACTGCAAAAATCTTTTTTAGATATTAGTGATCTGACAACGTCCGTGTCACGTGACACGAAGGTTGTCAGATCGCTAATTTCTAAAAAAATCGTTGCCAGATATTTTTTCTCAATTCTGTAATCAACCATAGTGTTCGGATATTTTGTTTTGAGCGACTGTAGGTGGTCATATTATTTTGATACTAGATCGTGTGGGCTCACTCACGGAAATATTAAGCGTGTGCAGTAACTGCACACGCTTCAGTTTGTTGTGAACGGTAACGAGCGTCTACAGTTGCTGTACACGCTCCAGATATTTTTCCTGAATTCTGTAATCAACCATAGTGTTCGGATACTTTTTTGAGCGACTGTAGGTGGTCATATTATTTTGATACTAGATCGTGTGGGCTCACTCACGGATATATTGAGCGTGTGCAGTTACCGTTCACAGCAAACTGGAGTGTGTGCAGTAACTGCGCACGCTCCAGTTTGCTGTGAACGGTAACTGGAGCGTGTACAGTTGCTGTACACGCTCCAGATATTTTTCCTGAATTCTGTAATCAACCATAGTGTTCGGATACTTTTTTGAGCGACTGTACAGAATTCTTTTATTGTTCATCAGTTTTGCATGAGTTTCTTAAGACTGGCATTGCTGTTTTTAAATATTGAAACTTCCATAACTCATTAAATACTGAACTAATGCTGACGAAAAATCGAAGTAATTATACTTTTCCCATAGATTAACATAGATTTCCCTACACCTTAACATTGGCCCAGAACTCTCATTTATGCTACTACTAATCGACCTATTGATACTATTTGATTGGAAGCTTTATCTCTGCTATCATATTTTTCAAAAACGAAGCAGAATATTTTAGAAGTTATAGAGATCTGCCGTTAGCTTCCCATTGACTTAACCTAGGGATTTTCCTTAATTTATGGAAACCAGTGTAAATTGATAAATCCGAAATGGCTACTATCTCTAAGGCCTGCGAATTATTTTCTTCCTCAGTTGATATTAGGGGCGGGGTTTGGCTCAGTCAGTAGCGCGCCAGGCTCGTAATCTGTAGTTCCCAGGTTCGAGTCCCAGCTGGGTCAGCGTTGAGATTTATCTCCGCAAAATTCCCCGCCCTGTCCACGGTCAGTAGGGGGCACCGATGGGCTTGGAAAGGCCACCATCCATCGGATGGGACGTTAAGCCGTGTCCGCGTGTGCGGGAGAGCCATACCCTGTGCACGTTAAAGAACACGCTGGATGGCCTTGACGGGAGGCTACCATCTGTCTCCCAACAGCTGTTCCAGTGGGTCCCCTCCCCCAACCTTCTCTGAGCCTTCGGGCTCCATGTGACCTGGCCATTTAGTCCATGATGTGCAAAAAAGTGCCGCTCAGAGGTAAAACAACCCAACCCAACCCAACCCAGTTGATATTAGGAGTATTAAGTGGCATAAAAGCGTTTGAAAAAATACCTTGCACTCAAAGAACAGTGGTAGTTGTAAAAGACAATAGTTTCCCAAAAGATAAATCACAATTTTGAACTCTACGTTTTCACTAATATGTTTACAATTTATATTGGACAGGAGAAGAGGCCCAAAATTCTGAGTTTCCCAGTGCCCTAGTGTTACTTACTACGACTCTGAATATGAAAAAACATGTTTTTACACGTATTTTCAATAATAAGTTTCCCTTTTTCTTTGATTTTTGTTCTCGTGCATCTTTAGTTGTTCACTGCCCTACCAGAAGTTTTTTTCAAAAAGAGAACTATGTCATGTCAATCTAACTTCGAAGTTCTGCAACTTCTAAAATATGCGTTTAATAGAAAAATGTGACCGAAGATAAATTAAAGATCATAATCAAATCTACTTAAATCTCGAATTTCAATAATATTCATTATGGAACATTTCACAAGAGTGATGCATTATAAAAATTTATCTAAGAAATTAATTAAAAACTTAAATAATAAGTATTGGTTCAAATCATTTAATAAAATTAATATGCATTTTTGAAGTTTACGTGATAATAAATACGAATGATTTTTAATAAACAAAGATAACTTTTCATTAAAAATTCCAGCTTTCCTAACTCTTGAAATACTGAACACATATTGTGGATAATCGAGATTTAAATATATTTGATTAAGATCTTTAATTTATCTTGAGTCACATTTTTCTATTAAATGCATATTTTAGAAGTTATAAATAAAATAAAATAAATACCCCCTCAAGCAGCTGCTTGCCACAGAGGTCTGACAGGAGCCTGTCAGTTTATATGCCACAGTAGAAGATCTGAGAGGATGGCAGGACCTCAGCAGAAAACAACACGAACATCCATGCCTTACCCGGGGCTCGAATCCAGGTCCCGTAGATCAATAGCCAAGCGCTCTAACCACTCGGCCACGGGATGGCTTTAGAAGTTATAGAGCTTTGAAATTAGATTCCCATTCACATAACATGGAATTTCTCTCAATATTATGGTATGAAATGTTCGACTTAAATATTTTTGTCGTAAACTATTGATCTATATTTTGCTCCCACCCCCAACAAAAAATTGTGCAAAACCCCTTTCCCCCGAAAACATTCCTGCCGATGCCCATGACTGTGTCAAAAAATAAGCTAATAAAAAGTCAAACTTAAAGGGATAATATATAATCTTTAGTTCTCTGTCTTCATCTATGTTTTTATACTCCTTGTAGCTTAAAGAAATCTTCTTGCAACTAAACGCTCTTGACAAACTGCGCTTTTCCCAGCTCAGTGAAGTCTCCAGCATATTTGACACATTGCCGCCGTCTCGTTCTGCATCAACCACATGACCTGTTCCCATACCCACTGGAGTGGGTGGGGGGAGGGTAAGTAAGGAGGGGAAAGGGGAGACGTAATGGGTAAGCAGAAGTGAGGGTGGGGGGTGGGGAAGGGAATTGGAAGGAGCTGATGGAAGAGAAAATGCTTTATGAGGCATTGCTGGAGCTATTCGTGAGCTTTAGAAGATGGCGAAGATGCCTTGTCGTCATCCGCGGATCTCCTTAATAAATGATGGGATCTTGGAGGCTGAGATGGGAGGAAGTTCTCTCTTGTTGTTCCAGGTGATTTTCCACAAGGGAAAAATTATGGTCCGGTGTTGTTGTTGTTTTAAAATTTTTTTTGGATGCAGGTAGAGGGAATCTGTTGTAAGCAGGAGAACTAAAATGAGCTAGAAGAGAGAAAAAAATAATGCATTATCGGAATGCAAATGAGAACAACGTGATCGTTTAATCCCTAAGCGATATACTGAACTGGATCAAGATCGCGGGCTTAAAGAGACAACGTAATTTTGGGGAGTTAAGAGAAGGGTGAGATTCTTCGTGCCAATGCAATTTAGAGCGGTCACCGACACAACTTTTATCGGTGCTCCCAGTACTTATGAAAGTACTCGCTGATACAACTTTTATTAGTGCTGTCAGAGCTGTTGAAAGTGCTCGTTGATACAACTTTCATTAGTGCTCGCGGAGTTGTTAAAAGTGCTCGCCGATACAACTTTTATTAGAGCAGTCAGAGCTGTTGAAAGTGCTCGTCGATACAACTTTCATTAGTGCTCGCGGAGTTGTTAAAAGTGCTCGCTGATACAACTTTTATTAATGCTGTCAGAGCTGTTGAAAGTGCTCGTTGATACAACTTTCATTTGCTCGAGGAGTTGTTAAAAGTGCTCTCCGACACAACTTTTATCAGTGCTCGTTGTGCCCTAAAAGTACTCGCTGATACAACTTTTATTAGGGCTGTCAGAGCTGTTAAAAGTTCTCGCCGATACAACTTTCATTAGTGCTCGCGGAGTTGTTAAAAGTGCTCGCTGATACAACTTTTATTAGTGCTGTCAGAGCTGTTGAAAGTGCTCGTTGATACAACTTTCATTAGTGCTCGCGGAGTTGTTAAAAGTGCTCGCCGATACAACTTTTATTAGGGCTGTCAGAGCTGTTAAAAGTTCTCGCCGATACAACTTTCATTAGTGCTCGCGGAGTTGTTAAAAGTGCTCGCTGATACAACTTTTATTAGTGCTGTCAGAGCTGTTGAAAGTGCTCGTTGATACAACTTTCATTAGTGCTCGCGGAGTTGTTAAAAGTGCTCGCTGATACAACTTTTATTAGGGCTGTCAGAGCTGTTAAAAGTTCTCGCCGATACAACTTTCATTAGTGCTCGCGGAGTTGTTAAAAGTGCTCGCTGATACAACTTTTATTAGTGCTGTCAGAGCTGTTGAAAGTGCTCGTTGATACAACTTTCATTAGTGCTCGCGGAGTTGTTAAAAGTGCTCGCCGATACAACTTTTATTAGAGCAGTCAGAGCTGTTGAAAGTGCTCGTCGATACAACTTTCATTAGTGCTCGCGGAGTTGTTAAAAGTGCTCGCTGATACAACTTTTATTAATGCTGTCAGAGCTGTTGAAAGTGCTCGTTGATACAACTTTCATTTGCTCGAGGAGTTGTTAAAAGTGCTCTCCGACACAACTTTTATCAGTGCTCGTTGTGCCCTAAAAGTACTCGCTGATACAACTTTTATTAGGGCTGTCAGAGCTGTTAAAAGTTCTCGCCGATACAACTTTCATTAGTGCTCGCGGAGTTGTTAAAAGTGCTCGCTGATACAACTTTTATTAGTGCTGTCAGAGCTGTTGAAAGTGCTCGTTGATACAACTTTCATTAGTGCTCGCGGAGTTGTTAAAAGTGCTCGCCGATACAACTTTTATTAGAGCAGTCAGAGCTGTTGAAAGTGCTCGTCGATACAACTTTCATTAGTGCTCGCGGAGTTGTTAAAAGTGCTCGCTGATACAACTTTTATTAATGCTGTCAGAGCTGTTGAAAGTGCTCGTTGATACAACTTTCATTTGCTCGAGGAGTTGTTAAAAGTGCTCTCCGACACAACTTTTATCAGTGCTCGTTGTGCCCTAAAAGTACTCGCTGATACAACTTTTATTAGGGCTGTCAGAGCTGTTAAAAGTTCTCGCCGATACAACTTTCATTAGTGCTCGCCAAGTTGTTAAAAGTGCTCGCTGATACAAATTTTATTAGTGCTGTCAGAGCTGTTGAAAGTGCTCGTCGATACAACTTTCATTTGTGCTCGCGGAGTTGTTAAAAGTACTCGCCGACACAATTTTATCAGTGCTCGCTGTGCCCTAAAAGTACTCGCTGATACAACTTTTATTAGTGGTGTCAGAGTTGTTAAGAGTTCTCGCCGATACAACTTTCATTAGTACTCGCGGAGTTGTTAAATGTGCTCGCCGACAAAACTTTTATCAGTGCTCGCTGATACAACTTTTATTAGTACTGTCAGAACTCTTGAAAGTTCTCGCCGATACAACTTTCATTAGGGCTGGCGGAGTTGTTAAAAGTGCTCGCTGATACAACTTTTATCAGTGCTCGCTGATACAACTTTTATTAGTGCTGTCAGAGCTGTTGAAAGTGCTCGTTGATACAACTTTCATTAGTGCTCTCGGAGTTGTTAAAAGTGCTCGCCGACAAAACTTTTATCAGTGCTCGCTGATACAACTTTTATTAGTACTGTCAGAACTCTTGAAAGTTCTCGCCGATACAACTTTCATTAGGGCTGGCGGAGTTGTTAAAAGTGCTCGCTGATACAACTTTTATCAGTGCTCGCTGATACAACTTTTATTAGTGCTGTCAGAGCTGTTGAAAGTGCTCGTTGATACAACTTTCATTAGTACTCGCGGAGTTGTTAAATGTGCTCGTTGATACAACTTTCATTAGTACTCGCGGAGTTGTTAAATGTGCTCGTTGATACAACTTTCATTAGTACTCGCGGAGTTGTTAAATGTGCTCGCCGACAAAACTTTTATCAGTGCTCGCTGATACAACTTTTATTAGTACTGTCAGAACTCTTGAAAGTTCTCGCCGATACAACTTTCATTAGTGCTCGCGGAGTTGTTAAAAGTGCTCGCTGATACAACTTTTATCAGTGCTCGCTGATACAACTTTTATTAGTGCTGTCAGAGCTGTTGAAAGTGCTCGTTGATACAACTTTCATTAGTGCTCGCGGAGTTGTTAAAAGTGCTCGCCGATACAACTTTTATCAGTGCTCGCTGATACAACTTTTATTAGTGCTGTCAGAGCTGTTGAAAGTGCTCGTTGATACAACTTTCATTAGTGCTAGCAGAGTTGTTAAATGTGCTCGCCGACACAACTTTTATCAGTGCTCGCTGTGCCCTAAAAGTACTCGCTGATACAACTTTTATTAGTGCTGTCAGAGCTGTTAAAAGTGTTCGCCGATACAACTTTCATTAGTGCTCGCGGAGTTGTTAAAAGTGTTCGCCGATACAACTTTTGTCAGTGCTCGCTGATACAACTTTTATTAGTGCTGTCAGAGCTGTTGAAAGTGCTCGTCGATACAACTTTCATTAGTGCTCGCGGAGTTGTTAAATGTGCTCGCCGACACAACTTTTATCAGTGCTCGTTGTGCCCTAAAAGTACTCGCTGATACAACTTACATTAGTGCTGTCAGAGCTGTTAAAAGTTCTCGCCGATACAACTTACATTAGTGCTGTCAGAGCTGTTAAAAGTTCTCGCCGATACAACTTTCATTAGTGCTCGCTGATGCTACATTTTCAAGTGATCGCTGAAAAAACATTTTTATTAGTGCTCGCTGATGCAACATTTTCAAGTGATCACTGAAAAAACATTATTATTAGTGCTCGCCAATACAACTTTTATTGGGGCTCGCGATTTGTTAAAAGGGCGAGCCAAAAAATATTTATTGGTGCTTGCGAGTTGTTAAGTGTGCTCGCCCATACAACTTTTATTAGTGCTCGCGAGTCGTTAAAAAGGCTCGCCAATATAATATTTATTGGTGCTCGTGCTATTTCAATATTTAATTCGGTTAATCGAGATTTAATCTGTTATCGAATAATCGATATTCCAGTGATAATCGGAAAAATGAAAGTTTCAATTGCAAGATCCGGATAATCGAGGTTCCATTTTATGATCTGAATAATTGAAGTTCCAGTGCAGATTCGGATAATCGAGGTTCCATTTTATGATCTGAATAATTGAAGTTTCAGTGCAGATTCGGATAATCGAGGTTCCATTTTATGATCTGAATAATTGAAGTTCCAGTGCAGATTCGGATAATCGAGGCTCCCTTGTATGATCCGTGTAATTGAAATTAGAATGTACTATCTAGATAGTTGAAGTTGCAATCATGATACGGATTATTGAGGTTTCGATGTTATTATATCTTGATAGTAGAGGTTTCAATGTATCTGATTTAAAATCGGCGGCCTGTTCGCCCGCGTAAGACATCTTTTCCTAGTAATCGCAGTTTGCCTGCCACTTTAGGTAAGATGTAGGAGAATCGAAAAGTGATGGATGAGAATAAAATGTTTAAGAATGATTGGAATAGCTGAACTCATCACTCTTGTGTGAGGCGCTAAGGATCTGCGAAGTGTGCCTCAATGATCATCAGTCTTTCTCAGAGCGCTAGTTTAGTAATAAAGTGACTGAAGTAAAATTAATGGATCTTCAAATCCATTGGTTTCAGTCTTAGTTTTCAGTCAGCATTTCGGCGAACGTCCATTTCGGATTTCTCAACGAGAGTATGATGTGAACTTTAGTGGTTCTCTACATCCAGATACTTCACGCATCGCCCATCAAATATTTATGGAGAGCTACGCAACAGATATGCTTTGAGAGAATATGTATCATGAATGTAGGTTTGGAAAGAGTGTGCATGCTTTAGAAGAGCTCTGTAAGTAGAAAGTCTCTCAATACTTTTCTTTTTCATTTCCTTGCGTCGCCAAATCACATGATGGGTGATGGGGGTTGCTAGGCGACGCCTTTCTCTGATGAAGAGCAAACGTTTAGGTATTAGACACAGGAGGGAGGAAGATTGAGAGGAAGATAGAGGAGAAGATAGAGATAGAGAAGAGAGTAAATCTGTTGGGTTTATGAACAGGTGTCTG
The DNA here is from genome assembly GCA_038380435.1 of Ryuthela nishihirai. Classification (NCBI taxonomy): domain Eukaryota; kingdom Metazoa; phylum Arthropoda; class Arachnida; order Araneae; family Heptathelidae; genus Ryuthela; species Ryuthela nishihirai. The sequence goes on along the minus strand of JAWZYU010000021.1, from coordinate 67,861,468 downwards.
TCATCTGTTTGACAAGGATCGGCCACCTCTGCTCAGACGAGAGCAAGAGCTAGAGAGAAGGACTTGGAGAATTCCTCCCAGCTCTTCTTTCTTCTTTCCTCCATCTTTCCTCTTGGGCCTCTTTGACCATCGATGGGATGTGAGTGGTTTGGAGCGAGGAAACACGTGCATCTCCTGCTCTCTCTCGTGACTTTACTGCTGCCTCGAGGACAGTTTGTGCGGATAAGTTGGTGAGAGTCGGGAGGAAGAGAGAGCGAGAGTATAGGGAGTAAAGAGAGCGAGAGTAAAGGAGACGGGGAATGTTTATCGTTGATGAGGGGGAGACGGAGATGCAAGGGAAAGAGAAGTTGTTATCGGAGAAATTTTCCGTATGGGAGGTGGAGTGAATGAAAATGGGAACCACCGGAGGGTTTTCTTGTCGTTTCCTCTGTGTCGCGGATGGGAGGAGAGGAAGGTTTGTGTTAGGAGGGAGAAGAGGATGAGGAGGGAGTTGGTGATGTAAGGGGAGGCTGGGGAATGGGGCGAGAAGAATGGGAGTCGAGATAATTGCCGGACAGAATGCAATATGGTGGAGGCAGAGGAGGGATCAGAAGAGTGTGCTTGAAGAGGGGTCGGCGAGTGTTTATGTGGATGCAATGGCTGAGACCACAAACGGGTTTTGTGGAGAAATTGCATTCCTCCATCTCGCTTGCTTCTTCTCCTCGCTGTCAGATGGTCTCTGCAGTTGCCGATGGAGGTATGCAAAGAATCGGATCGGCTCTTGTTTTTTAATCTTTTTTGTTTCGCTTTTCAATTCTGCGGAAGATTCTTCCGAATCCCTAACATCCTTTTATTTTCCATTGTTTCGCTCAATGTTCGTTCGTTGTCAATATGTTTGCATTCAGGTCGATGTTTTAGTTTTCATCAGTTATTACATGGAAAGAAATAGAGAAAAATAGATAAATGGAAATAGGTTTAGAATGAATTCAAAAGTCCGTAAGATTTTAAATGAGATGGGTTGGGTTGTTTTACCTCTGAGCGGCACTTTTTTGCACACCATGGGCTAAATGGCCAGGTCACATGGACCCCGAAGTCTCAGAGAAGGTTGGGGGAGGGGACCCACTGGAACAGTTGTTGGGAGACAGATGGTAGCCTCCCGTCAAGGCCATCCAGCGTGTTCTTTAACGTGCACAGGGTATGGCTCTTCCGCACACGGAGTCACGGCTTAACGTCCCATCCGACGGACGGCGGTCTTTCCAAGCCCGTCGGTGTCCCCTACTGACCGTGGGCAGGGCGGGGAATTTTGCGGAGATAAATATCAACGCTGACCCAGCTGGGACTCGAACCTGGGAACTACAGATTACGAGCCTGGCGCGCTACCGACTAAGCCACCCTCGCTCCATTAAATGAGATGATTTTGTAAACAAATGCAATTAGGGGTTCGAAAAAAATCCTTGGATTTCCTTCTTAACGGGGCCTTTATTTATATCATTTAATCCTCAGTTTTACAGTAACAGTCTATTAGTGGTCATCTTTAACTTTTTGTATTTTCTCCGTAATTACAATGGACTTTATCCTAATGACTGCTGGGCTAATGAAGATCGAGGTGGGACTCATTTGTTGATCTTGGAGCAGCACGGGAAACAACGGCTCTTTGATCATCTACGTGGATGGTTCAAAAAGTATGGTTACAAGATCGATATGCTATGCCTAATATCTTTAATATATACAACCAGTCATAAAAAGTGAAACTCAACGAATATACTATTTCTCAACATAATCACCACAAATATTCAAATACTTGTCGCTAAGAGTAATGAGCTTATCCTTTTCATCAACACAAAAGTCCTGTCCCTGGTGATTCTGGCGCGCAGTGACGGTAAGTTGTCCATCTTCATCTAATGTGAAACGACATCCTCCCAAAGGGGCAGGGGTGGCTCAGTCGGTAGCGGACCAGGCTCATAATCTGCAGTTCCAAGTTTCGAGTCCCAGGTGGGTCAGCGGTGAGATTTATCTCCGCAAAATTCCCTGCCCTGCCCACGGTCAGTAGGGGACACCGATGGGCTTGGAAAGGCCGCCGTCCGTCGGATGGGACGTTAAGCCGTGGCCCCGTGTGCGGGAGAGCCATACTCTGTGCACGTTAAAGAACACGCTGGATGGCCTTGACGGGAGGCTACCATCTGTCTCCCAACAGCTGTTCCAGTGGGTCCCCTCCCCAAACCTTCTCTGAGCCTTCGGGGTCCTTGTGACCTGGCCATTTAGCCCATGGTGTGCAAAAAAGTGCCTCTCAGAGGTAAAAAAACCCAACCTTGACGGGAGGCTACCATCTGTCTCCCAATAGCTGTTCCAGTGGGTCCCCTCCCCCAACCTTCTCTGAGCCTTCGGGGTCCTTGTGACCTGGCCATTTAGCCCATGGTGGGCAAAAAAGTGCCGCTCAGAGGTAAAACAACCCAACCTTGACGGGAGGCTACCATCTGTCTCCCAATAGCTGTTCCAGTGAGTCCCATCCCCCAGCCTTCTCTGAGCCTTCGGGGTCCTTGTGACCTGGCCATTTAGCCCATGGTGGCTAAAAAAGTGCTGCTCAGAGGTAAAACAACACAACCTTGACGGGAGGCTACCATCTGTCTCCCAATAGCTGTTCCAGTGAGTCCCCTCCCCCAGCCTTCTCTGAGCCTTCTGGGTCCTTGTGACCTGGCCATTTAGCCCATGGTGGGCAAAAAAGTGCCGCTCAGAGGTAAAACAACACAACCCATCCTACCAAGTATCTTTCAAGTGTGGAAATCGCGTGGAGCCAGATAGGTCTGTGTGCGGGATTCCAGATTTCTTTGACCTATCCATTTACCCATTTTGTTCAAAAACGTGTCCCTACGAAACAATTGAAAATTTCTGTTTGAATCAGTGTCTTTCTCGCACAACTCAAGGATTTCAAAAAAAAACCTTAAACTTATTTTTTGTCTAACATTTGAAAATTCCAAAAAAATGTTCAGTCAAATCAGTTAAGATGAAAAAAAAAATAATTAAATTACCTCTAAAATAGCTGTTTGCCACGGAGGTCTGAAAGGAACCTGTCAGTTTAACGCGCCTTAAAGAAAATCTTTGGAGGAAAGCGATACCTCATCAAAGTTGAGTTGAGTTGTTTTACCTCTAAGCGGCACTTTTTTGGACACAATGGACTAAATGACCAGGTCACAAGGACCCCGAAGGCTCAGAGAAGGTTGGGGGAGGGGACCCACTAGAACAGCTGTTGGGAGATAGATGGTAGCCTCCCATCAAGGCCATCCAGCGTGTTCTTTAACGTGCACAGGGTATGGCTCTCCCGTACACGGGGCCACAGCTTAACGTCCCATCCGACGGACGGCGGCCTTTCCAAGCCCATCGGTGTCCCCTACTGACCGTGGGCAGGGCGGGGAATTTTGCGGAGATAAATCTCAACGCTGACCCAGCTGGGACTCGAACCTGGGAACTACAGATTACGAGCCTGGCGCGCTACCGACTGAGCCACTCCCGCCCCAGTGCCGCTCAGAGGTAAAGCAATCGAACCATAGGATCTATAGGCAAGCACACTATCACTCGCTCACCTGGACCTTCAGGCAGAAGAAATGGGAATTTCTTCACTGCACAGGTAAAAGTAAATAAAAAATCACCGAAATAGATAAAAAAAAAAACATTTTCACTGCTTCACACTTTAGGGCCGGTGTTTTACTGAGATGGCAAACATTTAACGATTTTGTAGAAAGTTTTTTTCACTCGGTACTATCACCGAAATACCAGCACTGGTGATGATTTCCTCTCTCTGGTTTAAGGGTTTAAGATTGCCGCGTGGATTGCGAAGTAGACCGTATTTATTTACGTCCGAGCCTTTTACAGTTCAGATGCCATTTGATGTATGGCCCACGGCTCGCTCCTTTACCTCCACACGTGCGCGCGTGCGGCGAGAGGGATAGAAGGATGAACAAGTAATGATCCTTTTCTGTTCCTTTCAACCTCTTTACATCACTCCTTCTCTCCTCCCCGCCTCCCTTTCGGATCCAAAGGAGTTATTGAGAGCTGTCTCCATCCCCAAGGGTTGGCCGTAAGATCATCTAGCTACAAGTGGAACAGCGTTGATGCTAAGAACAAGGTAGAGGAGGGTGGGGGGGATCCTACTGATCCCGAACGTCTGTTTCGGATCATAAATGGTGGCCAGGCTGTTCGGAGATAAAACCAGAAAGAAGGGGGGGGGGAAGATATCGTGAAAGGTGAGGGTGGATACGTTGCAGAGAAAAGTTATGGTGGAGAATTTTCTTTTTATTTGCTTTATGATTTCAGGTTTTTTGTGATTTTGTATGAAGTGTGCTGCGATGCTTAAGACTGATCTTCTTTTTCATTGGGTTGGGTTTGATATTTACTATTTCGTTTATTATTATCCAATATGGAGAAAAAAATTAACGAGAATTAAACACTTTTTCGGTTTTATCTGCATCTTTGATTTCAATACTTGCATCTCTTCAAACTAATATCCTCTTGAAGACCATTTCTTCTTGGTGATCTTTAACGCTCACTTTTTTACAACAATAATAGATTTTTCTTTAATAAATTTCTCGATATTTCTTCAGTTGAAAGGTATGAATTCGCTCTTAACATCGATATCAAATTTAGAGAAAAAAATTCTCTTGAGCCGGGTGGGATGCGAATCCACGACCTCCTGATAACAGGTCAGGTGCTCTGACCACTGAGCTGCCGAACTCCGATCCAAAAAATAATAGAATTGAACAACTGAAACACTGTTAAGTCAATTTATTTGTCAACACCATTTAGTCAATTTATTTGTCAATCACCATTTAGTCAATTTATTTATCGATCACCATTTAATCAATTCATTTACCAATCACCATTTAGTCAATTTATTTATCGATAGCGCGCCAGGCTCGTAATCTGTACTTCCCAGGTTCGAGTCCCAGCTGGGTCAGCGTTGAGATTTATCTCCGCAGAATTCCCCTCCCTACCCACGTCAATAAGGGACACCAATGTCTTGGGAAGTCCGTCGGATGGGACGTTAAGACATGGCCCGTATGCGGGAGAGCCATTCCCTGTGCATGTTAAAGAATACACTGGATGGCCTTGACGGGAGGCTACCATCTGTCTCCCAACAGCTGTTCCAGTGGGTCCCCTCCCCCAACCTTCTCTGAGCCTTCGGGGTCCATGTGACCTGACCATTTAGCTCATGGTGTGCAAAAAATTGTCGCTCAGAGGTAAAACAACACAAAGTTAAAGAACACGCTGGATGGCCTTGACGGGAGACTACCATCTGTCTCCCAACAGCTGTTCCAGTGGGTCCCCTCCCCCAACCTTCTCTGAGCCTTCGGGGTCCATGTGACCTGGCCATTTAGCCCATAGTGTGCAAAAAAGTGCCGCTAAGAGGTAAAACAACCCAATTTATTTATCAGTCATTATTTAGGCAATTAACTTATCAATTACTATTAAAGAAAAAAAAAAAGGCATTACTCCTAAAGCAATACCGATCACTAAACCAGTGATTTTCATCAAAATGACGATTTCTTTTTAACTGTCTTTACACTTCAGCTTTTTTCACAACGTTAAACTTTTAGTGATCTCTAAATCTCGGATTTCTTTTTACAATAATCACCATTTAGCAATGTTTGACATCTGTTTTCTCTTAAAACGGAATTTACCTAATCAGGATGTTCTTTACAACAACAGTCTTCGCTGATTTTTTTTTTATCTCTCTTCGCCAGATGTTGTTGCGAATCTGCGTCCTTATTTTCTTTGGATTTAGTCGAATGTCGATGTGAAGGTCTGGCCTTTCTTCAGTTGGGTTTATCAATAAATAAATACCCCCTGAAGCAGCTGCTTGCCACAGAGGTCTGACAGGAGCCTGTCAGTTTATACGCCATAGTAGAAGGTCTGAGAGGATGGCAGGACCTCAGCAGAAAAACGACACAAACAGCCATGCCTTACCCGGGGCTCGAACGCAGAGAAGTGTAATTCTGAAGTCCCGGTCTTATTTCCTTTGGATTTATGGGGTGGCTTAGTCTGTAGCGCTCCAGACTCGTAATCTATAGTTCCCAGGTTCGAGTCCCGGCTGGGTCAGCGTTGAGATTTATATCCGCAAAATTCCCCGCCCTGCCCACGGTCAGTAGGGGACACCGATGGGCTTGGAAAGGCCGCCGTCCGTCGGATGGGACGTTAAGCCGTGGCCCCGTGTGCGGAAGAGTCATACCCTGTGCACGTTAAAGAACACGCTGGATGGCCTTGACGGGAGGCTACCATCTGTCTCCCAACAGCTGTTCCAGTGGGTCCCCTCCCCCAAACTTCTCTGAGCCTTCGGGGTCCTTGTGACCTGGCCATTTAGCCCATGGTGGGCAAAAAAGTGCCGCTCAGAGGTAAAACAAGCCAACCCTTTGGATTTAACGAAATGTGTTTTGTAGATCGGGACTTTTTTCCTTTGGAATTCACCAAATGTCGAATGCCCTTGTCTTATTTTCATTGTGAAGACCTTGCCTTATTTTCATTTGTTTTATATTCTTTAAATTTAGACAAATGTGTTTTAAAGATTCGGCTATATTTTCTTTGGATTTAGATGTAGATAGTATAGTAGTGTCGCTATGAGCACCTTGCCTTATTTTCTTTCGGATTTAACCATGAGCCGTTGCGACGGCCATGACTTAGCCAATAACTTAGCAAATGAGTTAGGCCTCAGGTTGGGTTGTTTTAGGGTTGTTTTACCTCTGAGCGGCACTTTTTTGCACAGCATGGGCTAAATGGACAGGTCACATGGACCCCGAAGGCTCAGAGAAAGTTGGGGAGGGGACCCATTGGAACAACTGTTGCGAGACAGATGGTAGCCTCCCGTCAAGGCCATCCAGCGTGTTCTTTAACGTGCACAGGGTATAGCTCTCCCGCACACGGGGCTACGGCTTAACGTCTCATCCGACGGACGGTGGCCTTTCCAAGCCCATCGGTGTCCCCTTACTGACCGTGGGCAGCGCGGGGAATTTTGCGGAGATAAATCTCAACGCTGACCCAGCTGAGACTCGAACCTGGGAAGTACAGATTACGAGCCTGGCGCGCTACCGACTGAGCCACCCCCGCCCCTAGGCCTCAGGTAACTTAATTTGGACTTCGAGTGTTATTTTCTCTATATTCAGACAGTTTTTGCTTTAAGGCTTATTTTTGCGGTCTCTGGATATAAGTCATCATTTTTGATGATTGGGTTCAATTATCGCGTGTTTATCGGCTCTATATGCAAATCATTGAGGAACATTTTCAACTAATACCATAGCAAAATCGTCTTCAAAATCAATAAAGATGTACAGTCGCTCAAAAAAATATCCGAACACTACGGTTGATTACAGAATTCAGAAAAAATTTCTGGAAACGATTTTTTTTAAGAAATCAGTGATCTGGCAACCTTCGTGTCACGTGACACGAAGGTTGCCAGATCACTAATTTCCAAAAAAATCGTTGCCAGATACTTTTTTCTGAATTCTGTAATCAACCGTAGTGTTCGGATATTTTTTTTGAGCCACTGTACCTACAGCTTTACATCTATCTGTTGTCTGTTAAATTTAAATCGCATCCATAAAATTAGGTAATTTATATTTTTTTAGTGTATCCTACCAATTAGAAATCTGAAATTCGGTGTTTTTAACTGATCAGCAACCAATTTATTTTGATATCAGAATTTGAAGTGTTCTCAATTCGAAAATTAAGAACATCAGAAAGTGGCACACTTTCTGTAAGAGATGAGGTTGTTTCTTTTTTTATCTATGAGCAACACATTATTTGATTCGGATCAGGCCTTCCAATAAGTGGCTCATTACGAAAGCACTTGTGCTTCATGAAATAAATCAGCAATATATTGAATTCCGGACATTTCTTCCACTTCTTTTTTTTCTTCTGATCAACGTTGTTTTTCGGTGACTAATAAAACAATTTCGCCAATTTAATAAAGTCATTACAACTGTCCAGTGGGTCCCCTCCCCCAACCTTCTCTGAGCCTTCGGGGTCCATGTGACCTGACCATTTAGTTCATGGTGTGCAAAAAAGTGCCGCTCAGAGGTAAAACAACCCAATTTATTTATCAGTCATTATTTAGGCAATTAACTTATCAATTACTATTAAAGAAAAAAAAAAGGCATTACTCCTAAAGCAATACCGATCACTAAACCAGTGATTTTCATCAAAATGACGATTTCTTTTAATTGTCTTTAAACTTCAGCTTTTAATAACTAAAATATACATTTTTAATGTATATTTTAGTTTCTAATCAAAATATTTTCTTGATTCTTTAAAAATATACCTTTTTTGATTTTCCAATTAATTACTCGTTAGAAATGTATGTTTTCGTTTCCAAGTAGGTATTTTTTTCCAGCAGCTCTCTAAGAAGATAGTTTTGTACACAATGAGCTAAATGACCAGGTCACAAGGACCCCAAAGCTCATAGAAGGTTGGGAGAAAGGGACCCACTGAACAACTGTTAGCAGACAGATGTTAGGTTCCCGTCAAGTCCATACAGAGTGTTCTTTAAAGTGCATTTGGCTCTCCTGCACAGGGGACACGGTTTTATGTCCCATCTGATGGAGGGCGGTCTTTTCAAGCCCCTCGATATCCCCTTTCTGATAGAGGGCGGCCTTTTGAAACCCCTCGGTATCCCCTTTCTGATAGAGGGCGGCCTTTTCAAGCCTTTCGGCATCCCCTTTCTGATAGAGGGCGACCTTTTCAAGTCCTTCGGTATCCCCTTTCTGATAGAGGGCGGCCTTTTCAAGTCCCTCGATATCCCCTTTCTGATAGAGGGAGACCTTTTCAAGCCCCTCGATATCCCCTTTCTGATAGAGGGTTGCCTTTTCAAGCCCTCGATATCCCCTTTCTGATAAGGGAGGCCTTTTCAAGCCCGTGGTATCCCCTCTCTGATAGAGGGCAGCCTTTTCAAGCCCGTCGGTATCCCCTTTCTGATAGAGGGAGGCCTTTTCAAGTCCATCGGTATCCCCTTTCTGATAGAGGGCAGCCTTTTCAAGCTCCTCGGTATCCCCTTCCTGATAGAGGGCGGCCTTTTCAAACCCCTCGGTATCCCCTTTCTCATAGAGGGCGGCCTTTTCAAGCCCCTCGGTATCCCCTTTCTGATAGAGGGCGGCCTTTTCAAGCTCGTCGGTATCCCCTTCTGATCTGCAGGATGCGGTTTAGCGGAGATAAATCTCAAAGCTGGCATAGCTGGAACTCGAACTTGGGATATACAGTTTACGAGCCTGATGCGCCCCAGTAAGAAAGAAACAACTGGACAACAATTATGAGACTTCCGTCAAGGCCATCCAGCGAGTTCTTTAGCAAACAAGATATGGCTCTTTTGAATATGCGGCTTAAAGTCCCAACTGACGACGGTGGGCTTTGAAAAGTCCATCGGTGCCCTATTCTCGCTAAAGCCAAACCAAAGTCGAAGCAAATCTTAAGGCACAATAAGAACTCTAACACGACACCACTGGTGGCCTGAATATCCCTCCCCCTCCTCCTAGGGCGGGGGTGGCTCAGTCAGTAGCGCACCAGGCTCGTAATCTGTAGTTCCCAGGTTCGAGTCCCAGCTGGGTCAGCGTTGAGATTTATCTCCGCAAGAATTCCCCGCCCTGCCCACGGTCAGTAGGGGACACCGATGGGCTTGGAAAGGCCGACGTCCCGGAGGGACGTTAAGCCGTGGCCCCCGTGTGCGGGAAAGCCATACCTTTGTCACGTTAAAGAACACGCTGGATGGCCTTGACGGGAGGCTACCATCTGTCTCCTAACAGCTGTTCCAGTGGGTCCCCTCCCCCAACCTTCTCTGAGCCTTCGGGGTCCTTGTGACCTGGCCATTTAGCCCATGGTGTGCAAAAAAGTGCCGCTCAGACGTAAAATAACCCAACCCAAAACAACCCTCCCCTCTTCCAAGTTTCTGTAAGAAAGTTCTGTTATATTTAAAAGATGAAATAATATTTTGTCATATTTTAAGAGAAGATATTTTCGAATTCCATTAGCGACAGTGTGGGGAAAAAAAGGAAAAAAAAAACATCAAATCAAACAAAAATCTTTTCATTTTCTTTAATTGAAACAACATATTAACATGAAAGACAAATAGGATAGAAAAAACAAAAAAACCATTAGTCGTCATCAAAGTCATCACAACCACAATATTTGAAAATGATGATTCCTTTCTCTAATTGTGTACCCCAAGTTTACACAACTTAGTTCAGCGATGAATATGATGATCTCGAAAAAGAACTGAAAAAAGCAAAGAGACATATATCCATATTCTTTTATTTAATAAATCTTCCTCTTTCTGCACGTAGAGGACGAAAAAGAATAGCTAAAAGACGAGTAACAAAAAAAGGAAAATCCTATCAGGTATTGCAACATCACGATGAAAATAGACGCTCAGGTCTTGGATGTGTGTGAGTGTAGTTAGTGGACAGACTTGTGCAAATAACAAAGGACACGGGAAACTTCGCGAATTAATTAAAATGTTACTGTGGGTTATTGATTAAATGATTAAATTCCAGTTGACGATTGGATGGGAGGCAGTTGCCATCCGGTTCTTCTGGCAGTGCGCCTCCAAAAGAATAAATGGGCTCGTGACGCGTGATGAGCAGGCCGCACGCGAGATGCTTTTAAAGGGCCGAAGCGATTTCGTTCAAGAAAAGAATTCATATTAAAAGAGCTAAAGATCAATGAATGCAATTCAAATCGTATTTTATAAGCTTTTTTGTCTTTTTTTTATGTCTCAAACTTTTTTTTTATTTTTTAACTGTACGAATTTGTTCGCTGTACTTCGCAGACTTGCAGTTGATGCACTTCAGGTGTCGAATTTCCGAGTGCTTGTGTGGTTGTGTATACAGTCGCTCAAAAGAATATCCGAACACTATAGCCGTCCCATGGCCGAGTGGTTACCACGCTTGGCTAGTGATCTAAGGGACCTGGGTTCGAGCCCCTGGTAAGGCATGGATGTGTGTGTCGTTTTTCTGCTGAGGGCCTGCCATCCTCACAGTCCTTCTACTATGGCATGTAAACTGACAGGCTCCTGTCAGACCTCTGTGGCAAGCAGCTGCTTGAGGGGGGTATTTATTTTTTTTATTTATGGTTGATTACAGAATTCAGGAAAAATATCTGGCGACGATTTTTTTTAGAAAACAGTGATCTGGCAGCCTTCAGGAATGCGATTAAAATAACCTCCTTAGAAGAAGTGGATAGATCCGTACAAGAAATGATTTAATTGTGACCTCCTTACAAGAAGTGGATAGATCCGTGCAAGAACTGGTAAATTATAAGAAGTGGTTTAATTAACTCTTTACAAGAAGTGGCTTAAAATTGTCTTCACAAGTGATTTAATTAACCTCCTTCTAAGAAGAGCCACTTCTTGTAAAGAGCTAATTAATCCACTTCTTATAGAGAGTTAATTAAATCATTTCTTATACGGATCTAACCACTTCTTGTAAGGAGGTCACAATCAAATCACTTCTTGTAAGGAGGTCACAATCAAATCACTTCTTGTGTGGATCTATCCTCTTCTTAGAAGGAGGTTAATTAAATTACTTGTGAAGCAAGGTTGCCAGATCACTGATTTCTAAAAAAATCGTTGCGAGATATTTTTTTCTGAATTCTGTAATCAACCATAGTGTTCCGATACTTTTTTGAGCGGCTGTTCCAACTTGTCTAATAAAACCATTTTACATTTAGAAGTTCGTCAAATATCTAATTTAATTTCCATCAATTTTACGAATTTTCCTTTAAAGGTTGGGTTGGGTTGTTTTACCTCTGAGCGGCACTTTTTTGCACACCATGGGCTAAATGGCCAGGCCACATGGACCCCCGAAGGCTCAGAGAAGGTTGGGGGAGGGGACCCACTGGAACAGCTGTTGGGAGACAGATGGTAGCCTCCCGTCAAGGCCATCCAGCGTGTTCTTTAACGTGCACAGGGTATGTCTCTCCCGCACACGGCGCCACGGCTTAACGTCTTATCCGACGGACGGTGGCCTTTCCAAGCCCATCGGTGTCCCTTATTGACTGTGGGCAGGGCGGGGAATTTTGCGGAGATAAATCTCAACGCTGACCCAGCTGGGACTCGAACCTGGGAACTGCAGATTACGAGCCTGGCGCGCTACCGACTGAGCCCCCCCCCCTTCCCCTTTAAAGGAGAGAGAGAGATATTCCATTAAATAATCCAGCTATAACACTTAAAATACAGACGGAATTTTGACGAAATTCATAAATAATCCAGCTATAACACCTAAAATACAGACGGAATTTTGACGAAATTCATAAATAATCCAGCTATAACACTTAAAATACAGACGGAATTTTGACGAAATTCAACGTTTAGATAGACTTGATTTTCATTTTTTGACTTACACTCAGTTTATGCGAATAAAAAAATTTCTCCATGATACTGAGTGTGTAATTTGACTTTTTGTTTTCATAAAAATGAGAATTATCGAATATTTTGTTACTTCAGTGTATATATAATAATGCATGATAAAATAATCAACTGCTAAAGTTTTATTTTAACAATTCCGAAAATGGGTTTGGAATAATTTCAACCGAATGAATAAATGTATCAACGAATAAAAATTTTTTATTAAAAAGAAATATTCGCAATGGAATTGAAGGCAAATGAAACGAGTGATAAGAAAGATCTGGAATAAACGGAGATATTTCTTTTGACAACTTTCTTGAAAATGATTCAGGTGAAGGAATTAAATCAAATTTCCTAAAGAGTTAATTAAGTAATTTTATCAAAAGGTGGGGCGGGGGCGGCTCAGTCGGTAGCGTGCCAGGCTCGTAATCTGTAGTTCCCAGGTTCGGTGTCCCAGCTGTGTCAGCGTTGAGATTTATCTCCGCAAAATTCCCCGCCCCGCCCACGGTCAGTAGGGGACACCGATGGGCTTGGAAAGACCACCGTCCATCGGATGGGACATTAAGCCGCGGCGCTGTGTGTGGAAAAGCCATAGCCTGTGCACGTTAAAGAACACGCTGGATGGCCTTGACGGGAGGCTAACATCTGTCTCCCAACAGCTGTTCCAGTGGGTCCCCTTCCCCAATCTTCTCTGAGCCTTCGGGGTCCATGTGACCTGGCCATTTAACCCATAGTACTCAAAAAAGTGCCGCTCAAAGTGGGTAAAACAACCCAACCCTTATCAAAGGTACTTAAAAATATATTTTTAAAAGCTAAGTGAGTAATTTTAGTGAGAAGTTAATTAAATCATTTTTTGTAAAGAGCTAAATCAACCATTTCTTAAAAAAATGACTCATTTCTTACGGAGAGCTAATTATGCGTCTTTTTTGAAAAAGGGTTAATTCGTGTACTGATTAAATCCCTTCTTGTAAAAAGTAAGCTAAATTTTGTTTTATTCAAAACTGAATAAACCATTTCGATAAAAATTCCCTTCAATTCAAATTTTTACTTGTTATAAAGAGCTAATTAAATCCTTTTTTCTTCAAAGCTATTGCCCACGGTCAGTAGGGGACACCGATGGGCTTGGAAAGGCCGCCGTCCGTCGGATGGGACGTTAAGCCGTGGCCCCGTGTGCGGGAGAGTCATACCCTGTGCACGTTAAAGAACACGCTGGATGGCCTTGACAGGAGGCTACCATCTGTCTCCCAACAGCCGTTCCAGTGGGTCCCCTCCCCCAACCTTCTCTGAGCCTTCGGGGTCCATGTGACCTGGCCATTTAGCCCATGGTGTGCAAAAAAGTGCCGCTTAGAGGTAAAACAACCCAAATCTTCAAAGCTATTTAAATTTCGTTTTGTGAAAGCTAATCCAGTCACTTTTTGTGCAGAATTCCTTATATCACTCTTTGAAAAGAGATAAATAAGTCAGTGATAAGAAACCAATTAAATGACCTAATTGAGCTCTTTTTTGTAGAAGCAAAATTAAAATTGTTGTCAAGACCTAAAAAAAAATCACTTCTTGCAAAGATCTAATTCTTATAAAAAAACACACACACGAATTATTCGCTTGTAAAATTTCAATTACTTCCTGCGTCTATCTAATATTAAATCATTTGTAAAGAACTCATTAAATCAAGTGCAGAGAGCCATTAAATTGCTTATTGTACAGGGCTAACTGAATCACTTGTAAGGAAATTAATTGTATCACTCCATGTCAAGATGATTTTAAACCATTTTTCTAAAGAGCTAATTAAATCACTTCTTGCACGGATCTACCTACTTTTTGTGAGAAGGCTAATTAAATCCCATCTTGTACAGATCTGTATACGTTTTCTAAAAAGTTAATTAAATCACTCCCCACACAACCACAATCTCCATAAAATATCCATAAGATATCTAAGATTACCCATGGATATCTACTGGTCATCTTAGATACCTTGTGGATATTTTGTGGAGATTGTGGTTGTGTTGTTGGGTTGTTTTACCTCTGACCGGCACTTTTTTGCACACCATGGGCTAAATGGACAGGTCACATGGACCCCGAAGGCTCAGAGATGGTTGGGGGAGGGGACCCACTGGAACAGCTGTTGGGAGACAGATGGTAGCCTCCCGTTAAGGCCATCCAGCGTGTTCTTTAACGTGCTCAAGGTATGGCTCTCCAGCACACGGGGCCACGGCTTAACGTCCCATCCGACGGACGGTGGCCTTTCCAAGCCCATCGGTGTCCCCTACTGACCGTGGGCGAGCCACCCCCGTCCCATTGTGGTTGTGTGGGTCCTTGTCAAGACTATATTAAACAATTTCTTTTTAAGATCTAATTAAACCACTTCTTGTAAGGAGGTCACAATCAAATCACTTCTTTGTGGATCTACCCTCTTCTTAGAAGGAGGTTAATTAAATCACTTGTGAAGACAATTTTAAGCCACTTCTTGTAAAGAGCTAATTAAATCACTTCTTATAAGAGAGCTAATTTACGCACTTCTTATAGAGAGTTAATTAAACCATTTTTTATACGGATCTAACCACTTCTGATAAGGAGGTCACAATTAAATCACTTCTTATAAAAATCTATCCACTTCTTATAAGGAGGTTAATTAAATAACTTCTTGTATGGATCGAACCACTTCTTATAAGGAGGTTAATTAAATCACTTCTTTCAAGACAGTTTTAAATGACTTCTTGAAAAGAGCTAATCAAATCGCTTTTTTAAAAGAGTCAATTAAAACACTTTCGTAGAGAATTAATTGAATCCTGTCTTGTAAAAAGCCAATAAAGAGTCACGCAATTCGAACATAAGAAAAGAAAAAAGCAATCGGAACATTAAAGAAGAGGGGAGAAAAGCAAACGAAACTGAATCGAATCTGCTGACGGAAGTTTTGCTGAGAAAGCGCAAAGCGAGAGGTGAATAAATAGTTATACAGACAGAGAGAGAGAGAACGAAGTAAACAAGTGGCAAAGGAGGAACGCAGAAGGAGAACGCAAGTGTATAAACCCGAAACAAAAGAAGCTGCTTCTGCTGACGAAGGGTTTTGTGGGACGATGCCGTGATGGGTTTGAGCAAAGGCGGCACTTAAGAGATTAGTTGAGCTGATCGCCGGAGGGGGTTTGCACGAGAAGCGGTACCCAGAATCGCTCGCCATTAGGAGAGGGTGTGTTTTTCTCACCTGAGGGCGTTTTCGGCAACCACGAGCGAACGAAGCCAGGCAGACGCCATTGATCGGTTCAATCGGCCATCTGCCTGCTTCGCTGCATAGCCACGATTGACTGGCTTGTGGGAGTTGGAGGGGGGGGGGGGGTTCTTGGCTGCAAAACTGCATTATGCGTAATTGGAAGGGCTTTTCTTCTCTGTTCTTTCTGCTCAGGAAAGGGTAAACTGAGGAATTTTTCTGTTGGAGTTAAGTATCGTGAAAGTTTTGACTACTATGCTTAACCTTCGGTTATTGTGGTCAAATTCTGTAACGCAGTATTCTGAAGAATTTTTCTGTTGGAGTTAAGTATCGTGAAAGTTTTGACTACTATGCTTAACCCTCGGTTATTGTGGTCAAATTCTGTAACGCAGTATTCTGAAGAATTTTTCTGTTGGAGTTAAGTATCGTGAAAGTTTTGACTGCTACGTTTCACCCTCTGTTATTGTGGTCAAATTCTGTAACGCAGTATTCTGAAGAATTTTTCTGTTGGAGTTCATCATCATCATCATCATCCTCAAGCAGCCATGGACTACGGAGGTCCAACCAGACCGTGCAATTTAGTTCTCCAAGCAAGTCTATCCTGAGCTACATCTACTGCATCTGGCCACTGCACACCAATTCTAACAAGGTCCTGTTTGACATTGTCTGCCCACCGCATCCTAGGTCTCCCCTTCTTTCTGAGGCCTTTAGGCACACTGTTCATAACCCTATTCGCCAATCTATAATTATTCATACGGGAAACATGGCCAAACCAACGGAGTCTCTCTCTGCACAATATGCTGCTTAAAGGAGGTTGCAAACTCCTTTTCCTAATCTCATCATTAGTTACAAAGTTGAACCACCTAATGCCCAAGATACTGCGTAAGCATCTGGAATCAAAAGCATCTAGTTTCCTGTTATCTTGTTTACAAAGTGTCCAAGTTTCACTACCATAACTAACCCTAGAAAGAACCAAACTATTATACAGTCTAATTTTAGTCTTTAGGTGTATACGCCTATTTCTCCACACTCTCCATAGATTCTTAAAAGTCCCAGCAGCAATCCCTATTCGTCTGTTAATCTCATGCCGCACATCACCATTATCTGTTACATAGCTCCCAAGATAATTAAACTGTGACACCTGCTCAAGACTGCAACCATTCAGATTAACTGAATCACAGCCTGCCTGACCAATTTTCATCACTTTAGTTTTCTCTCTGTTTATAACCAAACCTACTCTACTACCAGTCTCATCAACGGCTAGAATGAAAGAGTTCATCTCATCAACATCATTTGCCAGAAGGGCTAAATCATCAGCATAATCTAAATCAGAAATTTTCCTATCTCCAGCCCATTTAAGGCCAAAATCTTTCCCTTGAAGTGAATTTCGCATAACATAATCAATAACCAAGCTAAAGAGAAAAGGAGACAAAATGCACCCTTGTCGAACACCAGAAGTAATGCTAAACCAATTGCTACAAGCCTTACCAACTCTCACACACGACTCAGTGTTATTATAGAGAGCTTTCATAATGTTAACTAACTTGTCTGGTATACCATATGATCTCACAATCAACCACAAATTATGACGATCAACAGAGTCGAAAGCCTTTTTGAAATCAACAAAGCTAGCAACCAAAGGTTTCTGAAACTCTAAACATTTCTCAAGAATCTGCCTAAGTGAAAATATCTGATCCACACATCCCCTACCACTTCTGAATCCACATTGCTCATCACGCAATTGCCTGTCAACCAGATTCTTAATTCTATTAAGAACAATCATGGAAAGAACTTTACCTGGAACAGAGAGTAGGCTGATACCCCTATAGTTATCACAAGAACTGCGATCACCTTTTTTGAAAATAGGGATAACAATAGCTCTGGTAAAATCCTTAGGAACCATGCCTTTATCATAAAAGAGATTCAGAATTTCAGTCATCCAAGTGGTAACCGAAACATTCCCAGCTCTAAGCATTTCCGTAGTAATTTCATCTACCCCTGGGGATTTATGAAGTTTAAGTTTAGAAACAGCCAAACTAACTTCAGATTGTGTTATAGGGCCAACATTAAAGCCACCAATGCATCTATCATCATTGCAAACAATGGGAGTAGAACTAACTACATTGTTTAGAACATCACTGAAATGCTCAGCCCACCTAGCCATGACAGAATCCTCCCCTTCTATAACCTTACCTTGTTTATCCTTCAATCCTTGTATGCCTGTCCGTTTTCTACCACACAAAACATTAACTATCTGGTACAGCTCTCTGCTGTTGTGCTGTCTAACTGCTTCCTCGGCTTTGTCAGCCAAACCATCAAGCCAAAAATTTTTATCAGCAACTAACTGATCCTTTACAAGTTTATTAAGGTCTCTGTAATGCTTTCTATTAGGACTAGTAGGGTATTGATTAAGGGCATTCCTGCAGTTCTTTCTTTCCGAAATAAGCTCAAGTGCTTCATCACTCAGATAATTCTGCCTCTTCTGCTCCTTTTTTCCTAAAAGAGTACTGTTAGTGTCCAAAAAAGCCTGTTTAAAATGATCCCATTCTTCCTCAACTTCAGTAGTAAGCAAACCATGACTGTCATAATGACTAAGTAACCTATCATGGTAAGCTTTGGCTATAACTGGATCTTTCAGAGCTTCAGTATTAAAAGTAAATTTTTTAACCCTAGCACAACACTTTTTAAGTTTAAGTTGCAACACACTTTTAACAAGGTAATGGTCAGATCCAATTTCAGCTCCCCTATATGCCCTGGTATTCCTAACAGAACTAGTCCATTTGCTGTTAATTAATATGTAATCAATCATATTCTTATGCAGCCCATCAGGTGAAACCCATGTGTACTTATGTATGTCGCGGTGTTTGTAATAAGTGTTAGTTATTCTGAATCCATTGAGTTTACTTACCTGTAGGAGACGTTGCCCATTACTATTGCAGCTACCAATACCAAAAGGGCCTATTACTCCTCCCCAAAGGTCAGAGTCAGTACCAACTTTGGCATTGAAGTCACCAAGAACAAGGGTAATATCTCCTTTCTTGACAGAATTCAAAATATCCTGAAGTTGTTCATAAAACCTATCCTTCTCATCCTCATCGGCATCCTCAGTGGGGGCATAACAGCAGATAACATTCAAGTCTTTAACGCTTGTCTGAAATTTTGCTGTAAGAAACCTTTCATTAATGCACTCATATCCTAGAAGAGCATCACTAGCGTGTCTGCTGAGAAGCAGACCCACGCCTTGGTGATGCTTTTTGTCGTCCCTCCCTGAAAAGAGAAATTTAAGATTATTTTTAAGAATCTGACCTTTATCTGTCCATCTGGTCTCTTGCAAGCCGAGAATATCTAAATTATAACGGTGGAATTCTTGTGTGAGGACATCAAGAGAAAAAGCTCTGTGCAGAGTCCTCACATTCCAACTACCTATGGAGAGAAAATGGTTAGTGGGATGTTTAAAGAAACTATGTTTATTGAGAGAGGGAATGCCGACAATATCAAACAGCCCCCTAATCGCAGACATGGGGCAAAGACCCGTTCCCCCACTACTAAAGGCTGAAGCCATCTACACTGGAAGACTTCCTCCAATATAGAATTTGACGATGCCAATAGAAGCAAAGAGTTCAGGTGCCTGCGATGACTTCTGCTCAGGATTATCCACCAGCTGATAAACATATCCTGTGGATCTATTCACTTGGGGCTGTCAACCCACAAACAAAAAGAAAACACAGCGGAAGATTTTCCCTCCACAGAAGCCCACCAGTGCAGCAAAATCAGGATCCATAATCAAGCTCAGAGCCATATATCTGTCCAGTCCAGTAGGTTTATATGGTCAGCACCAGGACCCTGTGTGGTTGACCACTCCTCAGCAGGGTAGAAAAAAAAGAAAAGTAGCCATAGTTGTCCAGATCAGTAGGCCACACTAATCTGGCAGCCCTCCCCTTCCGTTCACTTCCACAAGAGAGTATCTCTTTTGAAAGTTACTAACGGTCCGCACCACGAGAAGGCGGGGTTGGACATTAGGTGCTAGGCCTGGCCGGTTCTATGCATCATCACAGGGGATTGGTGCATAGCTCTCCTTCCAGTGACTACCTAGCTACCATTTACAGACCCTGTTGGAGTTAAGTATCGTGAAAGTTTTGAATACTATGCTTAACCCTCGGTTATTGTGATGAAATTCTGTAACGCAGTATTCTGAGGAATTTTTCTCTTGGAGTTAAGTATCGTGATAGTTTTGACTGCTATGCTTAACCCTCGGTTATTGTGGTCAAATTCTGTAACACAGTACTCTGAGGAATTTTTCTGTTGGAGTTAAGTATCGTGAAAGTTTTGACTACTATGCTTAACCCTCGGTTATTGTGGTCAAATTCTGTAACACAGTACTCTGAGGAATTTTTCTGTTGGAGTTAAGTATCGTGAAAGTTTTGACTACTATGCTTAACCCTCGGGTTTTGTGGTCAAATTCTGTAACTGTGTGGTCAAATTCTGTAACTGTGTGGTCAAATTCTGTAACTGAGGAATTTTTCTGTTGGAGTTAAGTATCGTGATAGTTTTGACTACTATGCTTAACCCTCTGTTATTGTGATCAAATTCTGTAACGCAGTATTCTGAGGAATTTTTCTCTTGGAGTTAAGTATCGTGACAGTTTTGACTGCTATGCTTAACCGTCGGTTACTGTGATCAAATTTTGTAACGCTGTACTCTGGTGGTGATCGAAGTGAGTCCGTAGCATATTTTTGTTTACACAGTCATCAGATGACCTGTACAAATTAAAGGCATATTTTTTTTAGTTTATACAGCCTTAGGAGAATACAGTCAATATTAATTACAGTTCATAATCTTTGTCGTTCTAACATACTTTCATTTTAAACTAGAAGAATATATAACACCTTTAGTGCAATGCTTTTCAACTTTTGTCTTTTGGCGTATCAATGTACAGTCGCTCAAAAAAGTATCCAAGCACTATAATCGATTACAGAATTCAGAAAAAATATCTGGCAACGATTTTTTTTAGAAATTATTGATCTGGCAACCTTTGTGTACATACACGAGTACTCTGGATTCAGATCACTAATTTTCAAAAAAAATCATTGCCAGATATTTTTTTTCTGAATTCTGTAATCAACCATAGTGTTCGGATACTTTTTTGAGCGACTGTAGGTGGTCATATTATTTTGATACTAGATCGTGTGGGCTCACTCACGGAAATATTGAGCGTGTGCAGTTACCGTTCACAGCAAACTGGAACGTGTGCAGTAACTGCACACGCTCTAGTTTGCTGTGAACGGTAACTGGAGCGTGTACAGTTGCTGTACACGCTCCAGATATTTTTCATGAATTCTGTAATCACGTGACACGAAGGTTGCCAGATCACTAATTTCTAAAAAAAATCGTTGCCAGATATTTTTTCTGAATTCTGTAATCAACCATAGTATTCGGATGTTTTTTTGAGCGACTGTACACACAATGAATTATGTGCACACAATGCTCTGTGTACGCACCACGAATTATGAAGTTTAATTGAAATTGGTTAACTTGAAGGTGCAGAAGAATAGCAATAAATAAATGACTACAGGACATCTGCTCTGATACTTTACTACTGAATTATAATCTGTAGTTCCCAGGTTCGAGTCCCAGCTGGGTCAGCATTGAGATTTATCTCCGCAAAATTCCCCGCCCTGCCCACGGTCAGTAGGGGACACCGATGGGCTTGGAAAGGACGCCGTCCGTCGGATAGGACTTTAAGCCGTGGCCCCGTGTGCGGGAGAGCCATACCCTGTGCACGTTAAAGAACACGCTGGATGGCCTTGACGGGAGGATACCATCTGTCTCCCAACAGCTGTTCCAGTGGGTCCCCTCCCCCAACCTTATCTGAGCCTTCGGGGTCTTGTGACCTGGTCATTTAGCCCACGGTGTGCAAAAAAAGTGCCGCTCAGAGGTGAAACAACCCAACCTTGACTGAAGGTTACCATCTGTCTCCCAACAGCTGTTCCAGTGGGTCCCCTCCCCCAACCTTCTCTGAGCCTTCGGGGTCCATGTGACCTGGCCATTTAGCCCATGGTGTGCAAAAAAGTGCCCCTCAGAGGTAAAGCAACCCAAAAACAACAACTGAATTATAAAATGTTGCAAACGGCAAGTAATTATTAGGTTGGAAGGTTCAATAATAGGCTCTGGAAAAGGTTGTTTACCTGTGAGCGGCATTTTTGTGCACCCAATGGGCTAAATGGGCAGGTCACAAGGACCCAAGGGTTTAGATATAATTGTAGAAGAGAATCCACTGAATTGCTATTAAGTGGTAGATGCAAGACAAGAATCTCGTCAAGGCCATTCAATGTGTTCTTTAATGTGCAGGGATTACGGCTCGTCTGTACAGTCGCTCAAATTAGTATCCGAACACTATGGTTGATTACAGAATTCAGGAAAAATATCTGGAGCGTGTACAGTAACTGTACACGCTCCAGTTACCGTTCACAGCAAACTGGAGCGTGTGCAGTTATTGCACATGCTCCAGTTTGCTGTGAACGGTAACTGCACACGATCAATATTTCCGCGAGTGAGCCCACACGATCTAGTATCAAAATAATATGACCACCTACAGTCGCTCAAAAAAGTATCCAAACACTATGGTTGATTACAGAATTCAGAAAAAAAATATCTGGCAACGATTTTTTTTTAGAAATTGGTGATCTGGCAACCTTCGTTGTCAAGTGACACGAAGGTGCCAGATCACTAATTTCTAAAAAAAATCGTTGCCAGATATTTTTTCTGAATTCTGTAATCAACCATAGTGTTCGGATACTTTTTTGAATGAGTGTGCACGGATCCACGGCTTAATCTGATGGATGGCGGGTTTTCCAAGTCCAACGCTCCAACACGTAGAAGAAACTGATGAATTTACACGCTCAGGGTTGATAAGATTGGGGCCTTATTTCGGTTGAAAAATAGATTTTGGAACGGAGGTTCGTCTAGCTTCCGACATCAATCACTCGCCCAGAAAGGAATGGATCAGATCGGATTTAGGAAGAGAATGTTAGTAAAGGTAATAGAGGCAAAAAAAAACTAAAATTATGCATATTTCGTGTTTGTTCTCTCAAAAGTTAAAAAAGTCAAGAACATTTTTTAAAGACCTCTAAAAATAGAGGGGTTGGGTTGTTTTACCTCTGAGCGGCACTTTTTTGCACACCATGGGCTAAATGGCCAGGTCATATGGACCCTGAAGGCTCAGAGAAGATTGGGGGAGGGGACCCACTGGAACAGCTGTTGGGAGACAGATGGTAGCCTCCCGTCAAGGCCATCCAGCGTGTTCTTTAACGTGCACAGGGTATGGCTCTCTCGCACACGGGGCCACGGTTTAACGTCCCATCCGACGGACGGCTGCCTTTCCAAGCCCATCGGTGTCCCCTACTGACCGTGGGCAGGGCGGGGAATTTTGCGGAGATAAACCTCAACGCTGACCCAGCTGGGACTCGAACCTGGGAACTACAGATTGCGAGCCTGGCGCGCTACCGACTGAGCCACCCCCGCCCCAAAATAGAGGGGGAAAATGTTATACTGCAATGGCTATTCAGTCTCTTACTTCCCTTCCTCTTTTAATTTTTTCTGGCTGGATTGAATTTCAACTCCCTCTCACACATTTTCTTTTTTCTCTAGATCCGGACTGCAATGGTCCAACTCTTACCTGTCATTTTTTAAAGAACACCTTTTTTCAAAACACTCTACCAATAGGATGAGATCCCCTCTTTCCCTGCAAATGTATTCTTGAAGACAAATATGCGTAATGTTGCGTCTTCAGCGGGAGAGGGGATTGCGTCTTCTTCCCTCCTCCAAGGGGCGGGGGTGGCTCAGTCGGTAGCGCGCCAGGCTCGTAATCTGTAGTTCCCAGGTTCGAGTCCCAGCTTGGTCAGCGTTGAGATTTATCTCCGCAAAATTCCCCGCCCTGCCCACGGTTAGTAGGGGACACCGATGGGCTTGGAAAGACCGCCGTCCGTCGGATGGGACGTTAAACCGTGGCGCCGTGTGCGGGAGAGCCATACCCTGTGCACGTTAAAGAACACGCTGGGTGGCCTTGACGGGAGGCTACCATCTGTCTCCCAACAGCTGTTCCAGTGGGTCCCCTCCCCCAACCTTCTCTGAGCCTTCGGGGTCCATGTGACCTGGCCATTTAGCCCATGGTGTGCAAAAAAGTGCCGCTCAGAGGTAAAACAACCCAAACAACCCAACGAAAATGCTGTTACAGAATGTCAATCAGTGATGCACAAACGCTTCGAGCCTTCATCTCGTAAGTCGCCTGCACTACCTCAAGTGAAAATATCAATGAGCTGCCTTCAGGTGTCTGCTGGTCAGGTCAGGACTTCTCTTCATGTATCCGTCGGGTAGGATGTTGAGCCGTAGCCCCCTGTCTGGGAAAGCCATACCCTGTGCACGTTAAAGAATACACCGGACGGGAGGCTATTATCTGCCTCCCAACACCTGTTCCAGAGGGTCCCCTTCTCCAACCTTCTCTGAGCCTTCAGGGTCCTTGTGAACTGGGTCGGGGTGGCTCATTTAGTAGTGCGCCAGGCTCGTAATATGCAGTTCCCAGGTTCGAGTCCCAGCTCGGTCGGCGTTGAGACTTATCTCCGTAAAACTCCCCACCCTGCATACAGTCAGCAGAGGACACAGATGGGCTTGGAAATGCCGTCGTCCGTCGGATGAGACGTTAAGCCGTGGCTCCGTGTGCGGGAGACCATACCCTGCGCACATTAAAGAACATGCTGGATGGCCTTAACGGGAGGCTACCATCTGTCGCCCAACAGTTGTTCCAGTGGGTCCCCACCCCCAAATTTCTTTGATCCTTCGGGGTTCTTGTGACCTGGCCATTTAGCACACGGTGTACAAAAAACGTGCCGCTCAGAGGTAAAACAACCCGTTAAAGGACACGCTGTATGGCCTTGACGGGAGGCTACCATCTGTCGCCCAACAGTTGTTCCAGTGGGTCCCCTCCCCCAATCTTCTCTGATCCTTCGGGGTTCTTGTGACCTGGCCATTTAGCCCACGGTGTGCAAAAAAAGTGCCGCTCAGAGGTAAAACAACTCAATGTTAAAGAACACGCTGTATGGCCTTGACGGGAGGCTACCATCTGTCGCCCAACAGTTGTTCCAGTGGGTCCCCTCCCCCAATCTTCTCTGATCCTTCGGGGTTCTTGTGACCTGGCCATTTAGCCCACGGTGTGCAAAAAAAGTGCCGCTCAGAGGTAAAACAACCCAACGTTAAAGAACACGCTGTATGGCCTTGACGGGAGGCTACCATCTGTCGCCCAACAGTTGTTCCAGTGGGTCCCCTCCCCCAATCTTCTCTGATCCTTCGGGGTTCTTGTGACCTGGCCATTTAGCCCACGGTGTGCAAAAAAAGTGCCGCTCAGAGGTAAAACAACTCAATGTTAAAGAACACGCTGTATTGCCTTGACGGGAGGCTACCATCTGTCGCCCAACAGTTGTTCCAGTGGGTCTCCTCCCCCAATCTTCTCTGATCCTTCGGGGTTCTTGTGACCTGGCCATTTACCCCACGGTGTGCAAAAAAAAGTGTCGCTCAGAGGTAAAACAACTCAATGTTAAAGAACACGCTGTATGGCCTTGACGGGAGGCTACCATCTGTCGCCTAACAGTTGTTCCAGTGGGTCCCCTCCCCCAATCTTCTCTGATACTTCGGGGTTCTTGTGACCTGGCCATTTAGCCCACGGTGTGCAAAAAAAGTGCCGCTCAGAGGTAAAACAACCAACCATCCAAATCCCGACTACTGAAATTAAGGGTCGAAATCCAGGAACGAGTGAAGACTAAATCCTAAATTCGCCATAACGAATTATCACACCTCATACATTCTTAACAGACAGTCCCTCCTCCATAATCCCCCCCCCCATCAGAGAAAGGGAAAAACCTCTCAACGCCACCAACCGTCCCTTTTGCATGTAGTGAGAGGTAATTTCCACCATCATGCACTGCGCAGCTCGCTCCTCACCCACAACCACCCTGCGCTAAAACGTTATAGAAAGACATTCGAAAGCTGGTCCAACCTCGATTTGATTTTGATACCTTTACCGCCGTGGCGATTCAGTTTCTACTGGTGTATACACTTATTTTAACTTTCCATACATTTAAGCAAATGCAGGATTGAATCCTTTTTTTGTGTGTTCCTTTCGAATGGCAAGGCATTATGCTAAAAATCGAATTCCTTTCCTTTTTCTCAGTGATGCCGACCGGCCGTTCCCAAGTCGCCAGGGAAAGGTAACGAAATTGATCGACACAAACAATCCTTACACACTCTCACCGGCAGACTCGCAAGGGCTCGAGCGTTTGTGCTTGACTGACTGCCTCATGTATCAGCATTTTCCCCGCTGATGACGCAACATTACGCATATTTGTAAAGACGTTGCCGTATACATTGTTTACACATCCTTCACAGATGTTCTCCGGTGAATGGTTGTCAAGACAACGGACGATTCATCAGCGAAAGGAGAATGCGATATTAATTATTTAATCAATAATGTTTCTTGTGATGATTATTACGGCATTGAAACAGACAGCAGTGCCAAATGTTGCGCTTTTCCAAACGGAGCGTTGGGAATGATGAATTGTGTAGGCACCACCTACGTCATGGCTCTCCTGAAGGTTTGATAGCCGTCTGCTGTGGTTCGTTCCTTCTCTTGCAGAGTCAGTCCCACTCTACACAGCATCTTTCTTTATCATTTGTTTTTTTTTGTAGTACAATTCGAAGCTTTGTTTTTCTGATTATCATATGCATGAATAGTTTTTGGGATAGTTGGAATAGATGTGAGCAGGTTTAGGGATGTGCATAATCGGGAAAAGTCTGCATGTTTAAAAAATGGCCTTTTTCTGAGGAGGCCTTATTTAGATTAAAAAAGAATATGCATTATTTTATGGATGTAAAAATGTTTTTTTCTTCTTCTATGTGCTTATACACAACACTTCATTTATGAAAATGGGTTATATATATGGAAATGTATTAAATCTTTAATATATATATATGTTATTTATAAATATATATATCCGTTATTTTAATTTAGCCAATAATTTGTTTTATCCAGATTGAGTATGCGCCCATATCTTGATGAAAAGATGTCAGGTGCTTCTTCCACTGAGCTCGTAGTTCAGCTTTTGGATTGGATTAGGTTGTTTTACCTTTGTGCGGCATTTTTTTCACACAATGGGCTAAATAGCCATGTCACAAGGACCCCAAGGGCTCAGAGAAGGCTGGGAGGGGGGGGGGGGGGAAAGGGGTCCAACTGGAGATAGATGAAAACTTTCCGTCAATGCAATCCAGTGTGTTCTTTAACGTGAACAGGGTGTGGCTCTCCTGAAGAAGGAGCTACGGCTTAATGTCCCATTCGATGGACGGCTGCCTTTCCACGCCCATCGGTTGGGTTGTTTTACCTCTGAGCGGCACTTTTTTGCACAGCATGGGCTAAATGGCCAGGTCACATGGACCCCGAAGGCTCAGAGAAAGTTATGGGAGGGGACCCACTGGAACAGCTTTTGGGAGACAGATGGAAGCCTCCCGTCAAGGCCATCCAGCGTGTTCTTTAACGTGCACAGGGTATGGCTCTCCCGCACACGGGACCACGGCTTAACGTCCCATCCGACGGACGGCGGCCTTTCCAAGACCATCGGTGTCCCCTACTGACCGTGGGCAGGGCGGGGAATTTTGCGGAGATAAATCTCAACGTTGATCCAGCTGGGACTCGAACCTGGGAACTACAGATTACGAGCCTGGAGCGCTACCGACTGAGCCACCCCGCCCCCTCGCCCATCGGTGTTCGCCTTTCTCGTAGAGAGCAGGGGGGGAATCGGGGGGGGGAGAAAAATCTCAACCGGGCACAGTCGGGGCTGGAGCCTGGGAATTGCAGATTACGAGTCTGACACGCTACTGATAAAGCCACCGCCGTCCCATTCTGAGTTTGAAGATCAATATTGAGAGATCGAGATCAAGTTGTACAGCACCTGGCAGTTAGTGACTGATCCAGATATCCTAATCTGGAGGTTTTATTTGATCTGTAAAGCAGGTGGTCAGTTTTTAAGTGGTCGACCCAGCGATAGAGTGATTGGAATGATAGCAGGAGGTCGAACTCACTGGTTGGACCTCTAACATGATGCCAGGAGGGCACTATGAGTGGTTAAGTGGCTGAAAAGTTATCAGAAGGACTATTTGAATGATTAAGTGCCTTACATGTTATCAAGCGGTGAAATTCATTGTAGAACGTCTAACAAGTTATCAGGAAATCGAGCTCAGCGTCAGAGCGGATGACATGTTGTCGACATATTGAACTCAATGGTAGAGGATATACGTGACATGATAATGAGGGGAAACTGAGTGGTTGAGCACCTGACGTGTTACGGGAGGACTGACGGTGGTTGGGCACCCGACGTGTTATCGGGAGGACTGACTGGGTGGTTGGGCACTCGATGTGTTATCGGGAGGACTGACTCTGTGTTGGGTACTCGATGTGTTATCGGGAGGACTGACTGGGCAGTTGGGCGCTCAACGTTTTATTAGAAGGACTGACTCGGTGGTTGGGCACCTGACGTGTTATCGGGAGGACTGAATGGGTGGTTGGGCGCTCGACGTTTTATTGGAAGGACTGATTCGGCGGTTGGGCACCCGACGTGTTATCGGGAGGACTGACTGGCTGGTTGGTCAGTAGGCGTGTTATCGGGAGGACTGACTGGGTGGTTGGGCACTCGATGTGTTATTGGGAGGATTGACTCTGTGTTGGGTACTCGATGTGTTATCGGGAGGACTGACTCTATGTTGGGTACTCAATGTGTTATCGGGAGGACTGACTGGGCAGTTGGGCGCTCGACGTTTTATTGGAAGGACTACCTTGGTGGTTGGGCACCTGACGTGTTATCGGGAGGACTGACTGGGTGGTTGGGCACTCGATGTGTTATCGGGAGGACTGACTCTGTGTTGGGTACTCGATGTGTTATTGGGAGGACTGACTGGGCAGTTGGGCGCTCAACGTTTTATTGGAAGGACTGACTCGGTGGTTGGGCACCTGATGTGTTCTCGGGAGGACTGACTGGGTGATTGGGCACTCGACGCTTTATTGGAAGGACTGATTCGGTGGTTGGGCACCCGACGTGTTATCAGGAGGACTGACTGGATGGTTGGGCACTCGATGTGTTATCGGGAGGACTGACTCTGTGTTGGGTACTCGATGTGTTATCGGGAGGACTGACTCTGTGTTGGGTACTCGATGTGTTATCGGGAGGACTGACTGGGCAGTTGGGCGCTCAACGTTTTATTGGAAGGACTGACTCGGTGGTTAGGCACCTGAATTGTTATCGGGAGGACTGACTGGGTGGTTGGGCGCTCGACGTTTTATTGGAAGGACTGATTCAGTGGTTGGGCACCCGACGTGTTATCGGGAGTAGTGACTGGGTGGTTGGGCACTCGATGTGTTATCGGGAGGACTGACTGGATGGTTGGGGACTCAATGTGTTTTCGGGACGACTGACTCTGTGTTGGGTACTCGATGTGTTATTGGGAGGACTGACTGGGCAGTTGGGAGCTCAACGTTTTATTGGAAGGACTGACTCGGTGGTTGGGCACCTGACGTGTTATCGGGACTATATATCAGTGTTATCGGGAGGACTGACTGGATGGTTGGGGACTCAATGTGTTTTCGGGACGACTGACTCTGTGTTGGGTACTCGATGTGTTATTGGGAGGACTGACTGGGCAGTTGGGAGCTCAACGTTTTATTGGAAGGACTGACTCGGTGGTTGGGCACCTGACGTGTTATCGGGACTATATATCAGTGTTATCGGGAGGACTGACTGGGTGGTTGGGCACTCGATGTGTTATCGGGAGGACTGACACTGTGTTGGGTACTCGATGTGTTATCGGGAGGACTGACTGGGCAGTTGGGCGCTCAACGTTTTATTGGAACGACTGACTCGGTGGTTGGGCACCTGACGTGTTATCGGGACTATATATTGGTGTTATCGGGAGGACTGACTGGATGGTTGGGGACTCAATGTGTTTTCGCGACGACTGACTCTGTGTTGGGTACTCGATGTGTTATTGGGAGGACTGACTGGGCAGTTGGGCGCTCAACGTTTTATTGGAAGGACTGACTCGGTGGTTGGGCACCTGACGTGTTATCGGGACTATATATCGGTGTTATCGGGAGGACTGACTGGGTGGTTGGGCATTCGATGTGTTATCGGGAGGACTGACACTGTGTTGGGTACTCGATGTGTTATCGGGAGGACTGACTGGGCAGTTGGGCGCTCAACGTTTTATTGGAAGGACTGACTCGGTGGTTGGGCACCTGACGTGTTATCGGGAGGACTGACTGGGTGATTGGGCGCTCGACGTTATATTTGAATAACTGATTCGGTGGTTGGGCACCCGACGTGTTATCGGGAGGACTGACTGGGTGGTTGGGCACTCGATGTGTTATCGGGAGGACTGACTGTGTGTTGGGTACTCGATGTGTTATCGGGAGGACTGACTGGACAATTAGGCACTCAACATTTTATTGGAAGGACTGACTCGGTGGTTGGGCACCTGACGTGTTATCGGGACGACTGACTGGGTGGTTGGGCACTCGATGTGTTATCGGGAGGACTGACTCTGTGTTGGGTACTCGATGTGATATCGGGAGGACTGACTCTGTGTTGGGTACTCGATGTGATATCGGGAGGACTGACTGGGCAGTTGGGCGCCCGACGTTTTATTGGAAGGACTGATTCGGTGGTTGGGCACCCGACGTGTTATTGGGAGGACTGACTGGGTGATTGGGCACTCTCTGTGTTATCGGGAGGACTAACTCTGTGTTGGGTACTCGATGTGTTATCGGGAGGACTGACTGGGCAGTTGGGCGCTCAATGTTTTATTGGAAGGACTGACTTGGTGGTTGGGCACCTGACGTGTTATCGGGAGGACTGACTGGGTGCTTGTATGCTCGGCGTTTTATTGAAAGGACTGATTCTGTGGTTGGGCACCCGACGTGATATCGGGAGGACTGACTGGGTGGTTGGGCACCTGACGTGTTATCGGGAGGACTGACTGGGTGCTTGGGTGCTCGGCGTTTTATTGAAAGGACTGATTCTGTGGTTGGGCACCCGACGTGTTATCAGGAGGACTGATTGGGTGGTTGGGCACTCGATGTGTTATCGGGAGGACTGACTCTGTGTTGGGTACTCGATGTGTTATAAAAAGGACTGACTGGGCAGTTGGGCGCTCAACGATTTATTGGAAGGTCTGACTCGATGGTTGGGGACCTGACGTGTTATCGCGAGGACTGACTGGGTGGTTGGGCGCTCGACATTTTATTAGAAGGACTGATTCGGTGGTTGGGCAACCGAAGTGTTATCGGGAGGACTGACTGGGTGGTTGGGCACTCGATGTGTTGTCGGGAGGACTGACTGTGTGTTGGGTACTCGATGTGTTATCGGGAGGACTGACCGGGCAGTTAGGCACTCAACATTTTATTGGAAGGACTGACTCGGTGGTTGGGCACTTGACGTGTTATCGGGAGGACTGACTGGGTGGTTGGGCACTCGACATTTTATTAGAAGGACTGATTCGGTGGTTGGGCACCCGAAGTGTTATCGGGAGGACTGACTGGGTGGTTGGGCACTCGATGTGTTATCGGGAGGACTGACTCTGTGTTGGGTACTCGATGTGTTATAAAAAGGACTGACTGGGCAGTTGGGCGCTCAACGATTTATTGGAAGGACTGACTCGATAGTTGGGAACCTGATGTGTTATCGGGAGGACTGACTGGGTGGTTGGGCGCTCGACATTTTATTAGAAGGACTGATTCGGTGGTTGGGCACCCGACGTGTTATCGGGAGGACTGACTGGGTGGTTGGGCACTCGATGTGTTATCGGGAGGACTGACTGTGTGTTGGGTACTCGATGTGTTATCGGGAGGACTGACTTTGTGTTGGGTACTCGATGTGATATCGGGAGGACTGATTGGGCAGTTGGGCGCTCAATGTTTTATTGGAAGGACTGACTCGGTGGTTGGGCACCTGATGTGTTATCGGGAGGACTGACTGGGTGGTTGGGCGCTCGACGCTTTATTGGAAGGACTGATTCGTTGGTTGGGCACCCGACGTGTTATCGGGAGGACTGACTGGGTGGTTGGGCGCTCGATGTGTTATCGGGAGGATTGACTGGGCAGTTGGGCACTCGACGGTTTATTGGAAGGACTGATTCGGTGGTTGGGCACCTGACGTGTTATTGGGAGGACTGACTGGCTGGTTGGGCAGTTGGCGTGTTATCGGGAGGACTGACTGGGTGGTTCGGCACTCGATGTGTTATAGGGAGGACTGATTCTGTGTTGGGTACTCGATGTGTTATAAAAAGGACTGACTGGGCAGTTGGGCGCTCAACGATTTATTGGAAGGACTGACTCGATGGTTGGGTACCTGACGTGTTATCGGGAGGACTGACTGGGTGGTTGTGCGCTCGACATTTTATTAGAAGGACTGATTCGGTGGTTGGGCACCCGAAGTGTTATCGGGAGGACTCACTGGGTGGTTGGGCACTCGATGTGTTATCGGGAGGACTGACTCTGTGTTGGGTACTCGATGTGTTATAAAAAGGACTGACTGGGCAGTTGGGCGCTCAACGATTTATTGGAAGGACTGACTCGATGGTTGGGCATCTGACGTGTTATCGGGAGGACTGACTGGGTGGTTGGGCGCTCGACATTTTATTAGAAGGACTGATTCGGTGGTTGGGCACCCGACGTGTTATCGGGAGGACTGACTGGGTGGTTGGGCACTCGATGTGTTATCGGGTGGACTGACTGTGTGTTGGGTACTCGATGTGTTATCGGGAGGACTGACTGGGCAGTTAGGTGCTCAACATTTTATTGGAAGGACTGACACGGTGGTTGGGCACCTGACGTGTTATCGGGAGGACTGACTGGGTGGTTGGGCACTCGATTTGTTACGGGAGGACTGACTTTGTGTTGGGTACTCGATGTGATATCGGGAGGACTGACTGGGCAGTTGGGCGCTCAATGTTTTATTGGAAGGACTGACTCGGTGGTTGGGCGCTCAACGCTTTATTGGAAGGAGTGATTCGGTGGTTGGGCAACCGACGGGCTATCGGGAGGACTGACTGGGTGGTTGGGCGCTCGATGTGTTATCAGGAGGACTGACTGGGCAGTTGGGCGCTCGACGGTTTATTGGAAGGACTGATTCGGTGGTTGGGCACCTCACGTGTTATTGGGAGGACTGACTGGCTGGTTGGGCAGTCGGCGTGTTATCGGGAGGACTGACTGGGTGGTTGGGTGCTCGACGTTTTATTGGAAGGACTGATTCGGTGGTTGGGCACCCGACGTGTTATCGGGAGGACTGACAGGGTGGTTGTGCACTCGATGTGTTATCGGGAGGACTGACTCTGTGTTGGGTACTCGATGTCTTATCGGGAGGACTGACTGGGCAGTTGGGCGCTCAACGTTTTATTGGAAGGACTGACTCGGTGGTTGGGCACCTGACATGTTATTGGGAGGACTGACTGGGTGGTTGGGCGCTCAACGTTTTATTGGAAGGACTGACTGGGTGGTTGGGCGCTCAACATTTTATTAGAAGGACTGATTCGGTGGTTGGGCACCCGACGTATTATCGGGAGGACTGACTGGGTGGTTGGGCACTCGATGTGTTATCGGGAGGACTGACTGTGTGTTGGGTACTCAATGTGTTATCGGGAGGACTGACTGGGCAGTTAGGCGCTCAACATTTTATTGGAAGGACTGACTCCGTGGTTGGGCACCTGACGTGTTATCGGGAGGACTGACTGGGTGGTTGGGCACTCCATGTGTTATCGGGAGCACTGACTTTGTGTTGGGTACTCGATGTGATATCGGAAGGACTGACTAGGCAGTTAGGCGCTCAACATTTTATTGGAAGGACTGATTCGGTGGTTGGGCACCCGACGTGTTATTGGGAGGACTGACTGGGTGGTTGGGCACTCAATGTGTTATCGGGAGGACTGACTCTGTGTTGGGTACTCGATGTGTTATCGGGAGGACTGACTGGGCAGTTGGGCGCTCAATGTTTTATTGGAAGGACTGACTCGGTGGTTGGGCACCTGACGTGTTATTGGGAGGACTGACTGGGTGGTTGGGCGCTCGACGCTTTATTGGAAGGACTGATTCGGTGGTTGGGCACCCGACGTGTTATCAGGGGGACTGACTGGATGTTTGGGCACTCGATGTGTTATCGGGAGGACTGACTCTGTGTTGGGTACTCGATGTGTTATCGGGAGGACTTACTGGGCAGTTGGGCGCTCAACGTTTTATTGGAAGGACTGATTCAATGGTTGAGCACCTGACGTGTTATCGGGAGGATTGACTGGGTCGTTGGGCACTCGACATTTTATTAGAAGGACTGATTCGGTGGTTGGGCACCCGACGTGTTATCGGGAGGACTGACTGGGTGGTTGGGCGCTCGATGTGTTATCGGGAGGACTAACTGGGCAGTTGGGCGCTCGACGGTTTATTGGAAGGACTGATTCGGTGGTTGGGCACCTGACGTGTTATTGGGAGGACTGACTGGCTGGTTGGGCAGTCGGCGTGTTATCGGGAGGACTGACTGGGTGGTTGGGTGCTCGACGTTTTATTGGAAGGACTGATTCGGTGGTTGGGCACCCGACGTGTTATCGGGAGGACTGACTGGGTGGTTGGGCACTCGATGTGTTATCGGGAGGACTGACTCTGTGTTGGGTACTCGATGTCTTATCGGGAGGACTGACTGGCCAGTTGGGCGCTCAACGTTTTATTGGAAGGACTGACTCGGTGGTTGGGCACCTGACGTGTTATCGGGAGGACTGACTGGGTGGTAGGGCACTCAATGTGTTATCGGGAGGACTGACTCTGTGTTGGGTACTCAATGCTTTATCGGGAGGACTGACTGGGCAGTTGGGCGCTCGACGTTTTATTGGAAGGACTACCTTGGTGGTTGGGCACCTGACGTGTTATCGGGAGGACTGACTGGGTGGTCGGGCACTCGATGTGTTATCGGGAGGACTGACTCTGTGTTGGGTACTCGATGTGTTATTGGGAGGACTGACTGGGCAGTTGGGCGCTCAACGTTTTATTGGAAGGACTGACTCGGTGGTTGGGCACCTGATGTGTTCTCGGGAGGACTGACTGGGTGGTTGGGCACTCGACGCTTTATTGGAAGGACTGATTCGGTGGTTGGGCACCCGACGTGTTATCAGGAGGACTGACTCTGTGTTGGGTACTCGATGTGTTTTCGGGAGGACTGACTGGGCAGTTGGGCGCTCAACGTTTTATTGGAAGGACTGACTCGGTGGTTAGGCACCTGAATTGTTATCGGGAGGACTGACTGGGTGGTTGGGCGCTCGACGTTTTATTGGAAGGACTGATTCAGTGGTTGGGCACCCGACGTGTTATCGGGAGTAGTGACTGGGTGGTTGGGCACTCGATGTGTTATCGGGAGGACTGACTCTGTGTTGGGTACTCGATGTGTTATCGGGAGGACTGACTGGGCAGTTGGGCCCTCAACGTTTCATTGGAAGGACTGACTCGGTGGTTGAGCACCTGACATGTTATCGGGAGGACTGACTGGGTGGTTGGGCGCTCGACGTTTTATATAAGGACTAATTCGGTGTTTGGGCACCGGACGTGTTATCGGGAGGACTGACTGGATGGTTGGGGACTCAATGTGTTTTCGGGACGACTGACTCTGTGTTGGGTACTTGATGTGTTATTGGGAGGACTGACTGGGCAGTTGGGCGCTCAACGTTTTATTGGAAGGACTGACTCGGTGGTTGGGCACCTGACGTGTTATCGGGACTATATATCGGTGTTATCGGGAGGACTGACTGGGTGGTTGGGCATTCGATGTGTTATCGGGAGGACTGACACTGTGTTGGGTACTCGATGTGTTATCGGGAGGACTGACTGGGCAGTTGGGCGCTCAACGTTTTATTGGAAGGACTGACTCGGTGGTTGGGCACCTGACGTGTTATCGGGAGGACTGACTGGGTGGTTGGGCGCTCGACGTTATATTTGAATAACTGATTCGGTGGTTGGGCACCCGACGTGTTATCGGGAGGACTGACTGGGTGGTTGGGCACTCGATGTGTTATCGGGAGGACTGACTGTGTGTTGGGTACTCGATGTGTTATCGGGAGGACTGACTGGACAATTAGGCACTCAACATTTTATTGGAAGGACTGACTCGGTGGTTGGGCACCTGACGTGTTATCGGGACGACTGACTGGGTGGTTGGGCACTCGATGTGTT
The DNA here is from genome assembly GCA_038380435.1 of Ryuthela nishihirai. Classification (NCBI taxonomy): domain Eukaryota; kingdom Metazoa; phylum Arthropoda; class Arachnida; order Araneae; family Heptathelidae; genus Ryuthela; species Ryuthela nishihirai. Next base: position 67,825,624 of record JAWZYU010000021.1, on the reverse strand, counting down.
ATCGGGAGGACTGACTCTGTGTTGGGTACTCGATGTGATATCGGGAGGACTGACTCTGTGTTGGGTACTCGATGTGATATCGGGAGGACTGACTGGGCAGTTGGGCGCCCGACGTTTTATTGGAAGGACTGATTCGGTGGTTGGGCACCCGACGTGTTATTGGGAGGACTGACTGGGTGATTGGGCACTCTCTGTGTTATCGGGAGGACTGACTCTGTGTTGGGTACTCGATGTGTTATCGGGAGGACTGACTGGGCAGTTGGGCGCTCAATGTTTTATTGGAAGGACTGACTTGGTGGTTGGGCACCTGACGTGTTATCGGGAGGACTGACTGGGTGCTTGTGTGCTCGGCATTTTATTGAAAGGACTGATTCTGTGGTTGGGCACCCGACGTGATATCGGGAGGACTGACTGGGTGGTTGGGCACCTGACGTGTTATCGGGAGGACTGACTGGGTGCTTGGGTGCTCGGCGTTTTATTGAAAGGACTGATTCTGTGGTTGGGCACCCGACGTGTTATCAGGAGGACTGATTGGGTGGTTGAGCACTCTATGTGTTATCGGGAGGACTGACTCTGTGTTGGGTATTCGATGTGTTATAAAAAGGACTGACTGGGCAGTTGGGCGCTCAACGATTTATTGGAAGGACTGACTCGATGGTTGGGGACCTGACGTGTTATCGGGAGGACTGACTGGGTGGTTGGGCGCTCGACATTTTATTAGAAGGACTGATTCGGTGGTTGGGCACCCGAAGTGTTATCGGGAGGACTGACTGGGTGGTTGGGCACTCGATGTGTTGTCGGGAGGACTGACTGTGTGTTGGGTACTCGATGTGTTATCGGGAGGACTGACCGGGCAGTTAGGCACTCAACATTTTATTGGAAGGACTGACTCGGTGGTTGGGCACCTGACGTGTTATCGGGAGGACTGACTGGGTGGTTGGGCACTCGACATTTTATTAGAAGGACTGATTCGGTGGTTGGGCACCCGAAGTGTTATCGGGAGGACTGACTGGGTGGTTGGGCACTCGATGTGTTATCGGGAGGACTGACTCTGTGTTGGGTACTCGATGTGTTATAAAAAGGACTGACTGGGCAGTTGGGCGCTCAACGATTTATTGGAAGGACTGACTCGATAGTTGGGCACCTGATGTGTTATCGGGAGGACTGACTGGGTGGTTGGGCGCTCGACATTTTATTAGAAGGACTGATTCTGTGGTTGGGCCCCCGACATGTTATCGGGAGGACTGACTGGGTGGTTGGGCACTCGATGTGTTATCGGCAGGACTGACTGTGTGTTGGGTACTCGATGTGTTATCGGGAGGACTGACTTTGTGTTGGGTACTCGATGGGATATCGGGAGGACTGACTGGGCAGTTGGGCGCTCAATGTTTTATTGGAAGGACTGACTCGGTGGTTGGGCACCTGACATGTTATCGGGAGGACTGACTGGGTGGTTGGGCGCTCGACGCTTTATTGGAAGGACTGATTCATTGGTTGGGCACACGACGTGTTATCGGGAGGACTGACTGTGTGGTTGGGCGCTCGATGTGTTATCGGGAGGACTGACTGGGCAGTTGGGCGCTCGACGGTTTATTCGAAGGACTGATTCGGTGGTTGGGCACCTGACGTGTTATTGGGAGGACTGACTGGCTGGTTGGGCAGTCGGCGTGTTATCGGGAGGACTGACTGGGTGGTTCGGCACTCGATGTGTTATCGGGAGGACTGATTCTGTGTTGGGTACTCGATGTGTTATAAAAAGGACTGACTGGGCAGTTGGGCGCTCAACGGTTTATTGGAAGGACTGACTCGATGTTTGGGTACCTGACGTGTTATCGGGAGGACTGACTGGGTGGTTGGGCGCTCGACATTTTATTAGAAGTACTGATTCGGTGGTTGGGCACCCGAAGTGTTTTTGGGAGGACTGACTGGGTGGTTGGGCACTCGATGTGTTGTCGGGAGGACTGACTGTGTGTTGGGTACTCGATGTGTTATCGGGAGGACTGACTGGGCAGTTAGGCACTCAACATTTTATTGGAAGGACTGACTCGGTGGTTGGGCACCTGACGTGTTATCGGGAGGACTGACTGAGTGGTTGGGCACTCGACATTTTATTAGAAGGACTGATTCGGTGGTTGGGCACCCGAAGTGTTATCGGGAGGACTGACTGGGTGGTTGGGCACTCGATGTGTTATCGGGAGGACTGACTCTGTGTTGGGTACTCGATGTGATATAAAAAGGACTGACTGGGCAGTTGGGCGCTCAACGATTTATTGGGAGGACTGACTCGATGGTTGGGCATCTGACGTGTTATCGGGAGGACTGACTGGGTGGTTGGGCGCTCGACATTTTATTAGAAGGACTGATTCGGTGGTTGGGCACCCGACGTGTTATCGGGAGGATTGACTGGGTGGTTGGGCACTCGATGTGTTATCGGGTGGACTGACTGTGTGTTGGGTACTCGATGTGTTATCGGGAGGACTGACTGGGCAGTTAGGTGCTCAACATTTTATTGGAAGGACTGACACGGTGGTTGGGCACCTGACGTGTTATCGGGAGGACTGACTGGGTGGTTGGGCACTCGATTTGTTACGGGAGGACTGACTTTGTGTTGGGTACTCGATGTGATATCGGGAGGACTGACTGGGCAGTTGGGCGCTCAATGTTTTATTTGAAAGACTGACTCGGTGGTTGGGCGCTCAACGCTTTATTGGAAGGACTAATTAGGTGGAAGTGGAAGGACTGAGTCAGTCCTTCCACTTCCACCGAACTGACTCGGTGGTTGGGCGCTCAACGCTTTATTGGAAGGACTGATTCGGTGGAAGGGAAGGACTGAGTCAGTCCTCCCGATAGCCCATCGGGTGCCCAACGGGCTATCGGGAGGACTGACTGGGTGGTTGGGCGCTCGATGTGTTATCGGGAGGACTGACTGGGCAGTTGGGCGCTCGACGGTTTATTGGAAGGACTGATTCGGTGGTTGGGCACCTGACGTGTTATTGGGAGGACTGACTGGCTGGTTGGGCAGTCGGCGTGTTATCGGGAGGACTGACTGGGTGGTTGGGTGCTCGACGTTTTATTGGAAGGACTGATTTGGTGGTTGGGCACCCGACGTGTTATCGGGAGGACTGACAGGGTGGTTGGGCACTCGATGTGTTATCGGGAGGACTGACTCTGTGTTGGGTACTCGATGTCTTATCGGGAGGACTGACTGGGCAGTTGGGCGCTCAACGTTTTATTGGAAGGACTGACTCGGTGGTTGGGCACCTGACGTGTTATTGGGAGGACTGACTGGGTGGTTGGGCGTTCAACGTTTTATTGGAAGGACTGACTGGGTGGTTGGGCGCTCAACATTTTATTAGAAGGACTGATTCGGTGGTTGGGCACCCGACGTATTATCGGGAGGACTGACTGGGTGGTTGGGCACTCGATGTGTTATCGGGAGGACTGACTGTGTGTTGGGTACTCGATGTGTTATCGGGAGGACTGACTGGGCAGTTAGGCGCTCAACATTTTATTGGAACGACTGACTCCGTGGTTGGGCACCTGACGTGTTATCGGGAGGACTGACTGGGTGGTTGGGCACTCCATGTGTTATCGGGAGCACTGACTTTGTGTTGGGTACTCGATGTGATATCGGAAGGACTGACTGGGCAGTTAGGCGCTCAACATTTTATTGGAAGGACTGATTCGGTGGTTGGGCACCCGACGTGTTATTGGGAGGACTGACTGGGTGGTTGGGCACTCAATGTGTTATCGGGAGGACTGACTCTGTGTTGGGTACTCGATGTGTTATCGGGAGGACTGACTGGGCAGTTGGGCGCTCAATGTTTTATTGGAAGGACTGACTCGGTGGTTGGGCACCTGACGTGTTATTGGGAGGACTGACTGGCTGGTTGGGCAGTCGGCGTGTTATCGGGAGGACTGACTGGGTGGTTGGGTGCTCGACGTTTTATTGGAAGGACTGATTCGGTGGTTGGGCACCCGACGTGTTATCGGGAGGACTGACTGGGTGGTTGGGCACTCGATGTGTTATCGGGAGGACTGACTCTGTGTTGGGTACTCGATGTCTTATCGGGAGGACTGACTGGCCAGTTGGGCGCTCAACGTTTTATTGAAAGGACTGACTCGGTGGTTGGGCACCTGACGTGTTATTGGGAGGACTGACTGGGTGGTTGGGCGCTCAACGTTTTATTGGAAGGACTGATTCGGTGGTTGGGCACCTGACGTGTTATCGGGAGGACTGACTGGGTGGTAGGGCACTCAATGTGTTATCGGGAGGACTGACTCTGTGTTGGGTACTAAATGCTTTATCGGGAGGACTGACTGGGCAGTTGGGCGCTCGACGTTTTATTGGAAGGACTACCTTGGTGGTTGGGCACCTGACGTGTTATCGGGAGGACTGACTGGGTGGTTGGGCACTCGATGTGTTATCGGGAGAACTGACTCTGTGTTGGGTACTCGATGTGTTATCGGGAGAACTGACTCTGTGTTGGGTACTCGATGTGTTTTCGGGAGGACTGACTGGGCAGTTGGGCGCTCAACGTTTTATTGGAAGGACTGACTCGGTGGTTGGGCACCTGACGTGTTATTGGGAGGACTGACTGGGTGGTTGGGCGCTCAACGTTTTATTGGAAGGACTGATTCGGTGGTTGGGCACCTGACGTGTTATCGGGAGGACTGACTGGGTGGTAGGGCACTCAATGTGTTATCGGGAGGACTGACTCTGTGTTGGGTACTCAATGTTTTATCGGGAGGACTGACTGGGCAGTTGGGCGCTCGACGTTTTATTGGAAGGACTACCTTGGTGGTTGGGCACCTGACGTGTTATCGGGAGGACTGACTGGGTGGTTGGGCACTCGATGTGTTATCGGGAGGACTGACTCTGTGTTGGGTACTCGATGTGTTTTCGGGAGGACTGACTGGGCAGTTGGGCGCTCAACGTTTTATTGGAAGGACTGACTCGGTGGTTGGGCACCTGACGTGTTATCGGGAGGACTGACTGGGTGGTTGGGCGCTCGACGTTTTATTGGAAGGACTGATTTGGTGGTTGGGCACCTGACGTGTTATCGGAGGACTGACTGGGTGGTTGGGCGCTCGACGTTTTATTGGAAGGACTGATTTGGTGGTTGGGCACCTGACGTGTTATCGGAGGACTGACTGGGTGGTTGGGCACTCGACGTTTTATATAAGGACTGATTCGATGGTTGGGCACCCGACGTGTTATCGGGAGGACAGACTGGATGGTTGGGGACTCAATGTGTTATCGAGAGGACTGACTCTGTGTTGGGTACTCGATGTGTTATCGGGAGGACTGACTGGGAAGTTGGGCGCTCAACGTTGTATTGGAAGGACTGACTCGGTGTTTGGGCACCTGACGTGTTATCGGGAGGACTGATTCGGTGGTTGGGCACTCGACGTTTTATTGGAAGGACTGATTCGGTGGTTGGGCACCCGACGTGTTATCGGGAGGACTGACTGGATGGTTGGGCACTCGATGTGTTATCGGGAGGACTGATTCTGTGTTGGGTACTCGATGTGTTATCGGGAAGACTGACTGGACAGTTGGCTGCTCAATGTTTAATTGGAAGGACTGACTCGGTGTTTGGGCACCTGACGTGTTATCGGGAGGACTGACTGGGTGGTTGGGCACTCCATGTGTTATCGGGAGGACTGTCTGGGCAGTTGGGCGCTCAACGTTTTATTGGAGGGACTGACTCGGTGGTTGGGCACCTGACGTGTTATCGGGAGGACTGACTGGGTGGTTGGGTGCTCGACGTTTTATTGGAAGGACTGATTCGGTGGTTGGGCACCCAACGTGTTATCGGGACGACTGACTGGGTGGTTGGGCACTCGATGTGTTATCGGGAGGACTGACTTTGCAGTTGGGCGCTCAACGTTTTATTGGAAGGACTGACTCGGTGGTTGAGCACCTGACGTGTTATCGGGAGGACTGACTGGGTGGTTGGGCGCTCAACGTTTTATTGGAAGGACTGATTCGGTGGTTGGGCACCTGACGTGTTATCAGGAGGACTGACTGGGTGGTAGGGCACTCGATGTGTTATCGGGAGTACTGACTCTGTGTTGGGTACTCGATGTGTTTTCGGGAGGACTGACTGGGCAGTTGGGCGCTCAACGTTTTATTGGAAGGACTGACTCGGTGGTTGGGCACCTGACGTGTTATCGGGAGGACTGACTGGGTGGTTGGGCGCTCGACGTTTTATTGGAAGGACTGATTTGGTGGTTGGGCACCTGACGTGTTATCGGAGGACTGACTGGGTGGTTGGGCGCTCGACGTTTTATTGGAAGGACTGATTTGGTGGTTGGGCACCTGACGTGTTATCGGAGGACTGACTGGGTGGTTGGGCACTCGACGTTTTATATAAGGACTGATTCGATGGTTGGGCACCCGACGTGTTATCGGGAGGACAGACTGGATGGTTGGGGACTCAATGTGTTATCGAGAGGACTGACTCTGTGTTGGGTACTCGATGTGTTATCGGGAGGACTGACTGGGAAGTTGGGCGCTCAACGTTGTATTGGAAGGACTGACTCGGTGTTTGGGCACCTGACGTGTTATCGGGAGGACTGATTCGGTGGTTGGGCACTCGACGTTTTATTGGAAGGACTGATTCGGTGGTTGGGCACCCGACGTGTTATCGGGAGGACTGACTGGATGGTTGGGCACTCGATGTGTTATCGGGAGGACTGATTCTGTGTTGGGTACTCGATGTGTTATCGGGAAGACTGACTGGACAGTTGGCTGCTCAATGTTTAATTGGAAGGACTGACTCGGTGTTTGGGCACCTGACGTGTTATCGGGAGGACTGACTGGGTGGTTGGGCACTCCATGTGTTATCGGGAGGACTGTCTGGGCAGTTGGGCGCTCAACGTTTTATTGGAGGGACTGACTCGGTGGTTGGGCACCTGACGTGTTATCGGGAGGACTGACTGGGTGGTTGGGTGCTCGACGTTTTATTGGAAGGACTGATTCGGTGGTTGGGCACCCAACGTGTTATCGGGAGGACTGACTGGGTGGTTGGGCACTCGATGTGTTATCGGGAGGACTGACTTTGCAGTTGGGCGCTCAACGTTTTATTGGAAGGACTGACTCGGTGGTTGAGCACCTGACGTGTTATCGGGAGGACTGACTGGGTGGTTGGGCGCTCAACGTTTTATTGGAAGGACTGATTCGGTGGTTGGGCACCTGACGTGTTATCAGGAGGACTGACTGGGTGGTAGGGCACTCGATGTGTTATCGGGAGTACTGACTCTGTGTTGGGTACTCGATGTGTTATCAGGAGGACTGACTGGGTGGTTGGGCGCTCAACGTTTTATTGGAAGGACTGATTCGGTGGTTGGGCACCTGACGTGTTATCGGGAGGACTGACTGGGTGGTAGGGCACTCGATGTGTTATCGGGAGGACTGACTCTGTGTTGGGTACTCGATGTGTTATCGGGAGGACTGACTGGGTGGTTGGGCGCTCGACGTTTTATTGGAAGGACTTATTCGGTGGTTGGGCACCCAACGTGTTATCGGGAGGACTGACTGGGTGGTTGGGCACTCCATGTGTTATCTGGAGGACTGACTGGGCAGTTGGGCGCTCGACGTTTTATTGGAAGGACTGATTCGGTGGTTGGGCACCCGACGTTTTATCGGGAGGACTGACTGTGTGGTTGGGCACTCCATGTGTTATCTGGAGGACTGACTGGGCAGTTGGGCGCTCAACGTTTTATTGGAAGGACTGACTGGGTGGTTGGGCCCCTGACGTGTTATCGGGAGGACTGACTGGGTGGTTGGGCGCTCAACGTTTTATTGGAAGGACTGATTCGGTGGTTGGGCACCTGACGTGTTATCGGGAGGACTGACTGGGTGGTTGGGCGCTCGACGTTTTATTGGAAGGACTGATTCGGTGGTTGGGCACCCGAGATGTTATCGGGAGGACTGACTGGCTGGTTGGTCAGTCAGCGTGTTATCGGGAGGACTGACTGGGTGGTTGGGCACTCAATGTGTTATTGGGAGGATTGACTCTGTGTTGGGTACTCGAAATGTTATCGGGAGGACTGACTTGGCAGTTGGGCGCTCGACGTTTTATTGGAAGGACTACCTTGGTGGTTGGGCACCTGACGTGTTATCGGGAGGACTGACTGGGTGGTTGGGCGCTTGGCATGTTATCGGGAGGACTGACTATCGGGTGCGTTGAGATTGTACAGCAACTGTACACGCTCCAGTTATCGTTCACAGCAAACTGGAGCGTGTCCAGTTACTGCATACGCTCCAGTTTGTTGTGAACGGTAACTGCACACTCTCAATATATCCGTGAGTGAGCCCACACGATCTAGGTCTTTGTGAGCTCAGACGATCCAATGTGCTCTGAACATTAACCGCAACCGCTCCAGTTTGCTGTGAACGGTAACTGCACACGCTCAATATTTCCATGAGTGAGCCCACACGATCTAGGTCCATTGATCTAGGTCTTTGTGAGCTCATACGATCCAATGTGCTGTGAACATTAATCGCAACCGCTCAAGTTTGCTGTGAACGGTAACTGCACACGCTCAATATTTCCGTGAGTGAGCCCACACGATCTAGGTCTTTGTGAGCTCACACGATCCAATGTGCTGTGAACATTAACCGCAACCGCTCCAGTTTGCTGTGAACGGTAACTGCACACATAATGGTGCAACGCAACGAGCTGAGAGGCATGACGAATGGTGATATATAGCTTTCAGGAATGAACGATGGCAGCACTTGCATGTGGTGACGTTCTGGTGAAAGAGATTTCATGTCATGCATTGTTGAGTGCCATAGAGGGCTCACTCCTAAGATCCTGGTGTGGGGTGCGATCTCTTATGATAGTTGATCATCTCTCACAGTCTTTGAGGGAAATTTAAACCCCAATAGTATGTAGACACCATTCTCCGTCATGTGATCTTATCACTTCTGCAGATCAGGTCAAATGCCACATAATGCGAGACCGCATACCGCACGCATTGGTCAAAAGTGTCTGCAATCCATTCTCGCAAGGAGTGTCGATTAAGCACATCTGAGACGTCATGAAACGACGTCTGAGAATCAAACCGACTCAAAGGTCTTAGGTGCAAATGCGGTAAATCTAAAGAAACCCTACTACCAAATGAGCTGCACCCCACATCTAAATAAACCTTTTACCAACCCTATTAGTGCTAGTATTGCCGCGAAAGTTGGCCACACCTCTTATTAATATTATCTTAATATCCATGTATTTGCCTCACTAGGCAGGCTGCAAATGTGATCATTTGTTACTTACCCTTTTAGCCCGCTTTTTTGTATCGTATGCACGACATTCCTTCTGGATAGAGCAATATTTTTGATGAAGCGAGTATATTAAAAAGGAGAAACATCAATATGAAACGAAAAGGGTGAAAGAGATGAAAAAAGTATACGAAAAGAGTGGAATAACGAAAAGAGAAAAAAGACGTGATTCCGAGTGGAATGAAAATGAAAGAAAAAATGAAAAATGTTTGGGATAATAAGAGATAAGGATGATAAGAGAGTGGAAAGTTAAAGAAAAAAATGATTAAACAAAGGGAAAGACAAGAAGAGAAAAGGATGAGAAAAGATTTTAACGAGAAGAAAAGGATCAGAAAAAAGCAGAAGGGTATGAAAAGAAATGGATTAAAAAGACTAAAACGACACGAAAATAAAGAGGAAAAATATGGAATGTTAAAAAATAGAAAAGAAATAAAGGATGACTAGAAGTGGATGATAACAAGAGGAAAGGATGACTTGAAGAGAAAGGATAACAAGAGAAAATGATGACTAGAAGTGGACGATAACAAGAGTAAATGATGACTTGAAGTGGAACTATAACAAGAGAAAATGACCACAAAAGTTTGGATGACAAAAAAAAAGGAAAGGATGAGCAAAGTTGAACTGTAAAAGAAAAGGATATCAAAAGCAGAAGTACAAGAAAAGGATGATAAAATATGGGTTATTAAGGAATGAGGAAACATTGGAATGATAATGATACAAAATAAATAATAAATAAATACCCCCTCAAGCAGCTGCTTGCCACAGAGGTCTGACAGGAGCCTGTCAGTTTATATGCGAAAGTAGATCTGAGAGGATGGCAGGACCTCAGCAGAAAAACAACACATACAACCATGCCTTGATCCGGGGCTCGAACCCAGGTCCCTTAGATCAGTAGCCAAGCACGCTAACCACTCGGCCATGGGACGGCAATGATATAAAAGTTAGAATTATAATTGAAAAAAATTCAAATTTTAAATTACTATAAAATCAAAGGATAAAAAAAATGAGGAGAGTATGAAAAGTTAAGAAGAAAAAATGATGAGGAAAGAATGGATTGGCAAGAAATAAATAGAATGGGAAAAGATGCAATAATAACAAGAGAAAAATGACTAATATATATAGGAAAGAAAGGTCGAGTGAAAAAAAAGAGGAACGACAAGAAAGAAGGAGAAAAGAGTGAATGACAAAAAATATATGAAAACACTGAACGGAAAGAAGAGAGAAATGGAAAGAAAAAGAAAGAATAAAAGTGTATAAAAAAGAAGAAAAAGAAGCTGTAAAAGTATAAAAAAAGAAGAAAACGAAAAAGTAAAAGTATAAAAAAAGAAGAAAAAGAAACAGTAAAAGTGTAAAAAAAGAAGAAAAAGAAACTGCAAAAGTGTAAAAAAAGAAAAAGAACCTGTAAAAGTGTAAAAACAAATGAAAGAAAAAAACCCGTAAAAGTGTAAAAAATGAAGAAAAAGAAACTGTAAAAGTGTAAAAAAAAAGGAAGAAAAAGAAACTGTAAAAGTGTAAAAAGAAGAAGAAAAGGAAACTGTAAAAGTCTAAAAAAAGAAGGAAAAAAAACAGTAAAAGTGTAAATAAAAGAAAGAAAAAAAACTGTAAAAGTGTAAAAAAAAAAAGAAAAAAAACTGTAAAAGTGTGAAATGAAACGGAAAAAAAGCACCGAGACAAAAAGGATGCAATAACTAAAAATTTAAGGGAAAAAGAAAACTTTTATTGAAAATATTGGAAATCAAAATAAGAGGAGGATGACTGAAATAAATTTTAAGATGAAAAGCAACAGTTTAGAAAACGAAACTCCGTAAAAATTATACATGCAATTTATATTTCTCTCTTTTATTTTTTTTTCCGCTTTGAAAATATTTGAATAAAAGAGAGAAATAAATTAGTTAAAAATACACTGTAAGAAAAAGCATAAATATAAAGAAAGCAATATAACATTTCATCGATAAGCAGCTGAAGCTCCTTTTCTCTTCGTCTACCTAGACAATTGAACAATCCCTCTGTTCCTGAAACCCTCCACAAGCTCAGTTCTCTTTCATTACTTACGTCTTTACCTTACGCACGGCTTTATGCTTACGTTTGCATATTCAACAACAAACGCATTCTCGCAATATATGCTCCACGACGAAAGCTTAAACCGTGTCGAGGGAAATAAGAAGACTTCAATTCCTTTACGGATCGATCTTCCATGTAGAAATAAAGATTTTTCTCCTGCATTGGAGGCAACACCGTGTTTTTCGACGTCAGCAGATTCAGCGACATTAACGCAAATCTGTTGTGCTTGGACAGTGGCAGCCGAACCTTTAAAAAACGAGGACCGCGTGAAAGCTTTAAAGCTAAGAGCCGGATAATATAGGTTGGGTTGTTTTGCCTCTGAGCGACACTTGTTTGCACACAATGGGCTAAGTCACAAAGACCCCGAGAACCCAGAAAGGTTGGGGGTGGGAACACAGTGGAACAGCTGTTGGGAGATAGATGGTAACCTCCAATGAAGGCCATCCAGTGTTTTTTAACGTGCACAGGATAAGGCTCTCCCGCCCACGGTGCCGCGGCTTAACGTCTCATATGATGGACGGCGACCTTTCCAAGCCCATCGGTGTTCCATACGAGGTCAGGGCGGTTAGTTTTGCGGAGATAAATCTCAATGAGGGTGGGGCGGGGGTGGCTCAGTCGGTAGCGCGCCAGGCTCGTAATCTGTAGTTCCCAGGTTCGAGTCCCAGCTGGGTCAGCGTTGAGATTTATCTCCGCAAAATTCCCCGCCCTGCCTACGGTCAGTAGGGGACACCGATGGGCTTGGAAAGGCCGCCGTCCGTCGGATGGGACGTTAAGCCGTGGCCCCGTGTGCGGGAGAGCCATACCCTGTGCACGTTAAAGAACACGCTGGATGGCCTTGACGGGAGGCTACCATCTGTCTCCCAACAGCTGTTCCAGTGGGTCCCCTCCCCCAACCTTCTCTGAGCCTTCGGGGTCCATGTGACCTGGCCATTTAGCCCATGGTGTGCAAAAAAGTGCCGCTCAGAGGTAAACCAACCCAACCTCAATGATGGCCCAGATGGCACTTGAAGCTGGAAACTGCAGATTACGAGCCTGGCACGCTACTGACTGAGTCAAAAACACAGATTAATTTTTTTTTACTTATCGTATCAACATTTTAATTAGTGTTCAGTAATCAAATTTAATAATCACTATTCAGCATTTGATTATTTTTACAAATATTCTCTCATTAATGAAACGCCCTCGTTGTTTGGAATGTTGCTGCACGAGAATTTTCAGTAGAATCTATTTATAGCGTTTTCAGTTCCAATTAACAATGTGATTTTTAAACTTTCCTCCAATTTCGGTTGGGTTGTTTTACTTCTGAGCGGCACTTTTTTGCACACCATGGGCTAAATGGCCAGGTCACATGGACCCCGAAGGCTCAGAGAAGGTTGGGGGAGGGGACTCACTGGAACAGCTGTTGGGAGACATATGGTAGCCCCCCGTCAAGGCCATCCAGCGTGTTCTTTAACGTTGGGTTGTTTTACCTCTGAGCGGCACTTTTTTGCACACCATGGGCTAAATGGCCAGGTCACATGGACCCCGAAGGCTCAGAGAAGGTTGGAGGAGGGGACCCACTGGAACAGCTGTTGGGAGACAGATGGTAGCCCCCCGTCAAGGCCATCCAGCGTGTTCTTTAACGTACACAGGTTATGGCTATCCCGCACACGGAGCCACGGCTTAACGTCCCATCCGACGGACGGCGTCCTTTCCAAGCCCATCGGTGTCCCCTACTGACCGTGGGCAGGACGGGGAATTTTGCGGAAATAAATCTCAACGCTGACCCAGCTGGGACTCGAACCTGGGAACTATAGATTACGAGCCTGGCGCGCTACCGAACTGAGCCCCCCCCCCCCTCTTTCCTCCAAATATTTACAATTAGTTTAAAGTTTGCAATAGCTTATGGTGGGAAAAATAATGCTGATCGGCTCAGATTTCTCTACATGTGTTTACGATTGAGCCAGAATTTCTTTCGATGAAGTGAACGTAATTGAATATCCATTGAATATTTTACTTAGCAAAGTAAACCACTTATTATCGCCCTAGAGACTGTGCGGGTAGCGTGCTTGGTTGTAGGTAAAAGGGACCGGGTTCGATCCCCTGGATGGTCATGAGTGCATTGTCTTCTCCCTAAGATCACGCCTTCCTCACATGGGGCGGGGGTGGCTCAGTCGGTAGCGCGCCAGGCTCGTAATCTGTAGTTCCCAGATTCGAGTCCCAGCTGGGTCAGCGTTAAGATTTATCTCCGCAAAATTCCCCGCCCTGCCCACGGTCAGTACGGGACACCGATGGGCTTGGAAAGGCCGCCGTCCGTCGGATGGGACGTTAAGCCGTTGCCCCGTGTACAGGAGAGCCATACCCTGTGCACGTTAAAGAACATGCTGGATGGCCTTGACGGGAGGTTACCATCTGTCTCCCAACAGCTGTTCCAGTGGGTCCCTTCCCCAACCTTCTCTGAGCCTTCGGGGTCCATGTGACCTGGTCATTTAGCCTATTGTGTGCAAAAAAGTGCCGCTCAAAGGTAAAAAAACACAACAGCGCCTTCCTCACGGATTTTCGTTATGGCATTGAGGGCAAGGATAACTCAATTGGTAGCGCCCCAAGGTCATAACTTGATATTCCTAGGTTCGAGTCTCCTCACTGTCCGGGAGTTGAGATTTTCTCCATTATTCGCTTCACACTCTCTCGTCGGTGAGAAAGGGAATGTCATCGGCGTTGGAAAGGTTGTTGCTCTTTCGACGGAATGTGAAACCTTCGCTCTGTGTATGCGAGAACTAAGACGAGTGGATTCTTTCTATCTCCTAACAACTGTTCAGTGGATCCCTCACACTTTTCTCAGCTCTTGGTATTCTTGTCATTTGTTCACTCTACACACTACATCAGGCTCGTTCTGTAGTTCTCAGATTCGAGTCCCAGCTGGACCTTCGGGGGCCTTGTGACCTGGTCGTTTAGCCCATGGTGTGAAAAAAAGTGCCGCTCAAAGGCGGGGCGAGGTTGGCTCAGTCAGTAGCGCACCAGGCTCGTAATCTGTAGTTCCCAGGTTCGAGTCCCAGCTGGGTCAGCGTTGAGATATATCTCCGCAAAATTCCCCGCTCTGCCCACGGTCAGTAGGGGACACCGATGGGCTTGGAAAGACCACCGTCCGTCGGATGGGACGTTAAGCCGTGGCCCCGTGTACGGGAGAGAGCCATACCCTGTGCACTTTAAAGAACACGCTGGATTCATCAAGCGTTGTGCGACTATCCGTCAAGGAAGGAACACGACTATCCGTCAAGATCCTCCCGTCAAGGCTGGATGGCCTTGACGGGAGGCTACCATCTGTCTCCCAATAGCTGTTCCAGTGGATCTCCTCCCCCAACCTTCTCTGAGCCTTCGGGGTCCATGTGACCTGGCCATTTAGCCCATGGTGTGCAAAAAGTGCCGCTCAGAGGTAAAACAACCCAACAACCCGCTCAAAGGTAAAACAACCCAACCTCAGCCACATCTTTAAGTGTACTAAGCATCCTTCTTTTTCTTACCCAGTCCATTTCAAGATCAACACTAATAAACTTATTTAACCATCCGCGAAAACACCGAATAAAATCATTTCTTTTTTACACTTTAGTGTGCAGACAAAAGCAAACTACGCACAGTTCCTTCACACTCTAATTCCTCCTTAATACAACTGTCTTATTCTTTGTTTTTAGGTTCGTCCGAAGTGGTTGGTGACGTAATTCTGACGCTGTAGTACACGCGAGCATCAAGATGAGACATCACATCACGGGTTCATTGTAGCACATTCATCTGACCATTTCCTGTGTGAGGGCACAACGATCATTCAGTCTATTTTCCAGATATGGAGGGAGGGGGGGGGGTCAATGGTGGGGTTGAGGGGGGGTCATAATCTCCAGTTTCCAGGTTCGAGTCTCACCTGAGGCAGCGTTGAGATTTATTTCCGCTAAACACCCCGCTTCGCCATCTGTCAGTAGTGGAACATCGATGGGCTTGGAAAGGCCACCGTCCATCAATTCGGATGTTAAGCTGTGGCCCTTACATGGGAGAACTTACAATCTGCATGTTAGAGAAGACGCTGGATGACCTTGACGATAGACTACCATTTGTCTCTTAACCGATCCCCAATGGGTACCCTCCCCACAACCTTCTCTAAGCCTTCGGGGTCCTTGTGACCTGGCCATTTAGCCCTTCGTGTGCAAAAAATGCTGCTGAGAGGAAAAACAACCCAACAATCCAGATATCGGAGTTGTCTACTTTTTTTCATTTAAACAATATTTTTTATAACGGATGGTTTGTTTACATATTCCTTTCAGTATTACAATAGAAATTAAAAATTGGATACTTTTTAAATTTTTTTTTTTCTAAGGAGCATTTATGAGCTAATTGATTCATTACTTGCGCAAAATTATAGATCACTTGATAGGGAATTCTATGCTATATCAAACATCTACACTGTTGCATATAATAATGAATAAAATTAATTCTTAAATGCTTCCAAAAAACAAATTATATTTTTTCAAAAGTTTGTGAATCTTTTGCCTCTATTGTAACGTTTGCAAGGATTATACTATACACAGTTCATATGCATTTGCATTATCTTGACTGGAGCGTGTACAGCAACTGGAACTTGCTTTAACTGGAGCGTGTATTTTTGCGTAACATGCTTTAACTGGAGCGTGTACAGCAACTGTACACGCTCCAGTTACCGTTCACAGCAAACTGGAGCGTGTGCAGTTACTGCACACGCTCCAGTTTACTGTGAACGGTAACTGCACACGCTCAATATTTCCGTGAGTGAGCCCACGCGATCTAGGTCTTTGTGAGCTCGTGATCTGGCAACCTTCGTGTCACGTGATTACAGAATTTAGGAAAAATATCTGGAGCGTGTCTTGAAAATAAATATCTTGAAAATAAATAATTATCTTGAAAATAAATAATGCTTGAAATTAAATTTTGAAGGGAATTCTAAAATAAAATCTGATCGCACAACGCTTGATGAATTCGCAGGATATGAAACTGAATTTTGGTTCAAAACAAAGTAATGCAAAGAAAAAAAAAAAGAAAGAAGCCTCTTCAAATTTTATTGTTTTTTTTTTTGAAATTTTTTGCCGGATTGGAGCAAAGTTTAATTTACAAAATTCAACACAAAATTCTGTTTAAAATGCTCTTTAAAATATTGTAGAATGGTGAGGTCCTGCCATCCTCTCAGACCTTCTACTATGGCATATAAACTGACAGGCTCCTGTCAGACCTCTGTGGCAAGCAGCTGCTTGAGGGGGTATTTATTTTTATTTTATTTACATTGGATCGTGTGAGCTCACAAAAACCTGGATCGTGTAGGCACACTCACAGAAATATTGAGCGTGTGCAGTTACCGTTCACAGCAAACTGGAGCGTGTGCAGTAACTGCACACGCTCCAGTTTGCTGTGAACGGTAACTG
This sequence comes from Ryuthela nishihirai, assembly GCA_038380435.1. Taxonomy (NCBI): domain Eukaryota; kingdom Metazoa; phylum Arthropoda; class Arachnida; order Araneae; family Heptathelidae; genus Ryuthela; species Ryuthela nishihirai. The sequence continues at coordinate 67,808,857 of JAWZYU010000021.1, read as the reverse complement.
GAGCGTGTACAGTTGCTGTACACGTTCCTGAGGTCCTGCCATCCTCCCAAGACCTTCTACTATGGCATATAAACTGACAGGCTCCTGTCAGACCTCTGTGGCAAGCAGCTGCTTGAGGGCGTATTTATTATATATATTAGAATTGCGTAAAAATCGTATAAATAAATACTGGAAAACAGAATAAAAAACACACTTTTTCAAAATGTTCAAACTTTTGACCTCTAACGAAATTTATGCTAAATTTTAACTGCTTTACATTTTTGAAATTTTTCCTCACCGCATCAGTTGCTTAAATACTTTAATCCCCCTCTAGAAAGTAATTGAAATGTTTTGCTTTCGAAAAAAAAAATCGCGAAGGAACTTGTTAGAACGAATAAAAAAAAAAAACTGTTATTGATTCAAAGGTGTATTTATGAATATTCAAGAGCACATGACTTTGTTTTGAACTCAAGATTAAGCTCTTCTCCCTTCGTCTTTTTTCCACATTTTCTAGACTCGTCTTATCACTTGGATCGTGTAACAATCGGAAAGATTTACTTAAGCACAAAATATAAAGAATTATTCATACGTTAAAAAAGAAAGAAGAGAATCAGCTCAAAGAAGCAAATAGCATCAGTTAAGAAATAAACGTTCAGGTTTTTGTTTTATCCGCGTCCAAAAAAAACACTTTTTCTGGCAAACGCACAATTATTGGAGAAGGAGAAACCTTCTAAGAAATCAGTTTGGAGGGGGGGGGGGGGACTGACGATGTTGGAGCGAGGGGGGGGAGATAGCAGTTTGCCTCAGGTGAGCGTGAAAGGAGAAAAGACAAAAAGAACACGAAGAGTTAAGAAGGCAAAAAGAAAATGAAGAGAACGAAGAATGGTGACGATAATCAGGCCAATTTTTTGGCATCGTTCCACTTTTCTCGGCTGCAGGGCAACGACGAATATGAGTCCGCTAAGCTCTGCCTCGGTTCTTCGCTGAATGATTGAGTTATGAGCCTCTCGTAAAAAGTCAGATTATTATTTTTTTATCTATTTTTCTTTCTCTTTTGGCGCTGGCACTTGACATCCATTTATTTATCAAGTTTATCAAGTTCACTCAAATAGCTTGTTACACATCGCACTCAGTTCCAGGCCCAACCCACATGCAAACATAACACACGCACACACACACTTTAGCTCTTTGATAACGAAAAAACAAAGATACACACATACACACACAGACAATCGTCCCCCCCCCCCACAAAAGAGAAGTTTTCATGCTTTGTTACGTAAAAATTGGTAAAACGGAAGTTAGAGAGAAAAAAAATTAAACTTGCATCTACACGTTAACAATGAAACTCTACATGTCATTATGTATGTTTCTTTCTTTTCCGTGGATAAGTTTTAGTTAACAGAGAAAAATGGGTTCTCTGCGGTGTTTGTCGTTAATGTCTGTCCTGAGGCGGAATTTTCAAACTATGTATGATAAAAGATGAAGAAAGAGTTCCAGATGATACTGATGATAGGCGGGGAGGATGAGAAGGGATAGAGATGTGAGCAGAAAAGTACTGAATGAAGAATTGCGAAGAGTGTCTGCTTTTGAGTTCATCTGTAACTCTGATATCAAGAGAAATAAGACTTCAGGGCATGTCTGTGGTTCATCAATGACAGTGGCCGCTTTTAACAGATTTTTGGGAACAAAGTGTTTATTAAAATAATGTGGCAAAGGCGTTGGAAGCGATGTCGTTTGTGCCACGCATCACTTCTGCCTCTGGGGATCCGATAATCAATGATAAACAGCATTGAAAGCAACTGAAACAGTTTGGCGCATCATTCCTTGGTTTGAAAGTTCTTTCTCTTGAAGACAGCTGTAGCTGACAATTGAAAGAGCCTGAAAAATCAGGTTTGCAGCAGATAAATAAATAAAAGTAGTCCCAAGTAGGACTTCGAAACTACAGATTATTTAGAAGAAGTTTCTACAGCGAAAATAAATTACATAGTGTTTTTCACTATCAAGCAGGAGTTTAAATATGTATAGTCGCTCAAAAAAAAAATATCCGAACACTATGATTGATTACAGAATTCAGAAAAAATATCTGGCAACGATGTCTTTTAGAAATTAGTGATCTGGCAACCTTCGTGTCACGTGATTACAGAATTCAGGAAAAATATCTGGAGCGTGTACCGCAACTGTACACGCTCCAGTTACCGTTCACAGCAAACTGGAGCGTGTGCAGTTACTGCACACGCTCCAGTTTGCTGTGAACGGTAACTGCACACGCTCAATATTTCCGTGAGTGAGCCCACACAATCTAGTATCAAAATAATTTGACCACCTACAGTCGCTCAAAAAAGTATCCTAACACTATGGTTGATTACAGAATTCAAAAAAAAATATCTGGCAACGTTTTTTTATAAATTAGTGATCTGGCAACCTTCGTGTCACGTGATTACAGAATTCAGGAAAAATATCTGGAGCATGTACAGCAACTGTACACGCTCCAGTTTGCTGTGAACGGTAACTGCACACGCTCAATGTTTCCGTGAGTGAGCCCACACGATCTAGTATGAAAATAATATGATCACCTACAGTCGCTCAAATAAATATCCGAACACTATAGTTGATTACAGAATTCAGGAAAAATATATGGTAACGATTTCTTTTAGAAATTAGTGATCTGGCAACCTTCGTGTCACGTGACACGAAGGTTGCCAGAACACTAATTTTTTGGATCTTATTTATTAAAATGTTTACTCACCAAAAAAACTGAAAAGTACTCATAAAAATGAGAAGTACTTACAAAAAAGTGAAAAGTACCCGCAAAAGAGTGAATAGTACTCAGAAAAAAGTGAAAAGTATCCAAAAATGGGGGGGGGGGAGAGTACTCACAGAGAAAAAGTGAAAAGCATTCCCAAAAAAACTAAAAGGTATAGTCTTATAATAAAGATTTCATATAAAAAAAGACTGGAAATAATAGTAATTAAGTTAAAAGGATTGCAGCAAAATGCTCACGAAAAGAATAAAAAGTTTTTTTTTTGTAGTAAATCATTTTTTATATAGATTATAAATATTGTGCAAAGAAGCATTATTAAATTAAAGTGGTTTTCAGAAAAGTACTCAATGGGAGAATAAAAAGTACAGTCCTAAAATAAATTATTTTATACAGATTAGAAACACGGTTAGAAGGAGATTTATTAAATTAAACTGTTTATAGAAAAGTACTTACCAAAAGAATTAAAAGTCCTGTGGTAAATGAATTTATGTAGAATAGAAATACTATGGGAGGAATAGTTATTAAAAGATGTAAAGAAAAGTACTTGTTAAAATAAAAGTTAATTCCTATGGTTAATGATTTTTTTAAAATTCGCGATATTCTGGAAAGAATAGTTATTACGATAAAATGTTTGGAGTAAAATTGTTAACCAAAAAAAGTAGAATACTTTAGTGTGTGATTTCATGTAGACATTACTGCTATATTCATTTGTACTAAACACTATCCTTGAAAATCGACGAAACTTACAAGAATCATCCCATAAACGTCTAAAATTACATTTCTTTTGATAAACGATTTGTTATAAAAGTATTATTATTATTTGTATTTCAATTAACTTTTGAAAAAAATAATTATGACTAGTAATGCTGCTGTTAACCCTTTCAGGACCATAAGGTTTATAAGAGTAAATATTAGTATGTAACTGTTTATTTTAGTTTGTTTAGACGTAAAATAAATAAAAATCATAAGAAAAATACATAACAATGTGTAGTTTTTTTGGAATTTTATGGGAAATATTTTTCAAAATGGACTATAAAGATAACACAAATTATAGTTAGGCTTATTATGCAATGTCTTTTATTTATTGGTTTATTAGAACAAAATGTTAACTAAAATAATACAAAATTATGAAATAAAATTACTATACAAAATGATGTGCTAATTATGATATTCTGCGAAGCAATTTCTTTTGGTAGTGAGGCAAAGATGGACATTGCACGTAGTGCATATATTATGCGTCCTGACAGTTCTGTTTTTGTTTTCTAAACGTTCCCGTTTACGTAATTGCGTTCGGCATACGTTCTATTTTGACATTCTGTATAAAAAATGCAGATAAGGTTATAATTAAATACGACAATCACCAATTTTAAAATGGGAAAAATGTTTCCTTTAGTCGTGAAAGGGTTAAACATTTCAACTTCCATAACTCAGTAAAGATTCAACGGATATTAATGCAAATTGAGATATATAGAGATTTGATTCAGATCTATTTGTATCCAACGACATTTTTTTCGTAAAAACGATTATTTCAAAATATGTGTAGCTTTCCTATGTGTGGCTTTCCTTTAACACAACAAGAAAGTGCTCCAATGCTCTTAAAAAGTACAATCATCTAAAGTAGAATCCTGAACGCTCCAAGGAGCATTGTGCAGCAGACTCTTACTGTATAATGTTTCATATCCATTAGTAGACTTTTGTCAAGCGGAGAAACTTCAAATCCCTCCCACGATCTTCCCCCATTGCTCCCTGGTAACATGACACAAAACGCGTTTTAAAGATACCATCCCCAGTTGAGCGTCGCACAGTGTTTAGAGGATGATCTAGTGCTCGCATTCCACGGAACTTGATGTTAATTGGTTCCCTAACCAGGAAATGAGCACAACATAAGATCGGATAATGTATATCGGACAACCGTTTTCGACAATATTAACACATTGACTGGGCAATCTCGGTAATTATCGTGTTAATAAGTGGGTTCTTGCACGGACCAAAACCAATAATTTTTGGGTTAAGCACCAAATCGCAAGTGTGATTGGTCCAAGCTTGCGCATGGTGAATGCCATGCTTTCCCGCCCTTCCCCTTCTACGTTTACGTCCTCCCTTATTTCTGTACCCCCTTCCTGTCGTCACTCTCCCTCCCCCCTCTACCTCAATGATGGTGATCCGGAGAAACTGATGAAGTGTAATTGGTAAAAGCGATAACGCTGTAAGTGTGAGGGGAAATTGCAAGTTCGAAACAATCTGGTCCTGTTTTCAGAGCTAGAAGTGTATCAGTTTTATGCCGGTGAATTATAATAATAAAAAAAAATTGTAAAAAGTGATAAGGAACTTAGTTTCTTTATTTCTATAAATATTTCTTTCTGGACGTTTATTTTTGTGGTGTTTCATTCGCTGAAATGACCAGAAAAGAATCAGATAAATTCTGCTTTACTGGCAGGTTCTGTATTCGGGAAAAGATGAACAGAATAAATGTTTGAGTTTTTGCTGTGGCGATGTTAACGTTCTGATAGCTATCACTTGCGTAAAAGAAGAGGGAAAAGTTTTGGAGAGCAGCGTCGGGCAATTTAAAGGAAAATTAAATCTGCTTAACTGTGCGTACAAAATATATCTTAATTTGGGAATATATCGTATTTCTATTTTTTAAGTTACTGAAATGCGAGATTCGAGATTTGTTAGTTTTGATAGTTAAGTCCAGAATTTTTTTTGCTTGTGGCTTTTCGAGTCATCAAGATCAGAGCTGTTTTTAAAATCATTAAAACTACTGGAGCAGAGTGGTGTGGCTCAGTCGGTAGCGCGCCTGGCTCGTAATCTGTAGTTCTCAGGTTCCAGTCCCAACTGGGGGTCAGCGTTGAGATTTATCCCCGCGAAACTCCCCGCCCTGCCCACGGTCAGTAGGGGAGACCGATGTTCTTGGAAATACCGCCGTCCATCGTATGGGACGTTAAGCCGTGGCCCGTGTATGTGAGAGCCATACCCTGTGGACGTTAAAGAACACTCTGGATGGCCTTGACGGGAGGCTACCATCTGTCTCCCAACAGCTGTTCCAATGGATCCCCTGGGTTTTTGTGACCTGGCCATTTAGCCCATGGTGTGTAAAAAAGTGTCGCTCAGAGGTAAAACAACCCAACTTGGAGCAGAGAAAAAATAATACCACTTTCTGTATCTTTCCAAAGTCATATTACAATTATTGAGTTACTAGTTTGCTCACCAGAGAGCGGTAGTTTATTGCACACAATGAGCTAAATGGCCAGGTCACAAAAACCCTCAAAGGCTTCAGAGAAGAATGGGGAAGAGAAAAGGGAAAATATCCCCTTTTCTAAGCCATTGAGGTCCTTGAGAGTTGCCAAAAAAAAGGTTTCGCGCCCCCCCCCCCCTTTTTTTTTACCGCCTCCTGAAAATATTCCTACCCACCCTCATGTTTAGCTCTTGAATCCAAAATGTGTTTGTGTGTTTCTCTTGAAAACGCCAAGCAATATAAACTCTTTAGGCCTAATCATTGATTCGAATATCAAATTCGCAACATACGTTTCTAAAGTTGTGTGACAGAATAAGAATTTGTGCAACAAAAATTTACTTTATAAACTTTTTCGTATCCTCCCATATTAGCATACTGATATATAAAACTATTTGTGAATCTATCATAAGGTACGAGATTACTGTATATGGCAATGTTTTCCAAACACATTTTAAAAATATCAGCAACTTGCAAGATTCAATACTGAGATCAATTTCGTTGACAGTTAAAAGAATCACCACGTCTTCTAATAAAAGTTGATTTACTGTACTTCACAATGTGTTACTCACAATAATGATACAACTGTGTACTCCACAATGTGTTAGCTGTGGAAGATATACTATAATTCTTAAACAATTTTTAAAAGTGATTACAAAATAAATTTAGATCACGCCATCAACATCTGGCTACGTAGCAATTATTTCTCTCAAATCCCAAATTTTAGCAATAACTGCGATAAACTCATCAGGAACTAAAACCCTCAAAGGCTTCAGAGAAGAATGGGGAAGAGAAAAGGGAAAAATCCCCTTTTCTAAGCCATTGACAGTTAATTTTATTTTTAACTCTTTGCTTAGCGAACTGTTATCCAAACTTAAATCTGAGATCAAAAATCGATTATTAAAAAGTTAAGAGTATAAAAGTATCACTTTCCTAAACTTAATATTAACTATCACTTCATCATCATCATCCTCAAGCAGCCATGGGCTACGGAGGTCCAACCAGACCGTGCAATTTAGTTCTCCAAGCAAGTCTATCCTGAGCTACATCTACTGCACCTGGCCACTGCACACCAATTCTAACAAGGTCCTGTTTGACATTGTCTGCCCACCGCATCCTAGGTCTCCCCTTCTTTCTGAGGCCTTTAGGCACACTGTTCATAACCCTATTCGCCAATCTATAATTATTCATACGGGCAACATGGCCAAACCAACGGAGTCTCTCTCTGCACAATATGCTGCTTAAAGGAGGTTGCAAACTCCTTTGCCTAACCTCATCATTAGTTACAAAGTTAAACCACCTATTACCAAAGATACTACGTAAGCATATAGAATCAAAAGCATCTAGTTTCCTGTTATCTTGTTTAAAAAGGGTCCAAGTTTCACTACCATAACTAACCCTAGAAAGAACCAAACTATTATACAGTCTAATTTTAGTCTTTAGGTGTACTTATATATACCCATCAGGACTTCATTTTATATGAATGTCAATGTGCAACAGATGTAATGTCAATATGCAACTAGTTTGTAACTCATATATATATATAACTTTTCCTGCGGATAAGCTACATCAAACTTCGCCGGGAATTTATTAAACTTATTTTAAGTTGGGTTGAGTTGTTTTACCCCTGAGCGGCACTTTTTTTGCACACCATGGGCTAAATGGCCAGGTCACAAAGACCCCGAAGCCTCAGAGTAGGTCGAGGGAGGGGACCCACTGGAACAGCTGTTGAGAGACAGATGGTAGCCTCCTGTCAAGGCCATCCAGCATGTTCTTTAACGTGCACAGGTTATGGCTCTCCCGCACACGGGGCCTTTTTTTTAAGTGTTTAGTCTATTTTCCTGCATTAACTGTATATCTATTTGCATAGAGTATGTACCATTTACTGAGACAAGCTCTCTTTCTATGATCAGCTATGTAAATGCAAAGGAAATAAGAAATTATTATTATTAATACCGACAGACAATGGACAAAACAATTTTGTTTTCCTTTTTCTTTGCTCCTTCAGAAACAAGGTTTTGACGAATTAGAAACAATCACTTTTTTTTTGACAAACTGGAAACAATCACTTTTTTTTGACAAACTGGAAACAAGCACTTTTTTTGACAAACTGGAAACAATCACTTTTTTGACAAACTGGAAACGATCATTTTTTTGACAAATAGAAACAATCACTCTTTTTTGACAAACTGGAAGCAATCACTTTTTTTTGACAAACTGGAAACAATCACTTTTTTGACAAACTGGAAACAATCACTTTTTTTGACAGACTGAAAAAAATCACTTTTTTTGACAGACTGGAAACAATCATTTTTTTGACAAACTGGAAGCAATCACTTTTTTTTGACAAACTGGAAACAATCACTTTTTTGACAGACTGGAAACAATCACTTTTTTGACAAACTGGAAACAATCACCTTTTTTTGACAAACTGGAAACAATCACTTTTTTTGACAGACTGGAAACAATCACTTTTTTGACAAACTGGAAACAATCACTTTTTTTGACAGACTGGAAACAATCACTTTTTTTGACAAACTGGAAACAAGCACTTTTTTTTGACAAACTGGAAACAATCACTTTTTTGACAAACTGGAAACAATCACTTTTTTTTTTGACAAACTGGAAACAATCACTTTTTTGACAAACTGGAAACAATCACCCTTTTTTTTGACATTTCCAAATCTAACGCATTTTTAGTCCTAATTCACTTTCTCAAATGTTGCCCTAATAAAACAATTCCCAATTGTCTGTGAGCACCGACTTTTACAGAGCTCCCGAATTCGTGACTCTACTTTATTGCACAAAGATAATGCGCAGCGTTCACAAGTAATTGGCTTAGGCTTAACGGCCAACTACAAGTGGCTGTGATGTCTGACGATGAGGAGAATGAAAAAAAAAAATGCGTAAAAAGATCATTGGAGGATAAACGAAATGCTTTCGTAAACAACTTTCTCGCTGGCGAGGATGGGTTAAAAATACCTGAGAGAGTTTTTGGCATCTGTGTCACCTGAACGTGATAGCACGATGGTGGTGAGTTTGAAATGCCTCGTGTTAAGCGAATTAGTGAATGGACCTTCAAAAACTTTTTTTTTTTTCCCTTTCACCTTGTTGTTGTTGTTATGTTCCTTACGTCGTTTGAAGTTTCCTCTAACAAAGGCGAATATTAAAGTGGGCGTTGATTATCGTTTTTTGCATTGTGTTGATGCAAATGATAAAATTACGCCCAACGGAGTAAGATGCTGGTCTTACGACTAGTGGACAAAATGGGCGGAAAAGCGTGAAAACCGCGTTTGCCGTGGATAAAGTGTGAAAAGAACTCATTTTCTCTCGGGATTATATTTAAAGGAGTAATTTAAAGTTTTTCTTTTTCGCCAGAAGAATGCAATATTCGTGTTAATGTTATTCGGACGCCATATTGGACATGATGTGCTGTCTCGGTTTATCCCGTGAGCACGTGTTTGGCTAAACAAAGGGTTCGGTTGTTTTACCTCTGAGCGGCGCTTTTTTTGTACACTTTACTAAATTTTCACGTTTTTGCAAAATTAAACGATAAATTATCGTTTTTTCGTCTCATCGGTTATGGGTTGTCCTCACTGCTTGCTGGAGGAGAGTGATTCTTATCATCATCAATGCACTGCTGACAAAAAAAAATCTTGATCCCATTCATCATAGAAACTGCTAGTTTTAATTCAGAGCTAATTTCTTTTCGTACATACAGTCATTCAAAAAAGTATCCGAACACTATGGTTGATTGCAGAATTCAGAAAAAAATCTGGCAACGATTTTTTTTAAATATTAGTGATCTGGCAACCTTCGTGTCACGTGATTACAGAATTCAGGAAAAATATCTGGAGCGTGTACAGCAACTGTACACGCTCCAGTTACCGTTCACAGCGAACTGGAGCGTGTGCAGTTACTGTACACGCTCCAGTTTGCTGTGAACGGTAACTGCACACGCTCAATATTTCCGTGAGTGAGCCCACACGATCTAGTATCAAAATAATATGACCACCTACAGTCGCTCAAAAAAGTCCGAACACCATGGTTGATTACAGAATTAAAAAAAAAATCTGGCAACGATTTTTTTAGAAATTAGTGATCTGGCAATCTTCGTGTACTAAAGGTTATATTTAGACAATCCTATATTATTAATATTTAGACTGTCGTATGTAAGAAAAATTAGAAAGGGGCAAAAAATTGGTTTCCTCCCCTAAAAATCTTGTTAGTATTATCTCTTGAAATGCTACGTTTTAAAATCCCCACTGATAGTATTATAAATAAAATCCCCTCAAGCAGCTGCTTGCCACAGAGGTCTTAAAAGAGCCTGTCAGTTTATATGCCATAGTAGAAGGTCTGTGAGGATGGCAGGACCTCAGCAGAAAATCCATGCCTTACCCGGGCTCGAACCCAGGTCTCTTAGATCAAGTAGGGGACCGAACCCAGGTCCCTTAGAGCAGTAGCCAAGCATGCTAACCACTCGGCCATGGGTTGGGTTGTTGGGTTGTTTTACCTCTGAGCGGCACTTTTTTGCACACCATGGACTAAATGGCCAGGTCACATGGACCCCGAAGGCTCAGAGAAGGTTCGGGGAGGGGACCCACTGGAACAGCTGTTGGGAGACAGATGGTAGCCTCCCGTCAAGGCCATCCAGCGTGTTCTTTAACGTGCACAGGGTATGGCTCTCGCGCACACGGGGTCACGGCTTAACGTCTCATCCGACGGACGGTGGCCTTTCCAAGCCCATCGGTGTCCCCTACTGACCGTGGGCAGGGCGGGGAATTTTCCGGAGATAAATCTCAACGCTGACCCAGCTGGGACTCGAACCTGGGAACTACAGATTACGAGCCTGGCGCGCTACCAACTGAACCCCCCCCCCCCCCTCGGCCATGGGATGGCTTCACTGATAGTAAGGGAGCAAATTGCTGCTTCTACCTTTAAAACTCTTGACCACAACATTCTACTACCAAAATTTAAAATTTCGGGCACAAATAGATCGTTTGCAATAATGTTTTCGAAGTTTCGGCATTTTCCACCTTTTTTTCCACCGTTAGAGGGCTATTAAACTACTGAGAAATTCGAAAAAAACCTATCCTACTCGCTAAATTATTTTTCAATTTATCTCTAAGAAAAAGGTTGACACTAGGTGTCGATTAAACGAGTGTTGGGAAAATGAGGTTCTTATATAAATCTATTACTGTAGAGTCGGTAGCGCGCCAGGCTCGTAATCTGTAGTTCCCAGGTTCGAGTCCCAGCTGGGTCAGCGGGGGACACCGATGGGCTTGGAAAGGCCGCCGTCCGTTGGATGGTACGTTAAGCCGTGGCCCCCTGTACGGGAGAGCCATACCCTGTGCACGTTAAAGAATACGCTGGATGGCCTTGACGAGAGGCTACCATCTGTCTCCCAACAGCTGTTCCAGTGGGTCCCCTCCGCCAACCTCCTCTGAGCCTTCGGGATCCTTCTGACCTGGCCATTTAGCTCATGGTGTGCAAAAAGTGCCGCTCAGAGGTAAAACAACCCAACCCAACCCTATTATTGTAGTTGATTCATCAGATCTAAATATTTAAATTAATTTCTTTTTTATTTAAAAAATTCAGTTATTTTTTGTAATAAGAAAAAATGGGAGATGGCGGATGGTCTCACTGGGTCTGTGAGATCCATTTATTACAATTATGTTTCCTGTTTAATAATTAATGGGCGAGTCTAAGAGAAATTGCAGCAAGGCACAGCAAAAGAGTGGGCCGAAAAGTACTGAAAAGGAATGGGTCCTAGCTAGCGTCGTTCAAAGATATTCAAGATACAAAATTGTCTGTGAGATCCAACGCGACTAACACTTCAAAATATACGTATCTTTTATAAAGAAACCATTGGAAAAGTTATTAAACTTTCTTACAGAAGATATGTGTTTGAAAGAACTACAACCTAAGAGAAATTACTGTGAAATAATCCTTAAATGGTTGAAAAACGCGCCTTTTCGTCGCCATTGGGCTATTTAAACCTTTTGCAAGTCTTCTGGTTAATAGCCCAAAACGAAGGGTTTTAAATAGACTCCAGTGTAGTTACCCGAAATGAACCGTGGTTCCTCTCCTCACGTGTCCTAAAGAATTCGGGCCGAGTTCAGATGTCAGTGAAGTAGGGAAACAGAGTAGGGAAAAAATCCCTACGCCTTAATGCATTATTCCCTAGGCGAGGGAGGAAAATATCCCTATTTCTCTGCGAAAATGTAATAAAAGCTTCGCAGCTATTTGGCAGTTACGTAAACGTGTTATTGACATTTCAATTGAAGAAGGGAAGATGTGGAACTGTGACCTATATTTATATATCTTTGCGTGTTGCAGAAGCAGACAAAAGTAGGTAGAGAGAGAGAGAGAAAAAAAGAGCGAACGGAAAGAGGAAGGAGGAGAGAAACTCTTTTAGAGAAACTCTTCCAGAGTATCTGACTCTTGCCAAGAAAGCTTGATGTCAACAAAGGCATCCTGCCAACGGTCGATGTAGCGGCGTGAGAAAAACTTAGCCATGGGCGAGCCCGATGACGGGAGAGACAGTTCACCTGAGTTGCGAGAAGCCATGTTAAAGTAAGCTCAATAAATCATACCTTAGAAATGACCGATGCCATTGTGTGCGTTAGAGTGAGCTGAAGCTGACGTCACGACGGAAGAGAAGCCCTGCACGTGCTGCTCTAGGGACTCCTTTCCCTCCCTTGCATCTTATCTTTTGAGTGGGGGGTTTTTAAAAAGCGCTCTGTCATCTTTCTCTTACGTGTTCTTTTTATATATATATATATTTTAAATATATTTTTTTTCGTTTTTCTGACTAGGCTGGTAAGACTGAGAGAGCAGACGAAGGTCGTGGAGGCTGGAGGAGAGGCAGGTCGTTTGCATCCACCACGAGGATGCACGACGCCTCCAGGTTGTCTTGCCTGTCAAAGTTAGAGTGATGACTAGTGAAAGAACTTTTGGTGTTTGACGTAAGCTTTGAGGTTGTTTTGGAAGAGTTTTGAGGAATTAGGGAGGATGGGGAGATGGCACATTTGCAGAGATCTTGGGATGTTGGAATATTTTGAAGAAGGATTTCTCCGGATGATTTATTTATCTATTCTTTGGTGCGGCGATTATTGGTTAAAGAAGGGACTTCGTGAAAATGGATGCGAATTATGTGTCCAAAGTCGAATCATTAATGCCAGAGATAAATATTACTCCTCGAGGCTGAGATCAGGAGCAAACTGGGAATACCCTCTTCTGTCTTAGGAAGAAGAATATTTACTAAACCTAGAACTTTTCTGACATCCAAAATAAAGTTAGAAAATCGTAACTTTTTAAAATAAGTTTGCTACTAAAAATGATTTCTTGCTGTTTATTCGTTTTTTCAATTCATTTATCTTATTTCTTTTTCTATTTTTAGCTCGTTCCGAAAAAAAAAAACGGTGGTAAGGAAAGGTCGTGCCACAGGATTAACAATGTCATCAATGTAACATCTTGCTGTTAACACACCAGATGGAGCAGAGGTGTTCAGCTGTTAGTGTTAGGGTTGTTTTACCTCTGAGCGGCACTTTTTTGCACACCATGGGCTAAACGGCCAGGTCACATGGACCCCGAAGGCTCAGAGAAGGTTGGGGGAGGGGACCCACTGGAACAGCTGTTGGGAGACAGATGGTAGCCTCCAGTCAAGGTTGGGTTGTTTTGCCTCTGAGCGGCACTTTTTTTCACATCATGGGTTAAATGGTCAGGTCACATGGACCCCGAAGGCTCAGAGAAGGTTGGGGGAGGGGACCCACTGGAACAGCTGTTGGGAGACAGATGGTAGCCTCCCGTCAAGGTTGGGTTGTTTTGCCTCTGAGCGGCACTTTTTGGCACACCATGGGCTAAATGGCCAGGTCACATGGACCCCGAAGGCTCTGAGAAAGTTGGGGGAGGGGACCCACTGGAACAGCTGTTGGGAGACAGATGGTAGCCTCCCGTCAAGGCCATCCAGGGTGTTCTTAACGTGCACAGAGAAGGACTCTCCCGCACACGGGGCCACGGCTTAACGTCCCATCCGAAGGACAGCGGTCTTTCCAAGTCCATCGGTGTCCCCTACTGACCGTGGGCAGGGCGGGGAGTATTGGTGAAGAGGAAACTATCTTGTGAACCCCGATAAAAACTATCGGACTTTTTTTGGAGGGTATGTTAAAAACAATCATTCCACCCCCCACCCCCCACCACTTAAAAAATCGCAATTTACGGCAATGAAAACAAAAAGATTCATTGCAGCTCTTGTAAGTGTTACACCAGAAATGCTGAACAAAATATGCATAAAAATCAATATTTTATTTCATATTTAGCGTATGTACGTTGTCACAGTAGTTTTTTCATCTTCCAAAAGCAGTCCCCGTGGCCGCCTAGTTAGAGGGTTGGCTGCATATCAGAGCGACCACGGTTCAAGACCATATATTGCATGGATGTTTGCATTCCTGTGTTGTCCTTCTGCTGAAGTCGCGCTTCCTCATGAATCTATGGCGGGGGATGGCTCATTCGGTCGCCCTCCCAGACTCGTAATCTGCAGTTCCCAGGTTCGAATCCCATCTGTGTCAGCTTTGAGATTGATCTCCACTATCCTACCCTCGATGAGAGAGGGGACACTGATGGGCTTGGAAAGACTGCCGCCGTCCTTTGGATGATAGATAAAGTCGTTGCCCTTTGTGCAGGAGAGCCATGCCCTGTGCACATTAAAAACCACCTGAATGCCTTGATGGGAGTCACCATCTGTCCCCTAACAGCTGGCCAGTGGGGCCCCCTTTCGCAACCTCCTCTGAGCCTTCGGGGTCCTTGTGACCTGGCCATTTATGCAAAACAAAGTACCACTCAGAGGTAACCCAAAACAACTCTGACACATATTCCCAACAGCTGTTCCAGTGGGTGCCCTTTCCCCCTCCTCTGAGCCTTCGGGGTCCTTGTGACCTGGCCATTTATGCAAAACAAAGTGCCACTCAGAGGTAACCCAAACCAACTCTGACATATATTCCCAACAGCTGTTCCAGTGGGTGTCCTTTCCCTTCCTCTGAGCCTTCGGGGTCCTTGTGACCTGGCCATTTATGCAAAACAAAGTGCCACTCAGAGGTAACCCAAACCAACTCTGACACATATTCCCAACAGCTGTTCCAATGGGTGCCCTTTCCCCCTCCTCTGAGCCTTCGGGGTCCTTGTGGCCTGGCCATTTATGCAAAACAAAGTGCCACTCAGAGGTAACCCAAACCAACTCTGACACATATTCCCAACAGCTGTTCCAGTGGGTGCCCTTTCCCCCTCCTCTGAGCCTTCGGGGTCCTTGTGGCCTGGCTATTTATGCAAAACAAAGTGCCACTCAGAGGTAGCCCAAACCAACTCTGACACATATTCCCAACAGCTGTTCCAGTGGGTGCCCTTTCCCCCTCCTCTGAGCCTTCGGGGTCCTTGTGACCTGGCCATTTATGCAAAACAAAGTGCCACTCAGAGGTAACCCAAACCAACTCTGACACATATTCGCAACAGCTGTTCCAGTGGGTGTCCTTTCCCTTCCTCTGAGCCTTCGGGGTCCTTGTGACCTGGCCATTTATGCAAAACAAAGTGCCACTCAGAGGTAACCAAAACCAACTCTGACACATATTCCCAACAGCTGTTCCAGTGGGTGCCCTTTCCCCCTCCTCTGAGCCTTCGGGGTCCTTGTGGCCTGGCCATTTATGCAAAACAAAGTGCCACTCAGAGGTAGCCCAAACCAACTCTGACACATATTCCCAACAGCTGTTCCAGTGGGTGCCCTTTCCCCCTCCTCTGAGCCTTCGGGGTCCTTGTGACCTGGCCATTTATGCAAAACAAAGTGCCACTCAGAGGTAACCAAAACCAACTCTGACACATATTCCCAACAGCTGTTCCAGTGGGTGTCCTTTCCCTTCCTCTGAGCCTTCGGGGTCCTTGTGACCTGGCCATTTATGCAAAACAAAGTGCCACTCAGAGGTAACCCAAACCAACTCTGACACATATTCCCAACAGCTGTTCCAGTGGGTGTCCTTTCCCTTCCTCTGAGCCTTCGGGGTCCTTGTGACCTGGCCATTTATGCAAAACAAAGTGCCACTCAGAGGTAACCAAAACCAACTCTGACACATATTCCCAACAGCTGTTCCAGTGGGTGCCCTTTCCCCCTCCTCTGAGCCTTCGGGGTCCTTGTGACCTGGCCATTTATGCAAAACAAAGTGCCACTCAGAGGTAGCCCAAACCAACTCTGACACATATTCCCAACAGCTGTTCCAGTGGGTGCCCTTTCCCCCTCCTCTGAGCCTTCGGGGTCCTTGTGACCTGGCCATTTATGCAAAACAAAGTGCCACTCAGAGGTAACCAAAACCAACTCTGACACATATTCCCAACAGCTGTTCCAGTGGGTGTCCTTTCCCTTCCTCTGAGCCTTCGGGGTCCTTGTGGCCTGGCCATTTATGCAAAACAAAGTGCCACTCAGAGGTAACCCAAACCAACTCTGACACATATTCCCAACAGCTGTTCCAGTGGGTGTCCTTTCTCTTCCTCTGAGCCTTCGGGGTCCTTGTGACCTGGCCATTTATGCAAAACAAAGTGCCTCTCAGAGGTAACCAAAACCAACTCTGACACATATTCCCAACAGCTGTTCCAGTGGGTGCCCTTTCCCCCTCCTCTGAGCCTTCGGGGTCCTTGTGACCTGGCCATTTATGCAAAACAAAGTGCCACTCAGAGGTAGCCCAAACCAACTCTGACACATATTCCCAACAGCTGTTCCAGTGGGTGCCCTTTCCCCCTCCTCTGAGTCTTCGGGGTCCTTGTGACCTGGCCATTTATGCAAAACAAAGTGCCACTCAGAGGTAACCCAAACCAACTCTGACACATATTCCCAACAGCTGTTCCAGTGGGTGTCCTTTCCCTTCCTTTGAGCCTTCGGGGTCCTTGTGGCCTGGCCATTTATGCAAAACAAAGTGCCACTCAGAGGTAGCCCAAACCAACTCTGACACATATTCCCAACAGCTGTTCCAGTGGGTGTCCTTTCCCTTCCTCTGAGCCTTCGGGGTCCTTGTGGCCTGGCCATTTATGCAAAACAAAGTGCCACTCAGAGGTAACCCAAACCAACTCTGACACATATTCGCAACAGCTGTTCCAGTGGGTGTCCTTTCCCTTCCTCTGAGCCTTCGGGGTCCTTGTGACCTGGCCATTTATGCAAAACAAAGTGCCACTCAGAGGTAGCCCAAACCAACTCTGACACATATTCCCAACAGCTGTTCCAGTGGGTGCCCTTTCCCCCTCCTCTGAGCCTTCGGGGTCCTTGTGACCTGGCCATTTATGCAAAACAAAGTGCCACTCAGAGGTAACCCAAACCAACTCTGACACATATTCCCAACAGCTGTTCCAGTGGGTGCCCTTTCCCCCTCCTCTGAGCCTTCGGGGTCCTTGTGACCTGGCCATTTATGCAAAACAAAGTGCCACTCAGAGGTAACCCAAACCAACTCTGACACATATTCGCAACAGCTGTTCCAGTGGGTGTCCTTTCCCTTCCTCTGAGCCTTCGGGGTCCTTGTGACCTGGCCATTTATGCAAAACAAAGTGCCACTCAGAGGTAACCAAAACCAACTCTGACACATATTCCCAACAGCTGTTCCAGTGGGTGCCCTTTCCCCCTCCTCTGAGCCTTCGGGGTCCTTGTGACCTGCCCATTTATGCAAAACAAAGTGCCACAGCTGTTCCAGTGGGTGCCCTTTCCCCCTCCTCTGAGCCTTCGGGGTCCTTGTGACCTGGCCATTTATGAAAAAACAAAGTGCCACTCAGAGGTAACCCAAACCAACTCTGACACATATTCCCAACAGCTGTTCCAGTGGCTGCCCTTTCCCCCTCCTCTGAGCCTTCGGGGTCCTTGTGACCTGGTCATTTAGCCCATTGTGTGCATTAAGTGCCACTTACAGGTAAAACACCCCAACCCAAACAATCCTTCAGCATCCAGCGATTTGAAAATTTGACATTTAAGACATTATGGTACATTATGCTAACAGGCTGTAAGGATAACATTTGTTACAGGTTGTGTCAGAGCTTTGTTGCAAACAGTTGCTTCATGGGAATTTAGTATTTATTTAAAGACCTCAGGAAATACATTTCTTATTCTTTTGATCCGCGTTAAAAAAAAAGTTTGAAAAACCCTGCGACTCTTGAATCTTCTTCACTTGCTTCATCAACCAAAATCATCCTCCACAAAGTGATGATGTCTTAAATCACACACGTATAGCCCCTTGCTC
Source organism: Ryuthela nishihirai (assembly GCA_038380435.1). NCBI lineage: Eukaryota > Metazoa > Arthropoda > Arachnida > Araneae > Heptathelidae > Ryuthela > Ryuthela nishihirai. Next base: position 67,790,628 of record JAWZYU010000021.1, on the reverse strand, counting down.
CAAACTGAACCTCCCATTCCTATTCCCTCGCATCCCTGTAATTCATTTACAGGCTCTCACACCCTCGAATTTCTCGTCTATCGTTTCCTACCGTCTTCGAAGATGAACAAAAAAGAAACAAATAAAAAAAAATGAAAACGCAGCGAGAGATAAAAGAAGCGCATCGTGTATGACACCGGACGGACAGAAAAATCTCACCAGTCTCTATTGCTCCCAGTCACACATCATTCTCCTCCATCCCCCATCTCCCAATCCTCCTCCTCCTCCTCTCTACTTTCTAACCTCCAATCCTCCTCGTCAACGACGGCATCGCTTCCGCTCCGAACGCGTTATTTCGCGGCAAAGGGCATTCGCCATTCGCGTGCAATTTCCCGAACGCCGCGGCTCCATCTTTGTCAACGACTGTGATTTCCTTCCCTCGCAGGGATGCGGGGATGCTCCCTGCCTCTTCTTCTTCTTCTCTCCTCCAAAACTACTCCCACTGCTCCCTGGGCAAGCACGTGCCACTCGAGTGGTGGGAACAATCGTCATGTCACGTGACCTGTAGGTCCCCCATCGGGCGAATGCGTAACAGTGGTAGCGGCAACGATGCCACTGATGCAGTCAGTCGTCTGCTCAGATGGAACCAGGCGATTCGCATCGGGTTTCGGAAGATGGAGAAGAAGAAGCTGCAGATCCACACATGCTGTCATCTTTTGGCAAACCGTCTTGATTACGTTGAGACCGGACAGGTGGATCGAATTTCTTCTCTGCTGCTGTGTTCTTTAGGAAGTTGGTGATGACGTGAACGAAACCTGTTTGATTCGTTTGAAAACTTTCTTTCTCAATCTTGCAACAAACTGTTAATGGAAAAATTCTTACTAAATCATCTTCTGTTTAAACTTCGGTTTCAGTTTGTTTAAAAGAGAATGAATTTAGCGGTAAGTCGCATTTTTGTTTCACTTAATAACGTTTTCCTTAAGTTTAATACTTTGTGAAGGTTAGGTTGTTTTGCCTCTGAGCGGCACTTTTTTGCGTATAGTGGGCTAAATGACCAGGCCACAAAACGCACAACCTCGCTCAGCGAAAGTTGGGGGAGCGGTTCCACTGCACAGGAGACAGATGGTAGTCTCTCGTCAAGGCAATCCGCGTGTTCTTTAAAGGGCACAGCATATGACTCTACACACACAGGACCACGGCTTTACGTCCCATCCGACGGATAATTTTGTGGGGAAACAAAATGAACGGATGACAAGAAACATCAAGGCTGGATAGAGGAAGGAGGCGTACTGGGCAACTGCTAGAAAGCCGATGAAAGCCTCACGTCAAGGCCATCAAGCGTGTTCCTTAACCTGCAGCGGGTATGCCGAAGGAACCGTCCTCCATCCACACAAGGTGTCATGACTTAACATTAAATCCGAAAGACACCAGTATTTCCGAGTTAATCGGTGGGGAAGCGAAGAAAAATGTCAGCGCAGGCGCAGTTGGCGTAGTATATTATACAATTAATGGCGTAGTATTCTGAGATAGCGCTACCGACTAAGTCGGGGCGCGGATGATTCAGTTGGAAGCACTCCAGGCTCGTAATCTGCACTTTTCCGGTTCGAGTCTCACCTGGGCGAGCTATGAGATTTATTTCCGAAGAGCTGCTCACCCTGACCTCCGTTAATAGGGGACACCGATGGTTCAGAAAAGCCACTGTCCATCGGATGGGACATTAATCCGTGGCACGGTACACGGAAGCCATGTTGGATGGCCTTAACCGAAGGATCCCATATATCTCCTAAGAGCTGTCCAATTGGCTCCCTCCGCAACCTACTCTGAATCCTAGGAATCCTTGTGGCATGGACAATTAGTCCAGTTATACGTTTTATTATGGGCGAAAAAGTTTCACTTAGAGATCAAACAACCCAATCCGATTTTTTGTGGGCAAAAAAGTTCCACTTAGACATAAAACAATCCAACCCAATCCGTCATTTACAGGCAAAAAAGCTCCACTTAGAGATAAAATAGCCCACTTCGTGCTTTGTGAGCAAAAAAAGTTCCATTTAGAGATAAAATAGCCCACTTCGTCCTTTGTGAGCAAAAAAAGTTCCATTTAGAGATGAAATAGCCCACTTCGTCCTTTGTGAGCAAAAAAAGTTCCATTTAGAGATAAAATAGCCCACTTCGTCCTTTGTGAGCAAAAAAAGTTCCATTTAGAGATAAAATAGCCCACTTCGTGCTTTGTGAGCAAAAAAAGTTCCATTTAGAGATAAAATAGCCCACTTCGTCCTTTGTGAGCAAAAAAAGTTCCATTTAGAGATAAAATAGCCCACTTCGTCCTTTGTGAGCAAAAAAAGTTCCATTTAGAGATAAAATAGCCCACTTCGTCCTTTGTGAGCAAAAAAAGTTCCATTTAGAGATAAAATAGCCCACTTCGTCCTTTGTGAGCAAAAAAAGTTCCATTTAGAGATAAAATAGCCCACTTCGTCCTTTGTGAGCAAAAAAAGTTCCATTTAGAGATAAAATAGCCCACTTCATCCTTTGTGAGCAAAAAAAAGTTCCATTTAGAGATAAAATAGCCCACTTCGTCCTTTGTGAGCAAAAAAAGTTCCATTTAGAGATAAAATAGCCCACTTCGTCCTTTGTGAGCAAAAAAAGTTCCATTTAGAGATAAAATAGCCCACTTCGTCCTTTGTGAGCAAAAAAAGTTCCATTTAGAGATAAAATAACCCAACCTAATCTGTCTTTTGTGGACGAATCCGTCCTTTGTGGGCAAAAATTTTCACTTAGAGATAAAAAAAACCCAACCCAATCGCCCTTTGTGGACAAAAAAGTTCCACCTAAAGATAAAACTACCCAACCCAATCGCCCTTTGTGGACAAAAAAGTTCCACCTAAAGATAAAACTACCCAACCCAATCCGTCCTTGTGGAGAAAAAAATTTCCATGTAGAGATAAAAAACAACCCAATCCGTCTATTGTAGACATAAAAGCACTACTCAAAGATAAAAAAACCAACTTTAAAGTTTATCGCTGTAAGTTTTTTCTCTGTTTTTTCTCTGTGATCAGATATCCCTATACGTTTTCTTCTATGGAAGAGGAACTTTCTCGTTTTGTGGTTTAAATGAGATGCGAACAGTAAAACGTTTAATCTGTCTCCTTGATAGTTAAGATATAATAGCTTCATACAAAATAATGCAATTTTGTGGTGGCTGTTCTAGTCTTGAACTTTACAATTTTGTTACAGTGGGTTGGGTTACCTCTGAGCGGCACTTTTTTGCACACCATGGGCTAAATGGCCAGGTCACATGGACCCCGAAGGCTCAGAGAAGGTTGGGGGAGCAGACCCACTGGAACAGCTGTTGGGAGACAGATGGTAGCCTCCCGTCAAGGGCATCCAGCGTGTTCTTTAACGTGCACAGGGTATGGCTCTCCCGAACACGGGGCCTCTGCTTAACGTCCCATCCGACGGACGGCGGCCTTTCCAAGCCCATCGGTTGTCCCCTACTGACCATGGGCAGGGCGGGGAATTTTGCGGAGATAAATCTCAACGTTGACCCAGCTGGGACTCGAACCTGGGAACTACAGATTACGAGCCTGGCGCGCTACCGACTGAGCCACCCCTTGTTACAGTGGATTTAAGGAACAGATATTAGAATTTGGTTGGGAACGGTAGTGTGCAATTTCTTGCGATGCTCGGATCAAAGACTAGGAGAGGTAAGAACAAAAGCATGATTTTGATAAATGTTGTTTGGCTCGTTGGCTCTGAAACTTTGTAGGATCTAAAGAGTCAACAGCTTGGGCAAGAAGATTTTAAGCGTAAAAAGAAGATTAGAGATTAACGATCTAAAGATTCAGCAAATTATATCGAAACATTCCACAGTGAGATCGAAGTGATTTCAACTGAGGCCAAATGATTTAGTGGTGGGATCTGAGGTTTCGATCATCAATCTGAAGTATCAGTTTTGACAAGGAGACCGAAATACTCAAACAGAGGATGAAAAGCTCGGACGTAGCCAAGACAAACCTTTCATCCGCTGTACAGTCGCTCAAAAAAGTATCCGAACACTATGGTTGATTACAGAATTCAGAAAAAAAAATCTGGCAACGATCTTTTTTAGAAATTAGTGATCTGGCAACCTCCGTGTCACGTGACACGGTGGTTGCCAGATCACTAATTTCTATAAAAAAAACGTTGCCAGATATTTTTTCTGAATTCTGTAATCAACCGTAGTGTTCGGATACTTTTTTCAGAGACTGTAGGTGGTCATATTATTTTGATACTAGATCGTGTGGGCTCACTCACGGAAATATTGAGCGTGTGCAGTTACCGTTCACAGCAAACTGGAGCGTGTGCAGTAACTGCACACGCTCCAGTTTGCTGTGAATGGTAACTGGAGCGTGTACAGTTGCTGTACACGCTCCAGATATTTTTCCTGAATTCTGTAATCACGTGACACCAAGGTTGCCAGATCACTAATTTCGATTTTTAGTGTCGGACATGTACTATGTGGTTAAAACATAATTATACAGACAGAACTGTTTTGGATTTCAAAGCAGGCAGACAAGTTTGAGATTTCGCATAAGACGAACCTATTTTCGGGAGTGGGGAGGGTCCACATCCCCCCGTCGGGTTCGTTCCTGCTTAGATGATTCTGATGATCTATCTTGATTTTCTTCTGTTTAACAACTCGAAATTGAGGAAGGCAAACCATAAACTTTTGAGTTTCCACATCACCAGTTATCGGGAATGGGGGTAAAAAGACTACATTCAATTTCACAAAATAAACCCTCATTTAGAAGTCCAATAACGAGTTTACGCGTCTAAAGTCAACAACAGCTGTACACAAAATGTGGGGGGCGGGGTGGCTCAGTCGGTAGCGCGCCAGGCTCGTAATCTGTAGTTCCCAGGTTCGAGTCCCAGCTGGGTCAGCGTTGAGATTTATCTCCGCAAAATTCCCCGCCCTGCCCACGGTCAGTAGGGGACACCGATGGGCTTGGAAAGGCCACCGTCCGTCGGATTGGACGTTAAACAGTGGCCCCCTGTGCTGGAGAACCATACCCTGTGTATGTTAAAGAACACACTGGATGGCCTTGACGGGAGGCTACCATCTGTCTTCCAACAACTGTTCCAGTGGGTCCCCTCCCCCAACCTTCTCTGAGCCTTCGGGGTCCATGTGACCTGGCCATTTAGCCCATGGTGTGCAAAAAAGTGCCGCTCAGAGGTAAAACAACCCAACCCACAAAATGTGATCGATGGCCAAGAATGAGATCGTACTGTATCAACAACAACAATAACAAAAAGAAGTATATTTCCTTGACCTCAGATGTTTCGCCTGTTATTCTTAATCATAACGTTTTCTTGTGGGAAATCATGACACATCGAGAGCGTATAATGAGAAAGATAATCTTTCCGGTTTATTAGATTACGGTTAAGTAAAGACAAGAATTCTTGTAGGTTCAGCCTTGTTATCCAGTAGCGAATAAGAGCGCTCAGTTCCCACATTTTCTTAACTTTTCACGGTGTTTGAGTTGCGATGTTTTCGCTTGACCAAGTACTGTCCACACACACACACACCTCAGAAAGCTAGAAGAATTTCATTTCGTCGATGACGGAAAGGACGGATGACAGAATTCAGAAAAGAAGTTGATAGCAGAGAGGTAGAAGTAGGTGCTTCGCTGCTGAAGCTGAGTCTCGACAGTAGCGGAGATTTCATCGGCACAAACCGCTCGTTAAGGAAGCAGGAGGCACAGCAAGAAACTTTAATCAGTTCTTCCCAGTATAGGCAAGGTGCGATTGGGTAATGACCATACATGTCAGCTAAATGCACTGCGAAATCAGTCTCAGAAAATTTGCGTTCGTTTTTGATTGCCTTGAAGCGTTTTATGTGTGTCTGTTTACATAGCTGTCTTATAAATATTCATTTCCATTAACTCCTAAAGTCTTTACGGCTTATTGAAATTTATCAGACTTTTCTAGAACTCTTTCCAAAATAAGGACGAAAGTTAATGTCATGCTTTAATTCTCACTTGTTGGGTTGTTTTACCTCTGAGCGGCACTTTTTTGCACACAATGGGCTAAATGGCCAGGTCACATGGGCACCGAAGGCTCAGAGAAGGTTGGGGGAGGGAACCCACTGGAATAGCTGTTGGGAGACAGATGGTAGCCTTCCGTCAAGGCCATCCAGCGTGTTCTTTAACGTGCATAGGGTACGGCTCTCCCTCACACGGAGCCACGGCTTAACGTTCCATCCGATGGACGCGGCCTTTCCTAGCCCGTCGGTGTCCCCCACTGACAGTGGGCAAGGCGGGGAGTTTTGCGGAGATAAATCTCAAAGCTGACCCAGCTGGGACTCGAACCTGTGAACTACAGATTACGAGCCTGGCGCGCTACCGACTGAGCCACCCCTGCCCCTAATTATCACTTGTATTTGACAGCAAAAATGTACAGTTCTTTGCACGAGGAAATTTGAAACGTAAATATGACAGATTTTTAAGTGTAAATAATTTCTTAATAGATGGATGGTGTCATTTATTTATTTCAATGTTGTTAAGCAATTTCAGTTCAACCTTTTTACTAACATAATCCACCAAATTTTTAAGAATGTTTTCACAGGCCACCCGAATTATTAGAAATTTCACTCAGAGAACCTAAAACACAATAAATTTGCTGTAGTCTATCTAAATTACAAGAAAGTTTTACAGCCTATGTAAAATATAAAATATTCCCACGGATATATTACATTTCTTACAACCCATGTGAACTGAAATATGATTTGCATAGTCCACCTGAAGTGCAAAACATTTTCTCCAAGCCGCAGGAACGAGGCCTTATTGCTCAATACCAGTTATTGGATTTTTCTGCTTCTAGTTTTTTAACAGAATGTTTCCGTATCCTCATGAGATCGTGAAAAATATTAGGGTTGGATTGTTTGCCTCTTAACGGCACTTTTTTTTTCATACAATGGACTAAATGGACAGGTTACGAAGACCCCAATGTTTATGATCAAGATAGGTGCAGAGAATCTACTGCAGGATACTGCTATTACGAGATAGATGGATGCCTCTTATTAAGACCATCATCCAGCGTGTTCTATCATGTGATCAAGGCATGGCTCTTCTGAACACAGAGCCACGGCTTAACGTTCCATCAGATGGACGGCGAGCTATGCGAGTCCATCAATGTTCTTTAATACACCGAGGATGGAAGGAGAGTTAGAGGGAAAAAAATCTGAATGTACAGTCGCTCAAAAAAATATCTGAACACTAGGTTGATTACAGAATTCAGAAAAAATATCTGGCAACGATTTTTTTAGAAATTAGTGATCTGGCAACCTTCGTGTCACATGATTACAGAATTCAGGAAAAATATCTGGAGCGTATACAGCAACTGTACACGCTCCAGTTTGCTGTGAAGGGTAACTGCACACGCTCCAGTTTGCTGTAAAGGGTAACTGCACACCCTCCAGTTTGCTGTGAACGGTAACTGCACACGCTCAATATTTCCGTGAGTGAGCCCACACGATCCAGGTTTTTGTGAGCTCACACGATCCAATGTGCTCTGAACATTAACCGCAACCGCTCCAGTTTGCTGGGAACGGTAACTGCACACGCTCAATATTTCTGTGAGTGGACCCACACGATCTAGGTCTTTGTGAGCTCACACGATCCAATGTGCTGTGAACATTAACCGCAACCGCTCCAGTTTTCTGTGAACAGTAACTGCACACGCTCCATATTTATTGCATTATATATTCATACGCATTATATATATTAAAAAAATATCCGAACACTAAGATTGATTACAGAATTCAAAAAAATATCTGGCAACGATTTTTTTTTTGAAATTAGTGATCTGGCAACCTTCGTGTCACGTGACACGGTGGTTGCCAGATCACTAATTTCTAAAAAAAAATCGTTGCCAGATATTTTTTCTGAATTCTGTACTCAACCATAGTGTTCGGATACTCTTTTGAGCGACTGTACCTCATCAACTAGTAGATATCCATATAGTAACCAGTGGACATCCGCACAATATTTTGCAGTAAGTCGAGTATAAATCTGCACATAAACTAGTTGTTATCTACATAATAACTAGTGGAGATATATCTAATAATTAAATGGGTTAATACAGTAACTAGTGGGTATCCAGGCAGTAATTTAATTAGCTCAGTTATCCAATTCCACGGTTCATCAGCGTCTGCTGGGTAATTTAGATTATTATGTTGCATTTATTCGTATTATGACAAACGAATGGGGAAAAATTTATGTTTAACCTGGCTGGTGGGATCCGTACCCACGACTTTTTGATAACAAGTCAGGTGCTCTGACTGCTCAGCATGTTATCAGGAGGTCGTGGGTTCGGATCCCACCAGGTTAAAGGCAATTTTTCCCCATGTCTTTGTCATCTTGTGAATAAATACAGCATGATAGTGTAAATTACTTATCATGCATATATAGTGTTAATTAACCACTACGAACTGATTTATTTATAGGCCAGTGGTGCTTCCGCCAACATTAGAGAACTTCGGCAAAAAATTCAAAGAAGTGGATTTGCCACCACATTTCGTCGATATTCTAGGTTGGGTTGTTTTACCTCTGAGCGGAGGGGCGGGGGTGGCTCAGTCGGTAGCGCGCCAGGCTCGTAATCTGTAGTTCCCAGGTTCGAGTCCCAGCTGGGTCAGCGTTGAGATTTATCTCCGCAAAATTCCCCGCCCTGCCCACGGTCAGTAGGGGACACCGATGGGCTTGGAAAGGCCGCCATCCGTCGGATGGGACTTTAAGCCGTGGCCCCGTGTGCGGGAGAGCCATACCCTGTGCACGTTAAAGAACACGCTGGATGGCCTTGACGGGAGGCTACAATCTGTTTCCCAGCAGTTATTCCAGTGGGTCCCCTCCCCCAACCTTCTCTGAGCCTTCGGGGTCCATGTGACCTGGCCATTTAGCCCATGGTGTGCAAAAAATTGCCACTCAGAGGTAAAACAACCCAACGTTAAAGAACACGCTGGATGGCCTTGACGGGAGGCTACCATCTGTCTCCCAACAGCTATTCCAGTGGGTTCCCTCCCCCAACCTTCTCTGAGCCTTCGGGGTCCATGCGACCTGGCCATTTAGCCCATGGCGTGCAAAAAAGTGCCGCTCAGAGGTAAAACAACCCAACAACAACCCAACCTCTGAGCGGCACTTTTTTGCACACCATGGGCTAAATGGCTAAGTCACATGGACTCCGAAGGCTCAGAGAAGAATGGGGGAGGGGACTCACTGGAACAGCTGTTGGGAGACAGATGGTAGTCTCCCGTCAAGGCCATCCAGTGTGTTTTTTTTAATGTGCACAGGGTATGGCTCTGCCGCACACCAGCACACGAGGAGACTTTACGAAATTTCCCTTAATAGAGGCAACAGCAGTGGCCGTTGTGTGGTTGGAAAGATCGTCGTCCGTCGGATGCGACGTTAAGCCAGGGCTCTGTGTGTAGGAGAGCCATGTTCTATGCACTTTAAAGAATACACTGGATGGCCCTGACGGAAGGATACCATCTGTCTCGTAACAGCAATCCAGTGGGTCCCTTCTTCATACTTCTCAGAGCCTTGGGTCCTTGTAACCTGGCCATTTAGACTGATGTACAAAACTGCCGTTCAGAAGTAAAGCAACCCAACCCAATCCCCACTCTTCTCTAAACCCTTGGAGTCCTTGTGACCTGGGGGGGGGGATTCTCAGTCGGTAGCGCTCCAGGCTCGTAATCTGTAGTTCCCAGGTTCGAGTCCCAGCTGGGTCAGCGTTGAGATTTATCTCCTCAAAATTCCCCGCCCTGCCCACGGTCAGTAGGGGACACCAATGGGCTTGGAAAGGCCGCAGTCCGTCGGATGAGACGTTAAGCCGTGGCCCCGTGTGTGGGAGAGACATAACCTGTGCACGTTAAAGAACACGCTGGATAGCCTTGATGGGAGGCTACCATCTGTCTCCCAACAGCTGTTCCAGTGGGTCCCCTCCCCCAACCTTCTCTGAGCCTTCGGGGTCCATGTGACCTGGCCATTTAGCCCATGGTGTGCAAAAAAGTGCCGCTCGAAGGTAAAACAACCCAACCCAACTCCCGCACACGGGCCACGTCTTAACATCCCATCCAATGGACGACGGCCTTTCCAAGCCCATCGGTGTCCCCTACTGACTGTGGGCAGGGTGGGGAGTTTTGCGGATATAAATCTCAACGCTGACCCAGCTGGGACTCGAACCTGGGAAGTACAAATTACGAGCCTGGCGCGCTACCGACTGAGCCACCCCCGCCCATTTCGATGCTCTAGATTCTAACCATCAGAGTGAACTTTATTTATGCAAATATTAACTGTTGTAGAGTGCTTTTCCTTTGCATTTCTCGTGTTTAAGTTAATAGGGAAGGATTAAGAGTGCTGAGCACAATCTGACCCTTCTGTGTCTTCAGTTATACGGAAAATAACCTATTATTATTTATTTATTGAGAATCATGATCATCTGTATCATATACCAACAACACAAGGTCATTAATAAGAATGATCGTAACACTAAATTACGATGATGGCAACTGATATTGGCAATGACAAATGACACTCACAGAACCTTAGTCTCAACAACATCTTATTTTAATTACGGCAGAGTTAAGTTTAAGAACTGACTCATGATCGTCCTTCTCTTGATTTTCTTACATCATTCAGCAGCGTCATCAGTGAGCTGGCTGATCATCCATCAGATCCGTACATACCTTTGTACCTGTTTCATCCCCTCGCAAGACGTCAACCTTGGTCGGTTTGCGTTATTGCGAATTGTTCCAGTGAGGATGACATGCCCCCACTTGTTGTCCTTCTTGCAGCTTGAGCGGTTAGAGGAGAGGGACGGTTAGAGGAGAGGGAGTCAAGGCGATAAGCATCCATAGAGAGTAAGAGTAATGTGTTTGGCACAGTAAAGGAGAAGCGGAGGGAAGAGGGAGGGATGTGGAGAAGCTGGATGCATTCGGCATCACAATATTTTCATTCCCAAATGACGAGTTGGTAGTGACAGGTCTGGATCCTCCCCAACTCTTACAACGCCGAACAGAGGGTTCGAGGAAATGAAAGAGAGATGAGGAAGAGGAAGAGCGGACAAAAGCCTGCGAGGATGGTGCACGGAAGTATCGGATGTGAAGTTGACTGCGTACGAGTTTTGACAGGAGCCAGATGAAGTGAACGGATGGAAAGATGAAGAAACTCATCGTTTTGGAGGAAGAGAAATTAAAAATGGCAATATAAGTGTCTAGTGAATGCATGTTTAATTTAAACGCTGGCTTTGTTTACATTTTCAGGTTGCTTCAGTTGCGAGTTTCATATTTTCGGTATTGCTTCTAGAAACTTTAACCGAAATTCTCCGAGATTTCGTTTCGTCGCTTAAGTAGCAAACAAACTGTTGGCGCTCCAGAGAGATCGCCCTTAGCATTCGTGGGGCCCGGGGCAAAAATATTTTTGTGGGAATCCCTTGTTTTTCATTTGAACCAGAATAAAAATCGGTAGATGTGTGTGTGTGGGGGGGGGGGGGGGGATTAAGGTAGATTTCTCGTTTCTATTATCACACTATTTTAATTTCCTTCTGTTTTTCCTTCTGTATTGTTTCTTGAAAGTAATTATTTTCTAATTTTTGTCCGTTTTTTTTTTTATTTTTTTTTCGCAGTAGTGCAACCCCACGAAGTTGGTGAAGCTGGTAGCGGATATCTCGTAACGTGATTTTCTCAGATTTGAGTTCTTGATGTGGTTACAGTCGCTCAAAAAATATCCGAACACTAAGATTGATTACAGAATTCAGAAAAAATATCTGGCAACGATTTTTTTTAGAAATTAGTGATCTCGCAACCTTCGTGTCACGTGACACGACGGTTGTCAGATCACTAATTTCAAAAAAAAAAAAATCGTTGCCAGATATTTTTTCTGAATTCTGTAATCAATCTTAGTGTTCGGATATTTTTTTAATATATATAATGCGTATGAATATGCAATGAATATGGAGCGTGTGCAGTTACCGTTCACAGCAAACTGGAGCGGTTGCAGTTAATGTTCACAGCACATTGGATCGTGTGAGCTCACAAAGACCTAGATCGTGTGGTCTCACTCACGGAAATATTGAGCGTGTGCAGTTACCTTTCACAGCAAACTGGAGCGTGTGCAGTAACTGCACACGCTCCAGTTTGCTGTGAACGGTAACTGGAGCGTGTACAGTTGCTCTACACGCTCCAGATAGTTTTCCTGAATTCTGTAATCACGTGACACGAAGGTTGCCAGATCACTGATTTCTAAAAAAAGTTGCCAGATATTTTTTCTGAATTTTGTAATCAACCATAGTGTTCGGATACTTTTGTGAGCGACTGTACAAAGGCAATAGCAAGCATGAATTTATTTCCCTAAGTTATGTTTTCGCCTAATTTTTTTATTTGGTCTGTATGGAGATTAAAAACCAACACATTCAGTCTCACACTTAATCAGATCTGATTTGCCTCTTTAGTTGGCTGCGCCTACTAAATTGGCCCAATCCAAATGAGACAAGCTCAGAGCTCGAGCTTGTCTCATTAGGATTGAGCCAATCAGCGCAGCTTGATTGGGTTCTAAGGGTTAGAGAAGAAGGTTGGGATACGTTTTTTTCACATAATCGGATAAATGGCCAGGTCACAAGAACTCAGAGAAGATTGGGGGATTGGATTGGATTTTTTTACCTCTAAGCGGCCCTTTTTTTGTCCACCAAAAATGAGCTAAAAATATAAATCAAAAAATTTAAAATATACCTATCTTCCTAGGGGCGCGTGTGGCTCAGTCGGTAGCGCGCCAGGCTCGTAATCTGTAGTTCCCAGGTTCGAGTCCCAGCTGGGTCAGCGTTGAGACTTATCTCCGCAAAACTCCCCGCCCTGCCCACGATCAGTAGGGGACATCGATGGCCTAGGAAAGGCCGCCGTCCGTCAGATGGAACGTTAAGCCGTGGCTCCGTATGCGGGAGATCCATACCCTGCGCACGTTAAAGAACATGCTGGATGGCATTGACGGGAGACTACCATCTGTCTCCCAACAGCTGTTCCAGTGGGTCCCCTCTCCCAAACTTCTCTGAGCCTTCGGGGTCCTTGTGACCTGGCCATTTAGCCCATTGTGTGCAAAAAAGTTCCCCTCAGGGATAAAACAACCCAACCCTATCTCCCTATAGGGCCCAAAAAGTAGGAAATGAACCTGAAGCATATCGATATTACAGTAGGTCGCTGAGTTCGTATTATCTTCAAAGGAAGATAAGGCGCCGGCAATCTTGTCGAGTAGGTAAATTGGCGCCCTATCTTCCTTTGAAGAGAATACGAACTCAGCGACCAATTGCACCATCGATATGCTTTAGGTTTATTTTCTACTTTTTAGGGTCCTATTGGAAGACAGGTGTTTTTTAAATTTTTTAATTTATTTTTTTTATTGTCGCTAAAAATGCTTACCTTCTAAAACTTTGATTATTACTCATAAACATCAAGTCACCTTTCAGGTAGCCCAAGACATTGGAGACGTCACAAACTTTAATTTGAGATCCGACTCGTTAATGTCGACCCTGCGAAAATCCTCCCTCCCACATTTTATCAGGGGGGGAGGAATAGTGGGGGCAAAATTCGAAATAGTTTACGACCGTCAGTATATGAGCTTTCATTTGATACCTAACTTGTTATTGTAGATCCTCGAGTTGGGAAATATAGTGGAAAGACTTTTACATTTCCCGTTTTTTGCGGGGGGGGGGGGAGGGCGGAACGCACGGGGTATCAATTTTTCATAGCCTACGACACTCCCCGCGTTACATGCTTTTATTCGACACAAAGCTCGTTACTTTCCGCATTCGTGTTCAGTAGATATAGGAGAAGAATCATTTTCATATTCCCCTCTTTTTTAGGGGGGAAGAAAGTATGAGGGGTCAATTTGGGGTAGCCTACGACATTCCCTGCGTCAAAAGCTTTCATTTGACGTATAACTTGTTACTTTTGGCATTATCGTTCTGGAGATATAGCTTAGAAATAGTTTTCACATTTCTCCTTTTTTAAGGGGGAAGAAAGCAAAAGAGCTCAGCTTTTGATAGCCCACGACACTCGACGTGTCAGAAGCTTTCATTTGGCACGTCAATGATTAAGTTTCTCCATCGCGTTCGAAAGATATGGTGGAACAACGTTTTGTCAAATCCAAAAACAATAGGATGATAGGTAATAATAAAAATGTCCAGGTCACAAGGACTCCAAGGGTTTAGAGAAGAGTGGGGATTGGGTTGGGTTGGGTTGTTTTACTTCTGAGCAGCACTTTTTTGCACACCATGGGCTAAATGGCCAGGTCACAAGGACCCCGAAGGCTCAGAGAAGGTTTTGGGAGGGGACCCACTGGAACAGCTGTTGGGAGACAGATGGTAGCCCCCCGTCAAGGCCATCCAGCGTGTTCTTTAACGTGCACAGGGTATGGCTCTCCCGCATACGGGGCCACGGCTTAACGTCCCATCCGACGGACGGCGGCCTTTCGAAGCCCATCGGTGTCCCCTAATGACCGTGGGCAGGGCGCGGAATTTTGCGGAGATAAATCTCAACGCTGACCCAGCTGCGACTCGAACCTGGGAACTACAGATTACGAGCCTGGCGCGCTACCGACTGAGCCCCCCCCCCCCCCCGCCCCCCAGGTCACAAGTACTCCAAGGGTTTAGAGAAGAGTGGAAATTGGGTTAGGTTGCTTTACTTCTGAACGGCAGTTTTGTACATTAGTCAAAATGGCCAGGTTACAAGGACCCAAGGCTCTGAGAAATATGGAGAAGGGTACCCACTGGATCCTCAGAGCCCTTTTTTCGCACATAGTGGTTTTGTTGCTTTCCTCAGAGGTAAAACAACTGAACTCTTTTTGGCTAAACAGTCTGTTTTTCATTCATTGCAAGAGGGTTGGGTTGTTAGGAGACAGATGGTATCCTTCCGTCAGGGCCATCCAGTGTGTTCTTTAAAGTGCATAGAACATGGCTCTCCTACACACAGAGCTCTGGCTTAACGTCGCATCCGACGGACGACGATCTTTCCAACCACACAACGGCCACTGCTGCTGCCTCTATTAAGGGTTGGGTTGTTTCTCCTCTGAGCGGCACTTTTTTGCACACCATGGGCTAAATGGCCAGGTCACATGGACCCGAAGGCTCAGAGAAGGTTGGGGGAGGGGACCCACTGGAACAGCTGTTGGGAGACAGATGGTAGCCTCCCGTCAAGGCCATTCAGCGTGTTCTTAACGTGCACAGGGTATGGCTCTCCGCACACGGGGCCACGGCTAACGTCCCATCCGACGGACGGCGGCCTTTCCAAGCCCATCGGTGTCCCCTACTGACCGTGGGCAGGGCGGGGAATTTCGCGGAGATAAATCTCAACGCTGACCCAGCCTGGACTCGAACCTGGGAACTACAGATTACGATCCTGGCGCGCTACCGACTGAGCCCCCCCCCCCCCAGGTCACAAGAACTCCAAGGGTTTAGAGCGGAGTGGGGATTGGGTTAGGTTGCTTTACTTCTGAACGGCAGTTTTGTACATCAGTCTAAATGGCCAGGTTACAAGGACCCAAGGCTCTGAGAAGTATGGAGAAGGGTACCCACTGGATTGCTGTTAGGAGACAGATCCTTCGTCAGGGCCATCCAGTGTGTTCTTTAAAGTGCATAGAACATGGCTCTCCTACACACAGAGCCCTGGCTTAACGTCGCATCCGACGGACTTCGTAAAGTCTCCTTTGTAACAACTGACCAGTGGTTCCTCTTCCCTTTCACAACTCTGAGTTTTCGGGGGCTTTGTGACCTGGCCATTTAGTCTACTATATACACAAAAGTGTCACTCAGAAGTAAAACAACCCATTTTAGTTGATAGCTCTCTAACGTCTCAAACACGAAAAGCCAATATAGCACGTAAGACAAAAAAAAAATGGATTGACGGATAGGAAAATAAGTTAAAAAATATGGAAAAGCTTCTATAAAACAAAAACTAAATAAATAGTTCACTCTCGTTGAAACGATTTTAATTTTTTTTTCATCGCAGGAAAAAAAAAATAGCTAATGGTAAATCGATAGCAATCGCACGCAGGTTTAGCTAATGTTAGCATTGATGTCCTCGTTGTTACTACAATGTCGCTCCTTTCAGAATAACAACCCAGAAATCACCTTTTTTTGGCTATGCAGCGTTTGCTACATAAATCGTTATTGCTGCAGGTGGAAAGATTTGGAAGGAGAAAGCTTTCGGATGGAAAATAACTTCGGGAACGGGAGAAATGTTCGAACGTTCTTTCTTTTCATTCGAATGAGACAAGAGCTTAATGGTTGAAGGGATGCTGAAGAAGACGTTTCTCGAAACATTCAGGTTGTCATGGTGTGTGTGCGTGTGTTTATCTAAAGCGACGAGTTGGAAGTGAAAGACTCTGATTTTTGTTGGATACTAGAAATCAACTCTGATTTTGATCTAATTTTCGGTGTTTGCCTATATGTCTGGGCGGGGGTGGCTCAGTCGGTAGCGCGCCAGACTCGTAATCTATAGTTCCCAGATTCGAGTCCCAGCTGGGTCAGCGTTGAGATTTATCTCCGCAAAATTCCCCGCCCTGCCCACGGAGTAGGGGACACCGATGGGCTTGGAAAGGCCGCCGTCCGTCGGATGGGACGCTAAGCCGTGCCCCGTGTGCGGGAGAGCCATACCCTGTGCACGTTAAAGAACACGCTGGATGGCCTTGACGGGAGGCTACCATCTATCTCCCAACAGCTGTTCTAGTGGGTCCCCTCCCCCAACCTTCTCTGAGCCTTCGGGGTCCATGTGACCTGGCCATTTAGCCCATGGTGTGCAAAAAAGTGCCGCTCAGAGGTAAAACAACCCAACCCAACCTATATGTGTGTTTATCGTCATCCCCACTCCCAAAAATTGTTCGTGGGGGGGGGGGGGGGTTGTGCTCAGTCGTGGGGCACCAGCCTCGAAATCTGCATTTCTCAGGTGCACGTTAAAGAACAAGCTGGATGGCCTGGACGGGAGGTTACCATCTTTCTTCTAACAACTGTTCCAGGGGGTTCCGTTCCCCAATTTAAGATGCCGTTCCTCATCTCTAACTCATGTTGATGAAACTCCCCGACGCTACGGTGAAATAGAGGCGGGGGGGGGGGCTCTCAGTTGGTAGCGCTCTAGGCTCGTAATCTGCATTTCCGAGGTTTGAGTCCTACCTGGGCCAACTTTGAGTTTATCTCCGCAAAACTGCCCTCTCTCGGTCAGTAGGGGACATCGATCGGCTTGAAAAAACGTCGTCCGTCGGATTGGATGTTAAACCGTGGTCCGTGTGCAGGAGAGCCATACACTGTGCACGTTAAAGAACACGCTGGAGACCATCTTTCTCCAGCAGTTGATCCAGTGGGTTCCCTCCCCCAACCTTCTCCGAGACCTCGGGGTCCTTGTGGCCTGGCCATTTACCAGTATGTGCGAAAAAAGGGCTCCTCAGAGCCCTTTTTTCGCACATACTGGTAAATGGCCAGGCCACAAGGTGCTGCTGCACATACTGGTAAATGCTGGCCACTATGTGCGACAAGGTGCTGCTGCACATACTGGTAAATGGCCAGGCCACTATGTGCGAAAAAAGGGCTCCTCAGAGCCCTTTTTTCGCACATAGTGGTTTTGTTGTTTTCTTCAGAGGTAAAACAACTGAACTCTTTTTGGCTAAACAGTCTGTTTTTCATTCAATGCAAGAGGGTTGGGTTGTTTTACCTCTGAGCGGCACTTTTTTGCACACCATGGACTAAATGGCCAGGTCACATGGACCCCGAAGGCTCAGAGGAGGTTGGGGGAGGGGACCCACTGGAACAGCTGTTGGGAGACAGATGGTAGCCTCCCGTCAAGGCCATCCAGCGTGTTCTTTAACGTGCACAGGGTATGGCTCTCCCGCACACGGGGCACGGCTTAACGTCCCATCCGACGGACGGCGGCCTTTCCAAGCCCATCGGTGTCCCCTACTGACCGTGGGCAGGGCGGGGAATTTTGTGGAGATAAATCTCAACGCTGACCCAACTGGGACTCGAACCTGGGAACTGCAGATTACGAGCCTGGCGCGCTCCGACTGAGCCACCCCCGCCCCCCATTGCAAGAAGAAAGCGATAATAACACTAGATAACAAATTGAAACTTTTTTTCTAACATTGGTCAAATAGCATAATTTTAATTAATTTTGGGGTGCTGAATTCAAATAAAACTGCGAAAAATCTGCAGAACGAACAGTTTTTTTTAAATTACGGATTAATGTATTTCAAATTTCAATGAATACGCCTATCTGGGAAATGAAAAATGTCACTATTTTATTAAATTGCAACTTAAAACTCATTAATTAATTACATGATTACAGTGAAAAAATTAGAAACATCACAGTTATAGATCATTGAATATAAAGTAACAAATGACATAATATTGAAACGCAAAATAAGAAAACATGGGTAAGGACTTTTTATACTTACAAGAAGTTCATTTTTGTCTTTTATGTGCTGAAGTATATTCCTTCTGCAAGAACCAGCAGTAGTCACCAATCATTGTTGGATCCCACCAACCTTGGTATGTCTCCTCCATGGTTCGTAAATCCTGGTGAAATCTTTCCCCTTGCTCATCACTGAGAGCTGCTAAGTTCTTGGGAAAGAAGTCGAGATGCGAGTGCAAGAAATGGATCTTCAAAGACATTCGGCAGCCAAGATTTTCATAATTTTTGAGAAGATCTCGAATGAGCTGATGTAGTTTTCCTCTTTGCGATTCCCCAGAAAACCTGGACCACAGACCTGAAGGATTTCCATGCAGTGCGCTCCTTCACAGCCAGTTTTCCTTCGAAGACAGTATCATTCAGTAATTTCCTGATCTGAGGACCAACAAAGATCCCTTCTTTGAGTTTGACATAACTTAGTTTCGGAAATTTTTCCTTTAAGTGCAAAAACCCTTTACTAGTTTTGCCCATAGCCTTTACAAAGTTTTTCCTAAGCTCCAATTTTATGTGTAGTAGTGTAAGCAGAACATCAGAGGGGTCAGCTAGAGGCTTATACCTCACATTACTCTTTCCAGGAATAAAAAGGTCTTTTGGGCCAATCCTTTGTTTTGTAGTGTTCCTTTCTGGTCCTATTGTTTTACAAACACAGAAAACAGCAAAATTTTGTGAAGCCTCATTGAAGCTCGAGCAAGAGAGATATTACTTTTGTGCTGAGGTATCTTCCTTCCACATATTGTCCACTTCAACTGATCATATTTTATAGAAGTGATTGTTGTTTCCATGCTTTCATCAGTTTTCTTCCTTCCCAAAGCGTGTGTCACTGGAATGGAAGGTTTTTGGTTTCCTTTATGCAAAAGGACAGCTTTTAAGCTGAATTTTGACGAATCTATAAATAGACGGCATTCCTTAGGGTCTGAGTTGTTCCAATTTTCTTCCATCAGCCCTGAAATATCTGTGCAGAAACGCAAACCATCTTGCATCTCGTAATAAGCAGATAAAACCAAATTTCTCTTTCTGAACAGAGAAACTCTGGCACCCTTGGCCAGAAGATACCACTCTTTAAATCTTGAACCTAAAATCTGAGCTTGTTGTTTGGAAAGTTCTAGGTCTCGAACAAGATCATTTAGTTCATTATGCTGTATCAGATGAGGCTCGTCTAACTTTTTAAGGGTGAATGTAGGATCAGGATCTGTATGTGCCTCAAAGTCTTCCTCTGATGAATGTGAATCCATCTTCTTGCAGTTGGTTGGAGGTGTTGGTATAAGATCTTCTCCATGAGGAACTGGTCTTATGGATGAAGGCACATTTGGATATTATATTTTACTTTTGTTCAATTTTTGAAAAGCCCGACACTTTTGTTAAACAAAAATAGCAATCATACAAGTGACTAGTTGTCTCATGCCAAACCACTGGAACTGCAAAGGGCATGGATTTTATCTTACCTTTCAACCATTCACTCAGGCCAACAAAGCACGAAATGCAGCACACAGTGGAGCCCATGTTTTGTCCTGATCCCCAAAATGGCATCCAAAATACAAGTTATAGGCTTTCTTCACAATCTTTGTCAAAGAACGACCCTGGGATTTTAAAAACGCCGTGACAATGAAAACAACAAGAATGGCGGTCTGAGGTTAGGTTACCGTTGCATGTTTTCTCCCACTTGGCAATCAGTTTTGAAGTCACAAAAAGTAAAATATCCAGTATCCTCCCAGTTGCCCAGAGGTGTTGGTATAGGAAGACCTTAATAGGAGTCAAAATGGCTAAAAACATAAAAACGTGACGTGCTAGTCATTTTTTAAGGCCAGATCTGAAATCAGCACCTGAAAAATAATAGTTCAAGGCAGCTACAATTGTTGATGTTATAGAAATAAAACCAGTGTAATAGAATTGCGCTTAAAAACGAGGAAGGATAAAGAAAATATAATCACATGGTCCGGTTTGGGGCGGGGGGTGGCTCAGTCGGTAGCGCGCCAGGCTCGTAATCTGTAGTTCCCAAGTTCGAGTCCCAGCTGGGTCAGCGTTGAGATTTATCTCCGCAAAATTCCCCGCCCTGCCCACGGTCAGTAGAAGACACCGATGGGCTTGGAAAGGACGCCGACCGTCGGATAGGATGTTAAGCCGTGGTCCTGTGTGTGGGAGAGAGCCATACCCTGTGCACGTTAAAGAATACGCTGGATGGCCTTGCCGGGAGGTTACCATCTGTCTCTCAACAGCTCTTCCTGTGGGTCCCCTTCCCCAACCTTCTCTGAGCCTTCGGGGTCCATGTGACCTGGCCATTTAGCCCATGGTGTGCAAAAAAGTGCCGCTCAGAGGTAAAACAACCCAAAACAACATGGTCCGGTTCTTGATTTAGAGTAATTACAGGGAGGGTTTCAGATCCGAAATATTTGCCACCCCCCCCCTCCCCTGAATATTGATATATATCGGGTTGTAATTTTTTTCCTTTGCTCAAGGTGGGGATAAATTATTTTTAATTTTTCTAATTCACAAGCCTAACCCCCCCCCCCCCCCCTGTGTGAGGCCAGAAAAAGGACTCCGATGTGCTTGGAAGGCTGCCGTCCGTCTGATGGAACGCAAAGATATGAGCCAATGTGCAGGACAGCCATACTCTGCGCACATTAAAAACATGTTTGATGGCCTTGCTCACATTGGCTAAATGGGCAGGTCACAAGGATCCCACGGGCTCAAGATGGTTGGTTAAAGATGGCTTATTGGACAGCTGCTACAGAATATGGCTCTCCTACACACGGAGTGGCGGCTTAACGCTGCATTCGATGGATGGCAGCCTTTTGAAGCACAACGGTATCCCCTACTTCTCGTCGAGGTCAGGGTGAGGGTTATAATAATAAATACCCCCTCAAGCAGCTACTTGCCACAGAGGTCTGACAGGAGCCTGTCAGTTTATATGCCACAGTAGAAGATCTGAGAAGATGGCAGGACCTCAGCAGAAAAACAACACGAACATCCATGTCTTACCTGGGGCTCGAACCCAGGTCCCGTAGATCAGTAGCCAAGCGCGCTAACCACTCGGCCACGGGACGGCAAAAATACCCCCTCAAGCAGCTGCTTGCCACAGAGGTCTGACAGGAGCCTGTCAGTTTATATGCCAAAGCAGAAGATCTGAGAGGATGGCAGGACCTCAGCAGAAAAACGACACATACAACCATGCCTTACCCGGGGCTCGAACCCAGGTCCCTTAGATCAATAGCCACTAACCACTAGATCCAAGCGCGCTAACCACTCGGCCATGGGACGGCTGGATGAGGGTTAGTAGAAACTAAATATCAACTTTGGTACAGTTGGTCCTCGAGCCCGGGAATTATAGTTAGCCTGGCGCTCTAACATCTGAGTCCACCCTCGCCGTTCCTCCTAAGAATATCTTTATACATTTCAGCCAAAGTCTGTGCCTCAGGCAGAATGCATTCTTTCTCCTGCAGAAAAGATGCTACGAAGTTGGTGATGTTAAGAGAAAGGAAGCAATCTTTCTTCTCCTGAACGTCAAAACCCAATCCTCAGTAACCCAGATAGAAAGCTCTGGATTCCATAAAATCGTAAATCAGGCCCAAACCTGAAACATCTGGAGATTTAGAATACATTGTCCAACTTCGGGTTGGATGTCAGAACAGGAATCTTTGAAAGCTGAGAACAACATCGTCGATGGTCGTTGTGATTCTGCAGACTGAAATATCATCGGTGTCCGTGTCAATATTGCGGAAGGATTCCATGAGAGCAAACTTGGAGCTGAAATACAAAGTAGCTTTCAAAGTTCTTTTGAGAGTCATTTATCAAATAAATGAAGTAAAGAAAAGTTGTTGCGGCAAAATAAAATTCAAAAGATTGTAAGAAGGCGAAATAAATGTCTAAGATGGACACTATTTACAAAAAAAAGCCGTAGTTCAGGTTATATGAATGGACAAGCCACATTTAAATCTGCCTAACTTTGAAGGGAAGTTTTTGTTAAAAAATTGTTACCACAAAATTGAAG
The DNA here is from genome assembly GCA_038380435.1 of Ryuthela nishihirai. NCBI lineage: Eukaryota > Metazoa > Arthropoda > Arachnida > Araneae > Heptathelidae > Ryuthela > Ryuthela nishihirai. Next base: position 67,768,195 of record JAWZYU010000021.1, on the reverse strand, counting down.
ATCTCACTCAAATATTTCTAAACCTTAAATTATTATTAATAATAAAGATACCTTTATTCAACTAGAATAGAATATAAAATATAATAAACAAAAATCAAACACCAAAATAATAAAATACAAATGTTGCCACTATAATTGTAACCAAGGATCACCAAACCCGACCACGTTTCATAGAATAAGTTAAAACTTGGCGTCCTCATAGCTTAAATAATATTCATTGCGTGCCGTTAATATAAATATATGACATAGAAATTAATACTTATATCTTCCTCTGTTTATAAATAATACACAATAAAGAAACTGAAAATCAAAAAATTAACACTATTAAATTAGAATGAAATATGATGAAGGATTCAATATCATAAACACTCAACAAGTATCATTTTAATTTTTGTTAAAATTTTGCCTCAGAGGTTTCGTTCCTAAGATTAATATCTTAAGAATCGAGGCGAGGGGTGGCTCAGTCGGTAGCGCGCCAGGCTCGTAATCTGTAGTTCCCAGGTTCGAGTCCCAGCTGGGTCAGCGTTGAGATTTATCTCCGCAAAATATCCCCGCCTTGCCACGGTCACTAGGGGACACCGATGGGCTTGAGAAAGGCCGCCGCCCGTCGGATGGGACGTTAACCCGTGGTCCCGTGTGCGGGAGAGCCATACCCTGTGCACGTTAAAGAACACGCTGGATGGCCTTGACGGGAGGCTACCATCTGTCTCCCAACAGTTGTTCCAGTGAGTCCCCTCCCCCAACCTTCTCCGAGTCTTCGAGGTCCTTGTGACCTGGCTATTTAGCCCATTGTGTGCAAAAAAAGTGTCTCTCAGAGGTAAAACAACCCAACTTTAAAGCTCTGCAAAACATTTAAGACTGTCATTATTACCTCTCTAAAAAAGCGTTACTTTCACTCAAAAGATTTTTGATTAATGTAGTTTTTTTGTAACCGTAGATTTCATTTATATCCGCAGCAGCATTTTGACTGTAATCCAAGCAATTAATACGGTGCCAGTTAGCCTTTTTTTTTTCTGGACATTTTTCTAAAATTTCCATTACTGATACCAACCCAAGTACCTTACACCTTTACATCCCATGAAAAACCTTTACCTGCAATAGATAGACTTTATATCATATATAAAGATAGATGCATAAATGCAATAGATTTTTTTTTTACAAGAGTTCCACCATTATAATTTGGATATTCTCGGCTTGCAAGAGACCAGATGGACAGATAAAGGTCAGATTCTTAAAAATAATTTTAAATTTCTCTTTTCAGAGAGGGACGACAATAAGCATCACCAAGGCGTGGGTCTGCTTCTCAACAGACACGCTAGTGATGCTCTTCTAGGATATGAGTGCATTAATGAAAGGTTTCTTACAGCAAAATTTCAGACAAGCGTTAAAGACTTGAATGTTATATGCTGTTATGCCTCCACTGAGGATGCCAATGAGGATGAGAAGGATAGGTTTTATGGACAACTTCAGGATATTTTGAATTCTGTCAAGAAAGGAGATATTACCCTTGTACTTGGTGACTTCAATGCCAAAGTTGGTACTGACTCTGACTTTTGGAGAGGGGTGATTGGCCCTTTTGGTATTGGTAGCTGCAATGGCAATGGGCAACGTCTCCTACAGGTAAGTAAACTCAATGGTTTCAGAATAACTAACACTTATTACAAACACCGCGACATACATAAGTACACATGGGTTTCACCTCATGGGCTGCATAGGAATGTGATTGATTATATATTAATTAACAGCAAATGGGCTAGTTCTGTTAGGAATACCAGGGCATATAGGGGAGCTGAAATTGGATCTGACCATTACCTTGTTAAAAGTGTCTTGCAACTTAAACTTAAAAGGTGTCTGCTAGGGTTAAAAAATTTACTTTTAATACTGAAGCTCTGAAAGTCCAAGTTATAGCTAAAGCTTACTGTGATAGGTTACTTAGTCATTATGAAAGTCATGGTTTGCTTACTACTGAAGTTGAGGAATAATGGGAACTTTTAAACAGACTTTTTGGAAACTAACAGTACTCGTTTAGGGAAAAAGGAGCAGAAGAGACAGAATTATCTGAGTGATAAGGCACTTGAGCTTATTTCGGAAAGAAAGAACTGCAGGAATGTCCTTAATCAATACCCTACTAGTCCTAATAGAAAGCATTACAGAGAACTTAATAAACGTGTAAAAGATCAGTTAGCTGCTGATAAGAATCTTTGGCTTGATGGTTTCGCTGACAAAGCCGAGTAAGCAGTTAGACAGCACAACAGTAGAGAGCTGTACGAGACAGTAAATGTTTTGTGTGGTGGTAGAAAACGGACAGGCATACAGGGATTGAAGGATAAACAAGGTAAGGTTATAGAAGGTGAGGATTCCGTCATGGCTAGGTGGGCTTTGTATTTCAGTGATGTTCTGAACAATGTGATTAGCTCTACTCCCATTGTTTTTAATGATGATAGATGCATTACTGGCTTTAATGCGGGCCCTATAACACAGTTTGAAGTTATTTTAGTTGTTTCTAAACTTAAACTACCAGGGGTAGATGAAATTACTACCGAAATGCTTAGAGCTGGGAATGTTTCGGTTACCACTTGGATGACTGAAATTCTGAATATCTTTTATGATAAAGGCATGGTTCCTAAGGATTTTACCAGATTGTTATCCCTATTTCCTACCTATTGTTATCCCTATTGTTATACCTATTGTTATACCTATTGTTATCCCTATTTTCAAAAAAGGTGATCGCAGTTCTTGTGATAACTATAATGGTATCAGCCTACTCTCTGTTCCAGGTAAAGTTCTTTCCATGATTGTGCTTAATAGAATTAAGAATCTGGTTGACAGGCAATTGCGTGATGAGCAATGTGGATTCAGAAGTGGTAGGGAATGTGTGGATCAGATATTTTCACTTAGGCAGATTCTTGAGAAATGTTTAGAGTTTCAGAAACCTTTGGTTGCTAGCTTTGTTGATTTCAAAAAGGTTTTCGACTCTGTTGATCGACATAATTTGTGGTTGATTGTGAGATCATATGGTATACCAGACAAGTTAGTTAACATAATGAAAGCTCTTTATAATAACACTGAGTAATGTGTGAGAGTTGGTAAGGCTTGTAGCAATTGGTTTAGCATTGGTTCTAGTGTTCGACAAGGGTGCATTTTGTCTCCTTTTCTCTTTAGTTCGGTTTTCTTAAATGATGCGGAATTCTTTGCAAGGGAAAATTTTGGCTTTTAATAGTCTAAAGATTTCAAACTTTCTGATTTAGATTATGCAGATGATTTGTCCTTGTGAGCTAATGATGTTGATGAGATGAATTCTTTCATTAGTGCTGTTGATGAGACTGGCAATAGAGTTGGCATGGTGATAAACAGAGAGAGATAAAACTAAAGTGATGAAAATTGATCAGGCAGGTGGTGCTTCAGTCGCTCTGAGTGGTTGTGCCCTTGAGCGTGTCACAGTTTAATTATCTTGAGAGTTATGTAACAGACACTGGTGATGTGTCGCATGAGATTTACTTAGGGATCGCCTCTGGGACTTTTAAGAATCTGTGGAGAGTGTGGAGAAATAGGCTTATACACCGAAAGGCTAAAATTAGACTGTATAATAGTTTGGTTCTTTCTAGGGTTAATTATGGTAGTGAAACTTGGACACTTTGTAAACAAGATAACAGGAAACTTGATGCTTTTGATTCCAGATGCTTACGCAGTATCTTGGGCATTAAGTGGTTCAACTTTGTAACTAATGATGAGGTTAGGCAAAAGAGTTTGCAACCTCCTTTAAGCAGCATATTGTGCAGAGAGAGACTCCGTTGGTTTGGCCATGTTGCCCGTATGGATAATTATAGATTGGCGAATAGGGTTATGAACAGTGTGCCTAAAGGCCTCAGAAAGAAGGGGAGACCTAGGATGCGGTGGGCAGACAATGTCAAACAGGACCTTGTTAGAATTGGTGTGCAGTGGCCAGATGCAGTAGATGTAGCTCACGACAGATATGATTAGAGAATTAAACTGCATGGTCTGGTTGGACCTCCGTAGCCCATGGCTGCTTGAGGATGATGATGATGATGATTGTTTAGCACTTGTCAAAATAACTGCACAATTATTACACAGTCATGAATACTTGAAAGAAGTAAATCAATATATACTAACAGCACAACACGAAAAAGGGGAAGTTAAATTTTAAAGTTACAAAAACAACTTGCAAGCTGGCTAGAAAATGCCTGATTCATTTTCAGAAATATTATTTTAATATTTAAAGAATTTTGGAACTTGAAGCATTTAACTGTAAGTTTTACTACTCCCGAAAATTTACTTCGAAAGAATAAAAATACAACTGTCATAACAAAACTTTCACTAAGATAAATGCGATAGACTTTATACATGAAGTTTGTGTTAACGGATTTTTCAGTGTTCATCAATTTGAGGGAAAATGTTTATGAAGAGTGTGGCAACAGCGTTTGTGTAGAATGTTCCGGCGGCAATAACTCTTCAAATATTGTGAAAAATTTATATTTAGAGAGATTAGAGTGAGATCTTTAATTTATTTCTAGTGATATTTTTCCTTCAAAAGTTTATTTTCAAAGTTACGTAGATTTGAATGCAGTTTTCCATTTATATAGCATGGACTATTTCTTGAAATTCAGGGACAACTGGAGACGAATCCCATTCGCAAAACTCCAGATTGATTTTCTTCTGCGTTCACATAACATTACCTGGTTAATCAATGCTCCATTTTCTCTAAAACCAATCCAAAGTATTCACGCTAGTTTCTTCAAAACACGGTACCTCTTCAAAACACGCTACCTCTTCAAAAACAAGCAAAATATTTAACGTATAAAATCGGAAAATGGAATATATATGTTTCATTTAACGTCTACGAGTGAGAATGGAGAAAATAAAACGTCGAACTCACCACCACTCCGTTTCTTATTTCTTTTTAAAAATACGTCTTTTCTAACACCAGTCGTATCGAAGTTATTCCAATTTGAACAGACTTCCACATCTTAATATCCATGCTCAAGCCATGTTTTGCCGGCAATGACTTATCCAGTTCTAACCAATTCGTCGCTACTGAATTATCGCTAAAACGACGTCCTGCAAAACTGGTTCTCCCCATCAGTGTTACCATGGAGATTTAATCTTCGCGACTCTAGTAACTGTAGCCTGTTCTCGCGCAAAAGTGTCGGTCGTTTGAAGCTCGGTATCAAGAAGTGGTTCCTTCCAAACGGTTACGGTCTTTTCTAATATCTTAAACGTTGAAGGCACTTCCGGCGCTCAGGTATTTTTATTAAATAAGATTTTTTTGGCGTTACGTTCATGGTTCATATGACGCTGAGCTGCCACAGGTATTCTTTACTGTTCTGAGACCGGCAGCAAGGCTAAAAATTCGTATTCCGCAGAAATATTGGTGTCGCGTAGCTTTTAAGTGAAGCAAATGGATATTAAAAGTGGATATTAAAACAAAACAGAATTTCTTTTGGGAAAAAAGAAACGCATTTAATTGCGAATTTTTTTTGCTGTTATTTTGTAGTTCACGTCTTGCTGCTCTCATAAAAAATGAAAAATGAATAGAGTTATTCGAAAATTTTACTAAAAAAAGCCCAAACGTGGATCATGACAGAACTCTATTTTCTTTTTTTAAGGTTTCTAATGTAAATTTTTTTTTTAGTTTGCATCATATTGCATAATAAAGCACATTTTTGTACGTTTTGAACGTTTTAAACTCGCTCAAAAAAGCATCCGAACACTATGGTTGATTACAGAATTCGTAAAAAATATCTGGCAACGATTTGCCAGATCACTAATTTCCAAAAAAAAAAAAAAATCGTTGCTAGATATTTTTTATGAATTCTGCAATCAACTGTAGTGTTCGAATATTTTTTAAGCGACTGTACATGAAAAATATAGTTAGACATTAAAGATAATTCGAAAGATAAAATATCATCACACGTCTTCAACTGTAATGTTCTAGAGTCTCATATATCGTTTCTGAATAGAAAATTATGATATAATTATTATTCCTAGTTGTATACAGAAAAAAATCGAAAGTATTCTATTAAAACCAATCTTTGGCAGCTGCTGGACATGGGTGGTTTTCGAGTTCATACACAAACTGAATCTGCGTGACCTAACCAAAACCATCCCGTTTTAGGCAGAGAGACAACTAACAGCAGTCATCAAGTTCAAAATCCGAAAAGAATTTGAAAAAACGAGAGTAATAATATCATCCAAATATAACATGATCGAAAGAACAATATTTCCCCAAATCCGATAATTATCATTCCATCTCTAGATGATTTGCATGTGGAATTGTTACAAGAGATAATCTAAGGATATTCTAATCCACCTATCAATTCAAAAGAAAATTATTGAATAATTTATTCTTCTGTTTCCCTAAATATAAAAAACAGAGAAAAAATAAATTACCCTCAAGCAGCTTCTTAGAGGTCTGACAGGAGCTTGTGAGTTTAATAATAATAATAATAAATACCTCCTCAAGCAGCTGCTTGCCACAGAGGTCTGAGAGGAGACTGTCAGTTTATATGCCACAGTAGAAGATCTGAGAGGATGGCAGGACCTCAGCAGAAAAACAATACGAACATCGAACCCAGGTCCCTTAGATCAGCAGCCAAGCGCGCTAACCACTCGGCGACGGGATGGCTTGTGAGTTTAATACAACTAAATATAAGCAACAAAGCATAATATTAACTACATATGCCGAAAAATTTAGATTTCTCACCATTCTTGGCACAAAAAATGGTGGTATCGCTTATTGCACACTCTCTTTTTTATTTTCCATTTAAAAAAATATTTTTTTACCTTCACAACCACGAAGGAAGAATATAATGTAATCAAAATAGTTGTGGGAATTTTAATGATATTAATTACGGTATTGTTTCTAAATACTGTAAAAAATTAATATAGGTAATAAATTTATATAAAATATAGCTCACAATTAATAATATTCAATAGGAAGTATTATATAAAAGCAATTATTTTTTTTCAAATTTAATTAATTTTTTTCTTATTCTGGGAATGAACAAATTTCACTAATTAATAATTCACTAATTCACGAAAATTCACTAATAAGTTCGATAATAAATTATAGAACGTATCGGTACATAGGTGGTCATATTATTTTGATACTAGATCGTGTGGGCTCACTCACGGAAATATTGAGCGTGTGCAGTTACCGTTCACAGCAAACTGGAGCGTGTGCACTAACTGCACACGCTTCAGTTTGCTGTCAACGGAAACTGGAGCGTGTACAGTTGCTGTACACGCTCCAGATATTTTTCCTGAATTCTGTAATCATGTGACACGAAGGTTGCCAGATCACTAATTTCTAAAAAAATCGTTGCCAGATATTTTTTCTAAATTCTGTAATCAACCATAGTGTTCGGATATTTTTTAATATATGTAATGCGTATGAATATATAATGCAATGAATACGGAGCTTGTGCAGTTACCGTTCACAGCAAACTGGAGCGGTTCCGGTTAATGTTCACAGCACATTGGATCGTGTGAGCTCACAAAGACCTAGATCGTGTGGGCTCACTCACGGAAATATTGAGCGTGTGCAGTTACCGTTCACAGCAAACTGGAGCGGTTGCGGTTAATGTTCACAGCACATTGGATCGTATGAGCTCACAAAGACCTAGATCGTGTGGGCTCACTCACGGAAATATTGAGCGTGTGCAGTTACCGTTAACAGCACACTGAAGCGTGTGCAGTAACTGCACACGCTCCAGTTTGCTGTGAACGGTAACTGGAGCGTGTACATTTGCTGTTCACGCTCCAGATATTTTTTCTGAAATCTGTAATCACGTTACACGAAGGTTGCCAGATCACTAATTTCTAAAAAAATCGTTGCCAGATATTTTTTCTGAATTCTGTAATCAACCATAGTGTTCGGATACTTTTTTGAGCGACTGTACTCTCCCTAGATCCTTCCTTTGTACAATGATGTGTTAACAACACTTTCGAGATTCAAGTCGTTTATTAAAGCGCTTAATTGATGAATCTGCGATAATTACAACAAAAAAATTCTAAAGTTAAAACATTGTATGACAAAAGAATTAGAAATGCTAATTAACTATCACGATAAATTATGTGAAGTAAAAATTAAAGGGTAGACAAATTCATCATCAAGAGAGTTCTTGGAAAAAATTTCTGATTAACACAATTTCAGGAGCCGAGCGTTGGCATATCAAGCATTAATTTTCAAATAATATTGTTGATCGTAAAATGTGATATGAGGTAAAAGTTAAATCTTTGGTAGTCGTAAAGATAAAACAAATATATTTTTATTTACCATTATTAAATTTTATACAAATATATATTTATTTCTGTACAGAGACTGCGAAAGAGGAGAACGGACAACGGCCAATCAAAAATGAGGCGCCTTTTTCTTTCATTTACTAAAGGAAAATTTAAATTATATAAGGAAAACTCTTTACAGTGTTTTGCAATTTACATTGTTTTACCTCTGAACAGTGTAGTTCCCAGGTTCGAGTCCCAGCTGGGTCAGCGTTGGGTTGGGTTGTTTAACCTCTGAGCGGCACGTTTTTGCACACCATGGGCTAAATGGCCAGGTCACATGGACCCCGAAGGCTCAGAGAAGGTTGGGGGAGGGGACCCACTGGAACGGCTGTTGGGAGACAGATGGTAGCCTCCCGTCAAGGCCATCCAGCGTGTTCTTTAACGTGCACAGGGTATGACTCTCCCGCACACGGGGCCACGGCTTAACGTCCCATCCGACGGACGGTGGCCTTTCCAAGCCCATCGGTGTCCCCTACTGACCATGGGCAGGGCGGGGAATTTTGCGGAGATAAATCTCAACGCTGACCCAGCTGGGACTCGAACCTGGGAACTACAGATTTCGAGCTTGGCGCGCTACCGACTGAGCCACCCCCGTCCCAGGGTCAGCGTTGAGATTTATCTCCGCAAAATCCCTCCCCCCTGCCCACGGTCAGTAGGGGACACCGATGGGCTTGGAAAGGCCACCGTCCGTCGGATGGGACGTTAAGCCGTGGCCCCGTGTGCGAGAGAACCATACCCTGTGCACGTTAAAGAACACGCTGGATGGCCTTGACGGGAGGCTACCATCTGTCTCCCAACACCTGTTCCAGTGGGTCCCCTCCTCCAACCTTCTCTGAGCCTTCGGGGTCCATGTGACCTAGCCATTTAGCCCATGGTTTGCAAAAAAGTGCCGCTCAGAGGTAAAACAACCCAACCCAACCTCTGAACAGCACTTTTTTCCCCCACACAATGAGTAGGTCACAAGGACCTTGAGAAGGTTATAGACCCACTGGCCAGTTGTTAGGAGACAGTTGGTAGTCTCCCGTCAAGGTCATCCAGCCTGTTCTTTAGCGTGCACAGAGGTTGGTTTACCTCTGAGCGGCACTTTTTTGCAGACAATGAGCTAAATGGCCATGTCACAAGGACCCGAAGGCTCAGAGAAGGTTGGGGTAGTCCCATCTCAACGTCCCATCCGACGGACGGCGCTCTTTCCAAGCCTATCGGTGTCGCTTATTGACCTTTGGCAGGGTGGGAGTTTTACGGAGATAAATCTCAACGCTGACCCAGCTGGGACTCGAACCTGGGAACTGCAGATTGCGAGCCTGGCGCGCTACCGATTGAGCCACCCCCGCCACACGGATGGTGGTCTTTCCAAGAGCATCGGTGTACTCTTTCCCATAGGGGAAGGGTTTGTTTTTTGGCGGAAATAAATCGAAACCCTAGCGCATGTGAGACTCGAACTTCGGAACTGTAAATTCTAATCCAGGCGCGCTACCGACTGAGCCTACCCCCCCGCCCTCCGCCCCAGCGCTCAGTGGGAAAAAACTCAACAACTGAAGTAAGGTAATAGCCGATTTATATTACTTTAGGCCTACTAGTAGGAGATTAACTGCTTCATTCCTGTAACAGGTTGATACCAGTCACTACACTTGTTCCAAAGTAAAAAAAAACTTATGCCTGACAGTGATTTTGAAAGCCTTTTATCGCAGTGAAAGACTATTAACAGCCAGACAGTCTCTAATCGTTTCTCTGTGCGATAGAGCACGGAGCCAACGGATCTTTGCCTATCCATTTGCGAAAAGTAGACTCTGCGCTTCAGTGGGGGAAAAAGATGTTGCTTGAGAGATGGAATGAATCCGGACATTGAACGTGAGGATGACAAATAGGTCCAGATGGGATGTCTGCTTTCGAATAAGACGGACCGACCACTGCAGGGACGATTGCCTGGGAGATTTCTAACCACAGCTATGTAAGATAGGGAAAATGAAGAAAAGGGTTTTTTTTTTTTTTCAGAATCTATTGAAAGTGAGTAAGAGAATGATCTGTGTGAAGAGGATTAGACGGAAGATCTTGCATTACAGTGATCAGGCTCCTAGGAAGTGAAGGAGCAACATCAGTTCGTGGAGGTAAATTCTGGATGAATCAAATACTCAAAGAAGGGGTATTATTATAAAATAAGGTACTTTACAGTGAACTTTGACATTGGTACAGTCGCTCAAAAAAATATCCGAACACTATGGTTGATTACAGAATTCAGGAAAAATATCTGGAGCGTGTACAGCAACTGTATACGCTCCAGTTACCGTTCACAGCAAACTGGAGCGTGTGCAGTTACTGCACACGCTGCAGTTTGCTGTGAACGGTAACTGCACACGCTCAATATTTCCGTGAGTGAGCCCACACGATCTAGTATCAAAATAATATGACCACTTACAGTCACTCAAAAAAATATCCGAACACTATGGTTGATTACAGAATTCAGAAAAAATACCTGGAAACGATTTTTTTAGAAATTAGGGATCTGTCAATCTTCGTGTCACGTGACACGAAGGTGGTTTCGGGAACGGTTCGAGAATTTTTTTTTCGACAAAGTTTCTAAATGAAAACAATCTGTCCTATCGTTTTAATTTCAAAATACAAATCATTTTCCCTTTCAGTGAAAACCACCATCGCGATGGGACCCAAGGACCGACAAATCACTGCTGCAGGAATAGAGTCCGCAGTGTCAGCTGATGACACTAAGAGACTGCGAAGTTCACACTTGGACACTTTACGTAGATCACAGGCCTACGATCTACCAATCGAAATACGATCTACGAGAACTGCCTTAGAGTGAACTGCGCAATCGCACTGTCTTTCCACTGACGCTCTGTCGCTGATAATCAGCGACATTCTCTTTCTCAATAATGCTTTAAATCTTTTCCTTCTAACAAACTCTGGAGAATACCCAATCATTTGGAAGTCATCTGAAATCATTTCTCTGTCTCTTCGTTCGCTAACACTGATACAACTGAGAGAGCCACAAACTTTAACAGCTCGCTTTCCACTGCCTGCATCCTATTGAATCTGAAACTCACTCTTCCACGTGCAGCGTGTCTCCACATGAGAGTAGTCAGCTTGCTACGAAAATGTCTCTAAATTTCCGCTGGCTATTTCGTCTTAAACGACTTCCTTCTCTGAGTCGTATTCGACGGTCCTTTCATTAGCATCAAAAGACGGCGAGAAACAAACATCCTGCCGGCACATCTCCTCCTCGCACTCCGCTCCCTACATCTGTACCTATCCTCACATCCACCCATACATTCGCATTTAGAGATAGGGACAAAATTTCCATTATCATTATCTCGATTCTATGGCAAAGATTAAGGAAAATCTCCCCCCCCCCCCTCGGTCATTATGACGCTCAACCCAAATGGCTCCGATAATTGGTCCAGTGGCTTGGTACGGTAAACGAAATCAACTGCTCCCATCAACCGTTTTCAATGGATTCAATCCGCTCCTAAATATTAATAAACTCTTCAGAAACATTCTTACGGGAAATAGAGAGTGAGAGAGGGATGGGGAAAGACTTGGAGGTCGAGAAGGAGAGTTGTTAGGTTGTTTTATGTCTGAACGGTCCTTCTTTCCACACAGTGGGCTCAATGACAAGATCTCAAAGGATCACTGAGGAGGTTGGGAGAGGGAAACCCGCTGGAGAACTTAGGATATACTGGGTGAATCTGAAAAAGTGGGCAAAACTTTACGGGGTGGTAGAACGCAGCTATACGAGCAATATTCGTCATAGAAAATATGGGCGGAACCGCTAGGTGGCGTTGGAAATGGTATAAAAGGGTACCTGGTGTCTTCGCAAATGTGCGTCGGTCCCTATCCCGCAGGTGTGAAGCCTGCATTACAGCTGGCGGCAGCTCTTTTGAGCAATTTCTTTGAGCATGTACCTCAATTACATTCTTGTTAATAAAATGTTTTCTGAAGTATCTCCTCTCCTTCTTGTGTTCATTCTTTAAACGTGACAGTATAAAACTACCTTTTAACTTCTCACCGCTTGCGTTCCGACCATGCATTCTATGACGAATATTGCTCCTATAGCTGCGTTCTACCACCCCGTAAAGTTTTGCCCACTTTTTCAGATTCACCTGTAGAAGGATGCGTCTAGAACCTATCACAAAGTGGACTCGAACATGGAAACTGAAGATAACGAGCTTGGTGATTGAAAAAGGGAAGTGTGTATTCTGGAAAACGAGCTGCTCAATGAGACCAAGCTCGTTCGATAGACCGTGTCCGAAAATGGAAAAGTGCTAATTTTAAGGGGCAGTGTCCCTTAAAGAATAAAGCCACCCTCCCTAAGGCGGAGCTTACCCTTAGGGATGGAGCCTAAGGCGGGGCGTGCAATTAGGCGTACCTTAAGGCTGGAATTACCCTTAAAGATAGAGACTAAGGCGGGAATTACCCTTAAGGATGGAGCCTAAGGCGGAGCGTGCACTTAGGCGTACCCTAAGGTGGGGATTACCCGTAGCGACGGAGCCTAAAGTGGAGGGTGCCTTTAGGCATACCCTAATATGGGGCTTACCCTTAGGGACGGAATCTAAGGCGGAGTGTGCCCTTAGGCGTACCTAAGGTGGGGGATTACCGTTAGGGACGGAGCCCAAGGCGGAGCGTGCCTTTAGGCGTACCTAAGGTGGGGGATTACCGTTAGGGACGGAGCCCAAGGCGGAGCGTGCCTTTAGGCGTACCTAAGGTGGGGGATTACCATTAGGGACGGAGCCTAAGGCGGAGCGTGCCCTTAGGGGGAAGAGTTATAGGTCTTAAAAGTTTACATAGAAGTATGGGCAGAAGTACTAGGGCATATATTTCGATGAAAAACTCATCAAAATCACCAACTACGCCTTTTATAAGTCTGGATATTTGGACCAGGAACAAGGATCTTAGATAACACCCATTGATTACTCCTTTGGTGACATCATTGGCAAGTGCAGGAAAAAAGTGCTGACCAAACCAGCTTCTTTAGGTATGCACATTACGCAAAAATCTATTGCCTAGATAATTCTTTGAATAGAAAATTGCATATTTATTGTCATAATTAACTTCTTTCATCATTCAAAATACTTTTACATCATTTCACATCTTAAAAACGTGCTGTTTTAATTTTTCCACAGACTTTCCATATAAGCCATGTAACTCTGCCCCTATGGAATACTGCCCTTTAAAATGAACACTTTTCGATTTTCGAACATGATCTATCGAACGCAATTTGGTCTCATTGAGCAACTAGTCTTCCAGAATGTACATTTCCCATGGGAGGCAACTCCGTACCCCCAGGGGCGGGGGTGGCTCAGTCGGTAGCACGCCAGACTCGTAATCTGTAGTTCCCAGGTTCGATTCCCAACTGGGTCAGCGTTGAGATTTATCTTCGCAAAATCCCTCCCCACTGCCCACGGTCAGTAGGGGACACCGATGGGCTTGGAAAGGCCGCCGTCCGTCGGATGGGACGTTAAGCCGTGCCCCGTGTGCGTGAGAGCCATACCCTGTGCACGTTAAAGAACACGCTGGATGGCCTTGACGGGAGGCTATCATCTGTCTCCCAACAGCTGTTCCAGTGGATCCCCTCCCCCAACCTTCTCTGAGCCTTCGGGGTCCTTGTGACCTGGTCATTTCCCATGGTGTGCAAAAAAGTGACACTCAGAGGTAAAACAACCCAACCCGCACCGCCAGACTCTCGCGCCGCCAAACATGTAATCTTCAGTTCCAGTGTTCGAGTCCCAACTGTGTTAGAGTTCAGATTTATCTCTGGGAAAGGAGATACCGATCGGTCTCGAAAGTCAATCGCCCGTCGTAAAGCCATATCCATGAGAGTCATACCCAGTGCACGTTAAAGAACACGCTGGATGGCCTTGACGGGAAGTTTCCATCTGTCTCCTAGCAACTGTCCAGCTTCTCCAGGAGAACTTCTTCAGGGTCCCCTTCTCCAACTTTCTCGGAGCCCTTGGGGTCCTTGTGACTTGGTCATTTAGTCCGTGTTGAGCACAAAAGTACCATTGAACGCTGAAACAATTCAAACAACTCTAGCTCCAGATTTTGAACACAAACTCATTTTTAACATCTACTTTCCGACTAAGTGTGAAAATAAGTTCCATGATGCGAACCGATTCATATTGACGTACATATTGCATATTGGATCTCATCAAATGCTATTACGAACAAATCTTTATTAATTTGATCCAATGTAAATTATCGAAAGGCGTTTACCCTGTTCTTTTAGTTAAGGTAAACCTGAAGTTTACATGCACAATCTCGTTCCGCAGCAAATTTATCTCTAATTGGATGCCTGCTCAGGAAACGCCACAGCAGAACTCTTAAATATCGAATGAATATGGTTAAAAAAAAGCCCCCCCCCCTTTTTTTTTAACCATATTCATCCCATCAATGTCCCCAGGGACATTAAGACTGGCTCCATGTGAGGGAGAGCCATTCTCGGTCATACCATCTGATTCCTAATAGCTGTCCAGTGAGACCCAACCTTCTCTGAGTTGTCGGGGTCCTTGTCTCCTGTGTCCTGTCCATTGGAGGCGAGGGTGGCTCAGTCGGTAGCGCGCCAGGCTCGTAATCTGCAGTTCCCAGGTTCGAGTCCCAGATGGGTCAATAAGGGACACCGATGGGCTTGGAAATGCCGACGTCCTTCGGATGGGACGTTAAGCCGTGGCTCCATGTGCGAGAGAACCATACCCTGTGCACGTTAAAGAACACGCTCGATGGCCTTGATGAGAGACTACCATCTGTCTCCCAACAGCTGTTCCAGTGGGTCCCCTACCCCAACCTTCCCTGAGCCTTCGGGGTCCTTGTGGCCTAGACATTTAGCCCATTGTGTGCAAAAAAAGTGCCGCTCAGAGGTAAAGCAACCCAACTTGGTTCAAAACCAAAATTAAGATCTTTAATCTCTTTCCAATCGCATTTTCTCATAAAAAGGTTTATGTCAGATGTTACCGAGCGCTGAGTCAGATGATATAACATGGAACCATTTCTCTTTTTCTGTTCGGTGGCCGAGTGGTTAGCGTGCTTGGCTACTGATCTAAGGGACCTGGGTTCGAGCCCCGGGTAAGGCATGGCTGTTTGTGTCGTTTTTCTGCTGAGGGCCTGCCATCCTCACAGATCTTCTACTATGGCATATAAACTGACAGTCTCCTGTCAGACCTCTGTGGCAAGCAGCTGCTTGAGGGGGTATTTATTTTTATTTTATTTACATTGGATCGTGTGAGCTCACAAAAACCTGGATCGTGTGGGCCCACTAACAGAAATATTGAACGTGTGCAATTACCGTTCACAGCAAACTGGAGCGTGTGCAGTAACTGCACACGCTCCAGTTTGCTGTGAACGGTAACTGGAGCGTGTACAGTTGCTGTACACGTTCCTGAGGTCCTGCCATCCTCACAAGACCGTCTACTATGGCATATAAACTGACAGGCTCCTGTCAGACCTCTGTGGCAAGCAGCTGCTTGAGGGGGTATTTATTTTTATTTTATTTGCATTGGATCATGTGAGCTCACAAAAACCTGGATCGTGTGAGCTCACAAAAACCTGGATCGTGTGGGCCCACTAACAGAAATATTGAACGTGTGCAATTACCGTTCACAGCAAACTGGAGCGTGTGCAGTAACTGCACACGCTCCAGTTTGCTGTGAACGGTAACTGGAGCGTGTACAGTTGCTGTACACGTTCCTGAGGTTCTGCCATCCTCACAAGACCTTCTACTATGGCATATAAACTGACAGGCTCCTGTCAGACCTCTGTGGCAAGCAGCTGCTTGAGGGGGTATTTATTTTTATTTTATTTACATTGGATCATGTGAGCTCACAAAAACCTGGATCGTGTGGGCCCACTAACAGAAATATTGAACGTGTGCAATTACCGTTCACAGCAATCTGGAGCGTGTGCAGTAACTGCACACGCTCCAGTTTGCTGTGAACGGTAACTGGAGCGTGTACAGTTGCTGTACACGTTCCTGAGGTCCTGCCATCCTCACAAGACCGTCTACTATGGCATATAAACTGACAGGCTCCTGTCAGACCTCTGTGGCAAGCAGCTGCTTGAGGGGGTATTTATTTATTTATATATTATATCTGTAACTACAGAAGCTAGAATGGAGGCCATTTTATCAATGTAACACATAGCTGCAGAGAAGAACCATGTCGCAGACGCTGGCTGACACTTTAACAAATCGTGGCTATTTGCCAAAGCAGGAGCATACCTATCTGCTGGTTGGCGGTTTGATGGAAGAGTTACGTGTAACCTCGGTATTAGGGAATCTCAAGTCCCATCCGACAATTATGCCTGGTATTTTTTCTGAGCGGTAGGGTTCAACAACTGGATCATGTCTGGTAATTTATCACGTGGGACCACATCTTCCCGAAGTGTTGTTCTATTTTAAGATGATCTGTAAACTTAATAGCTTGTGCTGGGTTTTGTACACTGTAGGAACATTTGTACAAGGTTTCTTTATACATAAAGAAAGACATATCCATTGGCTTAGAGGGGGGGGGGGGCTCGTAATCTGCAGTCCCTCGTTCTAGTCCCAGCTGGGCCAACGTTGAGATTTATATCCCTCAAAACTCCCCGCCCTGTACTAGGTAGGTGGGGACACCGATGGGCTTGAAAATGCCGCCATTCCTAGGATGGGACGTTAACCCGTGGCCTCGTGTGCGGGAGAGCCATACCCTGTGCACGTTAAAGAATACGCTGGATGGCCTTGACGGGAGGCTACCATCTGTCTCCTAACAGCTGTTCCAGTGGGTCGCCTACTCTAAACTTCTCTGACCCCTCGGGATCCTTGTGACTTGGCCATTTAGCCCATTGTGTGCAAAAAACAGCCGCTCAGAGGTAAAACAACGCAACGTTAAAGAACACGCTGGATGGCCTTGACGGGAGGCTACCATCTGTCTCCTAACAGCTGTTCCAGTGGGTCACATCCTCCAAACTTCTCTGACCCCTCGGGATCCTTGTGACTTGGCCATTTAGCCCATTGTGTGCAAAAAAGTGCCGCTCAGAGGTAAAACAACGCAACGTTAAAGAACACGCTGGATGGCCTTGACGGGAGGCTATCATCTGTCTCCTAACAGCTGTTCCAGTGGGTCGCCTCCTCCAACCTTCTCTGAACCCTCGGGGTCCTTGTGACTTGGCCATTTAGCCCATGGTGTAAGAAAAAGTGCCGCTCAGAGGTAAAACAACCCAACGTTAAAGAACACGCTGGATGGCCTTTACGGCAGGCTACCATCTGTCTCCCAACAGCCGTTCCAGTAGGTCCCCTCCCCGAAACTTCTCTAAGCCCTCGGGGTCCTTGTGACTTGGCCATTTAGCCCATTGTGTGCAAAAAACGTGCGGCTCAGAGGTAAAAAACCCAGCACTGAGCCTTGTCTTAATGACCCTGTTATTTATCCCATTGTATGGAAAAGTTGCATACAAATAAGTAGGCAGCATAGCTGTAATAACTAAAACGTTATTGTTTATTTACGTTAAGCAAACAATCAAAAATTATATCCCATATTTTTTAATATAAAAAAATAAATACCCTCTCAAGCATTTGCTTGCCACAGAGGTCTGACAAGAAGCCTGTCTGTGGAGAAGGTCTGTGAGGATGGCAAAACTTCAGCAGAAAAACAACACAAACGTCCATGCCTTGTCCGGGGCTCAGAGCCCAGGTTCCTTAGATCAGTAGCCAAGTACGCTAACCACTCGGCCACAGGACATTGACTTGCTTAATTTATAAACTTGAGATATTATCAGCAATGAATTAAACATTATTTGTAGTTAGGTAGTTAGGTTCACTGCTTTGTAATTACTTTGTGCTTTTTTAAACAGTAGTAATGGGAAGGTTGGTTTCTTTGGGATGTTTTATATCTGAGCAGCATATTTTTGCACCCCCACATCACAAAGACCCCAAAGGTTCATAGATGGTTAAGGGAGGGGATCTACTGTCAACGCTAGGTAGCCTCCAGTCAACGCTATCTATCTATTATTGATGCTTTCCAAAGAACAAAAGGGGCGGGGGTGGCTCAGTCGGTAGCGCGCCAGGCTCGTAATCTGCAGTTCCCAGGTTCGAGTCCCAGCTGGGTCAGCGTCGAGATTTATCTCCGCAAAATTCACGTTAAAGAACGTTAACGTTGTGCACGTTAAAGAACACGCTGGATGGCCTTGACGGGAGGCTACCATCTGTCTCCCAACAGCTGTTCCAGTGGGTCTCCTCTCCCAACCTTCTCTGAGCCTTCGGGGTCCTTGTGACCTGGCCATTTAGCCCATGGTGTGCAAAAAAGTGCCGCTCAGAGGTAAAACAACCCAACCCAACTGCTTTCCCAAGACCTTCGGTGTCTTCTTTCTGGATGATAATGATTCACCCGCTGATGGAAAGAGCCGACTCTTGTCATTATGTGGTATACAAACATCTAGAAACTCTTATCTATTCAAAATGAATGAAACCTATACTATTGAGGGGGGGATTCCCCCCCCTCAAGAACTCTGCTTTTCAAAAGACGCGGCTCGCATTTTTGTGGCCTATTTAAATTCGAAATATGACGGACCCATTCAGGAAAGCGAGGATGAGAAATATCGTTGGCGAAACAGAGAAGTTGTGAGGAAAAGAGGAAGGCGCGTGCTATTCCTACGTCATCAGGGGAAATGATACACTATTCGCGCCAAATAGAAGAGCGCGAGAATTGGAGAGCGAAAAAAAAGAAGCTGAGTATCGGAGAATGGAGAAGAATGTCTGCGGGAATACGTGAGTGGCTATAAAAGATGGTGCCGGATGGATTAAACGTCATTTTCGCTCCTTGATAAGATTTTGAATTGGGCGTGCTCCGCGTGCTACATTAAGAGAGGAAGAATTTCCTTTGATCCAATCCTTTATTATTCGGAATAAAGCTGAGAGAATGGCATGGGCTTCTTTTGTGGAAGCGTTGTCTGTTACTGGCATGAGTAGTATAAATACCCTTTAACGAAGCGGTTTATGGGTGGGTGTAGTTCAGTCAGTAGCGCGCCAGGGTCGTAATCTGCAGTTCCCAATTCGAGTCCCAGCTGGGTCAGCGTTGAGATTTATCTCCGCAAAACTCCCTACCCTGCCCACAGTCAGTAGGGGACACCGATGGGGTTGGAAATGCCGCCGTCCATCGGATAGGACGTTAAGCCGTGGCCCCGTGTGCGGGAGAGTCATACCCTGTGCACACTAAAGAACACATTGGATGGCCTTGACGAGAGGCTACCATCTGTCTCCTAACAGCTGTTCCAGTGGGTCTCCTCCCCCAACCTTCTCTGAGCCTTCGGGGTCCATGTGACCTGGCCATTTAGCCCATTGTGTGCAAAAAAGTGCCGCTGAGGTAAAACTACCCAACGAAGCGGTTTCTTAACCATTGTTAAAACATTCTTATTAAATTAAACCTAATGTTTCTAATTTAGTTTCCGGATGGGTTAAATTGGGTTTGTTTTTACCTTTGGGAGGCACTTTTCTTGCACATAATGGGCTAAATAGCCAGGTTACAAGGACCCCAAGTGTTAGAGATGATTGGAGGAAGGGGTTCCACTATAAAGTCTCAGAGATCTCAGGTGAATAGTCTATCAGTTACTAGTCAACCTACCTGGGACCTACGACAATAGAAATTTCCTTTTTATTTATTTATTTATACCCCTAACAACCATGGTGATGTTAGGGCCAGGCCCTTCTACACCAGGTTCAGTTAAAAACAATATAAAAAGTAAAAAGAAAAACAAGAGAATATTTTAACTATTATAGATATCAAACATATTAGTTGTCATTATTCAATGAAGTGTCATATTTAATTAATTTAATAGTTTTATGCTTAATAGTAAAATAAATAAATAATAATTTAAAGTTTGAAAATAAAGATCTGAGTAATAATGATATATTTAATATGTGCATACATATTACACGTATTCACTCCCAAAGTCAGGTATCTCCGCAAAATTCCCCGCCCTGCCCACGGTCAGTAGGGGACACCGATGGGCTTGGAAAGGCCTCCGTCCGTCGGATGGGACGTTAAGCCGTGGCCCCGTGTGCAGGAGAGACATACCCTGTGCACGCTAAAGAACACGCTGGATGGCCTTGACGGGAGGCTACCATCTGTCTCCATCTGCCTCCCCCAACCTTCTCTGAACCTTCGGGGTCCATGTGACCTGGCCATTTAGCCCATGGTGTGCAAAAAAGTGCCGCTCAGAGGTAAAACAACCCAACCCAACCCAAAGTCAGGCTGCGAAGGAACAAATTTCCGTTACAGAACGTTAGAGTAGAAAGATTGAATTTAATAAGTGTAACCATAGAAACTGAAATCTGATTGGTCGAGCTTTCCCATGTTGAGGGGAAATCCGGTTATATCCTGTTAAACAAAGAAGTCGCGAGCAGGAAGTTAATAAGAAAGTTGTAGCTTGAATTTCTGACGTCATCTACTGGAAAATTCAACATATCATGTAAACTGATTTATTCCTAGTTGAGATAATTTCCATTTGCTACCTCTGATAGCCAAGTTGCTATTATAGATTAACAGAAATTCTAACCTAGAACTCTGTATCAAAGTATAATGGCAATTTAAATGTTGAATGAAATGGGTATTTTTACTTTTCTCTTGAGTTATTAGTTTTATTTCTTTCCTATTATGATGCTGATTATGATATTCTGTTTTCTTAAAGGTTTTCCTGGACACTCTTTAAAATGAATTGGTCCTATCCAGAAAGAAATTCAGAGAGTTAAAACGTAAGTCGTTTATTTTACTTGTTTTTCTATTTAAAATGTTATGTAGAGATATATATTATTGGGCTGCCTCTAAGCGGCACTTTTTTGCACACAATATGCTAAATCGCCAGGTCACAAGGACACCGAAGGCTCAGAGAAGGTTGGAGGAGGGATTTGGTTGTGTTGTTTTTCCTCTGAGCGGCACTTTTTTGCACACCATGGGCTAAATGGCCAGGTCACATGGACCCCGAAGGCTCAGAGAAGGTTGGGACCCACTGGAATAGCTGTTGGGAGACAGATGGTAGCCTCCCATCAAGGTTATCCAGCGTGTTCTTTAACGTGCACAGGGTATGGCTCTCCCGCACACGGGGCCACGGCTTAACGTCCCATCCGATGGACGGCGGCCTTTCCAAGCCCATCGGAGTCCCCTACTGACCGTGGGCGGGGAATTTTGCGGAGATAAATCTCAACGCTGACCCAGCTGGGACTCGAACCTGGGAACTACGATTACGAGCCTGGCGCGCTACCGACTGAGCCACCCCCGCCCCTTGGAGGAGGGAATCCTTTGGACAGCTGTTAGGAAACCTATGCTAAGCTACCGGGCATAGTTATATAGTGTGTTCTTTAACGTGCACAGGTTGGCTCTCCCACACACGGACCCACGGCTTAACATACCCTCAGACGGACGGTGGTCTTTCGAAGCCCATCGGTGTCCCCTATAGCGTGGGAAGAGGGGGGGGGGAGTTTTGCGGAGATAAATCTGAACACTGGTCAGTCCTTAATGATTAATTGGTTAGCAAGCCAGGCTCGTAATCTACAGTGTTCGACTCGTTCGATAATAATCTACATAGTTCGACTCGGAACTATGTCAGCCTTGAAATTTAACCTGAATTTCCGTTAACCCGCGCCCTTGGTGAAAAAGGAGATATCGATTGGTTTGGAAAGTCCGTCGGATGGGACTCTACTGTAGCACTGTGTGTAGTACAGCAATACCTTGTAAACATTAAGAAATACTCCTGATGGCCTTGACGGGAGGCTTTTACTGTAATCTAGCAGCTGTCCTGTGGGTTCCCTGTACCCAAACTTTTTTCAGCCCTTGGGATCTTTTTGACCTGACCATTTAGCCCGTTGTGTGAAAAAAAGTGCCGCTTAGGCGTGAAACAACCCGTCTTGGTAAGAAGGTATTTTTGGCTTTTCTTTCTGCTGGAATAACGGACAAGATGTCAGCTAATAAAGGTTAAGCTCGATGCATTTTTAATTATCTCACCTTAATTTCGGTTGGGTGGTTATACATCTGAAAGCACTTGTTTGCACACAGTGGGCTGCATGGACAGGTATAAGGACTTCGAGGACTCAGAGAAGGTATAAAAGGATTCGAGGGCTCAGAGAAGGTATAAAAGGATCTCGAGGACTCAGAGAAGGTATCTCGAGGGACCTTCTCTGAGTCCTAAAGGACCTCGAGGGCTCAGAGAAGGTATAAAAGGACTTCGAGGATTCAGAGAAGGTATAAAAGGATTCGAGAGCTCAGAGAAGGTATGAAAGGATCTCGAGGACTCAGAGAAGGTATCTCGAGGGACCTTCTCTGAGTCCTAAAGGACCTCGAGGGCTCAGAGAAGGTATAAAAGGACCTCGAGGGGTCAGAGAAGGTATAAAAGGACTTCGAGGACTCAGACAAGGTATAAAAGAACTTCGAGGGTTCAGAGAAGGTATAAAAGGACTTCGAGGGTTCAGAGAAGGTATAAAAGGACTTCGAGGACTCAGAGAAGGTATAAAAGGATTCGAGGGCTCAGAGAAGGTATAAAAGGATCTCGAAGACTCAGAGAAGGTCCCTCGAGATACCTTCTCTGAGTCCTTAAGAACCTCGAGGGCTCAGAGAAGGTATAAAAGGACTTCGAGGGCTCAGAGAAGTAAGTATAAAAGGACCTCGAGGGGTCAGAGAAGGTATAAAAGGACCTCGAGAGCTCAGAGAAGGTATAAAAGAACCTCGAGGGTTCAGAAAAGGTATAAAAGGACCTCGAGGGGTCAGAGAACGCATAAAAGGACCGAGAGATCATAGAAGGTATAAAAGGACTTCGAGGGCTCAGAGAAGGTATAAAAGGACTTCGAGGGCTTAGACAAGGTATAAAAGGACCTCGAGGGGTCAGAGAAGACATAAAAGGACCGAGGGATCAGAGAAGGTATAAAAGGACTTCGAGGGCTCAGAGAAGGTATAGAAGGACTTCGAAGGCTCAGAGAAGGTATAAAAGGACTTCGAGGGCTCAGAGAAGTAAGTATGAAAGGATCTCGAGGGGTCAGAGAAGGTATAAAAGGACCTCGAAGGCTCAGAGAAGGTGTAAAAGAACCTCGAGGGTTCAGAAAAGATATAAAAGGACCTCGAGGGGTCAGAGAACGCATAAAATGACCGAGGGATCAGAGAAGGTATAAAAGGACTTCGAGGGCGCAGAGAAGGTATAAAAGGACTTCGAGGGCTCAGAGAAGTAAGTATAAAAGGACCTCGAGGGGTCAGAGAAGGTATAAAAGGACCTCGAGAGCTCAGAGAAGGTATAAAAGAACCTCGAGGGTTCAGAAAAGGTATAAAAGGACCTCGAGGGGTCAGAGAACGCATAAAAGGACCGAGAGATCAGAGAAGGTATAAAAGGACTTCGAGGGCTTAGAGAAAGTATAAAAGGACCTCGAGGGGTCAGAGAAGGCATAAAAGGGCCGAGGAATCAGAGAAGGTATAAAAGGACTTCGAGGGCTCAGAGAAGGTATAGAAGGACTTCGAGGGCTCAGAGAAGGTATAAAAGGACTTCGAGGGCTCAGAGAAGGTATAAAAGGACTTCGAGGGCTCAGAGAAGTAAGTATGAAAGGATCTCGAGGGGTCAGAGAAGGTATAAAAGGACCTCGAGGGCTCAGAGAAGGTGTAAAAGAACCTCGAGGGTTCAGAAAAGGTATAAAAGGACCTCGAGGGGTCAGAGAAGGCATAAAATGACCGAGGGATCAGAGAAGGTATAAAAGGACTTCGAGGGCGCAGAGAAGGTATAAAAGGACTTCGAGGGCTCAGAGAAGTAAGTATGAAAGGATCTCGAGGGGTCAGAGAAGGTATAAAAGGACCTCGAGGGCTCAGAGAAGGTGTAAAAGAACCTCGAGGGTTCAGAAAAGGTATAAAAGGACCTCGAGGGGTCAGAGAATGCATAAAAGGACCGAGGGATCAGAGAAGGTATAAAAGGACTTCGAGGGCTCAGAGAAGGTATAAAAGGACTTCGAGGGCTCAGAGAAGGTATAAAAGGACTTCGAGGGCTCAGAGAAGTAAGTATGAAAGGATCTTGAGGGATCAGAGAAGGTGTAAAAGAACCTCGAGGGTTCAGAAAAGGTATAAAAGGACCTCGAGGGGTCAGAGAAGGCATAAAATGACCGAGGGATCAGAGAAGGTATAAAAGGACTTCGAGGGCTCAGAGAAGGTATAAAAGGACTTCGAGGGCTCAGAGAAGTAAGTATGAAAGGATCTCGAGGGGTCAGAGAAGGTATAAAAGGACCTCGAGGGCTCAGAGAAGGTGTAAAAGAACCTCGAGGGTTCAGAAAAGGTATAAAAGGACCTCGAGGGGTCAGAGAACGCATAAAAGGACCGAGGGATCAGAGAAGGTATAAAAGGACTTCAAGGGCTCAGAGAAGGTATAAAAGGACTTCGAGGGCTCAGAGAAGTAAGTATGAAAGGATCTCGAGGGGTCAGAGAAGGTATAAAAGGACCTCGAGGGCTCAGAGAAGGTGTAAAAGAACCTCGAGGGTTCAGAAAAGGTATAAAAGGACCTCGAGGGGTCAGAGAAGGCATAAAATGACCGAGGGATCAGAGAAGGTATAAAAGGACTTCGAGGGCTCAGGGAAGGTATAAAAGGACTTCGAGGGCTCAGAGAAGGTATAAAAGGACTTCGAGGGCTCAGAGAAGTAAGTATGAAAGGATCTCGAGGGGTCAGAGAAGGTATAAAAGGACCTCGAGGGCTCAGAGAAGGTGTAAAAGAACCTCGAGGGTTCAGAAAAGGTATAAAAGGACCTCGAGGGGTCAGAGAATGCATAAAAGGACCGAGGGATCAGAGAAGGTATAAAAGGACTTCGAGGGCTCAGAGAAGGTATAAAAGGACTTCGAGGGCTCAGAGAAGGTATAAAAGGACTTCGAGGGCTCAGAGAAGGTATAAAAGGACTTCGAGGGCTCAGAGAAGTAAGTATGAAAGGATCTCGAGGGATCAGAGAAGGTGTAAAAGAACCTCGAGGGTTCAGAAAAGGTATAAAAGGACCTCGAGGGGTCAGAGAAGGCATAAAATGACCGAGGGATCAGAGAAGGTATAAAAGGACTTCGAGGGCTCAGAGAAGGTATAAAAGGACTTCGAGGGCTCAGAGAAGGTATAAAAGGACTTCGAGGGCTCAGAGAAGGTATAAAAGGACTTCGAGGGCTCAGAGAAGTAAGTATGAAAGGATCTCGAGGGATCAGAGAAGGTGTAAAAGAACCTCGAGGGTTCAGAAAAGGTATAAAAGGACCTCGAGGGGTCAGAGAAGGCATAAAATGACCGAGGGATCAGAGAAGGTATAAAAGGACTTCGAGGGCTCAGAGAAGTAAGTATGAAAGGATCTCGAGGGGTCAGAGAAGGTATAAAAGGACCTCGAGGGCTCAGAGAAGGTGTAAAAGAACCTCGAGGGTTCAGAAAAGGTATAAAAGGACCTCGAGGGGTCAGAGAACGCATAAAAGGACCGAGGGATCAGAGAAGGTATAAAAGGACTTCGAGGGCTCAGAGAAGTAAGTATGAAAGGATCTCGAGGGGTCAGAGAAGGTATAAAAGGACCTCGAGGGCTCAGAGAAGGTGTAAAAGAACCTCGAGGGTTCAGAAAAGGTATAAAAGGACCTCGAGGGGTCAGAGAAGGCATAAAATGACCGAGGGATCAGAGAAGGTATAAAAGGACTTCGAGGGCTCAGAGAAGGTATAAAAGGACTTCAAGGGCTCAGAGAAGTAAGTATGAAAGGATCTCGAGGGGTCAGAGAAGGTATAAAAGGACCTCGAGGGCTCAGAGAAGGTGTAAAAGAACCTCGAGGGTTCAGAAAAGGTATAAAAGGACCTCGAGGGGTCAGAGAACGTATAAAAGGACCGAGGGATCAGAGAAGGTATAAAAGGACTTCGAGGGCTCAGAGAAGGTATAAAAGGACTTCGAGGGCTTAGAGAAGGTATAAAAAGACCTCGAGGGGTCAGAGAAGGCATAAAAGGACCGAGGGATCAGAGAAGGTATAAAAGGACTTCGAGGGCTCAGAGAAGGTATAGAAGGACTTCGAGGGGTCAGAGAACGCATAAAAGGACCGAGGGATCAGAGAAGGTATAAAAGGACTTCGAGGGCTCAGAGAAGGTATAAAAGGACTTCGAGGGCTCAGAGAAGTAAGTATGAAAGGATCTCGAGGGGTCAGAGAAGGTATAAAAGGACCTCGAGGGCTCAGAGAAGGTGTAAAAGAACCTCGAGGGTTCAGAAAAGGTATAAAAGGACCTCGAGGGGTCAGAGAAGGCATAAAATGACCGAGGGATCAGAGAAGGTTGGGGGAAGGAGTTTCACTGGACAGAATGAGGACAAAGTGGAGGTTAAAGATAAATTTCAATGTTGGTATAGTTTGGGCTCAAACTTTAGAAACACATATTACGCGCCTGACGCTCTACCGATTGAGCCAAACACCACCCTCTTAATGTGGCGAGTAAAATATGAATCCATTATTAGTCGAATGATTACAGACGCAAATATATTTTTCACCGAAAGTGAATAACAGGAGGCACCTCCATACACCCACAAAAAAAAAGCATTAACATTACACTTACGAAAAAGAACAATGTGCTCTTCAATTGAGATGATTTCTGCTTTTCATTCATTTTACATAAGCAAAAAAGAAGCTTAAAAAATAGTCGGTTTCTGCAACTTTCGAGTTAATTGAATAAAGGATTTCTTTTTTTTTTCTTGTCGTAATTATAAACATATTTAGCAAGATCCCTATTTTTTTTTTCACCTCGAACTTAAGAAACCTCAGCAAAAACTCTTAAAAGGTTTGTTTAATAACTTCTTCTACTTCCCTTGATTCACACATCAACAACACTTATTGGGCTTCCAGCCACATTTAATTTGCGTCTTAAAACCGAAAATTACATTACCTCCGAGATAGCTTCCATTACAAGGCGGGGATATTTTTCAATAACTACTCTTCTTTGTTATTTCTCTTCAACCTCGAATCTCTTTTTCTTCCTGCTCTTCTTTATCAGAAAAGACTGAAACTTGAAAGATGTAATTTTCCATTCTTGTTCCGACGTGGATGCCTTCTTCTTGTATGGAGGGTTTATTAAACATTGGGAATAAAATGGGCTTCATTATTCCCGGTTTGCAGGCAACAGAAAGAAAACCCTTTCATCAGAGTCTCGGTTGACTCTGGAAGTGTTTGTTAGTGTTTTTTCCTCTGCTGTTCCCTCTCATAAGGGAGCCATTGTAAGGGAAAATTATCTTTTCAATTTTCCTCATCTTGCTCTTCTCTTGTAATCTTCGAAGAAATTCTGCTGCTCTGACACTAATCTGTTTTTATTGAGATCGTCTTTGTTTTCTTTTTCTTTTTTTTTTTTGCATATTTTGTCTAACCACACAGATTTGACAATGATGTTTTAACGCAGGGTAAAAAGCCTCTCGGAAAATTATGAAACTTTCGGTTAAGTGGAAGAAAACTAGTTTAGCGGAAAATTTCATTTTTCGGCGAAGGAGATAGCAATATAAAACAGAAAGAAACTACCATAAAAGTTGTAAGCGTGGTTGTTTAAAGTTATAACCAAGAAAAGATGTCGTAACTAGTTTTCTGAAAATGATTATGTATTATATGCAAATTAGAATCGTATTCTTGACTAAGTTTCGTACCTTCTATGAAGTATCAATTGGATAGGCAAAATAGGCGAGAATTGGGCGACTTCAACAGTGCATGAGACAACTTTGTGATTTCAGTACAGCAGGGGACAATTTTGTGATTTCAATGATGTAGGAGACAAATTTGTGACCTCAATGATGTAGGAGATTTTGTGACCTCAGTGAGGTAAGACACCAACGAAATAGGAGACAAAATTGCGACTTCAATTATGTAGGAGACAACTTTGTGACGAACTACGCAGGAGACAACTTTGTGACGAACTACGCAGGAGACAACTTTGTGACGAACTACGCAGGAGACAACTTTGTAACTTCAACAAAGTAGGGCACAACTTTGTGATTTGAACTACGCAGGAGACAACTTTATGACTTCAACGATTCACGAGAGACACCTTTGTGACTTCATTAATTCAGTAGATCAGTATTCCGCAATCTTTTTTCTTTCAAGGTAAAGTAAAAATAAAATCTTTTATAATAATAAAAATCTTTTATAATAAAATCTTTTCAGCACACCACACACACACCACAATTAAAAAAAAGAATTAACCATCAAAATCAGGATTTCTTTTATTCCGGAAAGCCGTTGCGAAATTTGTTTTCAATACAAATAATACATAAAAAATTTAAACAAAGCCTAAAAATCGATAAATTTAAAAAAGGTTATTTATTATTAACGCATGAATGACGTAATTAAAAGTTTGAAGAGACTGCAATTACCAGGATTCTAATTTTCAATAAAGAGGGCAGACATCAAGAACGCGAGGTGGTATTATAGACATTCTGATAGTAACTATTTAATCTTGATTTTCTTTCAAAGTCATAGGGCTGGCTCAGACTAGATCAGACAATTCTGAATCTCAAGTTCGTATTATTTTACTTTTCTGTGTATCAGTGATGACGTATGGAAGTCATATTTAGGTATTTTTCGCGGTACAGTCGCTCAAAAAAGTATCCGAACACTATGGTTGATTACAAAATTCAGAAAAAATATCTGGCAACGATTTTTCTAGAAATTAGTGATCTGGCAACCTTCGTGTCACGTGATTACAGAATTCAGGAAAAATATCTGGAGCGTGTACAGCAACTGTACACGCTCCAGTTACCGTTCCACAGCAAACTGGAGCGTGTGAAGTTACTGCACACGCTCCAGTTTGCTGTGAACGGTAACTGCACACGCTCAATATTTCCGTGAGTGAGCCCACACGATCTAGTATTAAAATAATATGACCACCTACAGTCGCTCAAAAAAGTATCCGAACACTATGGTTGATTACAGAATTGAGAAAATATATCTGGCAACGTTTTTTTTAGAAATTAGTGATCTGGCAACCTTCGTGTCACGTGCCAGATATTTTTTCTGAATTCTGTAATCAACCATAGTGTTCGGATATTTTGTTTTGTGGAGTACAAACTGCACACGCTCCTGTTTTGTGCAAACTGGAGCGTGTGCAGTAACTGCACACGCTCCAGTTTGCTGTGAACGGTAACTGCACACGCTCAATATTTCCGTGAGTGAGCCCACACGATCTAGTATCAAAATAATATGACCACCTACAGTCGCTCAAAAAAGCGTGTGCAGTAACTGCACACGCTCCAGTTTGCTGTGAACGGTAACTGGAGCGTGTACAGCAACTGTACACGCTCCAGATATTTTTCCTGAATTCTGTAATCAGGTGACACGAAGGTTGCCAGATCACTAATTTCTAAAAAAATCGTTGCCAGCTATTTTTTATGAATTCTGTAATCAACCATAGTGTTCGGATATTTTTTTGAGCGACTGTACGCTTAAAGTACTGCCTCGGTACACCTTTTGGGGAAGAGTGCAGTAGAAAACTATGGCTTCAACGACGCGAGAGATAATTATATGATTTCGACTACGTAGGGTCCAATTTTATCACTTCAGCGATCCAGCAGCCAACTGTTTGATGGATGCAGGTGGCAATTCTGAGAATTCAGCAATGTGGGAGTCAACTAAGCACATTGAACGAGGCACAAGGGACACCTGTGTGACTTCAGTGATGCAGATGCTAACCGTATCTCTTTAAATGATGAAAGATCCAACGATGATTCCCTTCAACTGTGCAGAGGTCAACTCTATGACTTCAACGATGTAGATTACAACTGTCAACTATGCAGAGGTCAATTACATGACTTCAATGATTCAGGAGCCAAGTATATAATAAAGTTATTACTTAAAGATATAGAAGGCAACCAATTAATCTAGAACCAACTCTATGAGTCATCTTCAACATTGTGTATTCTGTTCACAACTTTCCCAACATGTATTCTGTTCACAACTTTCCCCAACATGTATTCTGTTCACAACTTTCCCCAACATGTATTCTGTTCACAACTTTCCCCAACATGTATTTTGTTCACAACTTTCCCCAACATGTATTCTGTTCACAACTTTCCCCAACATGTATTCTGTTCACAACTTTCCCCAACATGTATTTTATTCACAACTTTCCCCAACATGTATTCTGTTCACAACTTTCCCCAACATGTATTCTGTTCACAACTTTCTCCAACATGTATTCTGTTCACAACTTTCCCCAACATGTATTTTGTTCACAACTTTCCCCAACATGTATTCTGTTCACAATATTCAGAAGAATTTCAAACATTTCTTCTGAATATTTTGGAAGCATTCTAAGTTAATTAACAAACTTTTGAACATCTGAAAATAATATTTTAAGTGATAAAGGGCGAACTCCTTATATCTATGTATAAAGTGTCATCTATAATTTGATACGGATTAATTGCAAATGAATATATAGTTTTAATATCAATATATATATGAATATATAGATATATATGTGAATATACAGTTTTGGTTTACTTATTAGTGATTTAATTTTCCCCTGACAAAAAGCTAAACCAAAAGCAATTACTCAACCAATATAAAAATTTAAAACAAAACAAATTGAAATAATGTTTTTATTTCGAATATTTCCCAAACCGTCGAAATTTTCGTTGTGCTCATACAATTAATCATCTTGATAGTCCTAACCGATTCCTGATTTAGATGTTTCCAACTTTATTCACTCTGTATCGATCAAATTTACTTTTCTCTTTTACTGTAACAGCACACGATCACCGTTAAACATTCTAGAAAGCCTTTTCAGCAGATTGCTCGAATTTCAAGAATAAAATTCCCCTTTGTTTTTGGTGCCTCAACTATGAGAAGAATTCCGCTCACTTCTCCTGAGAAATTAGAAACCATTTCAAACACTGATTAAAGCGTAACGTAAGACAGTCAATTACATTCTAATTAGGACAAACTGTCATTTTCTTTAAAAAAAAAAAAGAGAAATGCCAAAGCATCAGAATCATGTTTACTTCTTTCTGGTCATCCTGTTTTTCGTGTAAAACATTCCTTCCTTCATTTGGTATTCTCAACAGTTATCTTTGAATTATCTTTTCCCAGTACAATCTTTTAAACATTACGCATCAGGGGTTTACGTCGAAGATTTGCATCAAAAAGTTTTTTAAACAAGCTCCCTTTGAAAGTTGCCTTTGGTAATATCTCTGATACTTTTCGTTCAATTAATCTCTTTGGCATCACGTTCTCTTCGTACTCGCTCCATCTTCCCTTATAGTTCTGTCTTTTAACTACCAAAAGCCTCTCTCTCTCTCTTCTGTGCCATCAGATAAAGTTACACAGCGTTAATTGCCACAAGAAGAAGAACTATCAGCTTAAAATAAGGCAGTTTAATCACTAGTACCTCGTTCTTGCCTCGATGGCGCATGCGTAAAGGGCAGAGCGCCGCAAACGCATATTACAAGTTAAAAGATCGTCTAGTGCTAATTAAAAGAGTGGAAATAAATGAGCATTGACGGACAGCTTAGGGAAGAAAGTAAATGGCGCGTGCAATTTTCCCCTTTTATCCCCTGCGCTCGAGATTTTTAGTTTTCGCGTTTTATTCATTAGAGCTTTTCGCGAAACCATTCATTTTCTGGAATCAGCTTTATTTCTTGTCTCGATACTCTTTTTTTCTTCTCCTCTTTGCAGCCAGCTAATTTTAGTCGCTACGCCAACTAATAAACGAGCTCTGAGTGTGAACGAGCCTAGAAAAAAAAAGAAACCTAAACTAACGAAAAAAAACACCTAGGAATTGAATCGTAAATATGTTGTGATTACGACAGGATGACGTGGAGAAGTGATGGAGGAAGTGATCTCACTAACGCTTAGCTGTTGAATTACTCCTACATTAGAAGGAAGAATGGCTACTCTAGATCACTTTAATCGAGGTTAAAGACTGTAAGAGTATTTTTTTAAGTAAGAAATTAACTATAAAGCGAACTGGGTGAATTGCGTGGTGATGTTATGAATGGGGGGCGTATATGGCAAAACTCTGTGACATCACTGCATTCACGTAGAGACCTAAACGATTAAGATGATGGGTACGATTAATAATCATGTAATCCTCGTTGCCATTTATCTACAAATAATTTATTTGCCTCGAAATGTATTTTTTTTTTCTAAATCTTTATAGTAATAAATCTAAAGAGAATAAGAAATATTACGAATTATAACTATACCCAGAAGTGTAATTAAATAGCGAAATAGTTTTTGGGGAAATAAAAATAACATTAATCCTGTTCAGTTTTTTTTATAGTTTTCTTTTTTTGCTCATCTTCTGATGATAAAAAAACTGATCCGAAATGAGGGAGCAATTACACTTTCAAAATGTTTATGTTGCAATGGGTAATTACCACGTGGGGAAGACTATTACGGATGATGCAGGAATTTGATACCTATAATTAGATAGGGAATGAATGTTCTGCCTCCTTAGTTGTTTTTATGATGTCTCGTTGAATGTTATTTGATCACGACATCTGCAAGAAGAGAGAGGTTGTTTTACGCTCTTTAAGTTCTTTGAAAGAATTTGTGATTTTGTGTCTTTTTTTTAATATTATAAAGCATGACTTTAAAGCTTTGTTAAGGAGTAATTGTACCTCAGAAGGAATTTAATTGCCACACAAAAAATTAAAGTGAAAGGGATTAATCTTCTTCCTCATCAATTGGAGGCGTTCTTTTGCAATTTTATGCCGAACAGAAGACCTTAATTTGAGGCAAAGTGTTATGAAAACAATGTTTTTTTCCTTAGCTTCGGAAAACTGTAACAGAGAAAGATTAGAACGGTTATAATATTTATTCATTGCGTCTAACGTATAATTGGTTTTTTGTGTTCAGATGTGAATACTAGAGTTTAATTGATGATAATCGTTTATTTTTTTAAGGATACCCACCAGAAGTTGGTGATAAGAATGCGATTTGAAATATTATCCAGCGTTCAGAATTAGCTTCAATTGAATGGCATGTCTCGCATAACTGGCATAGTGGTTAGGCAGCTAGCGACTGTTCCAGCAAGGCAAACTTTGTGTGTTGTGTTAGCTCTAACTAAGGCAGTGGTCAGCAGTGACTTCGGTCTTAGTAGGGCATGTCCTTGTATGAGAAGGCCTGTATTAAGCTAGGAGTAGCTTCTAGGATTCTTCTCTGTCCTATATGTCGCAAATCAAAAAAAAAAAGTGTTGGGTTGGTTTACCTCTGAGCTGCACTTTTTCCACATAATGGGCTAAACGGCCAGGTCACAAGGACCCCAAGGCCTCTTGGGGAAGCGAACAGTGACAGCTGTTAGGATACAGCCGATAGCCACCCGTCAAGGACCATCTAGACTGTTTTTTAACGTGCCTAAGGTATTGCTCTCCTGTACGCGGGACCACGGCTTTACGTCTCGTTCGAAGGATGACAGACTTTTCAAGCCTATTGGTGTCCCCTTTCTCCTGAGGACAGGAGGGGGTTTAGAGGAGTTGGGTTGTTTTACCTTTGAGCGGCACTTTTTTGCACATCATGGGCTAAATGGCCAGGTCACAAGGACCCCGAAGGCTCAGAGAAGGTTGGGGGAGGGGACCCACTGGAACAGCTGTTGGGAGACAGATGGTAGCCTCCCGTCAAGGCCATCCAGTGTGTTCTTTAACGTGCACAGGGTATGGCTCTCCCGCACACGGGGCCACGGCTTAACGTCCCATCCGACGGACGGCGGCCTTTCTAAGCCCATCGGTGTCTCCTACTGACCGTGGGCAGGACGGGGAATTTTGCGGAGATAAATCTCAACGCTAACCCAGCTGGGACTGGAACCTGGGAACTACAGATTACGAGCCTGGCGCGCTACCGACTGAGCCACCCCCTCCCCAGGGTTTAGAGGAGAAAATCCTCAACGCATGCACAACTGAGACTCCAATTTAAATTATTTAAACAATTTAAATTTTAAAAATTAAATTAATTAATTTAAATTTTAAATTAAAAATTTTAAAAATAAAATTCTGAAAAGAAAAGAAGATTATTATTCTTTCTTTCTGAAATAAATAAATAATTACTATGCTTTGCACGAGCTGGCTGTAATTTTGAAAAGAAATCTTGGAAAAAGCGAAAAAATCCATTTAAGTGATTAAGCTATAGTTCTCATCACAGTGATTTGCTATTCATTAGAAGTGCGAAATTATTCTGATATATGCTTTGACAGATTGCAGTAGAATTTAATCTACCATATCAAAGATTATGCTGGAAGCATGCGAAGCTCAGTTTACTCTCAGGAATAGAGAACATTTAATTAAACTTCTAAACCTACAAACGAGTTGGATGCTCTCGTAGTATGGTAATTTCCAAATGTATACACAGCAAAATGATCGAACTGACGTCGCATTTAACTGAGTGAAGTAATTATGAAATAAATTCTTTACTTATTCGTTATTGCAATTACTGAGGTGGGTTTAAAAATCAATATTACATTGCTTGCCTGAAATCTTCTGACGTGGCATGATGATCTCCCCGTAGCACAAGAGTAGCATGATATTAGTCTGTTAACCACTTTCGAAATGCATTTTCCTCAAATTCCGTTTCAAAACTTAGATTTTTTATTGCACACTTCACATATTCATCCATCTAATAAAGGGGCGGGGGTGGCTCAGTCGGTAGCGCGCCGGGCTCGTAATCTGTAGTTCCCAGGTTCGAGTCCCAGCTGGGTCAGCGTTGAGATTTATCTCCGCAAAATTCCCCGCCCTGCCCACAGTCAGTAGGGGACACCGATGGGCTTGGAAAGGCCGCCGTCCGTCGGATGGGACGTTAAGACGTGGCCCCGTGTGCGGGAGAGCCATACCCTGTGCACGTTAAAGAACACGCTGGATGGCCTTGACGGGAGGCTACCATCTGTCTCCCAACAGCTGTTCCAGTGGGTCCCCTCCCCCAACCTTCTCTGAGCCTTCGGGGTCCTTGTGGCCTGGCCACTTAGCCCATGGTGTGCAAAAAAGTGCCGCTCAGAGGTAAAACAACCCAACCCAATCCATCTAATAACGCTCTTTTCTGCTAAAAAAAATTCGGACAATTTTTTTTATTGTGTAATATCATTGAAAAATGAACATTAGTGAATTCAGATAATTCGATGGAAAAGTATTATTAGAAAATATTTATAATTGAATATTGAACTTATTCAATTATAAACTAATGTGCAATAGAAAAAAAGAACCACGAAAAGTATAAGAAAATGTCGAAAAACAAACACACAAAAAATGAAAATTGTGATAATTAGCACTTGCAACCTGCGCTGATTTTTTTATTCATCAATTGCATTAACAAATTCGAAAAATATTGATTTTTCGAAATAAATAAATTAAAAAATTCCTTTGAAGTCGAAAACTGACCTAGAAACTTTACAGTATTGTTCTACAATCTAGTGTGTAGTTTTTAAACACTAAAATATTTTTCGTGATTCTTGTTAAACCAAAACAGCAGTAGTGGAAAAATCGTGTTGAACTGAAAGACCAGTAATGCAAAGTTTCTTGTTGAACCGAAAGGCCGGTAGTGGAAAAAGGCGTAAACCAAAAGAGCAGTAATTCAGAAATCGTGTTAAACGGAAAGAGCAATAGTAGAAAAATCGTGTTAAATGGAAAAACCAGTAGTGGAAAATCGTGTTAAATGGAAAAACCAGTAGTGGAAAATCGTGTTAAATGGAAAAACCAGTAGTGGAAAATCGTGTTAAATGGAAAAACCAGTAGTGGAAAATCGTGTTAAATGGAAAAACCAGTAGTGGAAAATCGTGTTAAATGGAAAAACCAGTAGTGGAAAATCGTGCGAACCGAAACGCCAGTAGTGGAAAATCGTGCGAACCGAAACGCCAGTAGTGGAAAGTCTTGTTAAACCAAAAGACTAGTAGAGGAAAAAACGTGTTAAACCGAATGACAAGTAGTGGAAAAAACGTGTTAAACCGAATGACTAGTAGTGGAAAAATCCTATTAAATAGAGAGACCAGTAGAGGAAAAATCGGGTTAAAAAAAAAGTAAGTAGGGTTAGTCGAAATTCAGTCCTACTTTAAAATCATGTAAATCGGGGATATTATATATATATTTAAAAAAATATACATATATACAGTCGCTCAAAAATGTATCCGAACACTATGGCTGATTACAGAAGTGAGAAAAAATATCTGGCAACGATTTTTTTAGAACTTAGTGATCTGGCAACCTTCGTGTCACGTGACACGAAGGTTGCTAAGGATCCTTTTTTTTCTGAATTCTGTAATCAACCATAGTGTTCGGATATTTTTTTGAGAGACTGTAGGTGGTCATATTATTTTGATACTAGATCGTGTGGGCTCACTCACGGAAATATTGAGCGTGTGCAGTTACCGTTCACAGCAAACTGGAGCGTGTGCAGTTACTGCACACGCTCCAGTTTGCTGTGAACGGTAACTGGAGCGTGTACAGTTGCTGTACACGCTCCAGATATTTTTCCTGATTTCTGTAATCACGTGACACGAAGGTTGCCAGATCACTAATTTCTAAAAAAATCGTTGCCAGATATTTTTTATGAATTCTGTAATCAACCATAGTGTTCGGATACTTTTTTGAGCGACTGTACAAAATACGGTGTTAAAACGAAATTGTATTGATAGAATTCATGTTAAAAGAAGAGCGAATATACCTCTAAAAATACACTAGCTACTCTCTCCCTTCTACTTCTCCCCCCCTGGGGAGGGGGGGGTGGCTCAGTCGGTAGAGCGCCAGGCTTGTAATCTGTAGTTCCCAGGTTCGAGTCCCAGCTGGGTCATCGTTGAGATTTATCTCCGCAAAATCCCTCCCCCCTGCCCACGGTCAGTAGGGGACACCGATGGTCTTGGAAAGGCCGCCGTCCGTCGAATGGAACGTTAAGCCGTGACCCCGTGTGCGGGAGAGCCATACCCTGTGCACGTTAAAGAACACGCTGGATGGCCTTGACGGGAGGCTACCATCTGTCTCCCAACAGCTGTTCCAGTGAGTCCCCTCCCCCAACCTTTTCTGAGCCTTCGGGGTCCTTGTGACCTGATCATTTAGCCCATGGTGTGCAAAAAAGTGCCGCTCAGAGGTAAAACAACCCAACCCAACTCCTCCCCGCCGTCCACACGCCTCTCGTGTTTTAGACTGTAGTTATGCCATTGTTCGTCATGGGGTGCCGCTAGCCATATTCGAAGCAGAGAAGGAATTAGCTCTCCGCCATAACTTCTGGAAACTATTATCGTTAGATAGGAATTTAGATTCGAAAAACGAAGCAGTTTCCTTCATTTTCGAAAAGTTCCCGGCACATTTTAAAAAGAGTGTCAAATGCACGTTTTAGGGACATTAGAACAAAATTAAAAGAAGGAAAATGATAAAGACACAAAGCTTTATTTCTTAAACAGAACACTGCATGCACATTAAAGACGAAAATGGCAGCAGCTGCAAGTTTCTCGTGGTAAAACGTTCGCCGTACGCATCCAGGGTTAAGAATAATCACTCCCCCTCCTCAAACACCCACCCCATTATAGTTCGATGATCTGGGGAGGGTTGTAAATATCCATTGCTGCTTATTCGAGTCTCCAGTGGTTTCGGCCCAACTTTTACGACTCCATGATCTTCACGCGCCCAGCTCTCGAAACAGCTGAGTCTTGCCCACGCTGCATCTTGCCGGTCTTTTTGTGCTCACGTAGTAGAAAGCGAAAAATGCATTATTAGTATGCTAAGGATCCAGATGGCGTCAGGCAACGAGACGGTTAAGGAATCGGATTAATTTTATAGCTTTCAATGGGAGGGATTGAGTCTTTGGGGATGCTGGGTTTCTCCTCCAGGGAAGAGGTGGAGGACTCTCTTCTCTTTCCAAATCTATCTTGCCCTTCAGATCCTTTCCTTCTGCGTCTCCTGATTTTTCTAGAAACTTCTGCTGCGTGTAACAACTCTTTATCATCGATCTGGAATGGATGTCTTCATCTAACTGCTCTTTCGCACACTTCTCTCTTTTCGTTTATCTTTTTTGATTCAAATTCCATCTTTTCATATTTTGGATACAGATTCGCTGTCGGTTTCAAATCATGCGTTCATGCAGAGGCGGAAAAAAGAAGTGAGGATTTCGAAAATTGATTATTAACTTAAAAAAAATTTTTTTGAAGACTTTCAGAAGTTCTTTTCAGAGACTGCCCCCCCCCCTCTCCATCAGTAGCTGAAAGTTGCATCAGATATGATATTCAGATGGATATTTTGATATAAGTGCAGTTCGTTGTATTGATTTTTTTCTCAGACTTCAAGAGATGTCAATCAGAGGAAAAAGATCCGTTAAGACGTGAACTATTCGCCTGATATATATATTTTAATCTATAGCTCGCAATTCCTGAGTAAAAACTGAAAGGTTCATCATTATTGATTCGTATTTTAAAAGCGTAAGTGAATTGATAATTGGACAATGCATGAATGATTTGTGATTATGCTCCTTAAAAATAAAAAATCTCAGTATATGAATTAATTAAATTCATTTAATGCTAAAATTTTAAGTTGCTAAACTTTAATAATATTAATAGAGAAACTCACACCCAGGCGAAAAACCCATTACCAGTACGAAAGTTTGGAGATGGTAATCCGTTTCCAGTACAGTCGCTCAAAAAAGTATCCGAACACTATGGTTGATTACAGAATTCAGAAAAAATATCTGGAGCGTGTACAGCAACTGTACACGCTCCAGTTACCGTTCACAGCAAACTGGTTTTGTTTCGATCAGCAATAATAATGTTACGACAGATGAACCTGCTGCAGTGAGTTTATGATAAACGTGACACGAACGTTCGTGTATGCTTCTGCGAGAGATTTATTTTAACCAACGAATTTGAATACAGAACCGATCTAAAAAAAATAGAACAGATAGAGTTGTTGTTGGAATTGTGGAGATCTGAAAGGAGGCATGGATAGCCTTAGTCTGTGCACTATAGTCTAAAGAATAAATGTTTTTATTTGGTTTGCGCGGGAGGTCGATTAGTTTATTGGTGTGAATCGTGTTGTTAAACTGGTAAATATAAAGAAGAATTCGTTGTCTTGTGTGTGGTGATCAACGCTTGAAAAGAATTGGTTCTGGGAAACAAGTATACTTAGTCACAGTTTTAGAGTATACTTGAGGACTAAAACCTACGAAGGAAATCCTTTTACATATAGTTATTTAGTTATTTAGGAATGGGTTAGGTTATTCTCGATATATTGCAAGTATTCATATATATGATTCTAGTTAGAGTGAATATTTATTTATCAACATGATTTTATGGTTCATTGAATGATTTTAGTCTTGTTTCGTGAATTGGATGTGAATAGAATTCAGATAATGGATTCTTCTGAAAGTTGATCTTTGTATTATTATAGAATTTCGTGCCGGTTGACTTTGTTTATAAATAATTTCATCCATGCTTTTGTAATAAATTGCATTGTTTTGTAATTAACATTGTAAAATATTTACTTGAACTCACGCTCAGTTCTCATCCATTTTAAATTGCAACAGTAACATTGTCTCCAAGGTCATGTCCATTCCCGAAATTTTGATGAACTTTAACTAGGTTTCGATTGGATTGTTTTACCTCTGAGCGGCACTTTTTTGCACACCATGGGCTAAATGGCCAGGTCACATGGACCCCGAAGGCTCAGAGAAGGTTGGGGAAGGGAACCCACTGGAACAGCTGTTGGGAGACAGATGGTAGTCTCCCGTCAAGGCCATCCAGCGTGTTCTTTAACGTGCACAGGGTATGGCTCTCCCGCACACGGGGCCACGGCTTAACGTATCATCCGTCCCATCCTTAAGTCCGTTGTTTTTCCTCTGAGCGGCACTTTTTTGCACACCATGGGCTAAATGGTCAGGTCACAAGGACCCCGAAGGCTCAGAGAAGGTTGGGGGAGGGGACCCACTGGAACAGCTGTTGGGAGACAGATGGTAGCCTCCCGTCAAGGCCATCCAGCGTGTTCTTTAACGTGCACAGGGTATGGCTCTCCCGCACACGGGGCCACGGCTTAAAGTCCCATCCGATGGACGGCGGCCTTTTTAAGCCCATCGGTGTCCCCTACTGACCGTGGGCAGGGCGGGGAAATTTTGCGGAGATAAATCTCAACGCTGACCCAGCTGGGACTCGAACCTGGGAACTACAGATTACGAGCCTGGCGCGCTACCGACTGAGCCACCCGCGCCCCCACTTTAAATAGGAGAGAATAAATAGATCTCTAGATTGAAAACCTAACCTATGTTACACTATTGATACCCCCTTATTGCTGTTTTATCTGTAAACAGAGTAGCTCTGCAGAAACACGGCATATACACGAAACGCTAAACAGCCGGAAATGAAATTTGCTGTAAAAGGATAAAGAAGTTTGCAAACTAATACTTTTTCTACTTTATCAGTAAAATGCTGTTAAAATTTTATGCAATTGCTAAATACAAAAATTTAGTTTCACTGGGATAACACTAAATAAAGTAGGGTCATTATTAAAGAACTAGATGAACGTACCCGACACTGCCCGGGTGTCACTTTTAATCTGTATATTCTTATTTTCACTGCATTAAAGGTAAATTTTGTAAGAACCCCTCCCCTCTCCCGACACTTTAACATAAATTTTCAACAGGAAGAAATTTGTCCGGATCGTTGTTGACGTCAGCGAGCACTCCTCATAGTCCGTGGCTTAGTTTCTGCGTAAGATATCACGATTTTATTTCCGTTACCAGCCGTCCCATGGCCGAGTGGTTAGCGCGCTTGGCTACGGAACTAAGGGACCTGGGTTCGAACCCCGGGTAAGGCATGGATGTATGTGTCGTTTTTCTGCTGAGGTCCTGCCTTCGTCTCAGACCTTCTACTGTGGCATATAAACTGACAGGCTCCTGTCATACCTCTGTGGCAAGCAGCTGCTTGAGGGGTATTTACCACAGATTTTGCTACCCTATGGCTCCCATGATATTCGTTCGCACGATCCAAATTTCCTGCACAGCGTTCTCCGTGTGGCCCGGTGATTGGTTTAAAAATCAGGTTCTCACTTGGTCCGTGGCTTCGTTTCTACACAAATTGTGACAGCTCGTATCTCACTTTTAATCTGCATATTCTGTTGTTTCCTGCACTAAAGGTTAGTTTTGTGAGTATTCCCTCCCCCGACATTTTATCACAGTTTGAAAACGAAGAATTTCCCGGTGTTGCAAAGGTCATTGCTGACTCGGCGCTCGCTCTCGGAGCACGTGACAAACGATCGAGATACTTCGTCAGATTTTGGCATTCTGTAATTCCCGACGTACTTCACCGAAAGGTCCCAAATTTCGTAGGCGTGTTGCCCCTGCCAGATCCCATCTTTAGTTAGAAAATCAAGTCCGTAGCTGCAATGGAACACCTCAATAATGCCTTTGTAAATGTGGGGAATCTGGCAACGGCATCAGATTTGCAGCAGAACATTTAAATGCTATTTTAAATCTTCATAGTTAGGGAGCAGAAAATGGCAACAGTAAATTTGATAGCGATTCTCGTTTCCCGTAGGAATAGCATGGTAAATATATTTGGTTCCAACAAGTCCCCCTCTTGGACTATCGATCTGAAATTTGGCACTGTAATCCGGACTACAACCAGAAACATTCTCTGAAAATTTGGAGGGTGTACGTTGATGTCCCGATGAGTTATGGCTGCCACAGACAGACAGACTCACAGACAAACATCTCTTTTATTATATTGATATCCATATTTAATGTATTGTTATAAATTCAATAAATGGAAACTTAGCGAGAATTCAAAAGAATGCTTAGCAACAAAATTATTAATAAACTAATTTAATTACTTAGGCAACAGTTCACAAGTATAATAATTTTAAATCAATCACAAATGCATTTCATGAAATTGAACCTGAGAGAATGTCTAGCAATTCTCTACCACATTAAAACAGTCATACTATAATTCAAACAGATTCTATACAAAACATAAAAAGAATCTTAATTAATAATCAATAAGCAACACAATCATCTTTGAAAATAAACCTATCGTTTAAATTTCCAATTCTGGGATTTTACTTTCAACACCTCATTAACACTAAGCCTCGTTTCATTTTCTACTAGAAGACTTCATGGACACATTACTGTCACTTGAATTGGATTTCTTCATGGCAACTGCGCTCGCATCTAGCAGAAACTAATAACAGCTTTTTCTAAACAACAAACCGTTCAAATACCTCATTCGTGATTTTTCTTATAGTTTATTAAAATTTTCACGACTCCCTCGCACACTGCAATAAAGTTTATTCTTTAGACTAACTGCACAGACTAAATGAATTTAGTTCTTCACAAAATCCTTCTTAAAAACACACCGTTATTATTTTCGAGTCTCTCTGTTCCAATCGGTTAATGGCGTAGATTTCACGCTGTACAGTTGCTCAACAAAATATCCGAACACTATGGTTGATTACAGAATTCAGAAAAAATATCTGGCAACGGATTTTTTTTTAGGAATTAGTGATCTGGCAAACTTCGTGATATCTGGAAACCACGTGGTCACTTAAATCAGAAGCCAAGCACTTTTAGTGATCTGGCAACCTTCGTGTCACGTGACACGAAGGTTGCCACATCACTAATTTCTAAAAAATCGTTGCCAGATATTTTTTCTGAATTCTCTAATCAACCATAGTGTTCGGATATTTATTTGAGCGACTATAGGTGGTCATATTATTTTCATACTAGATCGTGTGGGCTCACTCACGGAAATATTGAGCGCGTGCAGTTACCGTTCACAGCAAACTGGAGCGTGCGCAGTAACTGCACACGCTCCAGTTTGCTGTGAACGGTAACTGGAGCGTGTACAGTTGCTGTACACGCTCCAAATATATTTCCTGAATTCTGTAATCACGTGACACGAAGGCTGCCAGATCACTAACTTCTAAAAAAAAATCGTTGCCAGATATTTTTTCTGAATTCTGTAATCAACCATAGGGTTCGGATACTTTTTTGAGCGACTGTAGGTGGTCATATTATTTTGATACTAGATCGTGTGGGCTCACTCACGGAAATATTGAGCGTGTGCAGTTACCGTTCACAGCAAACTAGAGCGTGTGCAGTAACTGCACACGCTCCAGTTTGCTGTGAACGGTAACTGGAGCGTGTTTAGTTGCTGTACACGCTTCAGATATTTTTCCTGAATTCTGTAATCACGTGACACGAAGGTTGCCAGATCACTCATTTCTAAAAAAAATCGTTGCCAGATATTTTTTCTGAATTCTGTAATCAACCATAGTGTGCGGATACTTTTTTGAGCGACTGTACCACACGCGAGCATCACAAATGACATATCAAATCATGGCCTTGCTGTTGCAGGCTCATCTGTCGCAACAATATCATTAAGTACCTAAATCAAAGGAAAATTTTCTCCCATGACGAGGTGGAATTAATATCACATAGTGGCCATAATATCACATGTAATGATAATATCACAATATTGTGGCTTCCCGAAAAGTTCCGATTTCAAACCACTTGACCTCTATTTTTTCGGGGGGCGAGATATATTAAAAACATCGTTTATTCGAATAAAAAAATTCTTAATTTAAAGCATTTAAAGGAAAGAATTATCGCAGCTATTTACAAATGTTTTATATTCAACATGTGTATGGATGAACAGAAATTGAATATCACATGGATTGGCACCAAATGTTGAATTCTGCCGAACCTAAAACGAAACTTTGAGAGCTTCTTGATATTTTGTACACACAAATGTTTTGCTTACTTAATTAATTGATAAAATATAACACTTTAAAAATGGGAATTCCTTTACAATGAGCTTGTATATAAATCCGAAGCTTAATACTTAGCAATGAACCACCATTTTGTCTCAAAATATTCTTCTGAGAAAATAAATATTCTTCTGAGAAAATAACTGCTGTCTGCTTTTGGAAGCCATTACGAAAAATAAATGATTTCATTCAAGTAATACTGTTACCTCTTACGCGAATTTTAGATTCAAGTAATTTGCTTCCTCACTTACTTTTTTTTTGGAGACCAACGGGAGCTGCGGCGGTTTACGGTTTCCGTTTTCGTAAAGTGCAAGGCAATGGCCA
This sequence comes from Ryuthela nishihirai, assembly GCA_038380435.1. Classification (NCBI taxonomy): domain Eukaryota; kingdom Metazoa; phylum Arthropoda; class Arachnida; order Araneae; family Heptathelidae; genus Ryuthela; species Ryuthela nishihirai. Next base: position 67,723,908 of record JAWZYU010000021.1, on the reverse strand, counting down.
CTCATTCTGTCTTTCGGGAAATTGCCTCTCAACTCTGTCTGAGATTGCAAAGCAAATGCAGACGAGGGCTATACATTACCTGAAAGGGGATCTGGTGGTGGAGTCTAGTAAAACTCTTTGAAAGCAAAAGAAAACTAGATACGTAGTGCGTTCAAAAAGTTCTTGGCACGTGTTTGTAGATTTACATTCAATCACGTGACACGAAGTTTGCCAGATTACGAGCTCACAAAGACCTAGATCGTGTGGGCTCACTCACGGAAATATTGAGCGTGTGCAGTTACCGTTCACAGCAAACTGGAGCGTGTGCAGTTGCTGTACACGCTCCAGATATTTTTTCTGAATTCTGTAATCACGTGACACGAAGGTTGCCAGATCATTAATTTCTAGAAAAATCGTTGCCACATATTTTTTCTCAATTCTGTAATCAACCATAGTGTTCGGATACTTTTTTGAGCGACTGTAGGTGGTCATATTATTTTGATACTAGATCGTGTGGGCTCACTCACGAAATATTGAGCGTGTGCAGTTACCGTTCACAGCAAACTGGAGCGTGCGCAGTAACTGCACACGCTCCAGTTTGCTGTGAACGGTAACTGGACGTGTACAGTTGCTGTACACGCTCCAGATATTTTTCCTGAATTCTGTAATCACGTGACACGAAGGTTGCCAGATCACTAATTTCTAAAAAAAAAAATCGTTGCTGATTTTTTTTTTATGATTTCTGTAATCAACCGTACTGTTCGGATACTTTTTTGAGCGACTGTACAGATCTCAAGTTCGAATCCCTACTCAGCCAGCGTTGAGATTTATTTCTGCTAACACCCACCTTGCCCTTCAGTGAGAAAGGGAACACCGATGAACCTGGAAAGGTCACCGTACGTGGGATGAGACAAAAACGCCGTGTTCAAGAGAGCCATACATCGTGAATGTAAAAAACACACCGGATGGCCTTGAAGGGAGGCTGCCATTTGTCTCCTAACAGCTGTCCAGCGATTATCTTCTCCCAACCTTCTCTGAGTCTTCGGGGTCCTTGTGACCTGGCTATTTAGCTCATGGTGTGCAAAAGAGTGCCGTTCATAGGTAAAACAACCCAACTTTCGATTGAACCACCCGAAGCTCAGAAAATTATGTAGGAAATTCCCCTCTACTTCATAATCCTCTGTTCGTAACCCAGAAACTAGAAAAACCCGCCAGGATTTGGGTTGAGTTGTTTTACCTCTGAGCAGCACTTTTTTGCACACCATGGGCTAAATGGGCAGGTCACATGGACCCCGAAGGCTCAGAGAAGGTTGGGGGAGGGGACCCACTGGAACAGCTGTTGGGAGACACAGATGGTAGCCTCCCGTCAAGGCCATCCAGCGTGTTCTTTAACGTGCACAGGGTATGGCTCTCCCGCACACGGGGCCACGGCTTAACGTCCCATCCGACGGACGGCGGCCTTTCCAAGCCCATCGGTGTCCCCTACTGACCGTGGACAGGGCGGGGAGTTTTGCGGAGATAAATCTCAACGCTGACCCAGCTGGGACTCGAACCTGGGAACTACAGATTACGAGCCTGGCGCGCTACCCGCCAGGAAAAAACCGCCAGATGATGCACTAGGTAGAATTTTTTTTTTACTCTATTGGCAAAAGAGTTATGATCAAAATCATTAGAGTATGCTGATAAAAAAATTAATATAAAGCATATTCCTCTGTAAAATGATCTCGCAGTTTATATAATTAGTTATAAAATTTATTCATAATATAAATATTAATCTTAAAACTACTCTAGTTTCAAAAGATCATCCAAACATAAAGTTACACGATAAGTTAAATATAAATAAATAGTTTTTATAATCGAGTAGATCTAGTCGTAACTATCGTAAACGGAACATTGCTGCAACTTCCTGTCCAGAACGTGCCTCAGATGTTCTTTACAACCAATCACGATCAGAGCATGCACAAAGCTGTTGCTGCGTAGACATCCAATTACCCCCATGGGACGATTGCGATCACAGAGAAACGACATCCGGGTTCCTCGTTGCTTCGAATCGAGATTAAATAGTCTTTTGCAGTCGGAGCTATAAACACGGATGCGGGCTTCATCAGGTAGGTTCGGATACAGTCGAATCACTGATGTAACGTTCCCTTGAATAAAAGTAGAGATTCCTTCTCATTCCGACACCTAAGCTCCAACACCCGTTAACCAACTTCGTACACGACTTGGAATGTTCTGGTTGATTAAAATCTTGGAGGATTCTTAGTGCATTTGCTAGTTCTTAGGATGGGCATTGCTTTTCTGTCCTTTTGGTGATTGGAGATTTTCTGCTTTAACTTGGTGGTATAACTGAGTCTTATTTGAAGATGAGGAAACTGTAATAGAAATTGATTGGTTTTACACTACTTCTTAACATATATACTCTACTTCTGGGGCGGGGGTGGCTCAGTCGGTAGCGTGCCAGGCTCGTAATCTGTAGTTCCCAGGTTCGAGTCCCAGCTGGGTCAGCGTTGAGATTTATCTCCGCAAAATTCCCCGCCCTGCCCACGGTCAGTAGGGGACACCGATGGGCTTGAAAAGACAGCCGTCCGTCGGATGGGACGTTAAGCCGTGGCCCCGTGTGCGGGAGAGCCATACCCTGTGCACGTTAAAGAACACGCTGGATGGCCTTGACGGGAGGCTACCATCTGTCTCCCAACAGCTGTTCCAGTGGGTCCCCTCCCCCAACCTTCTCTGAGCCTTCGGGGTCCATGTGACCTGGCCATTTAGCCCATGGTGCCGCTCAGAGGTAACCCAACCCAAATATACTCTACTTCGGAGTGATAGGAGATGTATTTAGCGTCGTCATTTCCTGCTTATTAGTCACAACAGGCTTTAGCAATGATAAGCCAGTTGCGGAAATATCGCATTACAAGCGATTATCTTCTTAAAAATGAATCAGTCCTGAGAGAATCGAGTCTTAGTTTCGAGTCTCACTTTGTGCCAGCGCTGAGATTTTATCTCCGCTAACCCTCCACCCTGCCTTTGGTCAGAAAGGAGACACAGATGGACTTGGAAAGGCCGTAATCCGTCGGATTGGACATTAAGCCGTGGTCCGTAAGCAGGATAGCAATCCGCTACTCACGTTAAAGAACACGCTAGATGACTTTGAAGATAAGTTTCCATGTGTATTCTGACATCTGTCTAATCGGCTCCCTTAGAACTTTTCTGAGGTCTAGAGGTCTCTTTTTGAGGTCCTTGTGATCTGGCCATTATGTGCAAAAAATGCAGTTCAGAAGATAAAATAACCCAACCCAATCTTGTCCTCAGTTTTAGATTTCTTTTTAATCTCTGTGAGAAATTTTTATACACGTAATGGGCTAAATGGCCAGGTCACAAGGATCCCAAGGGCTCAGAGAAGGTTGTGGGAAGAAAACTCACTGGACAGATGTTAGGAAACAGATGGAAATCTCCATAAAGTTCCATCTAGCGTGTTTCAAAGAGTACGGCTCCCCTCCACAGAACACCATGGCTTAATGTTGTTCCAACCGATAAATGGTAATCTTTCCAAGCTCATCGGTCTGTATAAGGTAGGGTAGAGCTTAGCGAAGATAAGCCACAGCTACCCGACTCGAACCTGGGAAATAGAGATTGCGAGCTTGGTGCTCTACCAACTAAACCAACCCCAGCACCTCTTATCAGACAGGCCAGGGTGTAGAGAGGGAGGGGAAAGGATACATGACATTCAAGTAATAATTCAGAATTCTAGTAAGCGAAATGGAGGCTAAAATATACACAGTGGTATCAGAATAACATGACCATCCCCCTTTCTCATTATTAGGTAGGTGGTCATATTATTCTGATACGACCGTGTATATTAAACATATGTATTTATATTACATGTATTTTTATACTGGAATATGGTAATTCGATCCCTTGCTCCCCCCCACCCCCATTTCTTTCTTTCTCCTCCTCCTACCTTACTTTTTTTGTAGATTCGAGCCTGCCATCAGATATAAGTTAAATTTTTTGGTTGGGTTGTTTTACCTCTGAGCGGCACCTTTTTGCACACCATGGGCTAAATGACCAGGTCACAAGGAACCCGAAGGCTCAGAGAAAGTTAGGGGAGGGAATCCACTGGAACAGCTGTTGGGAGACGATGGTAACCTCCCGTTAGGGACATCCTGCGTGTTCTTTAACGTTCACAGGGTATGGCTCTCCCGCACAAGGGGCCACGGCTTAACGTCCCATCCGACGGACGGCGGCCTTTCCACGCCCATCGGTGTCCCCTACTGACCGTAGGCAGGGCGGGGAATTTTGCGGAGAAAAATTTCAACGCTGACCCAGCTGGGACTCGAACCTGGGAACTACAGATTACGAGCCTGGCGCGCTACCGACTGAGCCACCCCCGCCCCATATAAGTTAAATATTATTTTACATATTAAACGGCACTATTTTTACGGATGCCTTTGTTTTATTTTATTATTGAATTATTTTAATATATATTTACTTATTGTTTAGCTTTATCCGATAGCTCCCTTTCTACCCTCGGTGCTAAAGGAGACACCGATGACCTTGAAAAGGTCCCAAGCCCATCGCATGAGACTTTAAATCGTGGTCCCATGTCGTGGTCCTTCTTCTGTTACGTAAAAGAATATGCTGCACGGTCTTGACAGGAGGCTTCCATCTGTCTCCTAACAGCAGTCCAGTGGGTTCCCTCTCCCAACCTTCTCTGAGCCCTTGGGGGTCTTATGACCTCGCCATTAGGGGCGGGGGTGGCTCAGTCGGTAACGCATAGACTCTTAATCTGTAGTCCCAAGTTCGAGTCCCGGCTGGGTCAGAGTTGAGATTTATCTCCGCAAAACTCCCCATCCTGCCCACGGTCAGTAGGGGACACCGATGGGCTTTGAAAGACCGCCGTCCGTCAAATGGGACGTTAAACCGATTCCCCGTGTGTGGGAGGTTGGGTTGTTTTACCTCTGAGCGGCACTTTTTTTCCACACGATAGGCTAAATGGCCAGGTCACGAGGACCACGAAGGCTCAGAGAAGGTTGGAGGAGGGGACCCACTGGAACAGCTGTTGGGAGACAGATGGTAGCCTCCTATCAAGGTCATCCAGCGTGTTCTTTAACGTGCACAGGGTATGACTCTCCCGGAACACGGGACCACGGCTTAACGTCCCATTCGACGGGCGGCGGCCTTTCCAAGCCTATCGGTGTCCCCTACTGACCGTGGGCAGAGCGGGGAGTTTTGATGTGTGCGGGAGAGCCATACCCTGTGCACGTTAGAGAACACGCTGGATGGCCTTGACGGGAGGCTACCATCTGTCTCCCTACAGCTGTTACAGCGGGTCCCCTCCCCCAACATTCTCTGAGCCCACGGGGTCCTTGTGACCTGGTCATTTAGTCCATTGTGTCCAAAAAAGTGCCGCTCAGAGGTAAACCAACCAACCGACCTCGCCATTTGGCACCATTGTATGCACAAATGTGCTCCTTAGAATGAAACTTACTCCTAATACCTAAGCATCGAAATAAAACTTACTCTTAATAGAATATCTAGAAATTGTTTTATTTTTTTCTTTATCAATACCTGACATTTTTATAATCATTGCTTTAACGCAAGATTAAAATGAAAAGGAGAAAGAAATCCTACTGTGATTACAAATCTGCTTTCCATGTTTTTCAAAACAAAATTTAGAAACACGAATTTGGATTTTTACAACAATGTAGAAAGTACATTGAAAAGAATTTTAATAATAAATAAATATTCCCTCAAGCAGCTACTTGCCGCAGAGGTCTGACAGGAGCCTGTCAGTTTAATGCGTCAAAGAAAAGGTCAGTGAGAAAGGCGAGACCTCAACAGAAAGACTACACAATCATCATGCTTTATCCGGGATTCGAACCCAGGTCCCTTTTAGTAGTAGTCAAGGACGGTAACCACTTTGTCCGCTAAAAGGATTTTACCACGTTGAAAATCATCATGACCAGTTCAGAATTCTGTAGACTTCGGTGTTTTTGCAACTCCAAATGCGTTGGGTTGGGTTGTTTTTCCTCTGAGCGGCACTTTTTTGCACACCATGGGCTAAATGGCCAGGTCACAAGGACCTCGAAGGCTCAGAGAAGGTTGGGGGAGGGGACCCACTGGTACAGCTGTTGGGAGACAGATGGTAGCCTCCCGTTAAGGACATCCAGCGTGTTCTTTAACGTGCACAGGGTATGATTCTCCCACACACGGGACCACGGCTTAACGTCCCATCCGACGGACGATGTCCTTTCCAAGCCCATAAGTGTCCTGTACTGACTGTGGGCAGGGCGTGGAATTTTGCGGAGATAAATCTCAATACTGACCCAGCTGGGACTCGAACCTGGGAACTATAGATTACGAGCCTGGCGCTACCGACTGAGCCACCCCCGCCCCACTCCAAATGCGAATTTCTTTTCTAAACAGTTACTACAGTAACCAAACCACATGTTTCTTTCGTCTTAGTAATGTAGAACGACTTCGGATATATTCGATCATTAAAGATTACCATCTCCTAGCAACAATCAATCCAATCATCTCGTGTTGTCCGACTTCCCTCTTGCTATGCGTTGATTGGCTTCATTTTCTTTTCCTTTTAAAATTCTGGATGTAATCAGGACTTCTTCTAATCCTTTATCATTAAGATTCGCATTTCCTTTGTAACAGGGGCGGGGGTGGCTCAGTCGGTAGCGCGCCAGGCTCGTAATCTGTAGTTCCCAGGTTCGAGTCCCAGCTGGGTCAGCGTTGAGATTTATCTCCACAAAATTCCCCGCCCTGCCCACGGTCAGTAGGGGACACCGATGCGCGTGGAAAGGCCGCCGTCCGTCGGATGGGACGTTAAGCCATGGCCCCGGGTGCGGGATAGCCATACCCTGTGCACGTTAAAGAACACGCTGGATGGCCTTGACGGGAGGCTACCATCTGTCTCCCAACAGCTGTTCCAGTGGGTCCCCTCCTCCAACCTTCTTTGAGCCTTCGGGGTCCATGTGACCTGGCCATTTAGCCCATGGTGTGCAAAAAAGTGCCGCTCAGAGGTAAAACAACCCAACCCAATCCTTTGTAACAACAGACAGCTTTCGATTCTTCATTTTCCAAACGTTTCTTTATCGTCCATGCTGCTTTTCCTTTATTTCGTTTCCAAAAAAACAACAACAAGAACAACAAATGTTTTCATTTTGGCTGTCTGTCCTTCTGTAAGCATTCAAGTTTTTGGTTTTTAGAGATGAGTTAAAAATTCTCTTTTTGGGCTTGAATAGGAATTGATGAATATTACGAATACTGGAAGTGAATACTGGAAGTGATGTAATTATTTTAGAAATTTGAAAATTTTATGGCACCTGTCCAGTTGGTCCCTCCAACCTTCTCTGAACCTTCAGGGTCTTTGTGACCTGGCCATTTAGCTCACTGTGTGCAAAAAAGTGCCGCTCAGAGGTAACACGATCCAACCTTCGTGTTTTCATAACCCAATAAAATTGATCAAGTTCAGTTCTTTTCAAAATATAAGACCATCATGTTATACATACCAACCTCCCTTTTGCTTCTTCTGTTTGAGCTCTACCAGAAGTAAACAGTTGGACACTAAAATACACACCGATCACTAATCTAATAGATCGGAAACTTGGCTCCACAGGTGGGTTGGGTTGTTTTAACTCTGAGCGGCACTATTTTTGCACAGAGTGGGCTAAATGGGCAAATCACAAGGACCCCAAGGGCTCAGAGAAGATTGGGGGAGGGGACCCACTGGACAGCATTTACGAAACAGATGGTAGCCTCTCGTCAAGGCCATCCAGTGTGTTCTTTAACGTACGCAGGGTATGGCTCTCCCGCACAGGCCTGGAGCGGGGATGGCTCAGTCGGTAGCGCGCCAGGCTCGTAATCTGTAGTTTCCAGGTTCGAGTCCCAGCTGGGTCAGCGTTGAGATTTATCTCCGCAAAAATTCCCCGCCCTGCCCACGGTCAGTAGGGGACACCGATGGGCTTGGAAAGGCCGCCGTCCGCCGGATGGGACGTTAAGCTGTGGCCCCGTGTGTGGGAGAACCATACCTTGTGCACGTTAAAGAACACGCTCGATGGCCTTGACGGGAGGCTACCATCTGTCTCCCAACAGCTGTTCCAGTGGGTCCCCTCCCCCAACCTTCTCTGAGCCTTCGGGGTCCATGTGACCTGGCCATTTAGCCCATGGTATGCAAAAAAGTGCTGCTCAGAGGTAAAACAACCCAACCACACAGGCGAGTCACGGCTTAACGTCCCATCCGATTGACGACGACCTTTCCAAGCCCATCGGTGTCCCCTGCTGACCGAGAGCAGGGTAATGGTTTTCCGGAGATAAATATCGATGCTGACTCAGGTGAGATTCGAACCTGAGAACCGCAGATTACGAGTCTGGCGCACTACAAACCAAGCCAGCCCAACCCCCTCCACAGGTGGAAGCCAAACAACCGCGAGTGGCTGACACTAAAACCTCAGTTTGCTAGAATTCAGGCACGAAGGAGCGAATGAATAGATCTTAAAGAAAGAAAGAGAAATAGAAGAAAGTCTTCCAACTCCCCTCCTCCGCGTCCTCCCACCCTCTACTGAGCTATCATCCAGCGCGATTGACTTCCTGATCGGCAGTCTGCGAAAGATGTTGTTAGGACTGACGGGAAGAATGCGACGCAGACGGAATGAATGCCGCTCAATATATATCGACATCAGCGGCAAGAGAAGAAAGAGAAGATGATGAACTGGCTGCTTGCATCATCCAAGAGGAGGAGGAGGAGGAGGAGCACCTGAATTGGGAATAGGAAAATGACGTTCATCGCAGACGATGGGTGCAGATGCTGGCGATGATCCAGAGGAAGCTCTTCAAATATTCCTGGACTGGATAAAATGCGTGATGCCAGAGTTTTTCCCACTTCTTCATTGCTTTTCGTTAGGAGTTAAAGTGAGAAAATCGATGATTTTTTTTCCGTTTCTTTTTTTTCGCACCTTCATTCTTAGTATTTTTGAGGAGAAACTTTTTTTTTCTTTTTGAGCAAATTGGGAAGATTCACAGAATATGACGAAGACTTCATTTGCAATCATGACGGAGTTGAGTTAGTTGCAAGAAGAAATTTTTAAAACCTTTCCGCCGAGGGGTGAGAGGGAAAAGTAATTCAATGAAACCGGAACGAACCAGAACTTCGTTCCCGATTTCTTTTCTTTTTTTTTTTAGCTCACAAAAATGAGTTGGGTTGGGTTTTATCTCTGAGCAGCACTTTTTTGCACACAATGGGTTAATGGCCAGGTCACAAGGACCCCGAAGGCCCAGAGAAGGTTGGGGGAGGAGACCCACTGGAATAGCTATTTGGAGACATGGTAGCCTCCCGTCAAGGACATCCAGCATGTGCTTTAACAGGCACAGAGTAATACTCTCCCGTACATAGAACCACAGCTTTACATCCCATCTCCCATCTGACAGACATCAGCCTTTCCAAAGCCCATCAGTGTCCCCTACTGACCGTGAGCAGGGTGAGGAGTTTTGCGGAGATAAATCTCAATGCTGATCCAGCTGGGACTCGAACTTGGGAACTACAGATTACGAGCCTGGCGCGCTACCGACTGAACCACCCCCGCCCCTGTTTCATTCTGAGCGGCAATTTTATTACCACACAATGATCTAAATTGCCAGGACACAAGGATCCCAAAGGCTCAGGGTTGAGTAGAGGAACGTGACTCGTGGACGGTTGTTAGGAAAAGCCATCCAGCGTTGACGGACTGCGACCTTCCTAAGCCTATCAGCATCCACTTTCTCACAGAGAGCAGAATGGCAGTTAGCGGAATAATTTCAACTCAGGCATACTTCGAACTTGAACCAGCAACTCCAGATTATGAACCTGGCGAATTACTAACTGAGAAGGGGCGGGGGGGGCTCAGTCGGTAGTGCGCCAGGCTCGTAATCTGTAGTTCCCAGGTTCGAGTCCCAGCTGGGTCATCATCATCATCATCATCCTCAAGCAGCCATGGGCTACGGAGGTCCAACCAGACCGTGCAATTTAATTCTCCAAGCAAGTCTATCCTGAGCTACATCTACTGCATCTGGCCACTGCACACCAATTCTAACAAGGTTCTGTTTGACATTGTCTGCCCACCACATCCTAGGTTTCCCCTTCTTTCTGAGGCCTCTAGGCACACTGTTCATAACCCTATTCGCCAATCTATAATTATTCATACGGGCAACATGGCCAAACCAACGGAGTCTCTCTCTCTGAACAACATGCTGCTTAAAGGAGGTTGCAGACTCCTTTGCCTCACCTCATCATTAGTTACAAAGTTGAACCACCTAATGCCCAATATACTGCGTAAGCATCTGGAATCAAAAGCATCCAGTTTCCTGTTATCCTGTTTACAAAGTGTCCAAGTTTCACTACCATAACTAACCCTAGAAAGAACCAAACTATTATACAGTCTAATTTTAGTCTTTAGGTGTATACGCCTATTTCTCCACACTCTCCATAGATTCTTAAAAGTCCCGGCAGCAATCCCTATTCGTCTGTTAATCTCATGCCGCACATCACCATTATCTGTTACATAGCTCCCAAGATAATTAAACTGTGACACCTGCTCAAGACTGCAACCATTCAGATTAACTGAATCACAGCCTGCCTGACCAATTTTCATCACTTTAGTTTTCTCTCTGTTTATAACCAAACCTACTCTACTACCAGTCTCATCAACAGCTCGAATGAAAGAGTTCATCTCATCAACATCATTTTCCAGAAGGGCTAAATCATCAGCATAATCTAAATCAGAAATTTTCGTATCTCCAGCCCATTTAAGGCCAAAATCTTTCCCTTGAAGTGAATTTCGCATAACATAATCAATAACCAAACTAAAGAGAAAAGGAAACAAAATGCACCCTTGTCGAACACCAGAAGTAATGCTAAACCAATTGCTACAAGCCATACCAACTCTCACACATGACTCAGTGTTATTATAGAGAGCTTTCATAATGTTAACTAACTTGTCTGGTATACCATATGATTTCACAATCAACCACAAATTATGACGATCAACAGAGTCGAAAGCCTTTTTGAAATCAACAAAGCTAGCAACCAAAGGTTTCTGAAACTCTAAACATTTCTCAAGAATCTGCCTAAGTGAAAATATCTGATCTACACATCTCCTACCACTTCTGAATCCACATTGCTCATCACGCAATTGACTGTCAACCAGATTCTTAATTCTATTAAGCACAATCATGGAAAGAACTTTACCAGGAACAGAGAGTAGGCTGATACCCCTATAGTTATCACAAGAACTGCGATCACCTTTTTTGAAAATAGGGATAACAATAGCTGTGGTAAAATCTTTAGGAACCATGCCTTTATCATAAAAGATATTCAGAATTTCAGTCATCCAAGTGGTAACCGAAACATTTTCGTCTCTAAGCATTTCTGTAGTAATTTCATCTACCCCTGGGGATTTATGAAGTTTAAGTTTAGAAACAGCCAAAATAACTTCAGATTGCGTTATAGGGCCAACATTAAAGCCACCAATGCATCTATCATCATTGCAAACAATGGGAATAGAACTAACCGCATTGTTCAGAATATCACTGAAATGCTCAGCCCACCTGGCCATGACAGAATCCTCACCTTCTATAACCTTACCTTGTTTATCCTTCAATCCCTGTATACCTGTCCGTTTTCTACCACACAAAACATTAACTATCTGGTACAGCTCTCTGCTGTTGTGCTGTCTAACTGCTTCCTCGGCTTTGTCAGCCAAACCATCAAGCCAAAGATTCTTATCAGCAGCTAACTGATCTTTCACACGTTTATTAAGTTCTCTGTAATGCTTTCTATTAGGACTAGTAGGGTATTGATTAAGGATATTCCTGCAGTTCTTTCTTTCCGAAATAAGCTCAAGTGCCTTATCACTCAGATAATTCTGTTTCTTCTGCTCCTTTTTTCCTAAAAGAGTACTGTTAGTGTCCAAAAAAGCCTGTTTAAAATGATCCCATTCTTCCTCAACTTCAGTAGTAAGCATACCATGACTGTCATAATGACTAAGTAACCTATCATGGTAAGCTTTGGCTATAACTGGGTCTTTCAGAGCTTCAGTATTAAAAGCAAATTTTTTAACCCTAGCACAACACTTTTTAAGTTTAAGTTGCAAGACACTTTTAACTAGGTAATTGTCAGATCCAATTTCAGCTCCCCTATATGCCCTTGTATTTCTAACAGAACTAGCTCATTTGCTGTTAATTAATATATAATCAATCATATTCCTATGCAGCCCATCAGGTGAAACCCATGTGTACTTATGTATGTCGCGGTGTTTGTAATATGTGTTAGTTATTCTGAAACCATTGAGTTTACTTACCTGTAGGAGACGTTGCCCATTGCCATTGCAGCTACCAATACCAAAAGGGCCAATCACCCCTCCCCAAAGGTCAGAGTCAGTAACTTTGGCATTGAAGTCACCAAGAACAAGGGTAATATCTCCTTTCTTGACAGAATTCAAAATATCCTGAAGTTGTTCATAAAACCTATCCTTCTCATCCTCATCGGCATCCTCAGTGGGGGCATAACAGCAGATAACATTCAGGTCTTTAACGCTTGTCTGAAATTTTGCTGTAAGAAACCTTTCATTAATGCACTCATATCCTAGAAGAGCATCACTAGCGTGTCTGCTGAGAAGCAGTCCCACGCCTTGGTGATGCTTATTGTCGTCCCTCCCTGAAAAGAGAACTTTAAGATTATTTTTAAGAATCTGACCTTTATCTGTCCATCTGGTCTCTTGCAAGCCGAGAATATCTAAATTATAATGGTGGAATTCTTGTGTGAGGACATCAAGAGAAAAAGCTCTGTGCAGAGTCCCCCATTCCAACTACCTATGGAGAGAAAATGGTTAGTAGGATGTTTAAAGAAACTATGTTTATTGAGAGAGGGAATGCCGACAATATCAAACAGCCCCCTAATCGCAGACATGGGGCAAAGACCCGTTCCCCCACCACTAAAGGCTGAAGCCATCTACACTGGAAGACTTCCTCCAATGTAGAATTTGACGATGCCAATAGAAGCAAAGAGTTCAGGTGCCTGCGATGACTTCTGCTCAGGATTATCCACCAGCTGATAAACATATCCTGTGAATCTATTCACTTGGGGCTGTCAACCCACAAACAAACAGAAAACACAGCGGAAGATTTTCCCTCCACAGAAGCCCACCAGTGCAGCAAAATCAGGATCCATAATCAAGCTCAGAGCCATATATCTGTCCAGTCCAGTGGGATTATATGGTCAGCACCAGGACCCTGTGTGGTTGACCACTCCTCAGCAGGGTAGAAAAAAAAAAGAAAAGTAGCCATAGTTGTCCAGATCAGTAGGCCACACTAATCTGGCAGCCCTCCCCTTCCGTTCACTTCCACAAGAGAGTATCTCTTTTGAAATGTACTAACGGTCTGCAACACGAGAAGGCGGGGCGGAGCCCACGATCAGTAGGGGACACCGATGGGCTTGGAAAGTCCGCAGTCCGTCGGATGGGACGTTAAGCCGTGGCCATACCCTGTGCACGTTAAAGAACACGCAGGATGGCCTTGACGGGAAGCTACCATCTGTCTCCCAACAGCTGTTCCAGTGGGTTCCCTCCCCCAACCTTCTGTGAGCCTTCGGGGTCCATGTGACCTGGCCATTTAGCCCATGGTGTGCAAAAAAGTGCCGCTCAGAGGTAAAACAACCCAACCCAACAACTAAGTGAGAAATCATCCCTCCTTCCGCTCCCCCCCCCCCCCCCACCGAAAAAAATGTGTTCACTAAATTGTGCGACATTAGTTCCTCTCACTACGGTCTACAGGTTTTTTATGCAAATATTTTTTTCAAATTACGTGCAATATGTATTCATTTTTCTCCCTCATTCCTTTTTTAAATTTATTCAATGGGTGGGGGTATGCCACATTTCAAATTCTCTTAGCCCCCTCTCGACCCTCCACCCCGCCCCACTACATCAGATCCAGAGTTAATGCAGAGTTGGAAATGTCACTTGCTGGGGGGAGGGGGCGTAAGCGACTCTCTCGTTAACGTGACAGATTCCCGATTCCACTGTGCCAATGTTAAGATTTATTTTTAATGCTATTTAAGATAAAAAGATGAAATAGTTTATTTAACGTGTAAGCTTTCCATGCTCGAGTGCCTGTAATGATATTTTGTTTAGTGTTAAGATTTATTTTTATGGGACTGAGTTTTTTTAATCTCTGAATGTTATTAGTTTGCCCACATGGGATAAATAGCCGGGCCACAAATATCCAAAGAGCGTAGGAAGTTTAGGGAAGGGATTCCGCTAGACATCTCTTAGGTAAACAAATACCCAAAGAACGCAAGAAGTTAGAGAAGGGATTCCGCTAGACAGCTCTTAGGTAAGCAATAGACCGTAGGAAGTTTAGAGAAGGAATTCCGCTACACAGCTCTTACGTAAACAAATACCTCAAGATCGCAAGAAATTCAGAGAAAGGATTTCGCAAGACAGCTCTTAGGTAAACAAATACCCAAGATCTCAAGAAGTTCGGAGAAGGGATTCCGCTAGACAGCTCTTAGGTAAACAAATACCCCAAGATCGCAAGTAATTTAGAGAAGGGATTCCGCTAGACAGCTCTTAGTAAACAAATACCCCAAGATCGCAGTAATTTAGAGAAGCGATTCCGCAAGACAACTCTTAGGTAAACAAATACCCCCAAGATCTCAAGAAATTCGGAGAAGGGATTCCGCTAGACAGCTCTTAGGTAAACAAATACCCCAAGATCTCAAGAAGTTCGGAGAGGGGATTCCGCTAGACAGCTCTTAGGTAAACAAATACCCCAATATCGCAAGTAATTTAGAGAAGGGATTCCGCAAGACAGCTCTTAGGTAAACAAATACCCCAAGATCTCAAAAAGTTCGGAGAAGGGATTCCGCAAGACAGCTCTTAGGTAAACAAATACCCCCAAGATCTCAAGAAGTTCGGAGAAGGGATTCCGCTAGACAGCTCTTAGGTAAACAAATACCCCAAGATCGCAAGTAATTTAGAGAAGGGATTTCGCAAGACAGCTCTTAGGTAAACAAATACCCCAAGAGCGCAAGAAGTTTAGAGAAGGGATTCCGCTAAACAGCTCTCAGGTAAAAGATAGAAATTTCCCATCAAGGCCATCCAGCGTATTCTGCCACAGAGCATGGCTCTCCTGTGCACTAAACCACGGTACTTAACGTGCCGTCCGACTCATGATGGCCTCTCCAATCCCTAAAGTGTCTCCTTTTTGACAGATGGCAGAGCGGCTACGAGCGGAGATAAATCTTAAAACTGACCTAGGTGGGACTTGAACCTGCGAACATCAGATTACAAGTTTAACGCTCTACCCTGAGCCAAATTCTACCATTTATTTACGAAATAAAAAGTCTATGTATCTTTTCAAGTTAGTGTGCCAGATTTGAGGTTTTGTCTCAATTTTAGCTTCTCGGAAAGAGGCCCTTTTTCTCGGTAAGCATGGCAAAAAACCGATGTGTTCGAAATGGAGGCATCCATTGGATTCGACTTTAACAGCGATTCCGCCTATAATAAGGACCTTAAGGTCCACTCTAGATGTGCTGGACTATACAATAATTAATTAAATCACAAAATTTCTTTCTTTCTCATTCTCGTACGTATTTCGCTTAGGTTCGAGTTTCAACTGTTCTCCGCTAATTCCCGTTCTGCCCTTGGTCAGTAGGGGACACCGATGGGCTTGCAAATGCCGCCGTCCTTCGGATCGTTAAGCCGTGACCCCGTGTAAGGAAGAGCCATACTTTGTGCACGTTAAAAAACACGGATGACCTTGACGAGAGGCCAGCACCTGTTTCCTAACAGCTTTCCAGTGGGTCCCCTTCCCCCAACCTTCTCTGTGCCCTTGGGGTGTTTCTGACTTGGCCATTTAGCCCATTGTGCGTAAAAAAAAGTACAGCTCAGAGGTGAAGCAAACAAACCTATCCGACGGACGGCAGTATTTCCATGCCCAACGGTAGACCTTTTTGAACCGAGGGCTTTGTTTTTGGGTTGTTGAGCACTGCACAGCTGTTAGGAGACAGATGGTAGCCTCTCCTCGTCAAGGCCATCCAGCGTGTTCTTTAACATGCACAGGGTATTTCTCTCACGCACACGAGGCCACAATTTACCTCCCATCCAATGAACGACGACCGTTCCAAGCCCATCAGTATCCCCTACTGACTGTGGCCAGGGCGGGGAGTTTCTGACCCAGTTGGGCTTCCGATGGAATGTAAAGCCGTGGTCCTCTGTGAAGGAGAGCCATACTCTATGCAGGTTAAAGAACACGCTGGATGGCCTTGACGAGAGACTTCTATGAATTCCTTGCAGCTTTTTTTTTTACCCTTTCCCAACCACCTCTGAGCTTTGGGGCTTTTGTGACGTGGCCATTTAGCCCATTGTGCGCAAATGTGCTGTTCAAAGGTAAAGCAACCACGCCCATATTTCGCTAGTCGCCAAGTTTGCTTATTAATGTCAGTATTTTAGCTGGAATGGCAATAATATCGCTCTCCAATGGATATCAGAATTAATGTATTCACCTGAATAAATAAAATCGCTCCTAGTCTTCCTGCTCCTGAATCAAGGGCATTTGTACAGTCGCTCAAAAAAATATTATCCGAACACTATGGTTCATTACAGAATTCAGAAAAAATATCTGGCAACGATTTTTTTAGAAATCAGTGATCTGGCAACCTTTGTGACACGAAGGTTGCCAGATCACTAATTTCTAAAAAAAATCGTTGCCAGATATTTTTTCTGAATTCTGTAATCAACCATAGTGTTCGGATACTTTTTTGAGCGACTGTAGGTGGTCATATTATTTTGATACTAGCTCGTGTGGGCTCACTCACGGAAATATTGAGCGTGTGCAGTTACCGTTCACAGCAAACTGGAGCGGTTGCGGTTAATGTTCACAGCACATTGGATCGTGTGAGCTCACAAAGACCTAGATCGTGTGGGCTCACTCACGGAAATATTGAGCGTGTGCAGTTACCGTTCACAGCAAACTGGAGCGTGCGCAGTAACTGCACACGCTCCAGTTTGCTGTGAACGGTAACTGGAGCGTGTACAGTTGCTGTACACGCTCCAAATATATTTCCTGAATTCTGTAATCACGTGATACGAAGGTTGCCAGATCACTAATCTCTAAAAAAAAATCGTTGCCAGATATTTTTTCTGAATTTTCTAAACAACCATAGTGTTCGGATATTTTTTGAGCGACTGTACGCAACAGAAACAAAATCGCCTTACTACTTTGGTGTGTTTTGCGGATGTAAAATTTTGCGTCTTCCCTCCCCCCCAGAGGTATTTTTCCGTCTTTTTACGACGTCATCAAGTCAATTTTGTGAGCCATCGAGTCAACTTTACACGTCATCGATCGTGTGCGAAAGTTGTAAACGGAAAAGTTACACAGATCTGGGAAAAAAAGAATTTTTTCCCGAAGAACGAATTCCGCGGAATTATTTTCATGTGCACACATTCGGTTGACTTTAGAAATCTCTCGCGAAACAATGAAATTGAGGATATTTAACTTATCAAAGGAAAAAAACAGAAAGATAAATCTTTTGTTATTTAATTACTTTTTTTGTTTGCAACCCAATAATCCACTTTTAAGCCGTTCATCGAACGAGTTGTCCAAAGACTGATTCAATTACATCTTCTTTAGTCATATTTTATGCCTTTCAGTTTCGTTTTGACCTCTTCCTATCCCTTTTCTGTTCATCATATGTCGATCGGCTTGGAAAGGCACCGTCCATCGGATGAGACTTTAATCCGCGGCTCCTTATACAAGTGAGTCGTATCCTGTTCACGTTAAAGAAAACGCTGAAATGACTTGACCGACCGGGAAGATTTCTTCTCTCTTCTAACAGCTGTCAAACCCTAACCCACCTGTGACCACCCTAACCACCTGGAATTTATCCCATCTGTGACCACCCTAATCACCTGAAATCTAACTCACATGTGACCACCCTAACCACCTGGACCTAACCCACCCGTGACCACCCTAATCACCTGGAATTTATCCCATCTGTGACCACCCTAATCACCTGAAATCTAACCCACATGTGACCACCCTAACCACTTGGACCCACCCACCTGTGACCACCCTAACCACCTGGACCCTAACCCACCTGTAAACACCCTGACCAACTTTTTTTTTCTCTTTTTAGGGGGAGGGCTTTGATTGCGGGGATCAATCTCAACGCAGACCTAGTTGGGATTCGAACCCGGGAACATCATATTACATGTTTTTTATCGGAACTTTTTGTTGCACACAATGTGCTAAATGACTAGGTCCCAAGGACCCCAAAGGCTGAGAGAAGACTGGTGGAAGGGGACCCACTGGACAGCTGTTAAGGAAGAGATGAAAGCCTCTCATCAAGGCCATCCAGCATGTTCTTTAAAGTGCACAGAGCATAGTTCCCTCTTTCACCGCAGCTTAATCTCCCATCTGAGGGACGGTGGCTATCACAGAGGTCAGGTTAGCGGAGATAAATCTCAATGCTGACACAGTTCGGACATGAACCTGGGAACTGCACATTACGATCCTGGCGCGCTACAAGCATGAACTAGAAGAAGGAAAGAGAAAAGAAAGGAAAGTGAAAAGAAAAGAGGGGGGGGGGGTATAGGGTAGAACCTAGGGTAGCTAAGATACTGAAATCAACAGGAACGAACCAAAACGTTGTTCAGGGTGGTTTTAATGCCCTTCTACCCATATTATTTAAAAAATATTTCTCCAAATATACAGGGGGGAGGGGGGGGGGCTCAGACGTTAGCGCCCCAGGCTCGTAATCTGCAGTTTCCAGGTTCGAGTCCCAGCTGGGTCAACGTTGAGATTTATCTACGCAATACTCGCCCGGCCCTACCCACGGTCAGTAAGAGACACCAATGGGCTTGGAAAGGCCGCCGTCCGTTGGATGGGACGTTAAGCCGTTGCTCCACGTGCGAGAGAGCCATACCCTGTGCATGTTAAAGAACAAGCTGGATGGTCTTGACGGGAGGCTACTGTCTGTCTCGCAACTGTTGTTGTGGTGGGTTCCAGTGGATCCCCTCCCCCAACCTTCTATGAGCCCTTGGGGTCTTTGTAACCTCGACATTTAGCCCATTGTGTGCAAAAAAGCGCCGCTCAGAGGTAAAACAACCCAATCAAATTTACGTAATCTATTTTTTTTTCTATTTTTTTCGCCTCCTTTTAGATAATTAAAATTAATCTGCATGTCAGAGGATACAACGTGTTTTACGCCCCCTAGATCCTACCAAAAGTGGGGAGGAGAGGCTCTTCTTTTCCAATAAATACAATATTCCAAGTCCTAGATTTGTTTCCAAACACCAGTTCAATACTGCTTTACAAATCAGACCACTTTCCTCTCAACTCCCTTCCCCAGCTCGAAGATTACCACTTAACTGAATTGCCTATTTCTGCTCCAGCGAAGCACCAAAAACACAGACACCAATTTGCCCGACTCGCTCCGAATCAATCGAGTGTCATAGCAACAGGCAAGAGAGAGAATACATCTCTGTTGGTCGTCTTCCATCTATAATTCAACCTCCACCGCAAACACGACGGAAGAGTCAGAAGAATCCATTGCAGAGCATTAACGACTTTTCTCTCGAAAGTCTCAACCACTTTTCTCGGCTGAAAACACGGCCTCAGTCTCAGAGCGCTGAGTCATGCGCATGAGATTAATTGTAAAGTGAACTACCTGAGTGGCAGTGAGCGTGAAAGATAATTGTTCTCTCTCTTTGCCATTCCACCCACTTACTCCCCACCCTTCTCTCAGTCCCCCTCTTTCCACGTGACCAATTGCTTCTAATGTTACACGTAACTGCTCTCACCCTTTTGCGTCTTATTCTAGTTACGCCTTCCTGCCTCGACAGAAGTTGACGCAACTGATGAGGTGGGCTTTGTAAGAGGTGTGTGATGGGGGGGGGGGGGGGGGGATCTGTTCAGTGTCACGTGGTCTGGCATTCAATTAAGTCCCGGTTTATTAGCGAAGAACTGAACTTTTGGGATGTTTCGTTCATTTTCACCGAATAGTTGGAACAATTTGCAAGTTTCTTTCTACTTTTTGTCTTTCATTAGCTTGCATACTTAAAGGGAATCGTGGGGAAAAAAGTAAAGCATTCCGGAAATGCTTAAGATGGAAATTATTCTGTAATCAACATGCCAGTTAAAAAAAAATTAGTTGAAAGCTTTTGTTTTGCAAAGAATCTGGATAAAGAGATCGTTTCCTAAATATGTTGTTTAAAAGTATTGTCATATCTTAAGCGGATTTCGTTGGGTTCAGTAGCTTAACCTCTGAGCGGCACTTTTTTGCACGCAATGGGCTAAATGGAGAGGCTCCTGAGGGCTTAGAGAAGGTTGGGGAAATGCAAACCACTAGAAAACTGTTGGAAGACAGATAGTAGTCTCCCCTTAAGGAAGACAGATAGTAGTCTCTCTCGCACACCGTCCACGATTTAACGTCCCATCCGACTGACGGTCTTTCCAAGCCCATAAGTATCTTCTACCACCAAAGGCAAGACGGAGAGTCTTATTCCTGATCCTACCACTTTGGGAATGCTAGTAAGGGTATAAATAAAAAAAAAACACCCCTTCAAGCAGCTGCTTGCCACAGAGGTCTGACAGGAGCCTGTCAGTTTATATGCCAGAATAGAAGGTCTGTGAGGATGGCAGCACCTCAGCAGAAAAACAACACAAACGTCCATGCCTTATCCGGGGCTCGAACCCAGGTCCCTTAGATCAGTAGCCAAGTGTGCTAACCACTCGGCCACGGGATGGCTAGTAAGGGTAACAGAGTTGAAAAAATTATTTATTTTTAAAATTTTTTTTTAACTTTGTTACCCTTACTAGCCATCCCGTGGCAGCGAAGAGGAAAATACTATACTATGTCAGAAATCAAGTCTCTTGCCGCACCCCTTTTTACTTTTTCCAGCGCAATTAAGTTTCTTGCTGCCCCCCTGCTCCGCCACCTTAATTTTCTTCTAGATCTGAATGATTGCTCTCATTGGTAATGAAAAAAAAAAACCAGATCATCCCCTTAAAAATTTATATCCTATACAATTCTTTTACCTCCTCTTCTATCAAAAGTCGGCAAAATTAATAAAATAATCACTCTGAACAAATAAAATATTCGGAAATGAACGAAAACTTTTCAGTAAAATCTAAGACTCTAATTAAATTGTAGTCGGATGGCCTTCCAAGGGGGGTAATTAACGGAATTTCCTAGAAATATACGACGATGGATCTCCGCTCCCTCAAGCTGAAAACATTAAAACCAAAAAATCTCTCATAAATTCCGTCTCTTCTGTTCACATTACAGGTGCTAAGCCATTGTACGGACCACTGGTTTTCCTCCAGTAAACAGAGATCACTGATAATGGAGAGAACGATTAGTTGCGAGCTTATCATCCTGGTGTGAAAACATCCCCAGTGCTCTTCTATCTCTTACATTTCGTGCACCACAGGGACGCAAGAATAATTTCTCCTTTTCGCTGATAATGTCGCCCTAACAGCGGGAGCCATAACTTACTATGGTCGTCTGGGAGGACGGTCGGCAATCACGACGCTGCGTTGTAAAATAATGGTTGTCTGTTATCACTAGGTGAGGGGGGGGAGGATGTGTGAGTGAGGCCGTGCTGTTGCTGTTCTGTGCGCGTAATGTGCTCAGATTATCTCTGGTGTTTGTTTGCCCATAGGGGAAGTGCAACTGTAGTGCGCGTATCGTCGCGATGGAGGATGTGTCTAGGTCGGATGCTGTGATTTTTCCTCAGCAGGGAAGATTTAAAACCTCCGTTGGTACTCCTGAGGAAAGGCCGAGGGACGAGCATGGATGTGCTCCTATCTCTGACGTATGGGATGGGATGTGACCATGTTTTGTCTTTCTAAACCGAGCTTAAATTAGCAGTTTTATGTTGTGCCGGTGATGTATGAAGTTCACGAGCATCTGAAGTGATTTTAAAATAGAAGGTTGAAGTCGGACTTTTTTTTTTGTGTGTGTTATATAGATGAATTGGTGACTTTCAGATCAAGAGATTTCTTATAATTTGATTTTTTTAGTGTAAAAAACCATAATTTGCAAGTTTTTTATTCTGTTGTTTAAAAACTTGTCTCAGCAGTATTTAGTAAAAATTAAGCAAGATATTTGTGAAGCGTAAGAAGGACAAGGATAAAGTTTTTTCGCTTTTGAGAAACGTATTTTGTACACAATGGTCTAAATGTCCAGGTCACAAGGACCTCAAAGACTCACTGGGAACCCACTGGACAGCTGTTAGGATACAGATGGTAGCCTCCGTGAAGCTCCGCAAAATTCTCCGCCCTGCCCACGGTCAGTAGAGGACACCGATGGGCTTGGAAAGGCCGCCGTCCGTCGGATGGGACGTTAAGCCGTGGCCCCGTGTGCGGGAGAGCCATACCCTGTGCACGTTAAAGAACACGCTGGATGGCCTTGACGGGAGACTACCATCTGTCTCTCAACAGCTGTTCCAGTGGGTCCCTTCCCCCAACCTTCTCTGAGTCTTCGGGGTCCATGTGACCTGGCCATTTTAGCCCATGGTGTGCAAAAAAGTGCCGCTCAGAGGTAAAACAGCCCAACCCATCTGATGAATGAAGAACCGTGGTTTGATATATCATCTGATGGATGGCCTTTCCAAGCCCATCAGTGTATCCTTTTTCCACCGACAGAAGCGTTGGGATTAACGGAGATAAATTTCAACGCTGACACAGTTGGCTTGATCTAGTTAGGGGATGTGGGAAATTTGCCACTTCTATCTCCCTTTCCCCTCTACTACCGCCACAAAAGAAGGATTCCAATAACTGAAGAGTAGGCAGAGAAGAGTAATTGTATACTGAGTGATTATAAAACAATTTCTGGGGTTAGGCATGATGTGTCTCCGTAGAGATTTGCAATTTTGGAATAACGTTATTAGGATGTCAACTTCAAAGTCATCCTAACTTCAAAGCTTTGTAATTCCTTTAAAAGACTTTTTTTTAATGAAAATATGTGACTGAAGATGAGTTAAAGATCTCAACCAAAGCTAACTAAATCTCGATTTTCAACAATATTCGTTTGATATTTAAAAATAAGTACTTTTTAATATTCAAGTTATCCTATTTTGCGAATACGTTTGAAATTGGCTAAAATTGAAATAATCATTTGCGCAAACTTCTGAAACATACACTTATTTCATATTTAATCGGTTTCAAATAACATTTCAATTAAATTCTGAGCTATATTCGTATGATTATAAGCTGTGAATTTTTTCGGAATGAACGATGTCTGTAATATTTCCTCCCCCCCCCCCTAAAAAAAGCAGTTCAATAATATCAAATCAGGACTTTTTGGAGGCCCATGTTTGTTCTTTCTCTATCAATCCAGCGATTTGGGAAATATGGTATTTCAAACTGCATGTTATACTACCGCCATCATGTGACCCCGAGATCACACAGGGTCGGATCTAGGCGAGGAGGGGCATACAGGGTCGGATCACACAGATCACACAGGGTCGGATCTAAGCGTGGAGGGGCACACAGGGTCGGATCACACAGATCACACAGGGTCGGATCTAGGCGTGGAGGGGCACACAGGGTCGGATCACACAGATCACACGGGGTCGGATCTAGGCGTGGAGGGGCACACAGGGTCGGATCACACAGATCACACAGGGTCGGATCTAGACGAGGAGGGCACACAGGGTCGGATCACACAGATCATACGGGGTCGGATCTAGGCGTGGAGGGGCACACAGGGTCGGATCACACAGATCACACAGGGTCGGATCTAGGCGAGGAGGGGCACACAGGGTCAGATCACACAGATCACACAGGGTCGGATCTAGGCGTGGAGGGGCAAGTGGGCCATGTCTCCTCTCCTCCTTCCTTGAGAAATGCTAGTCATTATGGATTAAAGCAAAAAAATTTTTAAACTTACGAATTTTTCAATAGCTTTTTTTAAAGATCTCTAAAACGAGGAAATCCTTACATTTTTTATTCTTTTATAATGACTGTTACATCTATGCACATGCTCTTAAAGAATGCCTTTTCTGTTTTCAAGTGTTGATGTGGAAAGGAGGAAATTAAGGAAACTGGAGACTTTTAATAAAGGAACAGAGGCAAAGGAACATATTCTCCAATATTACCCAGTGGCGATGGAGTCTCCCAGTTGCCTTTTTCAGTTGTCACTGTTATTACAGATATTTTATGAGAATATTTTTGAAAGACCTGTAAAGTGGATTGGGTTGTTTTACCTCTGAGGGGCACTTTTTTGCACACATTGGGCTAAATGGCCAGGTCACATGGACCCCGAGGGCTCAGAGAAGGTTGGGACCCACTGGAACAGCTGTTGTGAGACAGATGGTAGCCTCCCGTCAAGGTCATCCAGCGTGTTCTTTAACGTGCACAGGGTATGGCTCTCCCGCATATGGGCCCACGGCTTAACGTCCCATCCGACGGACGGCGGCCTTTCCAAGACCATCGGTGTCCCATACTGACCGTGGGCAGGGCGGTGAATTTTGCGGAGATAAATCTCTACGCTGACCCAGTTGGGAGTCGAACCCGGGAACTACAGATTACGAGTCTGGCACGCTACCCACTGAGCCACCCCCGCCCCACCTGTAAAGTGGAGAAGGACGGGAGGGATATACATTGCCCTGGTTAGCAAAATCATCTCTGATGCAAAAACATAAATGAGTGAAAAACAGAACGACTTCTGACGTTCCTGGTTTCGACGCTCTGGTTCAATTCAATCAATTGTCCACACCTAAAGCACCTATATTACATTTCTAGATCAGAACCTCCTTTAAGTTGTTTCTTATCTTAAATCTCGTCACTTAGCCTTAAAAGCAGAAAATCTCAAATGAACAATCAATATTTGAGTGGCAACGTCGGCAAATACAATGAACGTGAAATAAGTCATTCATGCAATATGGAGGGGCGGGAGTGGCTCAGTCGGTAGTTCCCAGGTTCGAGTCCCAGCTGGGTCAGCGTTGAGATTTATTTCCGCAAAATTCCCCGCCCTGCCCACGATCAGTAGGGGACACCGATGGGCTTGTGAAAGGCCACCATCCGTCGGATGGGACGTTAAGCCGTGGCCCCGTGTGCGGGAGAGCCATACCCTGCGCACGTTAAAGAACACGCTGGATGGCCTTGACGGGAGGCTACCATCTGTCTCCCAACAGCTGTTCCATTGGGTCCCATCTCCTAACCTTCTCTGAGCCTTCGGGGTCCTTGTGACCTGGCCATTTAGCCCATGGTGTGCAAAAAAAGTGCCGCTCAGAGGTAAAACAACCCAACTCAACCCATGCAATATGACAACAGTTAAAAATCCTAAAAAATAGAAACAACAAAAAGTAAAAAAAAAAAAAGAAAGAAAAATAACTGAATTAGCCGAACACTCTAATAAAGCAGTTTACAGAAAAAAATGCAAACTGAATATAAAAACCAAAACTAGATACCGGGAAACTAAAGATGGAGAAAAATTCATCTCTTCTTCTCAGCCACGTCTAAGAAAACAAAAGCGATAATTTGGAAAAGTCCTGTGTCTCCGTTTCTAACGAAGGCGTGGTCGACCGTTTGTCTAAAAGTCCTTCTCAGGTTTTGAAGCAACCAGAGAGTCTCCTCCTCAGTTCATGATTTCGGCAGTGATTGGAGGGACACGGGTCTTATGGAGCTCACGTACTCCTCCGACCATCTACGGAGCGGTGCCCCACTAATCACCCCGCACTAACATCGTTAGGGTTAACGGGGCCCCGAGTCAACATGGCGGACGAGTACGTGACCCGGATGGTAGATGATGACGTTTCCACCACATATGTGCTCCCGACTCGACATGTGTCGATTGTTGCGTCTGTCCGGGTTTTTTTTTTTTGTTGTATCTTTTTTGTGTACGGTATTTTACTTTTTTTATTTCGGCTTCTTTGCCAGTCGCTGGTTTTGCTTCCTCAGTTTCTTTTGCTCCATTGCAAAGATTGGAGATAAATTCCGTTTCTTCTTTTTTTTCCGCTTTCACTCTTAGTTCGGACCTCGTTTCTATTCCCGAGTAGTTCGATATTGTGTCTGCCTACTCTCTCTGATTACTTGCCTGGTAATTTAAATTTTTTATCGGCCTGACGATTTATCTATGCACAGTGGTTCTCAACCTTTTTTGCTTCACGTACCCCCTGGAAATGTGTATGCAACTGGCGTAACCCTTTATAGATAGATAAAACTATAGTTATAGTATAACAATGGGAATAAAATAAAACATATATATCAGTGGTTCTCAATCTTTTATGCTTCACGTACCTCCTGGAAATGTGTATGTAACTGGCGTACCTCTTGTATAGATAGATAAAACTATAGTTATAGTATAACAATGGGAATAAAATAAAACATATATATCAATGGTTCTCAACCTTTTTTGCTTCACGTACCCCCTGGAAATGTGTATGTAACTGGCGTACCCCTTGTATAGATAGATAAAACTGTACTTATAGTATAACAATGGGAATAAAATAAAACATATATATCAGTGGTTCTCAACCTTTTATGCTACACGTACCCCCTGGAAATGTGTATGTAACTGGCGTAACCCTTTATAGATAGATAAAACTATAGTTATAGTATAACAATGGGAATAAAATAAAACATATATATCAGTGGTTCTCAATCTTTTATGCTTCACGTACCCCCTTGGAAATGTGTATGTAACTGGTGTACCTCTTGTATAGATAGATAAAACTATAGTTATAGTATAACAATGGGAATAAAATAAAACATATATATCAATGGTTCTCAACCTTTTTTGCTTCACGTACCCCCTGGAAATGTGTATGTAACTGGCGTACCCCTTGTACAGATAGATAAAACTATAGTTATAGTATAACAATGGGAATAAAATAAAACATATATATCAATGGTTCTCAATCTTTTATGCTTCACGTACCCCCTGGAAATGTGTATGTAACTGGCGTACCCCTTGTATAGATAGATAAAACTGTACTTATAGTATAACAATGGGAATAAAATAAAACATATATATCAGTGGTTCTCAATCTTTTATGCTTCACGTACCCCCTGGAAATGTGTATGTAACTGGCGTACCTCTTGTATAGATAGATAAAACTATAGTTATAGTATAACAATGGGAATAAAATAAAACATATATATCAATGGTTCTCAACCTTTTTTGCTTCACGTACCCCCTGGAAATGTGTATGTAACTGGCGTACCCCTTGTATAGATAGATAAAACTGTACTTATAGTATAACAATGGGAATAAAATAAAACATATATATCAGTGGTTCTCAACCTTTTATGCTTCACGTACCCCCTGGAAATGTGTATGTAACTGGCGTAACCCTTTATAGATAGATAAAACTATAGTTATAGTATAACAATGGGAATAAAATAAAACATATATATCAGTGGTTCTCAATCTTTTATGCTTCACGTACCTCCTGGAAATGTGTATGTAACTGGCGTACCTCTTGTATAGATAGATAAAACTATAGTTATAGTATAACAATGGGAATAAAATAAAACATATATATCAATGGTTCTCAACCTTTTTTGCTTCACGTACCCCCTGGAAATGTGTATGTAACTGGCGTACCCCTTGTATAGATAGATAAAACTGTACTTATAGTATAACAATGGGAATAAAATAAAACATATATATCAGTGGTTCTCAACCTTTTATGCTTCACGTACCCCCTGGAAATGTGTATGTAACTGGCGTAACCCTTTATAGATAGATAAAACTATAGTTATAGTATAACAATGGGAATAAAATAAAACATATATATCAGTGGTTCTCAATCTTTTATGCTTCACGTACCCCCTTGGAAATGTGTATGTAACTGGTGTACCTCTTGTATAGATAGATAAAACTATAGTTATAGTATAACAATGGGAATAAAATAAAACATATATATCAATGGTTCTCAACCTTTTTTGCTTCACGTACCCCCTGGAAATGTGTATGTAACTGGCGTACCCCTTGTACAGATAGATAAAACTATAGTTATAGTATAACAATGGGAATAAAATAAAACATATATATCAATGGTTCTCAATCTTTTATGCTTCACGTACCCCCTGGAAATGTGTATGTAACTGGCGTACCCCTTGTATAGATAGATAAAACTGTACTTATAGTATAACAATGGGAATAAAATAAAACATATATATCAGTGGTTCTCAATCTTTTATGCTTCACGTACCCCCTGGAAATGTGTATGTAACTGGCGTACCTCTTGTATAGATAGATAAAACTATAGTTATAGTATAACAATGGGAATAAAATAAAACATATATATCAATGGTTCTCAACCTTTTTTGCTTCACGTACCCCCTGGAAATGTGTATGTAACTGGCGTACCCCTTGTATAGATAGATAAAACTGTACTTATAGTATAACAATGGGAATAAAATAAAACATATATATCAGTGGTTCTCAACCTTTTATGCTTCACGTACCCCCTGGAAATGTGTATGTAACTGGCGTAACCCTTTATAGATAGATAAAACTATAGTTATAGTATAACAATGGGAATAAAATAAAACATATATATCAGTGGTTCTCAATCTTTTATGCTTCACGTACCCCCTGGAAATGTGTATGTAACTGGCGTACCTCTTGTATAGATAGAT
Organism: Ryuthela nishihirai; assembly: GCA_038380435.1. Taxonomy (NCBI): domain Eukaryota; kingdom Metazoa; phylum Arthropoda; class Arachnida; order Araneae; family Heptathelidae; genus Ryuthela; species Ryuthela nishihirai. Next base: position 67,695,294 of record JAWZYU010000021.1, on the reverse strand, counting down.
AAAACTATAGTTATAGTATAACAATGGGAATAAAATAAAACATATATATCAATGGTTCTCAATCTTTTATGCTTCACGTACCCCCTGGAAATGTGTATGTAACTGGCGTACCCCTTGTATAGATAGATAAAACTGTACTTATAGTATAACAATGGGAATAAAATAAAACATATATATCAGTGGTTCTCAACCTTTTATGCTTCACGTACCCCCTGGAAATGTGTATGTAACTGGCGTAACCCTTTATAGATAGATAAAACTATAGTTATAGTATAACAATGGGAATAAAATAAAACATATATATCAGTGGTTCTCAATCTTTTATGCTTCACGTACCCCCTTGGAAATGTGTATGTAACTGGTGTACCTCTTGTATAGATAGATAAAACTATAGTTATAGTATAACAATGGGAATAAAATAAAACATATATATCAATGGTTCTCAACCTTTTTTGCTTCACGTACCCCCTGGAAATGTGTATGTAACTGGCGTACCCCTTGTACAGATAGATAAAACTATAGTTATAGTATAACAATGGGAATAAAATAAAACATATATATCAATGGTTCTCAATCTTTTATGCTTCACGTACCCCCTGGAAATGTGTATGTAACTGGCGTACCCCTTGTATAGATAGATAAAACTGTACTTATAGTATAACAATGGAATAAAATAAAACATATATATCAGTGGTTCTCAATCTTTTATGCTTCACGTACCCCCTGGAAATGTGTATGTAACTGGCGTACCTCTTGTATAGATAGATAAAACTATAGTTATAGTATAACAATGGGAATAAAATAAAACATATATATCAATGGTTCTCAACCTTTTTTGCTTCACGTACCCCCTGGAAATGTGTATGTAACTGGCGTACCCCTTGTATAGATAGATAAAACTGTACTTATAGTATAACAATGGGAATAAAATAAAACATATATATCAGTGGTTCTCAACCTTTTATGCTTCACGTACCCCCTGGAAATGTGTATGTAACTGGCGTAACCCTTTATAGATAGATAAAACTATAGTTATAGTATAACAATGGGAATAAAATAAAACATATATATCAGTGGTTCTCAATCTTTTATGCTTCACGTACCCCCTGGAAATGTGTATGTAACTGGCGTACCTCTTGTATAGATAGATAAAACTATAGTTATAGTATAACAATGGGAATAAAATAAAACATATATATCAATGGTTCTCAATCTTTTATGCTTCACGTACCCCCTGGAAATGTGTATGTAACTGGCGTACCCCTTGTATAGATAGATAAAACTGTACTTATAGTATAACAATGGGAATAAAATAAAACATATATATCAGTGGTTCTCAACCTTTTATGCTTCACGTACCCCCTGGAAATGTGTATGTAACTGGCGTAACCCTTTATAGATAGATAAAACTATAGTTATAGTATAACAATGGGAATAAAATAAAACATATATATCAGTGGTTCTCAATCTTTTATGCTTCACGTACCCCCTTGGAAATGTGTATGTAACTGGTGTACGTACCCCTTGTATAGATAGATAAAACTATAGTCATAGTATAACAATGGGAATAAAATAAAACATATAAATCAGTGGTTCTCAACCTTTTTTGCTTCACGTACCCCCTGGAAATGTGTATGTAACTGGCGTACCCCTTGTATAGATAGATAAAACTATAGTTATAGTATAACAATGGGAATAAAATAAAACACATATATCAGTGGTCCTCAACCTTTTATGCTTCACGTACCCCCTGGAAATGTGTATGTAGCTGGCGTACCCCTTGTATAGATAGATAAAACTATAGTTATAGTATAACAATGGGAATAAAATAAAACATATATATCAGTGGTTCTCAACCTTTTATGCTTCACGTACCCCCTGGAAATGTGTATGTAACTGGCGTACCCCTTGTATAGATAGATAAAACTATAGTTATAGTATAACAATGGGAATAAAATAAAACATATATATCAATGGTTCTCAACCTTTTTTGCTTCACGTACCCGCTGGAAATGTGTATGTAACTGGCGTACCCCTTGTATAGATAGATAAAACTATAGTTATAGTATAACAATGGGAATAAAATAAAACATATATATCAATGGTTCTCAACCTTTTTTGCTTCACGTACCCCCTGGAAATGTGTATGTAACTGGCGTACCCCTTGTATAGATAGATAAAACTATAGTTATAGTATAACAATGGGAATAAAATAAAACATATATATCAGTGGTTCTCAACCTTTTATGCTTCACGTACCACCTGGAAATGTGTATGTAACTGGCGTACCCCTTGTATAGATAGATAAAACTATAGTTATAGTATTACAATGGGAATAAAATAAAACATATATATCAGTGGTTCTCAACCTTTTATGCTTCACGTACCCCCTGGAAATGTGTATGTAACTGGCGTACCCCTTGTATAGATAGATAAAACTATAGTTATAGTATAACAATGGGAATAAAATAAAACATATATATCAATGGTTCTCAACCTTTTTTGCTTCACGTACCCGCTGGAAATGTGTATGTAACTGGCGTACCCCTTGTATAGATAGATAAAACTATAGTTATAGTATAACAATGGTAATAAAATAAAACATATATATCAATGGTTCTCAACCTTTTTTGCTTCACGTACCCCCTGGAAATGTGTATGTAACTGGCGTACCCCTTGTATAGATAGATAAAACTATAGTTATAGTATAACAATGGGAATAAAATTAAACATATATATCAGTGGTTCTCAACCTTTTATGCTTCACGTACCCCCTGGAAATGTGTATGTAACTGGCGTACCCCTTGTATAGATAGATAAAATTATAGTTATAGTATAACAATGGGAATAAAATAAAACACATATATCAGTGGTTCTCAACCTTTTATGCTTCACGTACCCCCTGAAAATGTCTATGTAACTGGCGTACCCCTTGTACAGATAGATAAAACTATAATTATAGTATAACAATGGGAATAAAATAAAACATATATATCAGTGGTTCTCAACCTTTTATGCTTCACGTAACCTGGAAATGTGTATGTAACTGGCGTACCCCTTGTATAGATAGATAAAACTATAGTTATAGTATAACAATGGGAATAAAATAAAACACATATATCAGTGGTTCTCAAACTTTTATGCTTCACGTACCCCCTGGAAATGTGTATGTAACTGGCATACCCCTTGTACAGATAGATAAAACTATAGTTATAGTATAACAATGGGAATAAAATAAAACACATATATCAGTGGTTCTCAACCTTTTATGCTTCACGTACCCCCTGGAAATGTGTATGTAACTGGCGTACCCCTTGTATAGATAGATAAAACTATAGTTATAGTATAACAATGGGAATAAAATAAAACGTATATAGTAGTGGTTCTCAACCTTTTATGCTTCACGTACCCCCTGGAAATGTGTATGTAACTGGCGTACCCCTTGTATATATAGATAAAACTATAGTTATAGTATAACAATGGGAATAAAATAAAACATATATATCAGTGGTTCTCAACCTTTTATGCTTCACGTATCCCCTGGAAATGTGTATGTAACTGGCGTACCCCTTGTATACATAGATAAAACTATAATTATAGTATAACAATGGGAATAAAATAAAACGTATATATCAATGGTTCTCAACCTTTTATGCTTTACGTACCCCCTGGAAATGTATATGTAACTGGCGTACCCCTTGTATAGATAGATAAAACTATAGTTATAGTATAACAATGGGAATAAAATAAAACATATATAGCAGTGGTTCTCAACCTTTTATGCTTCACGTACCCCTGGAAATGTGTATGTAGCTGGCGTACCCCTTGTATAGATAGATAAAACTATAGTTATAGTATAACAATGGGAATAAAATAAAACATATATATCAATGGTTCTCAACCTTTTTTGCTTCACGTACCCGCTGGAAATGTGTATGTAACTGGCGTACCCCTTGTATAGATAGATAAAACTATAGTTATAGTATAACAATGGGAATAAAATAAAACATATATATCAATGGTTCTCAACCTTTTTTGCTTCACGTACCCCCTGGAAATGTGTATGTAACTGGCGTACCCCTTGTATAGATAGATAAAACTATAGTTATAGTATAACAATGGGAATAAAATAAAACATATATATCAGTGGTTCTCAACCTTTTATGCTTCACGTAACCTGGAAATGTGTATGTAACTGGCGTACCCCTTGTATAGATAGATAAAACTATAGTTATAGTATAACAATGGGAATAAAATAAAACACATATATCAGTGGTTCTCAACCTTTTATGCTTCACTTACCCCATGAAAATGTCTATGTAACTGGCGTACCCCTTGTACAGATAGATAAAACTATAATTATAGTATAACAATGGGAATAAAATAAAACATATATATATCAGTGGTTCTCAACCTTTTATGCTTCACGTAACCTGGAAATGTGTATGTAACTGGCGTACCCCTTGTATAGATAGATAAAACTATCATTATAGTATAACAATGGGAATAAAATAAAACACATATATCAGTGGTTCTCAACCTTTTATGCTTCACGTACCCCCTGGAAATGTGTATGTAACTGGCGTACCCCTTGTACAGATAGATAAAACTATAGTTATAGTATAACAATGGGAATAAAATAAAACACATATATCAGTGGTTCTCAACCTTTTATGCTTCACGTACCCCCTGGAAATGTGTATGTAACTGGCGTACCCCTTGTATAGATAGATAAAACTATAGTTATAGTATAACAATGGGAATAAAATAAAACGTATATAGTAGTGGTTCTCAACCTTTTATGCTTCACGTACCCCCTGGAAATGTGTATGTAACTGGCGTACCCCTTGTATATATAGATAAAACTATAGTTATAGTATAACAATGGGAATAAAATAAAACATATATATCAGTGGTTCTCAACCTTTTATGCTTCACGTAACCTGGAAATGTGTATGTAACTGGCGTACCCCTTGTATAGATAGATAAAACTATAATTATAGTATAACAATGGGAATAAAATAAAACGTATATATCAATGGTTCTCAACCTTTTATGTTTCACGTACCCCCTGGAAATGTGTATGTAACTGGCGTACCCCTTGTATAGATAGATAAAACTATAGTTATAGTATAACAATGGGAATAAAATAAAACATATATATCAATGGTTCTCAACCTTTTATGCTTCACGTACCCCCTGGAAATGTGTATGTAACTGGCGTACCCCTTGTATAGATAGATAAAACTATAGTTATAGTATAACAATGGGAATAAAATAAAACATATATAGCAGTGGTTCTCAACCTTTTATGCTTCACGTACCCCCTGGAAATGTGTATGTAACTGGCGTACCCCTTGTATAGATAGATAAAACTATAGTTATAGTATAACAATGGGAATAAAATAAAACATATATAGCAGTGGTTCTCAACCTTTTATGCTTCACGTACCCCTGGAAATGTGTATGTAGCTGGCGTACCCCTTGTATAGATAGATAAAACTAAAATTATAGTATAACAATGGGAATAAGATAAAACATATACAGGGTGTCTCAAAAATATAGGTACAAACCTTTAGGGGAGGTAGATAACATCTAAAGGAATGAGAATTGCATAGGAACCCATAACCGGAAACGTCATGGGAAAGTGGTTAGCAGAGGTACAAGATCTGAAAGGACACAAGACAGTGATTAATGGGAAAACATTTATTGGACATAATTATTACAAATGGCGTACTAGATAATACATTTCATAATGTTTACAGCTCTTAATGACCCATAATCGCACAAATTTTGATGCGCACGCGCAAACAAACGGTGGCCCGGCTATTCCATACACTAAGTGCATGTCTGCCAGCTCCCTGTTCGAATACCTCTGCATGCTCTTCGTCAGCCGACTACCGCTCGAATGAGGAAATCCGAAATTTCCCCTCTAACGCACTGATGAACAGCGCCGCCTATTGACTTACGGTGACGTTTCCGGTTATGGGTTCCTATGCAATTCTCATTCTTTTCGATTTAATCTACCTCCCCTAAAAGTTTGTACCTATATTTTTGAAACACCCTGTATATATAACACATATCTAGCGACTTTTGAGTTCTCACGGCGTAGCCCAAAAACTTTTACCTAGTACCCCACGTTGAGAACCCCTAATCTATGCAGTTGATTGCTTGTTTTCATGTCTGCTTATCATTCTTGCTTGCCTTGTCGATCTGTCGTCTGTCTGTCTGCTTATCTCTCTCTTTGCCTAGTCTCCTTCTTTGCCTATTCTCTTCCTTCCTCTTTCTTGTCTTCTCGCCTCTCTATCTGTATCTTTTTCCTGCATGACTATCAATCCATGTTCATTTTGACTTTCTTAGTTTTCGTCTGGGTTAGGTTGGGTTGTTTTACCTCTGAGCGTCACATGGACTCCGAAGGCTCAGAGAAGGTTGGGATACAGATGGTAGCCTCCCGTCAAGGCCATCCAGCTTGTTCTTTAAAGTGCACAGGGTGTGGCTCTCCTGCACACAAAGCCACGGCTTAACGTTCCATCCGACGGACGGCGGCATTTCCAACTTCGTCTGGATAACTGCCTACTTCTCCGTCTACATGCATGCTTGCCAAACTCTACCTATTTTTCTATCTCTTTGTCACGGGACCACCTCGGAGTCCAGTATGACCCTGAGGAATATGAGACAAATACCGCTAAGTGGGATCTACATCCCACAAGGAGACTATGTGTGCCCTGGTCCACGGAGTTACCATCAGGTACAGATATTGAAATATACACCGACGGTTCCAAGAGCGAGGAGGGTGTGGGTATAGCCTTCACTGTCTTCAATCAAGCGGCCAAAGTGTATGATTTTCAGAGGAAGGTTTCAAATAATGGCTCAGCCTTCCAAGCAGAGCGGCTCGCTATCAGAGAGGCCCTTCACTGGGCCCTCAATGACGGCGGTCTGGACAACGACATAAGGCTGTACACGGACAGCCAGGCAGCTCTGCATGCACTTGAAGATGCGGCCAACAGGCATCAGATAGTGAATGAGATCAAGTGCATCCTGGGTAATCAGAGCATGCCCAAGGTATCCTTCTCCTGGATCAGGGCACATGTAGGACATGAAGGAAATGAGCGGGCCGACCAACTGGCCCGTTCCGCAGGTAATAATACTCAACCTGTGATAGCGGTAAAGACTTCAAAAACTACCCTGAAGTCTATAATTGGCCAAGGTACCATTCAGGAGTGGCAGCGGCTCTGGGATACGACTGAGAATGGTCTCCAAACAAAGACATTCTTGAAAAGGGTCAGTCTATCCCTGATGTCCTCTGACCACTACTTGACGCAGGTCCTAACAGGACATGGGAGTTTCTCCAAATACCTGGAGAGGTTTAAAATCTCTACCCACAGTTACTGCGGCTGTGGGGCTCCAGACGCAGATGTCGGGCACTATATCCTCAGGTGCCCGTTCACAGAAGGGTTCGCTAACGAACTCAGGGACTCCCAAGCGATCAATGAGGTAGCAGGCGAACTGGTCTCAGTGTCCATTGAGGGTGCCCGTGTCACGGCACACTTGAGGGACATAGGCTGGCTTGTCTGCCAGCTCCGGGACTCTCTTCTTTGAGCACCGTGGCTGCTGTCTCTCTTGGACTTATTTTCCTACCTTCTTCCCGGGCTGCACTCAGCACCCCCTTTAACACCACCCATACTCCATGTCCCTACTGGTCTCCCCTGAGACAAACTTCACCTTCTTTTTTCCAAGTCTCTAGTTGCTATGCACGTGTAGTGTCGTGAGACGGAGCACGTGCTTTCCCCATGGGGAGTGGGTCCTTCGGGACCCACTCCCCACCCCGTATTAACCATAGGTGTCACGGGACCACCATGTCGAGTTGGGGGGGGGGGGCTTGAGGGCCTAAATGAAGTCGAAGGCTATGCTGACCGGATTGGGCAACTGTTAGACAAGCGAAGATGGAAGAATCGAGGGCCCCGCTGACTAGAATCTCTCCATGTTGGACATGGCCCCGATGGAAGGGCAGGACTAAGAGTCCCAGTCACGGGAGCCGAGGCAACTTGGATTCTATATCCGTGTTTGTGGTGGTCCGGGACATAGATTAAATTTAGATTTTGACCGATGGATGAGCTTTACTTCTATAGCACTGTTCGCCATTAGGTAGTTGGGGATGAGCTGTATCTATATAGTACTGTCTTGCCCCTGACCGTAGGTAGTGGTGAATATGGCATTTCCCTGTACTGGTTGGGTTGGGTTGTTTTACCTCTGAGCGGCACTTTTTTGCACACCATGGGCTAAATGGCCAGGTCACATGGACCCCGAAGGCTCAGAGAAGGTTGGGGGAGGGGACCCACTGGAACAGCTGTTGGGAGACAGATGGTAGCCTCCCGTCAAGGCCATCCAGCGTGTTCTTTAACGTGCACAGGGTATGGCTCTCCCACACACGGGGCCACGGCTTAACGTCCCATCCGACGGACGGCGGCCTTTCCAAGCCCATCGGTGTCCCCTACTGACCGTGGGCAGGACGGGGAATTTTGCGGAGATAAATCTCAACGCTGACCCAGCTGGGACTCGAACCTGGGAACTACAGATTACGAGCCTGACGCGCTACCGACTGAGCTACCCCCGCCCCTCCCTGTACTGGTAGTGCTTTAGGAAGAACTAGTGGGTCATGTCATCATATATATTTATCTGCCCGTCTATGTGCCTGACAATCTGTCTATCTCTCCTGCCTGTCTTACCATCACTCTCTCTCTAGTAGAGAACAACCTAACAACAAACCAAACAAAAAAACCTTAACAACCTAACCCAAACAACAACAACCAAAAAAAAAGACCCCCTCTCCGAATTAAATTGTAGGTATCAACTTTTTTTTGTTTTTGAGAAAATTTCTCTTTGGTTTAGATAGCGACCTCTAAAGATCAAAAAAAGTTGGAAAATTCAAAACTTTGCAGGAATTTGCAAACGATGTAGTTAAACTCATCATCATCATCCTCAAGCAGCCATGGGCTACGGAGGTCCAACCAGACAATGCAATTTAATTCTCCAAGCATATCTGTCGTGAGCTACATCTGCTGCATCCGGCCACTGCACACCAATTCTAACAAGGTCCTGTTTGACATTGTCTGCCCACCGCATCCTAGGTCTCCCCCTCCTTCTGAGGCCTCTAGGCACACTGTTCATAACCCTATTCGCCAATCTATAATTATCCATACGGGCAACATGGCCAAACCTGCGGAGTCTCTCTCTGTACAATATGCTGCTTAAAGGAGGTTGCAGACTCCTTTGCCTAACCTCATCATTAGTTACAAAGTTAAACCACCTAATACCCAAGATACTGCGTAAGCATCTAGAATCAAAAGCATCTAGTTTCCTGTTATCTTGTTTACACAGTGTCCAAGTTTCACTACCATAACTAACCATAGAAAGAACCAAACTATTATACAGTCAAATTTTAGTCTTTAGGTGTGTACGCCTATTACTCCACAATCTCCATAGATTCTTAAAAGTCCCGGCAGCAATCCCTATTCGTCTGTTAATCTCATGCCGCATATCACCAGAATCTGTTACATAGCTCCCAAGGTAATTAAAGTGTGACACCTGCTCAAGACTGCAACCATTCAGATGAACTGAATCACAGCCTGCCTGACCAATTTTCATCACTTTAGTTTTCTCTCTGTTTATAACTAAACCTACTGTACTACCAGTCTCATCAACATCATTTGTCAAAAGGGCTAAATCATCAGCATAATCTAAATCAGAAATTTTCGTATCTCTAGCCAATTTAAGGCCAAAATCTTTCCCTTGAAGTGAATTTCGCATAACATAATCAATAACCAAGCTAAAGAGAAAAGGAGACAAAATGCACCCTTGTCGAACACCAGAAGTAATGCTAAACCAATTGCTACAAGCCTTACCAACTCTCACACACGACTCAGTGTTATTATAGAGAGCTTTCATTATGTTAACTAACTTGTCTGGTATACCATATGATCTCACAATCAACCACAAATTATGACGATCAACAGAGTCGAAAGCCGTTTTGAAATCAACAAAGCTAGCAACCAAAGGTTTCTGAAACTCTAAACATTTCTCAAGAATCTGCCTAAGTGAAAATATCTGATCCACACATCCCCTACCACTTCTGAATCCACATTGCTCATCACGCAATTGACTGTCAACCAGATTCTTAATTCTATTAAGCACAATCATGGAAAGAACTTTACCTGGAACAGAGAGTTGGCTGATACCCCTATAGTTATCACAAGAACTGCGATCACCTTTTTTGAAAATAGGGATAACAATAGCTCTGGTAAAATCTTTAGGAACCATGCCTTTATCATAAAAGTTATTCAAAATTTCAGTCATCCAAATGGTAACAGAAACATTCCCAGCTTTAAGCATTTCCGTAATAATTTCATCTACCCCTGGGGATTTATATAGTTTAAGTTTAGAAACAGCCAAAATAACTTCAGATTGTGTTATAGGGCCAACATTAAAGCCATCAATGCATCTATCATCATTGCAAACAATGGGAGTAGAACTAACCACATTGTTTAGAATATAGAAGTTTGAAATTTTGTCGGTGCATAGTTGTGGAAGTTATGAGGTTTGCATTGATAGCAATAATTCGATAATTGATAACAATAATTTTCCCAATGAGTTGGGAAAATGCAACTTTTTTCTGTTTAGAGATAATTGAATTGGCATCAAAAATGTGGAAAAAATTGTTTTCGTATTCGATAGGTACTAATGAAATATTATGTTTGAGATTTTTTAAATCATTTATTTCAATTTCCATTGTTAGAGGATGTGAAAAATGGCAAACTTTAGGAAAATAATCCAAACGATCTATTTATGGCAGAAATTTGTAGTTTCGATCGTAGAATATCACGAGATTATATGGAAAATAATAATCTGCCTTTTTTCACAAGAGATGAGAAAATGCAACTTTTCTTTTTTAATGTATCAATGAGCAATTCTTTTCTTATTGTATATGTATTAATAAATTATTATTATTTAGATTTTTCCAATTATCCATTAATTTGAATTACCACTGTTATACGCTGCAAAAGTCAATGGGGCGGGGGTGGCTCAGTCGGTAGCGCGCCAGGCTCGTAATCTGCAGTTCCCAGGTTCCAGTCCCAGCTGGGTCAGCATTGAGATTTATCTCTGCAAAACTCCCCGCCCTGTCCATGGTCAGTAGGGGACACCGTCCGTCGGATGGGACGTTAAGCAGTGGTCCCGTGTGTGGGAGAGCCATACCTTGTGCTCGTTAAAGAACACGCTGGATGGCCTTCACGGTAGGTTACCATCTGTCTTCCAACAGCCGTTACAGTGGGTTCCCTCCCCCAACTTTCTCTGAGTCTTCGGGGTCCTTGTGACTTGGCCATTTAGCCCATGATGTGCAAAAAAAGTGCCGCTCAGAGGTAAAACCCCAACCTAAAGTCGACATAATGAAAAACTTTGTTCTCTTTGAAAACGGATATCACCTATTCGCCAGAGTCGATAAGTGTTTACTGCCTGTCTCTCTACTTACTTATTTGTCTAACTTTCTATTTGTTTATCTCCCCTTCCCCTCCCTTTTATTGTCTACTTGCTTATCACTGTAAGGTGGGGGGGGGGGGGGAGGCTCAGTCGGTAGCGCGCCAGGCTCGTAATCTGTAGTTCCCAGGTTCGAGTCCCAGCTGGGTCAGCGTTGAGATTTATCTCCGCAAAATTCCCCGCCCTGCCCACGGTCAGTAGGGGACACCGATGGGCTTGGAAAGGCCGCCGTGGCTCCGTGTGCGGGAGAGACATATCCTGTGCACGTTAAAGAACACGCTGGATGGCCTTGACGGGAGGCTACCATCTGTCTCCCAACAGCTATTCCAGTGGGTCCCCTCCCCCAACCTTCTCTGAGCCTTCGGGGTCCATGTGGCCTGGCCATTTAGCCCATGGTGTGCAAAAAAAAATGCCGCTCAGAGGTAAAACAATCCAATCCAATACTTATCACTGTATTTAGCAGCTGGGGTAGTTCTATTGGTAAACCGCCAAGGTCGTAATCTGCAGTTCCCAGGTTCGAATCCCAACTGTACAAACGTTGAGATTTATCTCCACCCCCTCCTCCTCCTGTGCTATCATTCAGAAAGAGAATACCGATGGTCTTCGAACGACCGCCGTCCGTCGGATGGTATGTAAAGCCGTGGTTCCGTGTGCAGTACAGCCATTCCCCTTGTACATTAAAGAACATGTTGGATGGTCTTGTTTGACAAGAGGCTACCATCTCTCTCCTAGCAACTATGCAGTGGATCCCCTTCCCCAAATCAACCCTGAGCCATAGGGGTCGTTGTGACCCCGCCATTTATCTCACTGTGAGCAAAAGAATTACCGCTTAGAGGTAAACAAAAAGCCCAAACCCTCTTTTTATCGTCTACTGCCTGTCTCTCTGTCTGTTGTTCTTGCCTTTCCTTTTGACTGTCTACCTTTTTAACGGAATATTTTTGTCGTTCCCTTTCCCAAAGCACACGTAAAAAACAATTACAATCCAATCCACAACACAAAATAAAATTCTCCTTTCCCCTGAAAATTGGAAAAAGGGAATTTTTTCCCCTACTCCATCCACACTGGAAAACATTTCTTACCCTCTCGTACAAAGAATAAAATTCGGATTTCCGTTTTAATCACATCGATAATTTTAATCCCACGCATCACCCCTATAAAAAGAAATGGTTGCAATTTAAGCTCTGTGCGCTGATACAGTCGCTCGAAAAAGTATCCGAACACTATGGTTGATTACAGAATTCAGAAAAAAATATCTGCCAACGATTTTTTTTAGAGATTAGTGATCTGGCAACCTTCGTGTCACGTGATTACAGAATTCAGGAAAAATATCTGGAGCGTGTACAGCAACTGTACACGCTCCAGTTACCGTTCACAGCAAACTGGAGCGTGTGCAGTTACTGCACATGCTCCAGTTTGCTGTGAACGGTAACTGCACACGCTCAATATTTCCGTGAGTGAGCCCACACGATCCAGGTTTTTGTGAGCTCACACGATCCAATGTGCTGTGAACATTAACCGCAACCGCTCCAGTTTGCTGTGAATGGTAACTGCACACGCTCCATATTCATTGCATTATATATTCATACGCATTATATATATTAAAAAATATCCGAACACTATGGTTGATTACAGAATTCAGAAAAAATATCTGGCAACGATTTTTTTTTTAGAAATTAGTGATCTGGCAACCTTCGTGACCACGTGACACGAAAGTTGCCAGATCACTAATTTCTAAAAAAAAATCGTTGCCAGATATTTTTTCTGAATTCTGTAATCAACCATAGTGTTTGGATACTTTTACGAGCGACTGTACAAACGAGGATTTTGTCTTTCCTCCACCAATCTCTTTCAGTTTAGAAGAACAAGCAGAAATCTTCCCTTATGACAAAAAAAAATCCCTCTTCCAGTTAAGTAGCGATTGAAAAGAAAGCTTCGTGGTGATGTTAAAGAGGCCAATAAACAACAAAACAAAGAGGTTAAACAGATCCTCGTAAACCCCAGATACATGACACGAAGACTTCCCCCCCCCCATCTTTTTCGTTTCACCCCCCCCCCCTCCCCCCTCCACATACACTCCTTACTCGTCTTGACTATGTGAGCTTAAGAAGCCAAGAAAACAATTTGTTAAATCACAAAAAAGAACTTTAAGAAGAGCTTCCATTCATACTAATTAATACTGTCTTGTACTTTTAAAGTCCCTCGTTCTTTATTCCGCAAGTTAGGTTCTGCATTTCCCTTTTTCTTTTCCTTTTTGCCCATTTCTTTCGCATTCAGTTTTTTTTTTTCTTTCCAACACGAGTCCGTCATACGAAAGCTCTTCCTGCCATTAGTTCTCATTAAGCAACGTGCTTAGGTTTCTCCCAGTGCCGTCCACTCAAACAGCGAAATATAATGAAAACTAGCGAACCGATGTCCCAACGATCTGTTACAGAAATTAGTTCGAAATCTTTAATTTGGGGAATTCGAATGAGTTTTAGTTTTTAGTTGATTTTTTCTTACTGCAAGGATTGATTTTTTTTTTAATGCTTTGGATAATATCAATTGATATCCATTCTTATTACATCGTCCACAACCTTTTTTAACTCTCATATTCCCATAAGTCCAGGTCACAGTAACCCCAAGGGCCCAGAGAAATTTGGGAAAGAGTTCAGTTGTTTTACCTCTGAGAGGCAATTTTTTTGCACACAATAGTCTAAATGGCCAGATTACATTGGATTGGATTGTTTTACCTCTGAGCGGCACTTTTTGCACACCATGGACTAAATGGCCAGGCCACAAGGACCCCGAAGGCTCAGAGAAGGTTGGGGGAGGGGACCCACTGGAACAGCTGTTGGGAGACAGATGGTAGCCTCCCGTCAAGGCCATCCAGCGTGTTTTTTAACGTGCACAGGGTATGGCTCCCCGCACACGGGGCCACGGCTTAACGTCTATCCGACGGACGGCGGCCTTTTCAAGCCCATCGGTGTCCCCTACTGACCGTGGGCAGGGCGGGGAAATTTTGCGGAGGTAAATCTCAACGCTGACCCTGCTGGGACTCGAACCTGGGAACTACAGATTACGAGCCTGGCGCACTGCCGACTGAGCCACCCCCGCCCCAGGCCAGATTACAAGGATCCCGAGAGTTCAGACAAGGTTGGGAGGAGAGAAACAGCTGTTGGGTGACAGATGGTAGCCTCCCGTCAAGGCTATCCAGCTACTACGTGATCTACCAGATACTAGATCGTGTTGGCCCACTCACGGAAATATTGAGCGTGTGCAGTTACCGTTCATCATCAATCTGTGCAGTAACTACACACGCTCCAGTTTGCTGTGAACGGTAACTGGAGCGTATACAGTTGCTGTACACGCTCCAGATATTTTTCCTGAATTCTGTAATCACGTGACACGAAGGTAACCGCCGTACAGTCGTGTCACGGGTTTACCTTCGTGTCACGGGAACCCTGGGAACTGCAGATTACAACCTTGGCGGTAGCCTCCCGTCAAGGCTATCCAGCGTGTTCTTTAACGTGCCATCGCTTAAAAGCTCATCGGTGTTCCTTACTGACTGTGGGCAGGGCGGGGAGTTTTGCGGAGATAAATTTCAACCCTGACCCAGCTGGAAACATTTTTCGTAATCCGTGTGTAATCAACACGAAAAATAAACACACTCCAAACTTAGTAGCCCAGTGTCTTTCTTAATACTCTGGAAATGTCAAAGAAATTACTCGGAAATCTTTCCGAAAAATGACTACGATGAGAAATTTCTTAACGTGTTATTAAACCCTGCATTTGACGTAATCCTAATTTGCATGATAACGTCGGTTAATGATGTTGGGCTGAGAATGCTAAACCTCAATGTTAATAGAGCGATGCGATGCCAAAGCTTTGGGCGCACGTCACCGCATTAAGACTACAGTCGTTTGGGATTAGGCCTAATGCTTCGTTGGTGAACTGTGATTGATGTTACCTAAAGGAAAGCAGGCCTAATTAAGTGGTGATACTTTCGATGCCTGACTACGAGAGTTTGATACTTGTTGAAAGAGCCTTTAGGAGAGCTGGACATGGATAGCCTTTACTCTTTGTTCCTAAGAATTAAAAAGGACTTTTACCAAACCCATCATTTCCTAACTATGAAATAATCATTTGTTCATTAGTAAGAGACTGTTTAGTAAAGCTTTACGAAACTCTTTGCTAATTATAAGGAGTTTGCTACTTTTAGGGTTGAAATGTTTTAAAACATAACTAGAAGGATGCATATCACTGATGGCGCATAATGGGAATCGCGTTATCAAACATAATGACTTTTTTCGGGGGGTTTATATACTTTTTAACTCCTTAAAAGTTTTCAGTCGAGCTATTGGACAGGGGGCGGGGATGGCTCAGTCGGTAGCGCGCCAGGCTCGTAATCTGTGAGTTCCCAGGTTCGAGTCCCAGCTGGGTCAGCGTTGAGATTTATCTCCGCAAAATTCCCCGCCCTGCCCACGGTCAGTAGGGGACACCGATGGGCTTGGAAAGGCCGCCGTCCGTCGGATGGGACGTTAAGCCGTGGCCCCGTGTGTGGGAGAGCCATACCCTGTGCACGTTAAAGAACACGCTGGATGGCCTTGACGGGAGGCTACCATCTGTCTCCCAACAGCTGTTCCGGTGGGTCCCCTCCCCCAACCTTCTCTGAGCCTTCGGGGTCCATGTGACCTGGCCATTTAGCCCATGGTGTGAAAAAAAGTGCCGCTCAGAGGTAAAACAACCAACCAACGAGCTATTGGATAATGGGGGAAATGTCAATAATTACTGTTTATTAGTAATTATTCAACATCAGAAATATTTGTCTTTAATTTCTTAAATTTAAAAAGTTGCTTTTTTCCCACTTTTCTGAGAGAAAAGCAACTTTTTAAATTTAAGAAATTAAAGACAAATATTTCTGATGTTGTTGTTGATTAGTTTCTGAGAAAAGAGGGCCGATTTTTGCTGTCAGTGGAATACCTGTTGACACTTTACCACCGAAATTTCGGGGCGGGGTTGGCTCAGTCGGTAGCGCGCCAGGCTCGTAATCTGTAGTTCCCAGGTTCGAGTCCCAGCTGGGTCAGCGTTGAGATTTATCTCCGCAAAACTCTCCGCCCTGCCCACGGTCAGTAGGGGACACCGATGGGCTTGGAAAGGCCGCCGTCCGTCGGATGGGACGTTAAGCCATGGCCCGGTGTGCGGGAGAGCCATACCCTGTGCACGTTAAAGAACACGCTGGATGGCCTTGACGGGAGGCTACCATCTGTCTCCCAACAGCTGTTCCAGTGGGTCCCCTCCCCCAACCTTCTCTGAGCCTTCGGGGTCCTTGTGACCTGGCCATTTAGCCCATGGTGTGAAAAAAAGTGCCGCTCAGAGGTAAAACAACCCACCCCAACCTCTTTCTTTTGCTGGGTCAGCGTTGAGATTTATCTCCGCAAAACTCCTCGCCCTGCTCATGGTCAGTAGGGGACACCGATGGACTTGGAAAGCTCGTCGTCCGTCAGATGGGACGTTAAGCCGTGGCTCCGTGTGCGGGAGAACGATACCCT
Source organism: Ryuthela nishihirai (assembly GCA_038380435.1). Classification (NCBI taxonomy): domain Eukaryota; kingdom Metazoa; phylum Arthropoda; class Arachnida; order Araneae; family Heptathelidae; genus Ryuthela; species Ryuthela nishihirai. Next base: position 67,678,237 of record JAWZYU010000021.1, on the reverse strand, counting down.
GTGCACGTTAAAGAACATGCTGGATGGCCTTGACGGGAGGCTACCATCTGTCTCCCAACAGCTGTTTCAGTGGGTCCCCTCCCCCAACCTTCTCTGAGCCTTCGGGGTCCATGTGACCTGGCCATTTAGCCCATGGTGTGCAAAAAAGTGCCGCTCAGAGGTAAAACAACCCAACCTGGGCGAAGTTCCCAGGTTCGAGTCCCAGCTGGGTCAGCGTTGAGATTTATCTCCGCAAAATTTCCCCGCCCTGCCCACGGTCAGTAGGGGACACCGATGGGCTTGGAAAGTCCGCCGTCCGTCGGATGGGACGTTAAGCCGTGACCCCGTGTGCGGGAGAGACATACCCTGTGCACGTTAAAGAACACGCTGGATGGTCTTGACGGGAGGCTACCATCTGTCTCCCAACAGCTGTTCCAGTGGGTCCCCTCCCCCAACCTTCTCTGAGCCTTCGGGGTCCTTGTAACCATCGCCATTTAGCCCATGGTGTGCAAAAAAGTGTCGCTCAGAAGTAAAACAACCCAATAACATTCCACCATCAATATTTGAAATTTTCTATCGCTTGCAATCTTCGTTTTAACATTTCCATCGTTAGAGGGCGAATATTTATATTTATTAGAAGCGCAATATTTTTTCAATACTTATCCAATGCAAAAAGAATTTTTTATTTTATTCCTTAAAATAAAAACATTCCACGGTTACAGACGGACAGATAGTCAAGCAAATGGCAAAGTTCCGTTTCTTTTTTGAAACTGAGATAAAAATATTGTGCGAATTTTAATAGCAGAGAATTTAAGATTTCCGCGTACCGGAGGTGGGGGGAGGGGGAGACTATGAGACTAAGCACTCTCAACTTTGACAGTTCTCATAGGTCAAAAGGTTAATGACCTATCAGCCGATTGTCAATTCTTGATCTATTAATTTTCTTTTTTTTTATCTAACACTGTTATTATTAAATGTCCAAACTTCCGCAACTCTTTAAATACCGAAGGACTATTATTTGAAAAACGATATTTAGAAAGAGTTGCATTGTTTTTGCATTATTGGGTTTTTATCTGTGAACGGCCATTTTTTGCATACAATGGGCTAAATGACCATGTCAAAACGAATCCGGGGGCTCAGAGAAGGTTGAGAAAGGGGGCCCACTAGACAGCTATTAGCCTCCCATCAAGGCCATCCAGCGTGTTCTTTAACGAGCATCGGGTATGGCTCTCTCCCGCACACGGATCATGGCTTAACGTCCCATCCGACGGACGGCGGCCTTTCCAAGCCCATCGGTGTCCCCAACTGACCGTGGGTAGGGTGAGGAGTTTTGCACAAGCCCATCGATGTTCCCTACTGACTGAGGGCAGAGCGAGGAGTTTTGAGGAGGTAAATCTTAACGCTGGCCCAGGCGGGACTCGAACCTGGGAACTGTTATGGGGGCGAAAGTGGCTCAGTCGGTAGCGCACCAAGCTCGTAATATGCAGTTCCCAGGTTCGAGTCCCAACTGAGCCAGTGTTGAGATTTATCTCCGCAAAATTCCCCCTCCTGCCCATGGTCAGTAGGGGACACCGATGGGTTTGGGAAGGCCGCCATCCGTCGGATGGGACGTTAACCAGTGGCTCCGTGTGCGTGGAGAGCCATACCTGTGCGTGTTAAAGAACACGCTGGATGGTCTTGACGGGAGGCTACCATCTGTCTCCCAACAGCTGTTCCAGTGGGTCCCCTCTCCCAACCTTCTCTGAGCCTTTGGGATCCTTGAGACCTGGCCATTTAGCCCATATTGTGCAAAAAAGTGCCGCTCAGAGGGAAAATGCCCCAGCTGCAAATTACAAGCCTGACGCGCTATCGAATGAGCCAAAAAAAAACCTCCCCTCTTCCCATTGTGAAAAGGAGAAAACGAAAAAGATGAAGTCTTGAAAAGAAAAAAGAGAATGGATGTTTGGAGACAGAAGGGAATGAATAAGAATAGACTTTTGCAGCAATAGAAAATATAGTTCAGAAAAAAGAGTAAAACTGGACTTCCAAAAGAAAGAGTTGGATTGGGTTGTTTTACCTCTGAGCGGCACTTTTTGCACACAATGGCTAAATGGCCAGGTCACATGGACCCCGAAGGCTCAAAGAAGGTTGGGGGAGGGGACCCACTGAAACAGCTGTTGGGAGACAGATGGTAGCCTCCCGTCAAGGCCATCCAGCATGTTCTTTAACGTGCACAGGGTATCGTTCTCCCGCACACGGAGCCACGGCTTAACGTCCATCTGACGGACGACGAGCTTTCCAAGTCCATCGGTGTCCCCTACCGACCATGAGCAGGGCGAGGAGTTTTGCGGAGATAAATCTCAACGCTGACCCAGTAAAAGAAAGAGGTTGGGTTGGGTTGTTTTACCTCTGAGCGGCACTTTTTTGCACACCATGTGCTAAATGGCCAGGTCACATGTACCCCGAAGGCTCAGAGAAGGTTGGTGGAGGGGACCCACTGAAACAGATGTTGGGAGACAGATGGTAGCCTCCCGTCAAGGCCATCCAGCATGTTCTTTAACGTGTACAGGGTATCGTTCTCCCGCACACGGAGCCACGGCTTAACGTCCCATCTGACGGACGACGAGCTTTCCAAGTCCATCGGTGTCCCCTACTGACCATGAGCAGGGCGAGGAGTTTTGCGGAGATAAATCTCAACGCTGACCCAGCAAAAGAAAGAGAGAATGGATATTATGAGAATGGTAAGAATAAAAAGCGATGGATTTTTTAAAAGAATAGAAAAATGCATATTATTTGAAAAGTGAAGTTGTTGAGAAAATTCGTCCCTTGTGCACCCAAATGTCGCCTACTTAAGGCAACCTTTTAATCCTTAAGGGGGCGGGGGTGGCTCAGTCGGTAGCGCGCCAGGCTCGTAATCTGTAATTCCCAGGTTCGAGTCCCAGCTGGGTCAGCGTTGAGATTTATCTCCGCAAAATTCCCCACCCTGCCCACGGTCAGTAGGGGACACCGATGGGCTTGGAAAGGCCGCCGTCCGTTGGATGGGACGTTAAGTCGTGGTCCCGTGTGCGGGAGAGCCATACCCTGTGCACGTTAAAGAACACGCTGGATGGCCTTGACGGGAGGCTACCATCTGTCTCCCAACAGCTGTTCCAGTGGGTCCCCTCCCCCAACCTTCTCTGAGCCTTCGGGGTCCATGTGACCTGGCCATTTAGCCCATGGTGTGCAAAAAAGTGCCGCTCAGAGATTAAACAACCCAACCCAACCTAATCCTTAAGTTCTCCAGCTGATATTTTCAAATCCAACCCGAACATTCTTTTGGCTTACCTGCCATATTCACAAAATTACTTTTTACTGATAAAACAATCCAACAAGAATTCCGAAAAAAAAAAGCATATTACATAAAGTATCAAATTCTGCACGCAGTTGATCTTAGGATGCCTGAATCTTCCATCAACGCCACATGAGCTCTGGATGGAGAGACTCATGCCTTGGAAGAACTGCTGATCTCGTTCGGTCATTAAAAGTGAAGATATGACGTCATCCCCCGTAACAGGAAATGCCGTAAAGAGAACCGATTTATGGTCATTGTGGAGGAAACAGCAATCGCTCTAATGGAAACGAGGCCCAAGAGGATAATTAAGTTTCAAATAGGAGCTTAAATTCTCGCCAGGGAAAGCTGTAGCCGGACCAAGCCGTGGAGTAAACCTTTTTCTCTTTTTCCTTCTTCTTTTTCTTTCTTCAAACTTGGATCATTCCTCGGTTAATGAAACGAAGAATCTCTCACATCTTTTCTCTTTCTCTTCTTAGATTTCTGAAAGAGTTGGGAGATCATTTTTGTCTTGGATAATTCCCTCGATGCACGTCAACTTCAGTGGGATTTTTCAGGGAAGTTGTAAGATAAAACTATCTACAGGATCACAACTTCAGCATCATCAGCAATTGCATCCCGTTGCGAGAACACGTTTCATTTAATTTCTAATGATATTTGAAGGTAGAGCTCACTCGAACGGCGCAGTTGCTGATGAATTTGAGCGTTAATCGCATTGCAATACTTGCATGAATCACAAGTTTTTGCTAAGTTATTCCAATATCCATCTCTATTCAAACTTCGTACATTGTATGTCACAATAATAAAATGAATTGTCGAATCCACTACTTACAGTTTTGAGGCGGGGGTGGCTCAGTTGGTAGCGCGTCAGGCTCGTAATCTGTAGCTTCCAGCTTGGTCAGCGTTCAGATTTATTTCCGTAAAACTCCCTTCCCACGGTCAGTAGTAAACACCGATGGGCTTGGAAAGGCCGCCGTCCGTCGAATGAGACGTTAAGCCGTGGCTCCGTATGCTGGAGAGCCATACCCTGTGCACGTTAAAGAACACGCTGGATGGCCTTGACGGGAGGCTACCATCTGTCTCCCAACAGCTGTTCCAGTGGGTCCCCTCCCTCAAACTTCTCTGAGCCTTCGGGGTCCTTGTGACCTGGCCATTTAGCCCGTGATGTGCAAAAAAGTGGCATTCAGAGGTAAAACAACCCAACCTTGACGGGAGGCTACCATCTGTCTCCCAATAGCTGTTCCAGTGGGTACCCTCCCCCAACCTTCTCTGAGCCTTCGGGGTCCTTGTGACCTGGCCATTTAGCCCATGGTGTGTAAAAATGTGCCGCTCAGAGGTATAAAACAACCCAACCTTGACGGGAGGCTACCATCTGTCTCCCAACAGCTGTTCCAGTGGGTCCCCTCCCCCAAACTTCTCTGAGCATTCGGGGTCCTTGTGACCTGGCCATTTAGCCCATGGTGTGCAAAAATGTGCCGCTCAGAGGTAAAACAACCCAACCTTGAGGGGAGGCTACCATCTGTCTCCCAACAGCTGTTCCAGTGGGTCCCCTCCCCCAAACTTCTCTGAGCCTTCGGGGTCCTTGTGACCTGGCCATTTAGCCCATGGTGTACAAAAATGTGCCGCTCAGAGGTAAAACAACCCAACCTTGACGGGAGGCTACCATCTGTCTCCCAACAGCTGTTCCAGTGGGTCCCCTCCCCCAAACTTCTTTGAGCCTTCGGGGTCCTTGTGACCTGGCCATTTAGCCCATGGTGTGCAAAAATGTGCCGCTCAGAGGTAAAACAACCCAACCTTGACGGGAGGCTACCATCTGTCTCCCAACAGCTGTTCCAGTGGGTCCCCTCCCCCAACCTTCTCTAAGCCTTCGGGGTCCTTGTGACCTGGCCATTTAGCCCATGGTGTGCAAAAAAAGTGCCACTCAGAGGTAAAACAACCCAACTCAACTTACAGTTTTAGATACGGATATGCAATGATCCTCAGCATAACGAAATCATTGGATAAGGAATTTTCAATTAACCAATTGCCTCCCATAGGGCCCCCATTTACTCACATAACGAAATTCTTTTTGCTTACGAAGTCAAGTGGTCGACGATTTCAGCCAATCAGAACACTCGAAGACTCTGCAGGCCTCAGCTAATTAGTGATGTCCATTTATGAGCCTTGCGAGCACGATCGATTTTGTTTACATTATTGTGTTTTTGGTTGTGGAAAAAACTCTCTTTAAATTCAATAATTTTTCTTGAACGTTAATTAATAGTGATCGCAAGTGGCAAGCAGCTGCTTGAGGGGGTATTTATATTTTTCTATCTCAATCAGGCCGTGATCTAGAAAAAATTAAAGCGGGTTGGGGGGATGAAGCGACGAAATCGAGCCGAAAAAAGTAAAGTTGCGAGGGGGGGGGGGGAGGTGGAAGAAACTGTTTCCATTGCATTTTCCCCTTTTGCTTTAAAGGATCTTGGGTTGGGTTGTTTTGCCTCTGAGCGGCACTTTTTTGCACACCATGGGCTAAATGGCCAGGTCACATGGACCCCGAAGGCTCAGAGAAGGTTGGGGGAGGGGACCCACTGGAACAGCTGTTGGGAGACAGATGGTAGCCTCCCGTCAAGGCCATCCAGCGTGTTCTTTAACGTGCACAGGTATGGCTCTACCACATACGGGGCCACGGCTTAACGTCCCATCCGACGGACGGCGACCTTTCCAAGCCCATCGGTGTCCCCTACTGACCGTGGGCAAGGCGGGGAATTTTGCGGAAATAAATCTCAACCCTGACCCAGCTGGGACTCGAGCCTGGCGCGCTACCGACTGAGCCACCCCCGCCCATTAAAGGATCTTAAAAAATTTCTTGAACAATGCACGAAATGTGAAGAAGTTAAATAACTTTTGGCTTCCATTACCTTTAATGAGATTCTTAATAGGGGGGGAGCTTTGTCCTCTCTCCCCCCCCTAGATCCGGCTCTGGTCTTAACTAACGTTTTCCTCATTCCTGCTAAATAAGGATAAAATAAAAGATATCAAATTTGGCGATGCCGTTACCATAAAAATAGTATTTCTGTGTTTTATTTATTAATTCTCTTGTTATGTTTCTATTTTAATCTTTTACCACGTCTTTATAACGTTATTGTCAAGAATCGGTCTTTTTAATTTTATAAACCGTGCTTTTAAAGTCAAAAATGTTAATTAACAATAACATGATTAAAAAAACAATAAATGATTAATAACGTTAAAAAAAACAATAAATGATTTTTTTAACGAATTACGCCTTTAACATGTATTCCTCATACCCACATAACGAACGTTTTAGTGGAACGAATTCAATTCGTTATGCGGGGGGGAGGGGTTCACTGTATATAGTTTTGGAGATATGAATAGCTAACTTCAGAAGAACTTGCATTCCCTGCAAAATATTTTCAAACTAAAGAAAAACTGTCTACTTCAGTTTTTTAAAACCTTGTATTAGAAATTGGCAAAAAGCATTCTATTTCCTCATCAGAACTGTATATAAGAGGTAACGGGAGGTTTCTACTTCCTCACCAAAACTGCATATTAAAGGCAACAGGAGATTCCACTTCCTCATCAGAACTGTGTGTAAGAAGCAACAGGAGATTCCACTTCCTCACCAGAACTACAATTAAGAGACAACGGGAGGATTCCACTTCCTCATCAGAACTGTGAGTAAGAAGCGACAGGATATTCCACTTCCTCATCAGAACTGTGTGTAAGAAGCGACAGGATATTCCACTTCCTCATCAGAACTGTGTGTAAGAAGCAACGGGAGGATTCCACTTCCTCATCAGAACTGTGTGTAAGAAGCAACGGGAGGATTCCACTTCCTCATCAGAACTGTGTGTAAGAAGCAACGGGAGGATTCCACTTCCTCATCAGAACTGTGTGTAAGAGACAACGGAAGGATTCCACTTCCTCATCAGAACTGTGTGTAAGAAGCAACGGGAGGATTCCACTTCCTCATCAGAACTGTGTGTAAGAGACAACGGAAGGATTCCACTTCCTCATCAGAACTGTGTGTAAGAAGCAACAGGATATTCCACTTCATCATCAGAACTGTATGTAAAAAGCAACGGGAGGATTCCACTTCCTCACCAGAACTACATGTAAGAGACAACAGGAGGATTCCACTTCCTCACCAGAACTACATGTAAGAGACAACAGGAGGATTCCACTTCCTCATCAGAACTGTATGTAAGAAGCAACAGGAGGATTCTAGCTCTTCACCACAACTGTACAAAAAGAGGCCACGGGAGCATGATACTGTACCTCCTCAGACTCGGGGAAAAAGCTTTTCTGTTTAGTTGTTCATCATAGTATTTTTATTACTATTAAAAGCATTAGATAAATATGTTATTCCGTGTAACGGTGACCCTAATATATTGCTTTAGTTATCATGATATATGGCCATACTTTTCATGCAGAGTCATAAACATTTGGATTTAGCGAACTTTTGGCATTTAATGGACACACTTTCTCCCTATTCTTCCTTTAGATCGAGTATTCAGGATCTTCCTTTAAATTGAATAAAATCAATGGCTGGATATTTGAACATAATGTTGAAACGTACTGAAGTATAGTATTCAAAACAGGAATGTTAAATTGCGTTGATAATCAAAGTATTAAATTTAATTTTAGAGAGACAAAAAAATGCGAACAATCAATATCAAGGATTAAATCATTTAAATAGAGACAATTTTCTCTTTTCAATAATAATAAAATCCAGAAGACCGCTGGAATAATTTTTAACCCTTCGAAATGTCAGACTGAAACATCCATTTCCACTTAAATTTCTGTTATTCTATTATCTACTTGTCGTACTTCTGTAGCTTCCCCTTTCTTTGTGTAAATACGGTTATAACGCGCGTCGAAAGCAGAACCGATTTTCTTGATCGTTAATCTGAGACGTAAAGGAAGCCTCCCGGCTTTTGTCAAGACCTGTTCCTTGACTAAGCGAGAGCATTTTGAAGAGCAAGTCACGATCACCTTCAAAACGCTGTGCGGCAGTCTTAGAAACAACAAAACTCTGTCCAAGACTCAGGATCGAAGTCACTCGAATCGGGAAATTTTACTTCCAGCCCTGATGCACGAAGTGATGCGGAGGAGGAAGTTGAGGGATTGGGATTTGGCATGCAGCAGAGCATCTTTCATGAGCTGCCTCTTGATCGCTTCTCAGCACACTGAGACTCGACGAGCTCAGAAATGTCGTGTCGATTTATTCAAACATGGACCGAATTCCTGTATTTTCGCGTCCGCATCCTCTCCTTGCTTCATCTTTCCAGTCTCCTCCTCTTCCTCTTCTCTCTCTCTCTTTCGAAAGTGCTCGCTTTCCATCCTCTCAGGCGCATTTGCCTACGCATATGTTATATTTCAGGATATAAAGACTCCAAAGGCATTTTCAAGTGGAAAGCAAAAATCATAGTTCTTTGCTTCTAAGATTCCTTTGGGAGAAAGTGGACAGCGGTGTGGAAGTGAGGGTGAATAGATCTACAACTCTGGATCGTTTAGCTTCAGTTTTCTTTACAGTGCATGGAAGCCTGTGGCTTCAAGTAAAAGAAATGGTCAGATATTAAAGATCTGAAATAATTTTCTGAAAAAAAAAATTGGTTTCGCCTGAGTGGGATCCAAACCTTCGTCTTCCAGAAGCATGCCAGACGTTATAACTGCTAGGCCATCGGAGATATCCAACTCATAAAAAAACCAATTTTTTAGGGCAAAAATTTTCAAGTGTTAGTTGTTTACAGGACATTTTCCCGTGAAACTTCATTACAGATATTAAAGATATTCTCTAGGACCTATTTCATTCGTTGTTATCGTTATTTTCCCTTTAGGTTTTCTTCACCGCTAAGTATCCAACTCATTATTACGTTGCTTAAGCAAAAAATTTGCAATCTGCAGTTAAATAAAATTTCATAAACTTCGTTGAGAGTTGTTGGGTTGTTTTACCTCTGAGCGGCACTTTTTTTGCACACAATGGGCTAAATGACCAGGTCACAAGGACCCCGAAGGCTCAGAGAAGGTTGGGAGGAGTGAACCCACTGGAACAACTGTTAGGAGACAGATGGTAGCCTCCCGTCAAGGCCATCCAGCGTGTTCTTTAACGTTGGGTTGTTTTACCTCTGAGCGGCAATTTTTTTGCACACAATGGGCTAAATGACCAGGTCACAAGGACCCCGAAGGCTCAGAGAAGGTTGGGAGGAGAGGACCCACTGGAACAACTGTTAGGAGACAGATGGTAGCCTCCCGTCAAGGCCATCCAGCTTGTTCTTTAATGCACACAGGGTGGGTCTCTCATGCACAGAGAACCACGGTTTAATATCCCATTCGACGTGTAGCAGCCTTTTCAAGCCCATAGGTGACCCTTTTCAGCGAAGGCAGGGTGAGGATTAACAGAGACAAATCTCAACACTCTCGCTGTTGGGAGTCGAACCTGCGGAACTGTAGATTATAAGTCTGGCGCTCTGCCTTTATAAGAGTGCATGTTCAGTCTTTAACATTGTGTCAGTCTATGGTGTTTAGCTATAATGGCATCAGCTTTGATTTTAGGATTAATACCGGAGCGACCTTTCAGTCCGTTTCCTTCTCTATTTTTGGGGCGGGGTGGCTCAGTCGGTAGCACGCCAGGCTCGTAATCTGTAGTTCCCAGGTTCGAGTCCCAGCTGGGTCAGCGTTGAGATTTAATAAAAAATAAAATAATAATATAAATAACCCCTCAAGCAGCTGCTTGCCACAGAGGTCTGACAGGAGCCTGTCAGTTTATATGCCAAAGTAAAAGATCTGAGAGGATGGCAGGACCTCAGCAGAAAAACAACACATACATCCATGCCTTACCCCGGGGCTCGAACCCAGGTCCCGTAGATCAGTAGCCAAGCGTGCTAACCACTCGACCACCTCCGCAAAATTCCCCGCCTTCCCCACGGTCAGTAGAAGACACCGATGGGCTTGGAAAAGCCACCGTCCATCGGATGGGACGTTAAGCCGTGGCCCCGTGTGCGGGAGAGACATACCCTGTGCACGTTAAAGAACACGCTGGATGGCCTTGACGGGAGGCTACCATCTGTCTCCCAACAGTTGTTCCAGTGTGTCCCCTCCCCCAACCTTCTCTGAGCCTTCGGGGTCCATGTGACCTGGCCATTTAGCCCATGGTGTGCAAAAAAGTGCCGCTCAGAGGTAAAACAACCCAACCTTCTCTATTCTTTTCAGTAGTACCTTTACATAAACAGAAAAACCACTGGTTTGACTTTAGAGCAATGTGCATTTTAACTTGATGAAATAAGAACCGCTCAATTTCGGCAAACTGCATTTATTTTATTTGCAATATTGTATTTTGCAATTGCTAGTAAAGAGAAGATTTCGAATGTATTTGCTATTCAGATGACCTCAATAAATGCTTCCAAAAGAAAATTTTAAAAGAAAAGTATAAATTGAGCCAATTCATTGCACATTGCGATGACTTTACTCACTAGAAATCATTAATGTAATTTATATTCCGCCTAAGAATACCCCATTAGAGGGAAATAGAAGTTGTATAATTCAGTAAACATTGATGTTTTCTTTTTACCATTAGATTTTTCGAATATCTTGTGATTAAAGTCCTTTCTTCTTTTCGATTAACAAAGCAAACAAAGCATTTACGCTCTTTCCAATAGAAAATCATTTAAAAAGGAAAAAAAAAATCTCCTTAAGGGTATTTAAAATTTTTTTATGTTTCTCTCTGCTGAACATTTCAGGATTCACTGACGATGCATCCAAAAAAAATTTTAAAAAAGGAGGAGTTTTTGTTCTCATTTTCCACCTATTAGAGCGCTGTTTCTTAGCACTTGATTGAAATGTCTTTCGAAAATTAAAGCGAATTTTTTTTTTCTTTTCAGAAATATCCATTTTGTTTGAATGGTGACGTGTAATTTCAGTGTTTGCAAAACAGAAAAATATCCGAATTATTTAAATTGAAAAACGAAATCCAATCAGGTCGACACGAATACGTTAAATGATGTTCCGAAACATATTGCTCGAGAAGCATTTAGAGTTCGCTTTATTATTTCTTAAAGAGAGTTATTTTCTTTTGACGAAACCATCTCGTAGCGGAATTAAAGTAACTCTTATGATAATGAAAAATGTTATAACTACAAGAATTACTCTTCTAAATGTGATCAATATTTTGTAAGCGCTTTCCTTTTTTTTGCTTTAAAAAAAAAAGCATTTGTTTTCGATTTGTTTGTCAGTCTACAAATATTTAACTTTTTGGTTTTTAGAGATAAATGAAAAATTCTTTTTGGTTTGATAGGTGTAAATAAAATATTTAAAAAATAATTTATAAAGTATTTTCGATTCTTAAGCAATTTTGCTTAAGAATCTATCAAAGAGAAAAAAAGAAAAAAAAATAACCTTCTACTTTGTTTGAAATTTGATTTGAGTGATTATTATTAAATTGATAATAATAATGAGTTGGGTCGGGTTGTTTTACCTCTGAGCGGCACTTTTTTGCACACCGTGGGCTAAATGGCCAGGTCACATGGACCCCGAAGGCTCAAGAGAAGGTTGGGGGAGGGGACCCACTGGAACAGCTGTTGGGAGACAGGTGGTAGCCTCCCGTCAAGGCCATCCAGCGAGTTCTTTAACGAGTACGGATCATGGGTTGGGTTGTTTTACCTCTGAGCGGCACTTTTTTGCACACCATGGGCTAAATGGCCAGGTCACAAGGACCCCGAAGGCTCAGAGAAGGTTGGGGGAGGGGACCCACTGGAACAGCAGTTGGGAGACAGATGGTAGCCTCCCGTCAAGGCCATCCAGCGTGTTCTTTAACGTGCATAGGGTATGGCTCTCCCGCACACGGGGCCACAGCTTAACGTTCCATCCGACGGGCGGCGGCCTTTCCAAGCCCATCGGTGTCCCCTACTGACCGTGGGCAGGGCGGGGAATTTTGCGGAGATAAATCTCAACGCTGACCCAGCTGGGACTCGACTGGGAACTACAGATTACGAGCGTGGCGCGCTACCGACTGAGCCACTCCCGCACCAATAATAATAATGATAATAGATAATAGATGATAATAAATAATAATAGAATTAATATTAAAAGTCACTATTGACTTTACGATTTTTTAATTTTAATTTTTTCGGCTGCATATTGGTAGAGAGATTGCTTTTTAATTTTTTTAATGTATATATTTGATTGAGTTTTTTTTTTTTTTCAAATGTTCTTGTTTTGTAAAAGTTACATCCAGTAATTTTTTTCTTCTTTTTGGTAAAAATATCATCAAAAAATTGTGCCTTCGGGTTTGGTGAAAAGTATTTAAAAAGTTAAAAATTATAATTGTAGATTAACAATTATATAATCATAGACAATTTTTATATAATTTTTAAAGCGCAAATAGGAGCATAGGAATTTTTTAACTTCTCAATTTGATATTGTAATCAAATGGATCCACAGTTGATCATTGATTTACTAAGCATTTTTAATCACTATTAAGTTGTTTAGGTAAAAGGATGGAGATGGATGTAGACGAATCATTGTCTTGAGCAGGATGGAATCCGAACCTATGACCTCCTGATGACATGTGAGGTGCTGTGACCGTTGGCCAATCTCTCATCTACTGCTGATGTTATATCATACACCATCGGGTCAGTCACCATCTTTTGAATACAGTCGCTCAAAAAAAGTATCCGAACATTATGGTTGATTACAGAATTCAGAAAAAATACCTGGCAACGATTTTTTTTTAGAAATTAGTGATCTGGCAACCTTCGTGTCACGTGACACGAAGGTTGCCAGATTTTTTCGTGTCACGTGACACGAAGGAAACCAAATCACTAATTTCTAAAAAAATCGTTGCCAGATATTTTTTCTGAATTCTATAATCAACCATAGTGTTCGGATACTTTTTTGAGCGACTGTAGGTGGTCATATTATTTTGATACTAGATCGTGTGGGCTCACTCACGGAAATATTGAGCGTGTGCAGTTACCGTTCACAGCAAACTGGAGCGTGTGCAGTAACTGCACACGCTCCAGTTTGCGTGCAGTGTGCAGTAACTGCACATTGTGCATAGACAATTTTATGTTCACAGCAAACTGGAGCGTGTGCAGTTACTGCACACGCTCCAGTTTGCTGTGAACGGTAACTGGAGCGTGTACAGTTGCTGATATTTTTTCTGAATTCTGTACTCAACCATGGTGTTCTGATACTTTTTTGAGCGACTGTACCATTAGGAGGACATAGGTTCAGATGCCACCCGACTAAACACAATTTTCCTCTACACCAGTGGTTCTCAACCTTCCTATTACAGCGACTCACTTTTCGCTGTTAATATACCTCGTGACCCAGGATAATCATAAAACCATAATAAAAAAGAAATTCTGTTTAAATTGCATTATGTTAATATTCGCGCAGATAGAATGGCAACCCTTTTGAAATCTTTCCGCGACCCATAGGTTGAGAACCACTGCTCCACGACCATCTTCGTACTGTTACTTAAGGTAACTTAAAAGCTATATTTTAACGTTTATGATAAATTACAGATGTCAAATATTTTTTTTTCTGGTAAAATAGATAAAAGGCATAAAAAATGCATCATAAAAAGAAAAAAAAATATAATCAGGATTAAAATTCAGAAAAGAAAAGAAAAAATCCAAAGAACCGAATTTAAAAAAAAAAGCATTACAAAAACTGCATAGCTTAATTACCTTTATTGATTGCGTGTAATTGTTATTGAAATTGATGGTTACAGATTTTTATTAATTTAAATATAGGATTATTTTTTGCTTCGTAGTACAGAGTTGAATTTTTTTTAAATCTATTTTCAAATTTTGAATTTAACATAAACGTAACCCTAACTTATCCAGGGCAAAACACCTATCTTTCAAGGTAAATGTAAAAAAAACAAAAATGAATATTTTATCTGTTTTCTGAAACATCAAGACACTAAATACAAAAATTAACCAAAGCCTTACTTTTTCCTCTCATTTATATATTTGCAAATAAAATATTCTTACTCTTCGTGAATGAAGAGGATAAAATTAAAGGGTAAAAAATAAATAAATAAAATAAATAAAACATCTTTATCATAATTGAATTTTTAAAGGCCCTATCAAAAACCTGACTTAAAATATTATTCATGCATTTACCAGACCTTTTTTTCTTCCCTTATTTCCACATCTTTCCCCCCCCCCTTAAATTTCTCGAAACTAGTTTTCCTACGCGCCGCACAACAGCCGCGTTATCTGTTACGCGGAAGGATTTTTTATTCTCTTTCGTCTTGTGATCAGGTCCTGTGACGCAAAATGTCATCCACTGCTTCAACTGGCAGTTGATCCCCTTCTGCGATGGAGACACAATTTCCCTGGCATCTAGGAAACAGTGATTCGGCTGAAATATTCTCCGCATTCTGTTTTGTCACGGGAGGGATGGATAGAAGGGGAGGAGGGGAGGAGGCGCAGGAGTAAAGGTGGAAATCGGTCGAGGAGGAAGAGGAGGAGGAGAACGTTAATCGAAGTTTGACGAGTTAAAGCTGTGTAAGCAAACGAGTTTTTTTTTTCTCCGCCAGGATGTGTTTTTCTTTCCGTTGTATTCCAAGTCATTCGCTTTCTCCGTCGGTCAGTAATTCAAACACTTGAAGCGCGTTATCGTATCTTCTCCGGTAGTCACGAGAATTAAAAGTTTTGACATATTTGAAAATAATTTTAAGCCCATAAATCAAAAGTGATAAAAGCTGGGTTTTAGTCGGCTCGATTTCCGTTTATTTCCTTTTCTCCTTCTACTTTTTTTTTTACCTTCTTTTCTCTCTAAGCCAGTCCTGAGGTAATGATTGATTCCATTCGACTCTTTTTTTTTTCCTTCTGATTCCATCGTTTGAACTGTCTCTTACAAGTTAATTGGAATGATGAATGTAATCATCTCGTTTTACTCTTTGTTGTTTTAATGTGTTTTGCTACCTTTTATTTCTCTTCGCTATTTCTTTTTTTTTTCAGTTCGGCAGTTTTTATATTTATCTTCCAGGAAAGAAAAGAAGTATTAATTTTCGTAATGTTAGGAAAAGCGTTAAGAATTAGATAAATGAAAACATTATGTCTTAAACGAAATGCTTTTGAAAGTTGCTCTCAAGAATGGCGTTGTTTTCAGCTGATTGGACTTAATGGCCAGGCTAAAAAGATACCCAAATCTCCTGGAATATTTGGGGCGGGGATGTCTCAGTCGGTAGCGCGCCAGGCTCTTATTCTGCAGTTCCCAGATTCGAGTCCCAGCTGGGTGAGCGTTGAGATTTATCTCCGCAAAATTCTCTGCCCTGCCCACGGTCATTAGGGGACACCGATGGGCTTGGAAAGGCTGCTGTCCGTCGGATGGGACGTTAAGCCGTGTCCCCGTGTGCGGGAGCGCCATACCCTTTGCACGTTAAAGAACACGCTAGATGACCTTGACGGAAGGCTACCATCTGTCTCCCAACAGCTGTTCCAGTGGGTTTCCTCCCAAAACCTTCTCTGAGCCTTCGGGGTCCCTGTGACCTGGCCATTTAGCCCATTGTGTGCAAAAAAGTGCAGCTTAGAGGTAAAACAACCCAACCCATTAGCTTTGTAGATAACAGAAACAAATTATAATAATTTTAAGAAAGCGGCATGTTATAATACATATCAAATATCCGTATAATAATTCATTCCTGCAATTTTTTCACTAATATTTACTCACATTTTTTATGAGAATGAAAAAAAAAACAATATATGCAATATTAAATGGTTGGGCTGTTTTAAATCTGAGAGGCAGTGTTTTTGAACACATTAGGCTAAATGGCTAATCACGAAAAACACAAGGTCTCAGATTTAGATAGCGAATGGGATCCGTTCGGTGTGAATCTCCGCTCAAGCCCATCCAGCGTGTTCTTCAACGTTCACATCGTATCTGCACACGGAACCGCGGCTTAACCTCCTTTCCACCAGACGACGGGCTTTGTAAACCTATCAGTATCCTTTTTCTTCCCAAGGATTATTGAATAGAAACATTTTTATTTGATGTCCAATTGTAAAACAAACTGGAACTTTGCTTCTTTTATAAGTATCGACAGTAGTAGCATAAATGAGAGTTCTGGCACAGTAAATGGGGGCCACAGAATTTTATAGAATTCTGTGGCCCCATTTATTGTGCCAGAACTCTCATTTATGCTACTACTAAAGACAAAACAAATATATGATTTTTTTTAAACATCTTATTTTTTCAGTGATTTTTTATACATTTTTTTTTTATAACTTAACGAAGCCTAACAAAAAATAAATAGAGCGAAAAATTGTTTTAAAAGCAAGTTTCGAATGATTTTATATCATCATCATCATCCTCAAGCAGCCATGGGCTACGGAGGTCCAACCAGACCGTGCAATTTAGTTTAAGAAGTCTGTCCTGAGCTACATCTACTGCATCTGGCCACTGCACACCAATTCTAACAAGGTCCTGTTTGACATTTTCTGCCCACCGCATCCTAGGTCTCCCCTTCTTTCTGAGGCCTTTAGTCACACTGTTCATAACCCTATTCGCCAATCTATAATTATTCATACGGGCAACATGGCCAAACCAACGGAGTCTCTCTCTGCACAATATGCTGCTTAAAGGAGGTTGCAAACTCCTTTGCCTAACCTCATCAGTAGTTACAAAGTTGAACCACCTAATGCCCAAGATACTGCGTAAGCATCTGGAATCAAAAGCATCAAGTTTCCTGTTATCTTGTTTACAAAGTGTCTAAGTTTCACTACCATAGCTTACCCTAGAAAGAACCAAACTATTATACAGTCAAATTTTAGTTTTTAGGTGTGTACGCCTATTACTCCACAATCACCATAGATTCTTAAAAGTCCCGGCAGCAATCCCTATTCGTCTGTTAATCTCATGCCGCACATCACCATTATCTGTTACATAGCTCCCAAGATAATTAAACTGTGACACCTGCTCAAGACTGCAACCATTCAGATTAACTGAATCACAACCTGCCTGACCAATTTTCATCACTTGAGTTTTCTCTCTTTTTATAATCTCTCTCTGTGTATATTTGTCCGTTTCCAGTACAGTCGCTCAAAAAAGTATCCGAACACTGTGAGTGATTACAGAATTCAGAAAAAATATCTGGCAACGATTTTTTTAGAAATTAATGATCTGGAAACCTTCGCGTTATGTGACACGAAGGTTGCCAGATCACTAAGTTCTAAAAAAATCGTTCCAAATATGTTTTTTCTGAATTCTGTAATCAACCATAGTGTTCGGATACTTTTTTGAGCGACTGTAGGTGGTCATATTATTTTGATACTAGATCGTGTGGGCTCACTCACAGAAATATTGACGTGTGCAGTTACCGTTCACAGCAAACTGGAGCGTGTGCAGTAACTGCACACGCTCCAGTTTGCTGTGAACGGTAACTGGAGCTTGTACAGTTGCTGTACACGCTCCAGATATTTTTCCTGAATTTTGTAATCACGTGACACGAAGGTTGCCAGATCACTAATCTCTAAAAAAAACGTTGCCAGATATTTTTTCTGAATTTTGTAATCAACCATAGCGTTCGAATACTTTTTTGAGCGACTGTACCATCATATAATTCTGATTTATATTCGCTAAATAAATCCTCATCCTACCATAGGGGATAAAGCGGACATCGATGGACTTGGAGAGACAGCCGTCCGTCGGGTAGAACGCAAAGCCGTGGCTCCGTGTGAGACACAACCATTCCCTATACACGTTGAAGAACATGCTGGATGGTCTTGATGAAAGGTTTGCATTTGTCTACTAACACCTGTCCAGTAGGTTCCTTTCTTCCCTTCCCCAAACCTCCTCTGAGCCTTTGGGATCTTTGTTGCATGCCCATTATAGCTCATTGTGTTCGAGCGGAGGTTGTCGCAGTCAGTAGAGCACCAAGCTCGAAATTTACAATTCTCAGGCTCGAGTCCCACCTGTGCCAGTATTCAGATTTGTCCCGAATAAACTCTTCACCCTGCCTTCTGTCAGAAAGGGGACACCGCTAGACTTGGTTAGGCCGCCGTCCGTCGAATGGGACGTTAGCCGTGGCTCCGTGTTCAGCTGGGTTGGGTTGTTTTATCTCTGAGCGGCACTTTTTTGCACACCGTGGGCTAAATGGCCAGGTCACATGGACCCCGAAGGCTCAGAGAAGGTTGGGGGGGGGGGCCCACTGGAACAGCTGTTGGGAGACATATGGTAGCCTCCCGTCAAGGCCATCCAGCGTGTTCTTTAACGTGCACAGGGTATGGCTCTCCCGCACACGGGGCCACGGCTTAACGTCCCATCCGACGGACGGCGGCCTTTCCAAGCCCATCGGTGTCCCCTACTGATCGTGGGCAGGGCGGGGAATTTTGCGGAGATAAATCTCAACGCTGACCCAGCTGGGACTCGAACCTGGGAACTACAGATTACGAGCCTGGCGCGCTACTGACTGAGCCCCCCCCCCCCCCCCCGTGTTCAGCTAATAGCTTCTTTAGTATCATTTTGTACGTTAATGAACACGCTGGATGGCCTTGAAGGGAGGCTTCCAGCTCCTAACAGCTGTTCTCTACCTTCTCTGAGCCCTCGTGGTCCTTGTGACCTAGCCATTTAACCCATTGGTGCAAAAACAGTGACGCTCAGAGGTAAAACAACCCAGTTTGTTATGTGTCTTATCTGTCTATATAAGAGTCTTCTTTTTTTCTCACTTAAAATTGAAACTGATGATGCAATATCGTTTTTTAATCGATGTTATTATATTCATTCTATCAACAGTTTCAAATCTGAAGATGACGAGAGATCAGAAATCCCCCATGTAATGCAATAAGAGAAGATGAGGCAGAAATCAAGGTAAAGCAACGAAATTTTCTGACATTCTTATGGTAGACAATAGCATTCGAAGTCTTGAGGTTAAAGTGTGTGTGTGTGACGTAAATACATTTCAGCCATATAAATTGATCTATAGTAGGAATGCTACCTTGAAAGTGAAGCATATTCTATTTGAATAGAGCTTACACCAATATATTAAGAAGTTACTCTGGAAGTCAATAGAGAGTTAGAAATTTAAAGGGAATAACGTTTTTCTTGGTAGAAATAGAATATCGAATACCTCTTAAATTCGCCAGGCTCGTAATCTGTAGTTCCCAGGTTCGAGTCCCAGCTGGGTCAGCGTTGAGATTTATCTCCGCAAAATTCCCCGCCCTGCCCACGGTCAGTAGGGGAACACCGATGGGCTTGGAAAGGCCGCCGTCCGTCGGATGGGACGTTAAGCCGTGGTCCCGTGTACGGGAGAGCCATACCCTGTGCACGTTAAAGAACACGCTGTATGGCCTTGACGGGAGGCTACCATCTGTCTCCCAACAGCTGTTCCAGTGGGTCCCCTCCCCCAACCTTCTCTGAGCCTTCGGGGTCCATGTGACCTGGCCATTTAGCCCATGGTGTGCAAAAAAGTGCCGCTCAGAGGTAAAACAACCCAACCCAACCTCTTAAATTAAATATAGTTACACAAGTTTTGTTTCACAGAAGAACCTTAAAAATTCATGGATGCAATATCAAAATACTCGAAATTTTTATGTACGATGAATATTATCTGCAGTGGCAAGTTTTCCGCCAAACATTATTTCCAAGTTATCATCAAGGTTCTGAATGCGTTCTTTTAACGAGGAATTGTCCCTATACTTAATGCACGTATAGTCGATTAAAATTCTCTTTCCAAACGATATAAGAAATATATATTCTTCCTAAAGAATACTCAAAAAATACTAGATCATTATACTATCACCGTCTCCAATAAAGAAAAAAAAAATCCCTAAAATGGCGCACGTGTGCTTTATCATTTTGTATTGCAGCATCAGGATCGGCAATTGAATACGTAAATGACTCAGTTCGAACTCCCTGGACTTAACTGACTCCAGTCATATTTGAGCAACGTCGCCTAACAGCAGAAACGATTCGTTAGAAGTCATTAACAGCTCGAATCTCTCTTATCAGATGATATCACTCTCTTATCAGCGACTGGAGATACAAACGCAACCATTCGTAAGTGGTGCAGCTTCGCGATGGGGACGTTTACCGACAACAGTGAAGGGAAATAACCTAATTATTAGGAAGTGACATCTGCGATTCCGTCCGTCAGACCCATCTCATCACCATCCACGACATCACTGCAATATGATAAAAACCAGATACATTGAACATCTTACATCACTTCACCGCCCGTGCTTCCTGATCAGATATGCAGTCCCCACAAGAAAACATAACCTCCGTTTTCCATTCCATGCTCGCGTCGATGGCACTACCAGTACCCACGTTCGCACTCACTGCACGCCCTCATCCCTTCCCTCCCACCCCCTCACCATCAGCTACAACCCCCCCCCCCCCCTAACAGCGACAATAAACGGCCATCACATAGTAAACGTTATCGCCAACGACAATTTGTCTCGCTTGGGGAGTTCCACAACGATTAGTGGCAGGATTTACGACTTCTGACCTAAATTTGCCGTCGCATCAAAGCGGATTGTAAGCAGCAGAAAACTGCCATAAATTTGGGCTCCTTTGTAATGAAAGAGGCGGAAGCTGTGATGCCTACTGATACACGAGAATTTCTTCCCTTGTCTTTCGCCGTGAGCGCTGAGGACGAGATGTTGACAGCGATGAGAGGACTGTTATGCACGGTTCGTCAGAGACGTTTGTCAATACCGACATGTCTTGGAAGAGATGCTGCATTTAGAAGATGCTCCAACTGCCTTTAGGAATGCAAATGCCTTTCTCGAAAATTCCGAAAGAGGCAATATATGTATATATTCGTAATATATTTATGTATGTACGCTTTCGGATACAGAAGATTGCCTTTTTCTTTCTCTTTTAACCGTACGAGGTGAAATATCGTTTGGAAACTGTGAAGGGAACGATTGGATCATTTGGGCAATGAATGTCTACTAGAGAACTCCGAGAAATTAAGAAGAACTCAGCGGCTTAGCGTGAGTGGCAACTGGAGCGACTATGCGACTGCGCAGTTGATGCTTTGGCAGTAATAGATCACAGCTCAGTGATCTATCAGTCGTGGCCAATCCATTTACGATCCAGAAGAACCGCAGAACACTCTCCCCATTGTCGCCTCAAGCCTCGTCACTAGATAGCATCCGGTTGCAATATTGAGATCATCATTGCGCAGACTTCTAAAATATATCATCATCATCATCCTCAAGCAGCCATGGGCTACGGAGGTCCAACCAGAATGGGCAATTTAGTTCTCCAAGCATATCTATCTTGAGCATCTGCTGCATCTGGCCACTGCACACCAATTATAACAAGGTCCTGTTATTTTATAAAATACTTATTAAGTTTTAATTTCTGAGATAAATTCTTATAATGCACTAGTGTTGTGAAATATTCTCGCTTCCAAAACTCTAAATACTGAAAGAATATTGTGCAAAATCGAGATTTAAAAAGATCGTCAACATTTCTCCAGTAAAATGTTTTTTAAACTAAAACCTATTTTAGAAGTTATAAAGCTTCTAAAGCTTCTATTTTAGAAGTTATAAATCGTGTTAGATTCCCATTCACATAACATGGAAGTTCTCTAATATTTTGGTAGATCAGTGTATTTTGGAATGTTCAAGAAGTTTCATTTTACGAGGATATGTTGGGTTGTTTTACCTCTGAGCGGCACTTTTTTGCACACCATGGGCTAAATGGCCAGGTCACATGGACCCCGAAGGCTCAGAGAAGGTTGGGGGAGGGAACCCACTGGAACAGCTGTTGGGAGACAGATGGTAGCCTCCCGTCAAGGCCATCCAGCGTGTTCTTTAACGTGCACAGGATATGGCTCTCCCGCACACGGGGCCACGGCTTAACGTCCCATCCGACGGACGGCGGCCTTTCCAAGCCCATCGGTGTCCCCTACTGACCGTGGGCAGGGCGGGGAATTTTGCGGAGATAAATCTCAACGCTGACCCAGCTGGGACTCGAACCTGGGAACTACAGATTACGAGCCTGGCACGCTACCGACTGAGCCACCCCCGCCCACGAGGATATGAAAATCGCTTTCTAACTCAAACTATTATTCATTCAAATTCGAACCATTCTTTGTGAATAAAGCCTTTTCGTCGTCGCGAGAAAGCCAACACAATGGCATTGCGTTCTACAGTTCCTCTATCTGTTAGTAAACAGAGATTTAAATCTCTTTCGGAAATTATTCACCAAGAATTAACTGTCATCTGTGATCCATTGGGATAGAAAGTACTTTATAATCAATGTTAACTAAGTGTGTCATGCAGATTCAAATCAATCTCTTCCCAAGGGTACAACGATTGATTACGAACGCAGTTGTTAATGACAGCAAAATAACCTTTTCTGCTAATTGGTACAGCTCTGCCAGCTTGTTTGAATTGCTCCCTCCTCAACAACTCCATAACAACATTTGACCAAAAGCACGAAGACTGTTAATCAAAATGGTCTGTACGCTTTCTGCCTGTGTGCAAGCATTTCAAGAAAGCATCGCATTCGGTCGATATCTGAGTTTTAAGTCAACATTTGTTCTAACCAAGCAAACATCTAAACCAAAATGGAAGGCTTAAACTCTTTGATAAAGGGGCAGTCTTTAAGTACTTAACTTTTATTTTCGTGAAACGTTTCATCATTCTTAGCTTGTTTTCAGAGAAAAAAAACAAGACGAACCTTCTGTTATCTCTTCGTCTGTAGATATTCATATTTTTTGTTTACAGAAGACAAATGAAAATTCTTTTTCGATTCAACAAAAACTAACAAGATATTACCATTCACATTGGGGCGGGGGTGGCTCAGTCGGTAGCGCCCCAGGCTCGTAATCTGTAGTTCCCAGGTTCGAGTCACAGCTGGGTCAGCGTTGAGATTTATCTCCGCAAAATTTATCGCCCTGCCCACGGTCAGTAGGGGACACCGATGGGCTTGGAAAGGCCGCCGCCCGTCGGATGGGACATTAAGCCGTGGCCCCGTGTGCGGGAGAGACATACCCTGTGCACGTTAAAGAACACGCTAGATGGTCTTGACGGGAGGCTACCATCTGTCTCCCAACAGCTGTTCCAGTGGGTCCCCTCCCCCAACCTTCTCTGAGCCTTCGGGGTCCATGTGACCTGGCCATTTAGCCCATGGTGTGCAAAAAAGTGCCTCTCAGAGGTAAAACAACCCAACCATTCACACTTTCCGAATCTAACAATAGGTTAAATTTCCATTGTTAATGAACTCCAAAGTTGAAAAATACTTTTAAAATAATACATAAATAGTCTGTGCGAGATCTTTGTAATTTTTAGTGGTGGAGTAATGATAGTCAAGACGTTTTCATTGACAGCAGTGATTTACCTTAACCCATGTTCGAGTCCCTCTTGGGCCACATTTACCAACTGAAAACTTTCCCCTTCCCCCCTCAGTCAGTAGGAGACACCAATGGACTTGGAAAGGCCGCAGTCCGTCAGATGGGACGTTAAGCCGTCGCACCGTGTACAGGAGAGAGCCCATATCCTGTGCACATTAAAGAACACGCTGGATGGCTTTCACGGGAGACTACAGTCGCTGAAAAATGTATCCGAACACTATGGTTGATTACAGAATTCAGAAAAAATATCCGGCAACGATTTTTTTTAGAAATTAGCGATCTGGCAACCTTCGTGTCACGTGACACGAAGGTTGCCAGATCACTAATTTCTAAAAAAAATCGTTGCCGGATATTTTTCGGTATTCTGTAATCAACCATAGTGTTCGGATACTTTTTTGAGCGACTGTACCATCTGTCTCTCAATAGCTGTCCAGTGGGTTCTCTCTCCTCAACCTTTTCTGAAACCTTGGGGTCCTTGTGACCTGGCCATTTAGACAATTGCCTGCAAAAAAAAAAAGCGCCACTCAGAGGAAAAACCTAACCATCAGCTTTTATTTGTGCTTAAACTAAGTTTTGAGGAAAATGTTTCAGACCAGCTGCTGTTAAATGTTTCTATTTCGACTACTCTTTAAGTATTAGATTTCCCGCCCTGCCCACGGTCAGTAGGGCTTGGAAAGGTCAGTATGGACTTGGAAAGGTCGATGTCGGTCGGATGGACGTCCCCGTGTGCAGGAGAGCCATACCCTGCGCACGTTATAGAACACGCTTGGATGGCCTTGACGGGAGACTACCATCTGTCTCCCAACAGCTGTTCCAGTGGGTCCCCTCCCCCAACCTTCTCTTGAGCCTTCGGGGTCCTTGTGACCTGGCCATTTAGCCCATGGTGTGCAAAAATGTGCCGCTCAGAGGTAAAACAACCCAACCTTGACGGGAGGCTACCATCTGTCTCAAAACATCTGTTCCAGTGGGTCCCCTCTCCCAACCTTATCTTGAGCCTACGGGGTCCATGTGACCTGGCCATTTAGCCCATGGTGTGCAAAAAGTGCCGCTCAGAGGTAAAACAACCCAACCCAACTTTAAGTATTAGACGGATAATTTTGAAAATCGAGATTTGCATGAATCTGAGTGCGATCTTCAATTTTCCTCAAGTGACTTTTTTTTCTCATAAAACATACTTTCAAAGTTAGGAAACTTTTAGAAACGTATTTATATTCTCAGGGTTGGGTTATTTTGAGCGACTTTTTTTGCGCACAATGGGCTAAATGACCATTCTGTGCAAACAAACACGCTGGATGACCTTGGCGGGAGGCTTCTATTTATATCCTAACAGCTGTCCAGTGAATCCTCTTCCCCTGGTTAACTTGGGGCGGGGGTGGCTCAGTCGGTAGCGCTCCAGGCTCGTAATCTGTAGTTCCCAGGTTCGAGTCCCAGCTGGGTCAACGTTGATATTTATCTCCGCAAAATTCCCCGCCCTGCCCACGGTCAGTACGGGACACCGATGGGTTTGGAAAGGCCGCCGTCCGTCGGATGGGACGTTAAGCCGTGGCCCGTGTGCGGGAGAGACATACTCTGTGCACGTTAAAGAACACGCTGGATGGCCTTGACGGCAGGCTACCATCTGTCTCCCAACAGCTGTTCCAGTGGGTCCCCTCCCCCAACCTTCTCTGAGCCTTCGGGGTCCATGTGACCTGGCCATTTAGCCCATGGTGTGCAAAAAAGTGCCGCTCAGAGGTAAAACAACCCAACCCAACAACCCCTGGTTAACTCTGAGTTTTTGCGACCTGGCCATTTAGGCTATTAGGTCACCCTGGTGTGACCTGGCCATTAACTCATTGGCTCAAAACATCCAAGGGTTCAGAGAAGGGTGGGGGGAAGGCAACTCAAAGGTCAACTGTTAGGACCCAGATGGAAGCCTGCTGTCAAGACATCCCAACATGTCCTTTAACATGCACAGAGTGTAGCTCTCTCATGCTTAACTCATGCTTAATAACCACGGCTTAACATCCCATTCGATGGACGGCGACCGTTGAAAGCCCAGCGGTGGCCCCTTACTTACAGAAGGGAGAGTGATGGTTAGCGGAGCTAAATCTGAACGCTAATGCAATTGGGACTCGAACCTGGGAACTGCACATTAAGAGCTTGGCACACTGCCGATTGAGTTGATCCCCCCCCACCCCCACCCACCCCGCATTTTCCATTGTCACAACATAGATGTGTCCCAATTCATGTTGGAGGGTGTGTATATGTTCTTTCATCGAATTTGCAGTGACGGTATTTGATAATTTTATCAGTTTTTATTAATCTTATTGTATTTGCTAATGAAAATGACCAGATGCATGTTTTTCATGTTAGGGCAGACACCCTCCAACCCAGAAGGCCCTGCCAAGTGCAACGCCACGAGCTACAATAGAGACATGCGAAAAAGGTGAGTAACTTGTCCATAAGGACTTCCTTCTCTCTGTTACAGAGGAATTGGATTGGGTTGGGTTGTTTTACCTCTAAACTGCACTTTTTTGCATACAATGGGCTAAATGGCCAGGTCACATGGACCCCGAAGGCTCAGAGAAGGTTGGGGGAGGGGACCCACTGGAACAGCTGTTGGGAGATAGATGGTAGCCTCCCGTCAAGGCCATCCAGCGTGTTCTTTAACGTGCACAGGGTATGGCTCTCTCCCGCACTCGGGGCCACGGCTTAACGTTCCATCCGACGGACGGCGGCCTTTACCAAGCCCATCGGTGTCCCCTACTGACCGTGGGCAGGGCGGGGAATTTTGCGAAGATAAATCTCAACGATGACCCAGCTGAGACTCGAACCTGGGAACTACAGATTACGAGCCTGGCGCGCTACCGACTGAGCCACCCCCGCCCCCATCGGAATTGAAACTACAAACTACAGGTGGTTTGAACAAGAAGTACGCAACATTTCAACAACAGGGGAAAGATGCTTGTTAGAGCTAAATGTTGAAGCAAATGATTCACTGGATAGCTGTTAGTCAAGGCCATCCAGCGTGTTCTTTCTGACCCCCTTATTGCACACGGAGCCACAGCTTTACGTCCCATCCGACGGACGTCGGCCTTTTTAAGCCCATCGGTGTCTCCTTCCTGGCCGAAGGTAGAATGGGGGTTTAACGGAGATAAATCTTAGCATTGACTCATATGGGACTCGAACCTGAGAACTGCAGATTTTGAGCCTTGTGCGCTATCGATTCGGCGAACCCAACCTCCTAAGTTTCAGGTGACGACACACAATCAGAAAAACAAACCGGGGCGGGATTGGCTCAGTCGGTAGCGCGCCAGGCTCGTAATCTGTAGTTCCCAGGTTCGAGTCCCAGCTGGGTCAGCGTTGAGATTTATCTCCGCAAAATTCCCCGCCATGCCCACGGTCAGTAGTCGACACCGATGGGCTTGAAAATACCGCCGTGCGTCGGATGGGACGTTAACCCGTGGCATGGTGTGCGGGAGAGCCATACCCTGTGCACGTTAAAGAACACGCTGGATGGCCTTGACGGGAGGCTACCATCTGTCTCCCAATAGCTGTTCCAGTGGGTCCCCTCCCAAAACCTACTCTGAGCCTTCGGGGTCCATGTGACCTGGGTATTTAGCCCATAGTGTGCAAAAAAAAGTGACGCTCAGAAAAAAGAAACCGACGTATTTCAGTCTTTTTTAAAAATAGGTTCATTTCGGTGTCCTAGAATATGTAATTCCTTGCATTGTATTCTCTAATTTTCTGTCTGTTTCTTAACAGAAAGGAGAAATTCTTTTCCTGAAGCTTCTTGTTTTACGATTCCCACCTGACAGAATCGAAATCTTTGAAGTTTCATCAAACGCAAACATGGCTCTCATTTCTCCCTCTCTTTCTCAAGGATGGTCGCTCAAAGCGATGATTTCCATCACATTCCATTAAATTGTACAAATCCCAACTGCCAAATCGTCTTCTACCTTTCTTTTCACCTTACGCCTCTCTTTCTCTTCCTCCCTGCCACCTCCTCCCATTCCTGATTGTCAAAAACTACTCCCCAAACTGCTTCTCAAAGAACGCAGAACGGACTTCAGAACGCATTCGTGGCGAAAAACCTTAATCTCCCTTGCCGTTCCTGACATCAAGACCAGTAATCCCCACCTGAAACATTTCAGTTTATGTTTAAGAACAGGCGAAGCATTCAGAAAACATCACCCAAGTAAACCTGCTCATATTCGCAGCCGAAAACATAATTCTTTGATGCCCAAGCTCCTGCCAGTATCGTTTGAGAGTTATCGACGCTCGTATTGACGTTCGTCGGTAGTCTTACGAGCTCTCTCTCTCCCCTACTCGTTAGGGGGGGTAGAAAAGAGAGGATCTGTGTCGTGCATGTGTTTTGCTATCGTGTTTCTGTGGCTGGAAGCTTCAAGATGTTTCCTCTCTTCATGTATCCGAGAAGCTTTAGGGAAAGTGCTACAAACATCGCAACCTTAATGGGCAAGTCTGCCAAGTAATTCCAACGCCGATCGTAAACCTTTGACTGCAGCACCGTGTTGACATTTAAAGAGGATGTACTAGGAATGAATGTTGTCAGTGTGAAGGATGGTGTAAAACTGAATGCTTGTTCGTAATTTCACGTCTGTATTCGGGCACTTAAAAGGGCACAACGCACAGTAAATGCTTTTGTCACAAGAATGGAAACAAATTCTGTTGGGAAGTAATTCACACTCAGTGGTTTTCGAAATTCAAGTGTTCTTTGAAATGCAAATAAACTGTCTTTTTCTCTCCCATAAGAAATAAATCAGTGTTTTATAATATTTAATATTTTTACCCCAAATTTCCTAAATGAATATAAAAAGGGTTGGGTTGTTTTACCTCTGAGCGGCACTTTTTTGCACACCATGGGCTAAATGGCCAGGTCACAAGGACCCCGAAGGCTCAGAGAAGGTTGGGGGAGGGGACCCAATGGAACAGCTGTTGGGAGACAGATGGTAGCCTCCCGTCAAGGCCATCCAGCGTGTTCTTTAACGTTGGGTTGTTTTATCTCTGAGCGGCACTTTTTTGCACACCATGGGCTAAATGGCCAGGTCACATGGACCCCGAAGACTCAGAGAAGGTTGGGGGAGGGGACCCACTGGAACAGCTGTTGGGAGACAGATGGTAGCCTCCCGTCAAGGCCATCCAGCGTGTTCTTTAACGTTGGGTTGTTTTATCTCTGAGCGGCACTTTTTTGCACACCATGGGCTAAATGGCCAGGTCACAAGGACCCTGAAGGCTCAGAGAAGGTTGGGGGAGGGGACCCACTGGAACAGCTGTTGGGAGACAGATGGTAGCCTTCTATCAAGGCCATCCAGCGTGTTCTTTAATGTGCAGAGGGTATGGCCCTCCCGCACACGGGGCCACGGCTTAACGTCCCATCCGACGGACGGCGGCCTTTCCAAGCCCATCGGTGTTCCCTAATGACCGTGGGCAGGGAGGGGAATTTTGCGGAGATAAATCTCAACGCTGACCCAGCTGGGATTCGAACCTGGGAATATAAAAAGAGATCGTTTACAATTAACATTTGTTCAATTGCGTGTATGTGTGTTGTTTTTCCTCTGAGTGGAGTATTCAACTGACAGGTTCCTGTCAGACCTCGGTGACAAGCAGCTGCTTGAGGGATAATTTATTTGTTTATTTATAGTGCTTTTGTGCACACAATAAGCTAAATGACCAGATCACAAGAACCCCAATGGATCAGAGTTGTGTAGATTGGGTTGGGTTGTTTTACCTCTGAGTGGCACTTTTTTGCACACCACGGACTAAATGACCAGGTCACAAGGACCCCGAAGGCTCAGAGAAGGTTGGGGGAGGAAACCCACTGGAACAGCTGTTGGGAGACAGATGGTAGCCTCCCGTCAAGGGCATCCAGCGTGTTCTTTAATGTTCACAGGGTTCACACGGCGCCACGGGTTAGCGTCCCATCCGACGGACGGCGGCTTTTACCAAGGCGATCGGTGTTCCTTACAGATCGTGGGCAAGGCGGGGGAATTTTGCGGAGATAAGTCTCAACGCTGACCCAGCTGGGACTCGAACCTGGGAACTGCAGATTACGAGCCTGGAGCACTACCGACTGAGCCTCCCCCCCCCCCCCTTCTGTTGTTCAGGCTGCGCATTTATAAAGGCGTTTATAAAAAAATGTAGACGTTTATAGAAATTCGAACCTTTTGTATACTAGAGAGTGTTGTGTGTAGAAAAGGGTGAGTGGTGGGGTGGAGAGCATCAAAATGCATTTGGTCTAGTCAGCTAAAAAAAGGTGTTAAATATGGCCAGAGATAAAGTGTGCAGAATAAAATAAATAAAATAAATACCCCCTCAAGCAGCTGCTTGCCACAGAGGTCTGACAGGAGCCTGTCGGTTTATATGCCATAGTAGAAGGTCTGAGAGGATGGCAGGACCTCAGCAGAAAAACGACACATACATCCATGCCTTACCCGGGGCTCGAACCCAGGTCCCTTAGATCAGTAGCCAAGCGTGCTAACCACTCGGCCACGGGAAGAGTGCCGAAAAGAAGACTACGCTGTCTTCCCCCCCCCCATTAGAATTCGTTCCTGTGAGCATTTGAAAAATTCAATTACAGTGGATGTCTGCTTACAGTGATGTTCGCATTACCGTGTTTTTTTTTCTTCTTCTTTTGGAATACACCTATCCCTCGATTTACACGGTACTCAGTTCACGCAATTTTGGCTTTGCACGGTCAAAAAATGCAATCAGTTTCGATTTACACGGTACTGACTGAGAGTACATAGAAAGGAAATCTCAGTCAGTACCGTGTAAATCGAAACTGGTTGCATTTTTTGACCGTGCAAAGCCAAAATTGTGTGAACTGAGTACCGTGTAAATCGAGGGATAGGTGTATATTAAAAAAAAAACTCAATCAAATCCGCTCGCCAGTGATTTTTCAAGACGCTCGAAAAAATGATTTACCAGCTCAAACCAACACAACCACAATATCAGAATATATCCATAAGATATCTAAGATAACTAAGGGATATTCATTTGTTATCGTAGATATCGTGTGGATATATTCTGGATATTGTGGCTTTGTGGGAATAAGTGAAATTTGATAGTATCGTTTTCATATGATCCTAACCACGACAAAGCATTCGAGGCTTATTCAGGACTGGACTCTCACATTGAGCGATATACTTTTATCCTGAATGAGATGGCGAAACCGAAACGAGCAAAAAATTGATTCCTACTTTGAGAAGAACTTCAACCTCTACATCAGGATCCAAAATCTTTTTACTCTCCATCGAGTTAATAAACTGGGTTGGGTTGTTTTACCTCTGAGCGGCACTCTTTTGCACACGGTGGGCTAAATGGCGAGGTCACATGGACCCCGAAGGCTCAGAGAAGGTTGGGGGAGGGGATCCACTTGAACAGCTGTTGGGAGACAGATGGTAGCCTCCCGTCAAGGCCATCCAGCGTGTTCTTTAACGTGCACAGGGTATGGCTCTCCCGCACACGGAGCCACGGCTTAACGTCCCATCCGACGGACGGCGGCCTTTCCAAGCCCATCGGTGTCCCCTACTGACCGTGGGCAGGGCGGGGAATTTTGCGGAGATAAATCTCAACGCTGACCCAGCTGGGACTCGAACCTGGGAACTACAGATTACGAGCCTGGCGCTCTACCGACTGAGGCACCCCCCGCCCCCAGTTAATAAACTGTTATTCTATAGATGGGATTGTGGTTTTTTTTTTAGAACAGGATGCCATAGAAAACAATTTTTCATTTAAATTTTTTGTTGGTATAATTTTCATGTTTCTTTTTCATTTAATGCAATGGATAGTTGTGATTATGTAAAAAAAGTGTTAATTGACTTTTGTTTTATGAGCAGATTTCCAAAACAGGCATTTTTCATTTCAATGTTTTGTTAAAATTTTCAAGTTTTTCTTTTATTAAAGTGTAATTTACAATTGTGTTTATTTTAACATGCATATTTTCTTGAAAAAAGAAAAAAATCGTGAACGCATTTTTTTTATATTCTTTATTAAAACATCATATATATATATATAATTATAATAGCAATATGAATCAAAAATTAATATAATTTTATTTAAAAATACAATAAAAAAAATGGTCTTCCATTGCTCGCCGACCGTGAAATTCGCTTTCCGTGGGGGCGGGGGTGGCTCAGTCGGTAGCGCGCCAGGCTCGTAATCTGTAGTTCCCAGGTTCGAGTCCCAGCTGGGTCAGCGTTGAGATTTATCTCCGCAAAATTCCCCGCCTTGCCTAAGGTCAGTAGGGGACACCGATGGGCTTGGAAAGGCCGTCGTCCGTCGGATGGGACGTTAAGCCGTGGCCCCGTGTGTGGGAGAGCCATACCCTGTGCACGTTAAAGAACACGCTGGATGGCCTTGACGGGAGGCTACTATCTGTCTCCCAACAGCTGTTCCAGTGGGTCCCCTCCCCCAACCTTCTCTGAGCCTTCGGGGTCCATGTGACCTGACCATTTAGCCCATGGTGTGCAAAAAAGGTCCGCTCAGAGGTAAAACAACCCAATCAAATCGCTTACCGTGACCCTTTTCTGGTCCCAATTAATCATGCTAAGCGAACACCAGCTGTATTAGAAACTACAGAAAATCTTAAAGTTATTAAGTTATTAATAAAGTTATTAATATGAAATCAAATTATAAAGTTTCAATAATTAAATTCTACCATATTATTACAACCCCCTCCCCCCCTGAGAAATTTTTTGAGGTGGTGCGGCGAGATTTTACAATCCGCTTCTAAAACAGACATTGTACGGGAATGCCCTTACATATTCATGCAAATGCCAATTATTTTAAACAGTGGTTCTCAAACTTTTATGCTTGGAAATTAACCTTTAACCCCCTGGAAATGTGTATGTAACTGGCGTACCCCTTGTATAGATAGATAAAACTATAGTTATAGTATAACAACGGGAATAAAATAAAACTTATATATATATATAACATACATCTAGCGACTTTTGAGCTCTCACGGCGTACCCCAAAAAATTTTACCGCGTACCCTACGTTGAGAGCCCCTACTTTAAAATATTATTTGTATTATTGGTACACGATATTAATCTATTCGTAACTGTAGATTCTTACTCTCTTCTAATCGTTCTTTGCTCTCTCTCCCACAGATGACGTCATTCCTACCTGCTTTAGCGGTAGCTGTCGTCATCATGCCACTCATCCTGGTCGTCTCTCATTCAGAGCCGTGCTCTTTCAATCCACTCTGCACGTGCAGCAACTCCCATCGTGACGTCAGCTGCATCGGAGTTCCCTTCGCCGAAGTCCCGCACCTGCCTCTCGATGACGTCTTCCAAATGACCATCCTGAAGGCAGGGCTCGAGGTGCTGCACAATCACTCGTTCCAGGGAACCCGTGTGTCATCATTGAGGATGATGCAGAACCAACTGACCGTGATCCACCACAAGGCTTTCCAAGGCAGCGAATCCACTCTCACCACGGTGGATCTCAGCTTCAACAAGCTGTACAAACTCCCTCTGGAGGCTCTACAGAAGCTCAGGTATCTGCAGTGGCTTAGCCTCCACTCCAACGACATTGACGAGTGGCCCGGTCTGACGGCGAAGCCCAACTTGCAGAGTGTGTTTCTCGGTGACAATCGCCTCGCATATCTTTCTGAGGATGCCTTCACTAATCTCTTCAACCTCACCTCTTTGTACCTGGACCAGAACGTCCTGATGAACATCGACGTACACGCTTTTCCTTCATCGCTACAGATGCTGTC
The DNA here is from genome assembly GCA_038380435.1 of Ryuthela nishihirai. NCBI lineage: Eukaryota > Metazoa > Arthropoda > Arachnida > Araneae > Heptathelidae > Ryuthela > Ryuthela nishihirai. The sequence goes on along the minus strand of JAWZYU010000021.1, from coordinate 67,644,907 downwards.
GCTTTCCAACAACCTCTTGGAGTTTGTGCCCCTGCTCGCGCTGTTAAATCTCCGCAACCTCACGTGGCTTCAGATGGGTGGCAACCTCTTCCATCAGTTTCCAAAGGAGTTCATACTTCCCGTAAAACACTTGCACAAGCTGGACATGAGCCACAACTTGTTCGTCAGCATCCCAACGAGATTCATGAACGCAACAAGCATCACTATCACCAATCTCCATCTGGAATTCAACTACATAAGGACGTTATCCAGAGCAGCCTTTCAAGGCATGGTACTCGAGCGCCTCTCTCTCGCCAATAATCGAATCTCTTCCATTCCAGATGGCGCTTTCGAAGGTCTCCAGGAGACTCTGAAAGCGTTAGATCTAAGTTATAATCTCTTAGAAACATTTCCCAAAGCTTTAAAAGACTTGGTGGTGTTGAACCATCTTTGTCTTCGCGGTAACTCCCTGAAGGATCTGGACCAATATGATTTGTACGGATGCAGGTATGACTTGGAAGTTCTGGACTTATCTGGTAATCGGCTAAGTAGGATTCCAAGGGAAGCTTTACATATCACTCAGAGAGTGTCTAGGATTAGTTTGCAGGATAACTTCATCGGCGAAATCAGTGCCGAAGACTTCTTCGTCTGGGGCCAGTCACTCACTGCACTCAACCTGGCGAACAACGAACTGGTTCACATATCGCCTGAGGCATTCCTTGGGACCACAAAGCTACGAGAATTGAGGTTGTCATACAACAACTTTTTGCACTTAGATCCAAACATTCTGAATCCAATCCGAAAGACTCTAGAGATACTGGAAATTGGATCTTTCAACTCGCCATCTTTAGACGTCCTGCGGGACATGGAAAAGGTCAAATGGTTGCAGATGGACCATAACAATCTGGGCACGTTACCTTGGAATGCTTTCAAGGGAATGCCTGGGCTTATTCACTGTGATTTAGAGGGGAACAAACTGAAAAATGTTCCTCTTAGACTCTTCCAGAATAACATTCACATGCATCTGAACAGCATCGTGTTAGCTAACAACGATATCGAAGTGATCGAGTCAGATACTTTTCACCAACTTCCACTCATTACCAACATAGTGTTGTTCGGAAACAAGCTGAAGACTCTACGAAGTCGCTCGTTTAGGGATATGTCTATTCTCAACACTGTGATCATGGCCAAGAACAACATCCAATCGATTGAGCACGGAGCTTTCGCAAACCTCAGGAGCCTGTCGAACGTGTTTCTGCAAGATAATAATTTAACCCAGTTTTCCTTCGAAGGATTCCACAACGTAGGTGATGCGAAGAACCCGGTGTTTCTGAATCTTTCGAAAAATCGCATCGAAATACTGAAATGCGTAGAGAATTACACTGCTGGCCACGTTTACATCAATGTACGAAGTCTGGATCTCAACTCTAACCATATCTCTAACATCAACAGTGGTTTTCTAAGACCTATAGGAGGAACCCTGCACTACCTCTTTCTCTCATCGAACCGGATATCGTCTCTAAATTCAAACAGTTTCGTTGGTGTACCTCACTTGCAGGTGCTTCATCTTGACAACAACAGTATCTCAGATCTACCGACAGGTGTGTTCGAATCTTGCCCTCAGCTCCAGATCATCTACCTAAGTCGGAACAACCTGTCTTTCGTGTCCTCGGGAGCTTTTCGCAATCTCACATCCCTCCGTATTCTCGACTTAAGTCACAACAACATCAAGACTTTACCCGAAGATGTTTTTGTGAATTCCAGACTGGAACGTCTAAATCTCTCCAATAACAACATCTTCCATGCTCCCTTGCACAGTCTGACCTACGCGCGCTCCACTTTTCGGTACCTAGACCTGTCCGTCAATAGGATTGTGTCCTTGCACAGCAATGGTTTGAATCACCTTCACAACCTTCTCAGTCTCAACCTGTCTTCCAATAAGCTGTCGAACCTTGGCGAGAACGTCTTTGCGAAACTAGTCTACTTATTACATCTTGATCTGTCCCACAATACCTTGTGGCGATTGGATGACGAACCTTTCAGGCCTCTTGTCTCTCTTCAGACGCTGATCTTGGAAGACATCAACCTCTCCCATGTGCCGAACTTTTCTCTTCCTTCTCTGAGAACCCTAGATCTCTCCTCTAATAATCTCTACAATCTCTCGGACCAATCGTTCTCTCAACTGAAAGAGCTCCGTCAATTAGATCTGTCTCGCAATTTCCTCCAAGAAGTCCCTCGTCACGTCTGGCTATATGTTCGGAAGCTCACCAAGCTGGACATATCCCATAACCCTATCCAGGTGTTGTCTTTCACCAGTTTCGGAGGTCTGGACCAATTAAGGGAGCTAGATCTTCGAGGATTAGATCTCAAGTACATGGATTCCCGAATTCTCCATAATCTGAAGTTAGTGGTTTAATTTTATGTTCGTATTTTTGTTCTTTTAAAGAATATGTGCTAGATTAAATCATATAAAAAAATACACGGATTCCATAGTTCTCAAAAAACAGGAATAAGAGAAAATTATCCCATTTTGAACCAAAATTAAAATATTTTACATTTGAACAATATTGAAACAATATTAAAACATCTTAAAAATATTTAAAACAATAATAAAACATATTTGAAACAATATTAAAACAGCATATCCAAAATCAGTGTGATTATTCAAACCCAGATTGTTTCGTTGGTTATATTACATTTGAGAATGACTTTTTTGCTCACAATTGGCTGAAAGACATGATCACAGAATGTCCAGTTCCACTAGACAGGATGCCGATAGAGGCAACCATCAAAGTCATTCATTGGATTCTTTACCATGCATAGGGACGGCTCTCATGCACACAGAGCCAAGGCATTGTTTAAGGTACTTCATTCAGAGAGTCGTGATACAAATAACACATTTTGAGTTGATGGAAAGCCCCAAAGCTAAACTCTTATCTGAAGGAGAGAAAGTTACATACCTATAAAGAAGATATGCAGAATAATATAATTTTAGAATATATATATATCCTACGTATAGAAAATCCTACGTGACGGACTGCGATCTTCCCAAGTTCATCGGTGCTTCTTTTATCACCTAGGGAGGGGACCAACTGGAACAGCTGTTGGGAGACAGATGGTAGCCTCCCGTCAAGGCCATCCAGCGTATTCTTTAACGTGCACAGGGTATGGCTCTCCCGCACACGGTGCCACGGATTAACGTCCCATCCGACGGACGGCGGCCTTTCCAAGCCCATCGGTGTCCCCTACTGACCGTGGGCAGGGCGGGGAATTTTGCGGAGATAAATCTCAACGCTGACCCAGCTGGGACTCGAACCTGGGAACTACAGATTACAAGCCTGGCGCGCTACCGACTGAGCCACCCCCGCCCCACATGTAAAGTATTTCTTGCTTGATAATTGGAGAAAATTATACGTGACAAACTGTTTCAGGTACTCTGATTTAAGTCATCCGCATGCATTTAATGTGCGTGCACATATCGTAGAAGATGAGTAATAAACTGTGAAACCTAACATTGCTAATACTTCTAGTATGTCAGGGATTTAAGAGAAACTGATACTCCTCTTGAGAACACTAACAATATTCTGTTTTGAAAGAAATGAAATTAAATATGCAAGTGGCCGAGTGGCAACGGACTTCTTTTCTAAGTAGACGGACTAGGGTTCGACGCTAAATGTCGCATGATTTCTTCTTTCTGAGGGACGGGGTGGCTCAGTCGGTAGCGCGCCAGACTCGTAATCTGTAGTTCCAAGGTTCGAGTCCCAGCTGGATCAGCGTTGAGATTTATTTCCGTAAAACTCCCTTCCCACGGTCAGTAGGAAACACCGATGGGCTTGGAAAGGCCGCCATCCGTCGGATGAGACGTTAAGCCGTGACCCCGTGTGCGTGAGAGACATACCCTGTTCACGTTAAATAACACGCTGGATGGCCTAGACGGGAGGCTACGATCTGTTTTCCAACAGCTGTTCCAGTGGGTCCCCTCCCTCAACCTTCTCTGAGCCTTCGGGGTCCATGTGACCTGGCCATTTAGCCCATCGTGGGCAAAAAAATTGTCGCTCAGAACCCATCTTTCTGCTGAGGTCTCGCTCTCTTCACCGAACTTAATTGTCAGATTTTCTATTGACAGACTTAGATCTCTGTGAGAGACTGGGGCGAGGGTGGCTCAGTCGGTAGCGCGCCAGGCTCGTAATCTGTAGTTCCCAGGTTCGAGTCCCAGCTGGGTCAGCGTTGAGATTTATCTCCGCAAAATTCCCCGCCCTACCTACGGTCAGTAGGGGACACCGATGGGCTTGGAAAGGCCGCCGTCCGTCGGATGGGACGTTAAGCCGTGGCCCCGTGTGTGGGAGAGCCATACCCTGTGCACGTTAAAGAACACGCTGGATGGCCTTGACGGGAGGCTACCATCTGTCTCCCAACAGCTGTTCCAGTGGGTCCCCTTCCCTAACCTTCTCTGAGCCTTCGGGGGGTCCATGTGACCTGGCCATTTAGCCCATGGTGTGCAAGAAAGCGCCGCTCAGAGGTAAAACAACCCAACCCAAATATTTCTGTGAGAAAAAGAGAGCTGTTAATTCTGTTTAAGAAATGTGGAGTTATTTTGCAGAGGATTGGGTTGGGTTGTTTTACCTCTGAGCTGCACTTTTTTGCACACCATGGGCTAAATGGCCAGGTCACAAGGACCCCGAAAGCTCAGAGAAGGTTGGGGGAGGGGACCCACTGGAACAGCTGTTGGGAGATAGATGGTAGCCTCCCGTCAAGGCCATCCAGCGTGTTCTTTAACGTGCACAGGGTATGGCTCTCCCGCACACGGGACCACGGCTTAACGTCCCATCCGACGGACGGCGGCCTTTCCAAGCCCATCGTTGTCCCCTACTGACCGTGGGCAGGGCGGGGAGTTTTGCGGAGATAATTTTGCAGAGGAGTTAAATGTATCATCTTCGCATCATCCGTGTAGGCAAGAGTAGGAATGCTTCAATGTCCCCAGAAAAACCACACTTTTGCACGTTGAAAAACACACTAGACAACCTAGACGGAAAGACGTATCTTTCCACAAGGTACAGTCGCTCAAATAAATGTCCGAACACTATGGTTGATTACAGAATTCAGAAAAAATATCTGGCAACGATTTTTTTTTTAGAAATTAGTGATCTTCGTGTCACGTAACACGAAAGTTGCCAGATCACTAATTTCTAAAAAAAAAAAAACGTTGCCAGATATTTTTTCTGAATTCTGTAATCAACCATAGTGTTCGAATACTTTTTTGAGCGACTGAGGTGGTCATATTATTTTGATACTAGATCGTGTGGGCTCACTCACGGAAATATTAAGCGTGTGCAGTTACCGTTCACAGCAAACTGGAGCGTGTGCAGTAACTGCACACGCTCCAGTTTGCTGTGAACGGTAACTGGAGCGTGTACAGTTGCTGTACACGCTCCAGATATTTTTCCTGAATTCTGTAATCACGTGACACGAAGGTTGCCAGATCACTAATTTCTAAAAAAACCTTGCCAGATATTTTTTATGAATTCTGTAATCAACCATAGTGTTCGGATATTTTTTTAAGCGACTGTATCTCTAATCTATTGTAAACCTTGGGGTCCTTATGACCTAACTAAGCAGATATTTCTTTCATTTCAATACCACACCACATGAAGCTAAATGATAAAGTTTAGATGAAATATCATGCCGGTAACATGTTCTTCAAGTTCTCTGCTTTCAAACGTTGGCTAGCACAAATTAAACTCCCCTCATTAAAGTTTATATCGTATAATCACAGGTTAAACAGATTCCATTAAGGTTGTTTGACATTCATAGGTGAACAGCACATCTATTATTCACTTGTGTCTGCAAATGGTTACTGAACATGAATTTACCGTCCTTGCCATTCATTATACGTGGAGCACCTTTGTTAATACAGCGTGTGCGGAATGAGGTCTTTGGTGTTAACGCATAGCAACGTACAGGGTCATTGTAACTTCAGAGCGACTGCTGTGTTGCCACTCCTCAATCTGCAGTGAATGCTATAAATGCGGCATAATGAACATAGCAGTGTAAAGCATTGTCTAGCCTTCTATGGTTATAGAAAGATACAGGAAATATGAACTGGACTTTGATGTGGATAACCGTTTTAAATCAATTTGAATTTATTATTATTGAGAATTTAGTTTTCATGCCTTTCGAATTTTTGCATATTTTCTAAATGCGTAATTTTAATTTTGTAATAAATGTTAAATTTACTGAAATATTTGGATTCAGGGTTGGTAACTTCCCAGGTTGAGATTTGAGTTCCTAGGTTCGAGTCCCATCAATTACGATTTATCTTCGCTAAACCCCACCCTACCATTGATGACGAAATTGAACTTTGAAAGGTCACCATCAGTCGAATGTGACATTGGGTTGGGTTGTTTTACCTCTGAGCGGCACTTTTTTGCACACAATGGGCTAAATTGCCAGGTCACAAGGGCCCCGAAGCTCAGAGAAGGTTGGGGGAGGAGACCTACTGGAACAGCTGTTGGGACACAGATGATAGCCTCCCGTCAAGGCCATCCAGTGTGTTCTTTAACGTGCACAGGGTATGGCTCTCCCACACCAAGGTTCACACGGGGCCACGGCTTAACGTCCCATCCGACGGACGACCGCCTTTCCAAACCCATCGGTGTCCCCTACTGACCGTGGGCAGGGCGGGGAATTTTGCGGAGATAAATCTCAACGTTGACCCAGCTGGCACTCGAACCTGGGAACTACAGATTACGAGCCTGGCGCGCTACCGACTGAGCCACCCCCGCCCACCGAATGTGACATTAAGCCGTTACCCAATGTGCATGAAAGTCATATCCTGTGCACATTATAGGACACGCTGACCTTGACGGGAGACTCCCATCTTTCTCCGAACATTCTCTGAGTCTTTGGGCACTTTGTGACTTGACAAATCAGCTAATTGTGTGCAAAAAAACTGTCGCTCAGAGGTAAAACAACCTAACTGTTCAGTCAAGCGAGTGTCGGATTATAAAACTAGGGATCCAAGGTTCTGATATATCAGCTCTTGTCTTTGCCTTGTTTTCTGTGATTGATGCTATCTGCTCTTGGCTAAGTCTTGTTTTCTGTGATTGATGTTATCTGCTCTTGGCTTCCCCATTCTCTCTTGGATGGCTCTTGTTTGCTCTTCGTTTCGTTCCCTTTGTTCGATATTTTCTTATCTTCACTTTGTTCTCGGTGATTAATCTCTGTTCCTGACTTCAGCCTCATTTCCATGGATTGGCATTATCAGTTCTCATCAGCAGCTTGCCCTTTTTTATCACTATTATTTGCTCTCTTGTCTTCGCCTTACTCTATGTGATTGATATCATCTGCCTTTATCTCCGCCTTGCTCTTCTTGTTTCCGCCCTTGATCTCTCCACTTGATGAAACGGAGATTAGCTCAGTCAGCAGCGTGCCAGGCTCGTAATCAGCTAGCCCCCCCCCCCCCCCCCTGTTTTCGGTCAGAGAGAAGACATTTATGGACTAGGAAAGGCCGCCGCCCATCGGATGCCGTCCCTGTTAAAGAGAATCACACACCGTGCACATTAAATAACATAATGGATAACTTTTATGTAAGAATTTCGTCTATCTCAATAATAGATGAGCAGTGGGTCCTTTCTCTGTACCTAACTCTGAAACTGTGGGGTCCTTGTGACCTCACCATTTAACAAAATGTGTACACAAAAGTCCCTCTCAAAAGTAAAACCCAAACTTCCGAATGACATTGTCTAGTCTTCATCATTACTATCTGTGATTGATATTATTGATCTTGTCTTTGAATTACTTCTTGAATTACCTTTGAACTACTCTCTGTTATTGATATCATTGACCTTGTCTTTGAAATAGATATCATAGATCACAGATCTCTCTGTGATTGATATTGATTGTGTCCTTGAATTACTCTCTATGACTGATATCATTGACCTCGTCTTTGAAATACTCTCTGTGATTGATATTGATTGTGTCCTTGAATTACTCTCTGTGATTGATATCATTGATCATGTCCTTGAATTACTCTCTGAGATTGATATCATTGATCTTGTCCTTGAATTACTCTCTGTGATTGATATCATTGACCTTGTCTTTGAGATACTCTCTGTGATTGATATCATTGACCTTGTCTTTGAGATACTCTCTGTGATTGATATTGATCTTGTCCTTGAATTATTCTCTATGATTGATATCATTGACTTTGTCTTTGAAATAGTCTCTGATTGATATTGATCGTGTCCTTGAATTACTCTGTGATTTATATTGACCTTGTCCTTGAATTACTCTCTGTGATTAATATCATTGATCTTGTCTTTGAGATATCATTGACCTTGTCTTTGAGATACTCTCTGTGATTGATATTGATCATGTCCTTGAATTATTCTCTATGATTGATATCATTGACCTTGTCTTTGAAATAGTCTCTGATTGATATTGATCGTGTCCTTGAATTACTCTCTGTGATTGATATTGATCTTGTCCTTGAATTATTCTGTGATTGATATCATTGATCTTGTCCTTGAATTATTCTGTGATTGATATCATTGATCTTGTCTTTGAGATACTCTCTGTGATTGATATTGATCTTGTCCTTGAATTATTCTCTGTGATTGATATCATTGACCATGTCTTTGAAATAGTCTCTGATTGATATTGATCGTGTCCTTGAATTACTCTCTGTAATTGATATTGATCTTGTCCTTGAATTATTCTGTGATTGATATCATTGATCTTGTCTTTGAGATACTCTCTGTGATTGATATTGATCTTGTCCTCGAATTACTCTCTATGATTGATATCATTGACCTTGTCTTTGAAATAGTCTCTGATTGATATTGATCGTGTCCTTGAATTACTCTCTGTAATTGATATTGATCTTGTCCTTGAATTATTCTGTGATTGATATCATTGATCTTGTCTTTGAGATACTCTCTGTGATTGATATTGATCTTGTCCTTGAATTATTCTCTATGATTGATATCATTGACCTTGTCTTTGAAATAGTCTCTGATTGATATTGATCGTGTCCTTGAATTACTCTCTGTAATTGATATTGATCTTGTCCTTGAATTATTCTGTGATTGATATCATTGATCTTGTCTTTGAGATACTCTCTGTGATTGATATTGATCTTGTCCTTGAATTATTCTCTATGATTGATATCATTGACCTTGTCTTTGAAATAGTCTCTGATTGATATTGATCGTGTCCTTGAATTACTCTCTGTAATTGATATTGATCTTGTCCTTGAATTATTCTGTGATTGATATCATTGATCTTGTCTTTGAGATACTCTCTGTGATTGATATTGATCTTGTCCTTGAATTATTCTCTATGATTGATATCATTGACCTTGTCTTTGAAATAGTCTCTGATTGATATTGATCGTGTCCTTGAATTACTCTCTGTAATTGATATTGATCTTGTCCTTGAATTATTCTGTGATTGATATCATTGATCTTGTCTTTGAGATACTCTCTGTGATTGATATTGATCTTGTCCTCGAATTACTCTCTATGATTGATATCATTGACCTTGTCTTTGAAATAGTCTCTGTGATTGATATTGATCGTGTCCTTGAATTACTCTCTGTGATTGATATCATTGATCTTTTCTTTCACCCCAGAACTTTACACCACCTCCACCCGCCTGTAACACCCTGATTTGACAGTTGGTGTCCATGGCCTCGTGTGGTGTATGCCACACACGCAACCTATCATCATATTGATCTTGTCAGCGTGTTGTAGTTGGAACCCCGATTCATCGGACAAAGATACCCATTTCCAATCTTCCATAGTCCATTAACGATATTCCTTCACCCATTGCAAGTTCATAACCCTGTAACATGCTGTTAACCAAAGTACTTGATGTGGACATCAGCTGCCATAGCTCAGTCGTGCCATCGTACATTAAATGGTCATTGCACAAACCTTTGTTGCTCGGGGCGGGGGGTGGCTCAGTCGGTAGCGCGCCAGACTCGTAATCTGCAGTTCCCAGGTTTGAGCCCAGCTGGTCAGCGTTGAGATTTATCTCCATAAAACTTTCCGCCCTGCCCACAGTCAGTAGGGGACACCGATGGGCTTGGAAAGGCCGTCCGTCCGTCGGATGGGACGTTAAGCTGTAGCCCCGTGTGCAGGAGAGCCATATCATGTGCACGTTAAAGAACACACTAGATGGCCTTGATGGGAGGCTACTATCTGTCTCCCAACAGCTGTTCCAGTGGGTCCCCTCCCCCAACCTTCTCTGAGCCTTCGGAGTCCTTGTGACCTGGCAATTTAGCCCATTGTGTGCAAAAAATTACCGCTTGGAAGTAAAACAACCCAACCCTTTGTTGCTCGGCTATCATTGATATGCCATCGTTATCATCTGCAGTATGGTCCTTCATTCCGACATTATAATATGGGAGAGGTATGCAAACAAACGGCCTCAAACATTAACAGCTCTGTAATGGCTACATTTCTCGTGGTAGCTGCAGGTTTTGCCAGTTTTGATGTAGTCCTGGTACACATGTGCAATGGTTGCATGCGAAAATCGCAGACGTTCTGCAGCATAGATATGGAGACCATATCTTCCTCGCACTGACTATCTGCCCACAAACAAACTCCCTTAATTCGCTGTGTTTACCCATCATAACTGTTGAGTCCTTGTGGGCTATATAATAATCCACATACCTAACTGCTGCTGTACAGGAGGGAGGAATCTGGATTATTTATAGGACACAAGGGTTTTTATCTAGACATATTATTGTGGTGGAGTACGGCAGGTTTGCGGATGGGTGCAGTGTGTAATAAATTGTGCTTTCAGTGTACATCATCATCATCATCCTCAAGCAGCCATGGGCTACGGAGGTCCAACCAGACCGTGCAATTTAGTTCAAGCAAGTCTGTCCTGAGCTACATCTACTGCATCTGGCCACTGCACACCAATTCTAACAAGGTCCTGTTTGACATTGTCTGCCCACTGCATCCTAGGTCTCCCCTTCTTTCTGAGGCCTTTAGGCACACTGTTCATAACCCTATTCGCCAATCTATAATTATTCATACGGGCAACATGGCCAAACCAACGGAGTCTCTCTCTGCACAATATGCTGCTTAAAGGAGGTTGCAAACTCCTTTGCCTAACCTCATCATTAGTTACAAAGTTGAACCACCTAATGCCCAAGATACTGCGTAAGCATCTGGAATCAAAAGCATCTAGTTTCCTGTTATCTTGTTTACACAGTGTCCAAGTTTCACTACCATAACTAACCCTAGAAAGAACCAAACTATTATACAGTCTAATTTTAGTCTTTAAGTGTATATGTCGCAGGGAGATGATGAAAATAGTGATTTGATCAAATCCCTAAGGTATATGATGAATTCACGGAAGATGTTAAAATAACAACTCTGTGGGGTGTTTTCCCTGAAGAAAGTAAGTGATTTGATCAAATCCCTTAACTGTTTTAGTGAAAAGATGAAATAAACAAGTCAGGACTCGCACAGCTCTATGTTTCGCTTGTTACCACTCCCCTTTACCTCACCGCTCCCCTCTGGCGTCCGTGCCGGCCAGCGCCCAAACATTACGCGAGGAAGGTTGCCCGCATTTTTATTATTGTTTTCTATATTTCGAGTTTTATCAAGTACCTACCGTAGAAAAATGAGTTCAGATATAGAAAAAAATCAAACTCTGACCGATCTTGTATCTGAAGAACAGTTTAATGAAACTATCAGGACGTTTTTGAACAAGCGGCATGAAAAAGGAAAACCTTTGTGGACTCGCGAAAGGATAGAAGAAGCTGTCACAATCATTGAACAATTTAAATTAGCACCACTACTTAAACATTTTTCCCAGAAAGGTAAAAAAAGGACCCTTTCTAGTGTCCAAAGTAGGGTCACGTGAGCTAAAGATTCATACTCAAGAGATTCACCACTTGACGGATTCGTTCTTACTTGGCCTCCGCTCATTCGGGGCGTTTCATTATAATTCGGACCACGGAGTCACGTGACCCGAAGATTCATACTCAAGAGATTCATCACTTTATAGATTCGTTCTCACTTGGCCTTCGCTCATGAAGGGCGTTTTTGAATAATTCGGCAGGCGGTGTATTGTAGATCGAGATACATTAAGAATACCTTAAAAAGGCGATTCGGAAAGGAGATAATAAGAGGTGAAAAAGGCGATTCGGAAAGGAGATAATAAGAGGTGAAAAAGGCGATTCGGAGAAAACGAAAAAAGTACAATGACCCAAGACTAAGGCTAGTGATGTTGAATTAGTTGTGATTTTTTTCGGCTGTTAAAATTCCGTAATAGCCGAAATAATTTGTGTTTCAATGACTATTGTTGTATTAACTATTCTACATTTAATAATGCATGGTTTACTAAATAAATACTTTTAATATCTAAACAATATTATTTCATCTTTTCACTAAAACAGTTAAGGGATTTGATCAAATCACTTACTTTCTTCAGGGAAATCACCCAACAAAGTTGTTATTTTAACATCTTCCGTGAATTCATCATATACCTTAGGGATTTGATCAAATCACTATTTTCATCATCTCCCTGCGACATATACAACTATCTCTCCACACTCTCCATAGATTCTTAAAAGTCCCGGCAGCAATCTCTATTCGTCTGTTAATCTCATGCCGCACATCACCATTATCTGTTACATAGCTCCCAAGTTTATCTGTTACATAGCCCCCAGTTACATAGCTCCCAACTGGAGCGTGTGCAATAACTGCACACGCTCCAGTTTGCTGTGAACGGTAACTGGAGCGTGTACAGTTGCTGTACACGCTCCAGATATTTTTCCTGAATTCTGTAATCACGTGACACGAAGGTTGCCAGATCACTAATTTCTAAAAAAATCGTTGCCAGATATTTTTGCTCAATTCTGTAATCAAACATAGTGTTCGGATACTTTTTTGAGCGACTGTAGGTGGTCATATTATTTTGATACTAGATCGTGTGGGCTCACTGACGGAAATATTGAGCGTGTGCAGTTACCGTTCACAGCAAACTGGAGCGTGTGCAGTAACTGCACACGCTCCAGTTTGCTGTGAACGGTAACTGGAGCGTGTACAGTTGCTGTACACGCTCCAGATATTTTTCCTGAATTCTGTAATCACGTGACACGAAGGTTGCCAGATCACTAATTTCTAAAAAAATCTTTGCCAGATATTTTTTTTTCCGAATTCTGTAATCAACTATAGCGTTTGGACATTTTTTAGAGCGATTGTATATATGGACGATTGTGAGTTAATGATTGACTGATTGACTGAAGGGAATCACGCTAATTCTAACTATGAGTCAGAAATGGCAGAGCTCTGAAATTTTGCACTCGGGGTAATTCGGGTCTCAGGAAAAATCCGAAATTTGTCCTTCGACAGGGCCCTTCAAAGTCAAACAGAGGTCACATAGTGGCTCTACTGTAAAGGAAATAAAGTCTCTTTCCTCCCTCCCACTCCTTTACTTTTTCTGTCTCGATTGAGTTTCTTCCCCCTCCCCCTCCTCCTTCCTTTTATATATCCCGACTTCAATACAAGTGGGATCTGATATTCGGATGTTCATTTTACGTTGAGAGGGAGGAGGGGGAGTCAGTCGATAGCGCACCAGGCTCCTAAAATGCAGTTCCCAAGTTCGAGTCCCAGCTGGGTCAGCGTTGAGATTTATCTCCGCCAAAACTCCCCGCCCTGCCCACGGTCTGTGGAGTCTGTGGAGGACACCGATGGGCTAGGAACGGCCACCGTCTGTCGAATTCGACGTTAAGCCGTGGCCCCCTGTGCTGGAGAACCATACCCTGTGCACATTAAAGAACTCGCTGGATGGCCTTGACGGGAGGCTACCATCTGTCTTCCAACAGCTATCCAAAGGGTTCCCAACATTCGGGGTCCTTGTGATCTGGCCATTTAACCCATTGTGTGCACAAAAGTGGCGTTCAGAGATAAAGCAACCCAAATACATCTTACGTAATTATTTCGAAAATTAGCTATTTTGCAATACGATTGGTTTTCAAGTCTTTTATTGTTATGAATTTTTACTTAAGGGGGGGGGGGGGGGGGGGGGGGGAATTAGGAGGGACAGAACGATCGTAATTAATTTCATGCTAAATGAAAACTTGCAACGTGGAAAATGCCATCTATTACATACTTTAGAGAGTTTCAGACCCGAATATCTCCGGGTAAATCTACGTGTTTTTAAATACGGAAACACAAAATTTCCTACTTAAAATTTGTCTAAGTTTTTGCCCCGTTCTGTATCATATTCCATGGCTGTTTAGTAACGATTCTGTTTGGTGATGGGCTTCCCTGCTTTGCTCAAAGCTAAGTCAAAAAATGATCGCTGACAGTGGCGGCATCTTTTATCTGGATTCGGAAACATTCACACATTTTCCTTGAAAAATATTTTTTTTATTTTTAATTATAATTATAGTTAATGTTTATCACTAATAGCTAAATTTTGATTGTTATCTTAATTTATTCTAACAGGTTTCTCTCAATATTCAAAACGAGCACCTACGCAAGTCTCCGGTCCTTTCGTCTCCACAATTTGCTCTCCAAATCCCACGCACTCCGTCGGGTGCTCGTAGCGGTGGAAGAAACCACTCTTTCTCATCAGCTGCAGTGGACATTCGGGGCTAAATTACGGGAACTGACCATCACTGGACGCAACCTCCAGTATGTGCTACCGGACGCTTTCCTGGGTCTGCAGACTCACGAGCTCATCCTCCGAATCACAGGAACCAGCATCAGTCGTCTGCCGCAAGGTCTCTTGCGATACTTGGCCGACATTCGTTACTTGACCCTTGACCTGAGAGGAAATCTGCTGACCAGCATGGACGAAGAAGTTCTAAGTCCCGCCAATAAAGTGAAGGCAGAAGTGTTGATGACGCAACATATCTCTGGTGAGAAATATGAAACCGTAAGACGTTTTTAGGTAGAGTCGCTCAGAAAAATATCCGAACACTACGGTTGATTACGGAATTCGGAAAAAAATATCTGGCAAAGATTTTTTTTAGAAGTTAGTGATCTGGCAACCTTCATGTCACGTGATTACAGAATTCAGGAAAAATATCTGGAGCGTGTACAGCAACTGTACACGCTCCAGTTACCGTTCACAGCAAACTGGAGCGTGTGCAGTTACTGCACACGCTCCAGTTTGCTGTGAACGGTAACTGCACACGCTCAATATTTCTGTGAGTGAGCCCACACGATCTAGGTTTTTGTCAGCTCACACGATCCAATGTGCTGTGAACATTAACCGTAACTGCTCCAGTTTGCTGTGAACGGTAACTGCACACGCTCAATATTTCCGTGAGTGAGCCCACACGATCTAGGTATTTGTGAGCTCACACGATCCAATGTGCTGTGAACATTAACCGCAACCGCTCCAGTTTGCTGTGAACGGTAACTGCACACGCTCAATATTTCCGTGAGTGAGCCCACACGATCTAGGTCTTTCTGAGCTCACACGATCCAAAGTGCTGTGAACATTAACCGCAACCGCTCCAGTTTGCTGTGAACGGTAACTGCACACGCTCAATATTTCTGTGAGTGAGCCCACACGATCTAGGTCTTTGTGAGCTCACACGATCCAATGTGCTGTGAACATTAACCGCAACCGCTCCAGTTTGCTGTGAACGGTAACTGCACACGCTCAATATTTCCGTGAGTGAGCCCACACGATCTAGGTCTTTCTGAGCTCACACGATCCAAAGTGCTGTGAACATTAACCGCAACCGCTCCAGTTTGCTGTGAACGGTAACTGCACACGCCCAATATTTCCGTGAATGAGCCCACACTATCTAGGTCTTTGTGAGCTCACACGATCCAATGTGCTGTGAACATTAACCGCAACCGCTCCAGTTTGCTGTGAACGGTAACTGCACACGCTCAATATTTCCGTGAGTGAGCCCACACGATCTAGGTCTTTGTGAGCTCACACGATCCAATGTGCTGTGAACATTAACCGCAACAGCTCCAGTTTGCTGTGAACGGTAACTGCACACGCTCAATATTTCCGTGAGTGAGCCCACACGATCTAGGTCTTTGTGAGCTCACACGATCCAATGTGCTGTGAACATTAACCGCAACCGCTCCAGTTTGCTGTGAACGGTAACTGCACACGCTTCTGTCACGTGACAAGAAGGTTGCCAGATCACTAACTTGTAAAAAAAAAATCGTTGCCAGATATTTTTTTCTGAATTCTGTAATCAACCGTATGTTCGGATATTTTTTTGAGCGACTGTACACACACACACAAACAGATTGTTTGAAATGCAAAGTGTAGAAATATAGATGACACTAGATAAAAAAAATTTATAAGGAGAGAATGAAATGAAAAATAAGAGTATCAACATTATAAGTAAGTAGGAATAGAAGGATGAAAACAAATACTCTGTAAAGTTCATAGTTAGACAAAAAAAAAGAGAAATGGAAGGTGATAGATAGATTCGGAGATTACACTGAAGAGCCAAAACATTTTGACCACATGCATCATGTGATGTTGGTCTCCCACGTGCCGCCAAAACAGCTCATCCAGTGACGCATGGACCTTACAAGATTTCTAAAGGTGTGGTATCTGGTACCAACAGGTTACCAGCAGATCCTTTAACTCTTCTAAGTTACATGGTTGAGCCGCTGCAGATCGGATATTCTGTTCTAACACAAACCAAAGATGCTCGGTTGGATTGATGTATGGGGAATTTGGAGGCCAGGGCAATGCCTGAAAGTCTTCCTCATGTTCCGTGAACCATTCTCGAGAACAATCCGGGCAGTGTGGCTTGGCGCATTATCCTTCTGAAAGAAGGCACTACTAGGGGATATACCATTGCCATGAAAGGATGTACCTGGTCTGCAATGATGTTTAGGTAGGTGGTAGGCGTCATTGTCTCCTGCACATTAATGACTGGACCCAGGGTTTCCCAGCAGAACATTGTCCAAAGCATTACACTTCCTCCACCGGCTTGTTTTCGTCCCACTGTGTATCCTGGTGCCAACAATTCCCCAGGTAAACGACGCACGTGATGTACCCGGCCGTCCACGTGGTGCAACAGCAAACGAGATTCATCGGACCAGACGACCTTCTAATCATTCAAGGTCCAGTTTTGATGCGTACATGCCCATTGTAGCCGCTTTCGATGGTGAACCAAGATTAGCATGGGCACTCGGAGTGGACTGCGCTACACAGCTCTATTCCCAATTTGTCCGTAGGTTTCGATGTACTGTGTGTTGTGACACATTACTCCCGTCACCAAATTATGGGCGAGTTGTACCACAGTATCCCTTCTGTTGGTTCGTACCATATGGGATAGCCTTCGCTCACATCTAGCATCGGGGGGGGGGGGGGGGGGGGGCTCAGTCGGTAGCGCGCCAGGCTCGTAATCTGTAGTTCCCAGGTTCGAGTCCCAGCTGTGTCAGCGTTGAGATTTATCTCCGCAAAATTCTCCACCCTGTCCACGGTCAGTAGGGGACACCGATGGGCTTGGAAAGGCCGCCGTCCATCGGATGGGACGTTAAGCCGTGGCCCCGTGTGCGGCAGAGCCGTACCCTGTGCACGTCAAAGAACACTCTGGATGGCCTTGACGGGAGACTACCATCTGTCTCCCAACAGCTGTTCCAGTGGGTCCCCTCCCCCAACCTTCTCTGAGCCTTCGGGGTCCATGTGACCTGGCCATTTAACCCTTGGTGTGCAAAAAAGTGCCGCTCAGAGGTACAACAACCCAACCCATCTAGCATCGACGATACGTGGTCGGCCCACACCTTGCCGGCGGTTCGTGGTTTTTTCCTCCTCATATCACTTTTTGAAGATACTAACCATGGCTGGCAGTGAGCACCCCACAAGCCTTACCGTTTCGGAAATGCTCTGACCCAGTCGTCTGACCATTATAATATGGCCTTTAGCAAACTCACTTAAGTCCGCTGCCTTTCCCATCTGAAGATCAAGAATAGCGCTGATTAACAGAGCTCAGTATCAAGTGTTATTTATACCGTTTCATGACATTCAGAAGCGCCGTCATTTACCTGCAGTTGCTTCGATTTGCATAAAGACGCACTGGGGATAATGTTTTCGCTCTTCGGTGTATATGTAGAGAGATAGGGATGGAGGAAAGGTGTCAAACAGGCATGAAGATTATCTGCAGGGAGATAAGGAGAGAGATAGATAGAGAGGGAAAATGACAAAGAGATACAGAGATTACACATTAGGCAGATGAGAGCAGGGGAAACCCCAAAGGGAACAGATGGATATGAATATGATGTAAGTAGATAAATAGAACAGGAAGGGGGGAAAATAGATATGGAGATTATACGCATCGAGATAACGATAGAGGGATGTTCAGAGCTAGATATGGAGATTATACATAGAAGATAATGGGAGAGGAAAGATGACAAATGGATATGAAGATTATTATTTTTTTAGAAAGGAGAAAGGGAAAGGGACGAATAGACACAAAGGTTATACCTATTTATATAAAGAGAGAGAATTTGAGGACGCTAAATAATATGATGATTATAGGAGGAAACAAAAGAGACCAATAGGAGATTATAGCTAAGGAAATAGAGAA
Source organism: Ryuthela nishihirai (assembly GCA_038380435.1). Lineage (NCBI taxonomy): Eukaryota > Metazoa > Arthropoda > Arachnida > Araneae > Heptathelidae > Ryuthela > Ryuthela nishihirai. The sequence goes on along the minus strand of JAWZYU010000021.1, from coordinate 67,626,378 downwards.
GGAGAGAAGATCACAAATAAAAGTGAAGTTTTTTGGTTAGGCAGATTTTTTTTTTTTCTATATATAAAAATATATAGAAAAATCATAGTCAACTTTAAATATTTCAGGAAAATAATTAAGAGTATAACATGTTCTCTCATCTGCCTAATGTGTAATCTCTGTATCTCTTTGTCATTTTCCCTCTCTATCTATCTCTCTCCTTATCTCCCTGCATATAATAGGGAAGGAGGGAAGGTGACAAATATAGAGATAATAGGTAAGTAAATAAGGAAAGAGGGAAAATGAAATATGCATATACATAAAATCAGATGAGGAATGCATAAAATCAGATGAGGAATGCATAAAATCAGATGAGGAATGCATAAAATCAGATGAGGAATGCATAAAACCAGATGAGGAATACATAAAATCAGATGAGGAATGCATAAAATCAGAAGAGGAATGCATAAAACCAGATGAGGAATGCATAAAATCAGATGAGGAATGCATAAAACCAGATGAAGAATGCATAAAATAAGATGAGGAATGCATAAAACCGGATGAAGAATGCATAAAATAAGATGAGGAATGCATAAAATCAGATGAGGAATGCATAAAATCGGATGAGGAATGCATAAAGCCAGATGAGGAATGCATAAAATCAGATGAGGAATGCATAAAACCAGATGAGGAATGCATAAAATCAGAGAGGAATGCATAAAACCAGATGAAGAATGCATAAAATCAGATGAGGAATGCATAAAACCAGATGAGGAATGCATAAAATCAAATGAGAAATGCATAAAATCAGATGAGAAATGCATAAAATCAGATGAGGAATACAGTGAAGTAGATAAGAAAAGTTAAGGAGTTTAGGCAATAGTTAAGGAGTGAGGGGAAGAACAGATCCTTATCTGAAAAGTACCTTATCTGTTAGTAAGATCGAAGATTGCCGACTAACAGATAAGGTGATAGGGAAAGTTGCAAATGCCTACAGAGATTACAGGCAAGCAGATAAGGAGAGTGAAAAGGATCGGGCATATATAAAGATTATTGGTAGGACGGATTCGGAGATTATGATTAATAAGATAGAGATGGTGATGAATAGATACAGACATATTAGGAAGGTAGTTAGATAGAAGCGATTGACAAGAGATAAAAGGAATGTACAAATGTTTATGAAGATTATTACAAGAAGACAGATATGGGGAGAGGAAGATACAGGGGGAAGAGGAAAGAGAGAAATGGGTATGAAGGGAGGGAGAAAGGCGATACATATATACGAAGTGGGAAAGGAAGGAGAAATATAGGGGAAGAGGAAGGAGAAACATATCTACGAATGGGAGGAGGAAGGCAAAATGTATGTACGAAGGGAAAGGGAAGGGAAAGGCGAAAAGTATGTACGAAGGGGAAGAGAAAGGCAAAAAGTACGTACGAAGGACTAAAGGAAGGCGAAAAGTAGGTACGAAGGGCTAAGGGAAGGCGAAGAGTAAAGTATGAAGGATTAAAGAAAGGCGAAAAGTGCATACGAAGGGGAGAGAAAGGCGAAAAGTACGTACGAAGTACTAAAGGAAGGCGAAAAGTGCTTACGAAGGGCTAAGGGAAGGCGAAAAGTAAAGTATGAAGGACTAAAGAAAGGCTAAGAGAAGGCGAAAAGTACGTATGAAGGGCTAAGGGAAGACGAAAAGTACGTGCGAAGTACTGAATGAAGGCGAAAAGTACGTACGAAGGGCTAAGGGAAGGCGAAAAGTAAAGTATGAAGGATTAAAGAAAGGCGAAAAGTACGTACGAAGGGCTAAGGGAAGACAAAAAGTACATACGAAGGGGAGAGAAAGGCGAAAAGTACGTACGAAGTACTAAATGAAGACGAAAAGTACGTACGAAAAGACGTACGGCGAAAGTACTAAAAGAAGGCGAAAAGTACGTAAGAAGAGCTAAGGGATGACCAAATGTAAGTATGGACTAAAGAAGGGCTAAGGGATGACCAAATGTAAGTATGGACTAAAGAAGGGCTAAGGGATGGCCAAATGTAAGTATGGACTAAAGAAGGGCTAAGGGATGACCAAATGTAAGTATGGACTAAAGAAGGGCTAAGGGAAGACCAAATGTAAGTATGGACTAAAGAAGGGCTAAGGGATGGCCAAATGTAAGTATGGACTAAAGAAGGGCTAAGGGATGGCCAAATGTAAGTATGGACTAAAGAAGGGCTAAGGGATGACCAAATGTAAGTATATACTAAAGAAGGGCTAAGGGAGGACCAAATGTAAGTATGGACTAAAGAAGGGCTAAGGGATGGCCAAATGTAAGTATGGACTAAAGAAGGGCTAAGGGATGGCCAAATGTAAGTATGGACTAAAGAAGGACGAAAAGTACATATGAAGGGCTAAGGGAAGGCGAAAAGTACGTACGAAGGGGAAGAGGAAAGAGAAAAGTGAATACGAAGGGGGGAGAGGTGGCACATAAAGACGGAGGGGGAGAAGAAATTAACAGATACGGAGGGGGGGAGGAAGATGACAAACAGACACGGAGGGAGGAACCATGTTTCTAGACAAAATTTAACGCTTCTACAATAGTGTATAGATTTTATTTTAGATGTTATAATAAGCTAAATTTGAACATTGTTAGATGAATATAACTGATGTTTTACGCGCGAGATATAAAAATATATAGAAAAATCATAGTCAACTTTAAATATTTCAGGAAAATAATTAATAGTATAACATGTTCTCAAAGAGATGAAAAGATAAGTTGGCGATAAATTTCTACAAGTTATTACATAGTTGTTTAATCTTATCGTTTTATTAACTTTGTGTGCAGGATGTTAAAAAAGTTCTGGCAGGAGTATCAGGTAAATGACTGAGCGACTCTAGAAAAAGTTCCCGCTATTAAAAATAACGTTCCTGAAATGCATTCCAATAATCTCTTAATTTATTTTATCCTGATTTTTGGCAACAGCAAATCTAGTCATTTTACAATAGGCTCTCTGGCTTTGGATTGGATTGTTTTACCTCTGAGCGGCACTTTTTTGCACACCATGGGCTAAATGGCTAGGTCACATGGATCCCGAAGGCTCATAAAAGGTTGGGGGAGGGGACCCACTGGAACAGCTGTTGGGAGACAGATGGTAGCCTCCCGTCAAGGCCATCCAGCGTGTTCTTTAACGTGCACAGGGTATGGCTCTCCCGCACACGGGGCCACGGCTTAACATCCCATCCGACGGACGGCGGTCTTTCACAAGCCCATCGGTATCCCCTACTGACCGTGGGCAGGGCGGGGAAATTTTGCGGAGATAAATCTCAACGCTGACCCAGCTGGGACTCGAACCTGGGAACTACAGATTACGACCCTGGCGCGCTACCGACTGAGCCACCCCCGCCCCAGCTCTCTGGCCTATTGTAAAGCTCTCGTTTCAAATCAGTGGCGAAGCATGATTGGAACTGGAGGAACCAATGGGAGGCTATGTGTCTGCGCAGTTGGCACTGTAACAGTTTCATAGATCACTGATAAGCCATTGGCCTATGATCTATGAGAAATAAGATAGTCAACTGCGCAGACTCATAGTCTCTTACTGATTCCTGAGTTGAGATTTGGCTCAGTCGATAGCGCCCCAGAATCATAATCTGTAGTTCTTAGGTTCGAATCCTACCGGGGCCAGAATTGAGATTTATCTCCGCTGACTCCTGTTCTGACCTCAGATAGAAAGAGAACAACGATGGGCTTGGAAAGACCGCCGTCCGTCAGATGTAACGTTAAATCGTCCTCCTATGTGCTAGTAAAGCCAAATCATGTGAACGTTAAAGAACATGGAAAAGGAGCGCTGGATGGTTTGACAGGAGGCCTCCATCTGCCCCCTAAGAATTGTCCACTGGTCTTCTTCCCCTAACTTTCTTTGAGAGTGTGACTTCCTTGTGAGCTGGCCATTTAGTCCATTGTTTGAAAACAGGCGCGGAACTAGAAAAAAGTGGGGAGGGGGGCGGCAAGTGACGCAATCTAGCCAGAAAAAGGTGACGGTGACTGGATTTCTATTCAGTGTAACAAATTTCTGATACTAAACTACTTTTAAAGCTAAATACCATTCAGTTTTAAAAAATTTCCTGAAAAATGTGTCAAATGTACACAATTCTAATAATTCTAGCATTCATAAAGGGGGGAGCAGTAGGGGGGTACCTTACCCCCCAACCGAGTTTCCACCTCTCGTTTCGTCATTGCTTCAAAGATATTTATTTTTGTTTGCGCTCATTATGTCCTCTTGTTACCACAGGTGGTGTGCTCTTGGAGGACAACCCCTGGGTCTGTAGCTGTGGTCTCGTGTGGTTGGGTCACTGGATCAGACGCTGGATACAGGAGACGCTCCGAGTCCAGATACTGCATTTCGATGGATTTCTCTACGCCCAAAACCTGGCCCGCAAAACTGTCTGCACTCTTCCCGGGACAAACATCACGATTGCTGTCGTGGATCTGAATCCAGCTGATATGGGATGCGATATTAACGGGAACAGCGGAGGACAATCCGTATCTTCATCCCTCTTCGTCACCGTCTTCCTCTTCGTCATTTACTCCTTCTTATCAGCGATGACACTCAATGAGATGAACATTAGATTCTCTCATCTCCTCTCGTCATAGCAACGGCTCAATGCGAGTTCTGTGGATCGTATATTCTTTTCTTTTCGCTGAAGGATTCTCTACAGCTTCTTCAGTGGAACGGGAATCACTCCTTCATGAAGAAGTTGAGGATAGGGAAATATAACCGGTAAACGAAGTGCTAAATCAGTTGAAGAAAGGCCTTGAGGTTTTGCCCTCAAGGGAGTGACATACAAGTCACATTTCTACCGTGTTGTGAATTACAAATAGGCCATAAAATGATGGTTGAAGGAATTCGTGCCAACGCTATTATGCCTAAATTGGCAGCAACGACTGATTGCGACTGACAAAGATACTGATGATGGAATCAAACAGTTCTGAGCCCTGAAATGGCTTATTGCTGAAAATCGGTGACCAGACATTTATTTGCATAGTTCAATAAGCGAACTTAAATGTGGAGTGAGAACCGATGAAGGACAAAACTCTTTAGGTTGATTCCAAGTTATTGTGTTTTCCAATGTGCCAAGATGTATAATAGACAAGTGCTAGATATTTCAAATGCGCCAAGAATGCCGAGCTACAAAAGGGACGACGGAGCTTTTGATACAATTGATTGTTTTCGTCATCGGCGACCAAACAGACTTCAAAGTGGACTTTAGATTCTATCAGATAGCAAAAAGAGGTTTCGGTTTTTTGTCGGTTCGTTTTAGGCCTTGGTGAACCAAGACTGCTTTCGAACAAATCGTTAAAAATAAAAAAAGATCTGCCCTTCAAACAAAGATCCGTAACGTAAAAATAAGGTGTTATGTAAACAAAAAAATTCGGAAATTCTACATTTCTGTCGTTGACTCTCGTTTCTTAAAAAATTCAATATCTCAGTGATCCTAACGGTCGAATTGAGAATGTTTTGGCAGCCATATAGATTAACGTAGTCTGAACAACAGCTGAGGAGAATGTAAGATTGCTTCAAAAGTTTTTAATTCACTGCACTACCAAAATATTAGAGAATTTCCATGTTATGTGAATAGAAATTTAACTTCGGAGATCTATAACTCCTAAAATATGCATTTAGTGAAAAATGGGACTGAAGATAAAGATCGTAATATATTTAAATCTCGATTTTCGACGATATTCGTTTCGTATTTAAAGAGTTATGGAAGCTTGAATTTACAGGCAATGGGCAGAAAAAATTCAAACATCCTCATCTTATGTCAGCAGAGATTCAAATTCGTGACTCTCCGTGACTATAGATAAACATAAGATGTAAATTAAACTGTCGAAATTCCGATTTTAAACGATATGTGCTCAGTAGTTCGAGTTTATAGAAGTTTGAAACTAAAAACGGAATAACAGAGATTTCGATCATAAAGTTTCATCTCAGAATTTAATTAAAACTTATAAAATGTATTATTACAGTATAAACCATTTAATAAAATGAGTGGTAGTTTGCATATTTTTTAAGTTTTAATGAATTTCGAAAGGTAAATTTTTTCTGAGCATAATTACGAACTATTCTAGCATCCACAGCGCTTTAAACACTGGACGAAAATTATAGAACATCGAGATTTAAATAGATTTGATTATGATCTTTAATTTATCTTCACATTTTTCATGCAATGCATATTTTAGAAACTATAGAGCTTCAAAGTTAGATTCGCATCGACGTAACATGGAAATTCTCTAATAATTTGGTACAGTCGCTCAAAAAAATATCCGAACATTACGGTTGATTACGGAATTCATAAAAAATATCTGGCAACGAATTTTTTAGAAATTAGTGATCTGGCAACCTTCGTGTCACGCGATGCGAAGGTTTGCCAGATCACTAATTTCTGAAAGAAACGTTGCCAGATATTTTTTTCTGAATTCTGTAATCAACCATAGTGTTCGGATATTTTTTTGAGCGACTGTAGGTGGTCATATTATTTTGATACTAAATCGTGTGGGCTCACTCACGGAAATATTGAGCGTGTGCAGTTACCGTTCACAGCAAACTGGAGCGTGTGCAGTAACTACACACGCTCCAGTTTGCTGTGAACGGTAACTGGAGCGTGTACAGTTGCTGTACACGCTCCAGATATTTTTCCTGAATTCTATAATCACGTGACACGAAGGTTGCCAGATCACTAATTTCTAAAAAAATCGTTGCCAAATATTTTTTTCTGAATTCTGTAATCAACCATAGTGTTCGGATATTTTTTTGAGCGACTGTACAGCCGTGTAGATCATATGTTAATTTACAGATGATTAATGAGTCATTGACTGATGAGTTATAAAAGCTACCTTTAAGAGTCAACTGCGCAGTCTCCTAGTCTCCTCAGTTGCCACTCACGCTATGCCATTGAGACGGAGCAGATTTTGTAATTGTCTTAAGGATCTATCTCTACCAATTGGATGTGTAAACTAGAGGGGATAGGACAAGACTTGCTATTTCATTTTTTGAAAACTTTGGAGAAATATTTTTAACAATTGCATAAAATATTCTTTTAAAAAGTAATGTTAGTATCTAGATCGAAACGTTTTTGAAATTGTAGTTTCAAAATTCCGAGACGGATAATGAACGCAATAAAAAAAAAATACCCCCTCAAGCAGCTGCTTGCCACAGAGGTCTGACAGGAGCCTGTCAGTTTATATGCCACAGTAGGAGATCTGAGAGGATGGCAGGACCTCAGCAGAAAAACGACACACACATCCATGCCTAATCCGGGGCTCGAACCCAGGTCCCTTAGATCAGTAGCCAAGCGTGCTAACCACTCGGCCACGGGTGGGTTCTCTTTAATTTGTTGTCATCTTAGTCAATAAATCGACGATTATGTTTACAACCTGTCAACCAATTTAATGAAATTTGATAGAACCAGAACCGAAAGTTGTGTCTGCAATGCAACCAGGACGAGTTCTTTCAACTGATGAGAAATCTTAAGTCTTACTAAGGCAATGCTTTTTGAATTCAGGGCATATTTTTCAGAATCCGAAATTGTCGCTGCATACCAAAAAGATCCATGGTTTTTACCTAAATGAATCCACAGCTCATCGTTGATTGACTGCATGTATTTAACCACTATTAAGCTGTTTTAAGTAGCAGGATAAAGATGGAGGTAGAGGAAAATTGTCTTGAGCCGTTTGGGATTTGAGTTCACGCCCTCCTGATGATAGGTCTAGGTGATAAATGTCTCCTCTACTGCTGATGTCATACTATGCACCATCGGGTCAATCACTGTCTTTAAGATTTTGGGGATTTTATTTTTTCAGAACCATCCTAGGCATGTGCACACGACTAGCCATGCCTCAAGACAGTTTTTCTTCTACATTCGTCTTTAACTTGTTGCTTAATCGAAATTAAATATTTAGTAAATACATGCATAGTTACTTACTTTTAAACAATGATGGTTAAAATAATTGGCTATTATTTTGCAATCAATGAATATTTTTCACATTTTACAATCATCTGAGAAGGCGACCATTTAAAACATATATTTATTTATTTATTTATACCCCTAACAACCATGGTGATGTTAGGGCCAGGCCCTTCTACACCAGGTTCAGTTAAAAACAATACAAAAAATATAAAGAAAAAAGAAGAGAATATTTTAAATATTATACATATCAAATATATAAGTTGTCATTATTTAATGAAATGTCATAGTTCATTATTTTAACAGTTTTATGCTTAATAGTAAAATAAATAAATAAAAGCATATATGGATAATTCAGCGATATAAAGATGAAAAACAATAATTTTAATTTACTCATTTCTTTTTCTTGTTTCAAATAATAATAATAATCTTTATTCATATTCATGTTAGTTATACAAAAGCTTAAACAAATGACCCTCGAAGCATCTGTTTATCTGCAGGAGAGAAGAATAACGTTACATGAAAATACATAAGATATAGTTTAAAACAATGTCATCGAATATATGTCATTACATGTCATCACAGGGGCGGGGGTGGCTCAGTCGGTAGCGCGCCAGGCTCGTAATCTGTAGTTCCCAGGTTCGAGTCCCAGTTGGGTCAGCGTTGAGATTTATCTCCGCAAAATTCCCCGCCCTGCCCATGGTCAGTAGGGGACACCGATGGGCTTGGAAAGGCCGCCGTCCGTCGGATGGGACGTTAAGCCGTGGCCCCGTGTGCGGGAGAGCAATACCCTGTGCACGTTAAAGAACACGCTGGATGGCCTTGACGGGAGGCTACCATCTGTCTCCCAACAGCTGTTCCAGTGGGTTCCCAACCTCTGAGCCTTCGGGGTCCATGTGACCTGGCCATTTAGCCCATGGTGTGCAAAAAAGTGCCGCTCAGAGGTAAAACAACCCAACATGTCATCACATAATTTCAATTATGTGAAATTCACGTGGAAGCTTCATTGTGGTGGTTTAAATTTTTATATTGATTTTAGTAGATAGAAAATTTTTAGCCTTATTTTTGATTTCTTTAAATTTGTTTAATTAAATAATTTCCCTTGGTAATTGATTGAAAACGTAACAATTTGCAAAAGAATTAAATTTTTCTGACAAATCTTCTTAATTATAGGATCAAAGAAATATTCTGAATCATTTGGCAAAATAAATCGAAAATCTATATCAAAATTACGTGTGGACTAACACGAAACTAATTGACGCAATTTTTAAATTAAATGACAAGTAAGTTCTTACGAATAATGATTAAAAAACTGAAGTTAATGAAAATAATGTTTAACTTTTAGAACTTTTGACTTTGGTCCGATAAATAAATAAATAAAAATTTCTACTTTCAACTTCCCAAATATCAAAAGTATAATTTACGCAATGGTGTAGATTAGAAATAGAAATTTTATCTCGAGGTAAATCTGAAACTCTTTTACGACACATTTTTACGGCACACTAGTTGCGAAGCATTGCTCTGTGGGGAATCTGAAGAGACGCAGCTTCCAGTACAAGGGACCGGTAAACACTCCTTTTTTCCACTAAATTCTTTATTGAATCCAGTTGACTTTTAAATCTCTGTTTCTGACTGAAACTGATAATGTTAACATTCATTTAGTTCAGAGTTTTTCAAACTTTACATAGCGGGGTCTTTTTCTTTTCAGTACCATTTTTTTGTGGCCCAAAAATATAAACGCATATAAAAAAAGCTTATAACAATAAAGTGTTTATTAAATGGGCAATTTGGAGATTTTAAATAACGAAGAAGAAACTACTAAATGTGTGGTGAGGTGAGGTCGTATATTACCTCGTTCATGAACGTTGCGCTGCAATAATATGATCATGTGATTCGTTCTATTTTGTTGCGATCTTATGAACCACGGCAATTCCCGATTTCGCCTGAAAGCACTACCAGTTATGAAGAGCCGTGCTATCTAGAGCCGGGGGCAAGGAATACGCCATATAGACGGACCTCAACCCCGGCCTCACATGGCAGCAGTCCTATTGAAGGAAAGCTGACCACCGGAAGAAACCTAACTTTAATCTGTTCCCCGGTTAGCCATGAACAAGGATATGTAGATCCAAGGTCGCTCGGCTCCCGGGGTGGAGACTCTTAGTAAGGCCCAGACTTTGGTGAGGGCTCGACCTACAGGTGGACAAATCTTTTCAGAAGAGCACTCGAACTGCTCACCCAGAGCACCTGAGAGGTGAGGTCTAAGACGCCGTCACCGCCCAACCGGAATGTCCAACCGGTTGGCGGCGGCGTCGACCTCGGTTGGTCTTGGCTATGTCCAACCGAGGATGCAATCCGGCCGCACAGCCTTCGACCGAGTTGCTGGACCCTAGCCCCCCCCCCCACCACCACCACGACAAGGTGGTCCCCTATTTGGGGGGGGGGATGATCATGTGATTATTTGCATATTCAATCAATGGTAAATGCACAGATTACCTGTTAACATAGAATTCGAGAAACTTTTTGTGCAAAATATGAGTTTCGCCGATGAGTGGGACTCGAACCCGCGCCTCTCAGTTACATGCATATTTTTATCACAAAAGTATTTCTTGATCTATGTCAACAAGCAGTCTATGTATTTGCTATTCATCGATTCTTGTATCAATAACACTTTAACCTGATTGCTTTCCTTATTTGTATCTGTACCCTGCAATATTGGAAAGTTGTCTTTCCCGATCATAGATGGCGCCATGAGTGATATAGGCGTGAAGATTTAAATGTCACAATTAGTGGATAAATGACGGAGCTAGTTTAATGGTTAGAACACAGGATATGTAACTGGTAGGCATAGGTTCGAATCTCATTCAATGGAAAAATTCATTTTCCTTCCACAAACGTATTTCATGATTTTTGTGTATTTCTAAAGGAATGATACTTTTTTTTCAAAGGACCGTGTTTGAGAAACGATGGTTCAGATCAATGGTTCCCAAAATTTCGTTTCGCTGTAGATCACTTCAAAATTTTAAAATGAAGCTATCGGCCATCTTTAAAAAAAAAATGCCTGTTTTAAAATTATCAGTAAGAGTAAGACACTCATTCATTAGTAAACGTATTTATAATCAATATCTCAAGTTTCTAATCAAATACAAAAATATCTCACAGTTTTAAATTACAGAAAAACTAACGAAAAAAAGATGGATAACAAAATGTTTTACTGCAACGTCTTTTTATACCATGATGTAGCTCCTAATGGTGGCTACGATAATGACCTTTATTAATGAGAACCCTGCCCTTGGCCTTCTGCCAAAAGTTTGTCAATATAATAGCCAAATAAATTAGCACCACGAATCACCTACTATAGCACCATGGACTGACAAGTGGTCCTCAGGTTAGGAACCAACTATTTTGATTATTAACCTCATACTCATTTCGGGGGCGGGGGTGGCTCAGTCGGTAGCGCGCCAGGCTCGTAATCTGTAGTTCCCAGGTTCGAGTCCCAGCTGGGTCAGCGTTCAGATTTATCTCCGCAAAATTCCCCGCCCTACCCACGGTCAGTAGGGGACACCGATGGGCTTGGAAAGGCCCCCGTCCGTCGGATGGGACGTTAAGCCGTGGCTCCGTGTGCGGGAGAGCCATACCCTGTGCACGTTAAAGAACACGCTGGATGGTCTTGACGGGAGGCTACTATCTGTCTCCCAACAGCTGTTCCAGTGGGTCCCCTCCCCCAACCTTCTCTGAGCCTTCGGGGTCCTTGTGGCTTGGCCATTTAGCCCATGGTGTGCAAAAAAGTGCCGCTCAGAGGTAAAACAACCCAACTCATACTCATTTCACTACAAAAAAAAGTGTATTTTAAACAATTGCACTGCTAACACCTCTGCAATTCTAATCGACCGTTCAAATTAATATTCTAACTATAATTTTTGTATAACTAAACTAATTTTTAACTGTTTTTTTTTTTCAAATTGGAGGCGTTTCTTTTTTTTCTCCTGCATTTGGGGGGGGGGGCAGCAGCACCTCGAGGGAGAATAAGACTGTGAAATCAAAAGTTTCAATGATGACAAAGTGCATCAGGACTATGCAAGCAAGACTAAAGTGAGACGTCAACAGGGAATTTATTATTAAATGAAGAAGGTTAAATACTGTCGTAGGGAATTTCCGATTAATTTTACATTTCATTATAACGCCATATATATATAAATTAAGAAATGAGTGAAAAAAGCGATGCTATATTGTACAGATTATGATGACACATATCTCGATTCTCGATTGGGGGAGGCTCAGTCGACAACTCACCAGGCTTGTAATCTGCAGTTCCCAGGTTCGAATCTCTCCTAGACCAGAGTTAAGAGTTATCTCTGTAAAACATCTCTGTAAAACTCCCAGCCCATGGTCAGTTGGGGACGCATTCCAATTTTCACGCATTTTACGAACCTACTCACTTTTCAAGGTTCATACTATATTTACAATAGCGAAATGAATAACTCGAAACAACATTCACAACATAAAACAGATGAAGACAAACTGATAATAATTGGGGCGGGAGGTGGCTCAGTCGGTAGCGCGCCAGACTCGTAATCTGTAGTTCCAAGGTTCGAGTCCCAGCTGGGTCAGCGTTGAGATTTATCTCCGCAAAACTCCTCGCCCTGCCCACGGTCAGTAGGGGACACCGATGGGCTTGGAAAGGCCGCCGTCCGTCGGATGGGACGTTAAGCCGTGGCCCCGTGTGCGGGAGAGACATACCCTGTGCACATTAAAGAACACGTGGATGGCCTTGACGGGAGGCTACCATCTGTCTCCCAACAGCGTTCCAGTGGGTTCCCTCCTCCAACCTTCTCTGAGCCTTCGGAGTCCTTGTGACCTGGCCATTTAGCCCACGGTGTGCAAAAAGTGCCACTCAGAGGTAAAACAACCCAACTGATAATAATTAGCTCTTGACACACCGTTGTGGTCAAAGAGGAAAAAAATATCGTACTCTTCGAAACGCTCTGTATGAATATTAGCATATACATTTTAATTTAAAAGAATATTTTCATGAATATATTAAAATTTTGGGAATATCGGGATTTCACTTTTTTTCGAGTTCGGTCCAATATGCTACACAATTCATTGTTGGGATGAAATCAGATTATTAATGATTTTGGGCGTTTAAATAACTTCTTTAAAATATTTTTGGTATGACATTTGTTAAAAATACATATATGATACTCTTTGGAAAAGATTTTCATTTTTCTATAATGCCCAAAATATAGAAACGAAAATTTTATGTGCTATTCGTTGACACAAAAAATTAGAGGACACATCACTAATTAACAAATGCAATAAATTTCATTTGTAAAATTAATAATTAATTGATTAACGATATTTGTTTGAAACACACATATGTCTCGTTTACTTGCATATGCATGTAAGACCCCTATTTTTAAAAACTTTTGGTCTCCTTCCATTCCGACAGCCATACTTATTGAATATATTTAACAGAGACTTTAAAAAAAATTAGATTTTCGATCATTTATTAAAAAATTTTAAATTATATAATAGAAACGATTTACAGTGTTTTGCAATTTACATATTATTTACGGGACAGGAATGGTTCAGTCGGTAGCATGCCAGCCTGTAATCTTCAGTTCCAGAGTTCGAGTCCCACCTGAGCCACCGTTGAGGATTTTTCTCCGCAAAATTCCCCCCCCCCTGTCCTTAATCAGTAGGGGACACCGATGGGCTTAGAAAGATTGCCGTCCGTCGGATGGGAGGTTAAGCTGTGGGTCCGTCGTGTATGGGAGAGCCTTACCCTGTGCAGGTTAAAAAACAAGCAGAATGGACTTGACGGGTGTCTATCATCTGTCTTCTAACAGCTGTCCAGTGGGTCTCCTTCCACCAATTTTCGCTGAGCCCTCGGGGTTCTTGTGACCTGGCCATTTAGTCTACTGTGTGAAAAAAAAGTGCCGCTCAAAGATAAAACAACCCAACCCATATTTTTTACATTTGTGTGATATATTAAACATAATTTGGCAATAATATATATATAAGAGCTTAGGCTGGAACGTGGGCTGAACCCCAGGTTCCAGCCTAAACTCCCCGCCCCCTCTATCTGGACATGCCAATAAATATAACAAAAACAAATGCAAAATTTCTGAGTCTATCCTAATATCGTCAGTTAATAGCTACAGGGAAAATTAAAAGGCTTCACTTTCTGCTATTTCAGAGCAGACTGCCATCCGGCAAAAAATGTTTCCAAGGTTTCAAGAAATATATTTCAAATAACTCAGAATGCACAGAAGATCCTACTGGTTCTATAACATAAAAATCGTGTCAAGTTTTAGCAATGCATATTGTCAAGTAGAGGACCAATAATTATGATAATACAGAATCTGCGTTGAGAGGGAAAAGAAATCAACTAAAAATCTATGAATCTATCATAACAGAACGAAAATGGCGAGAAATATATTTGAAGAACCTGAAAATGAAGATGAAGTTCATATTCAGTCATATTTTATTTTCCAATATCTGTTTTCCAAAATTATATAATCGTGGCTTACATATTTTGAGCAAATACGGCATTTACATTCACCAGAAAATCTAAAATTGTCTTCATATAGAGCTGTAAAATGTTAAATATTGTTAGGTTTTGGATATTTGGAGAAATATTCACTGGAAACTTTCATCTGTATTTATTGCATATATCGTTATTAAGCGTTAATGCCTAAACTTAATCGCTTCATTTTATTACAGAGATTACAAAGAAATTCGTTTATTTTTAATAAATATATATCTGCAAGGTAAATGACAAGTTCATATTTCTTATAGCTACATTTGCACATAAAAATTCGCGAATTAATATTATATAATATAATACAAAATACTGGGTAACGATTGTTATATTATTATATAAAGGCAGCTGCCGATTGTATAGAGTTTGAGAGTCGTCGAATGTAAAAATATACGGAGAAATGTAGAAACCATATATTAGTTAGCAATTCATGTAAAACTGTTAACACTGAGTCTTTATTTTCAATTGGTTCTATAAAAAACGTGTCATGCTTTGTCAATGTATACAAACTATTTGAATAACATTTAGGAGATGTAATATGAGACAGTAGAATTCAAATAGCTCAAATTGAAAAGAAGACTATATTCGTGAAATATTGTGCGTGGTTCTCAATATGTTATCATTGCTTAACATATCAGAAATTAGATATTTGGTGTTTTGTGAACTATTAAAAGAGAAGATTTAATAATCAAACCGTTACCAAACTTTGTTATTATGAGAAGTGAATGTATCTTCAAAACTTGAGTATTATATGCAAAACAACTTATGAGTATCCGTAACCAAGGAAATAAACAGTGTTTATGGTTAACCGTAACCGAAAATATAGACAAAGTGTTTATGGGTAACCGTAACCAACGAAGTTGTTTATTCAACCTAGCAAGTGTTTGACAGAAGCAGTAGACTTTAACAAAAGCATCATCTGCAAATTTAAGCATATCCAGAATATTAAAATTTAATTTTTATACACCTTGTGTGGAAAGCAGTGTTCTTGCTTTCGTCACAGAGAGATCCTTGTACTGTCCTGAAGATTATGTTTTTGGTGAATTATGTAGTTGTGTAATAAAATATCTAAGTTATGCATGATGATACAGACATTATGCCATCTCATTAAAAGAGAGAGAGAGATAAATTAATATAATTTTGAACTTCAAAAGTGTGAATTATTTTCTTGTCAGTTAATTACATAAATGTTGTATAAGTATTATTATGAGCATGTTAATTTTTTAAAGATAATGTATAATTATTTCCCAAATTAAGTGAATTGTGAAATTCAATATAAAACTGATATTTGGAATAAGTAATAAAACTGAAATAAATGAGGAAAACGTTGTTTATTTATTTCCTGAAATGATTTAAATATTTAGCAGAAGCAAATGTATAACTTCTTTATTTTCTTATGAAAAAAACATATTTTCCAATAAAACTTTTTTTTATTAATTGATTTGTAAATATCTCTTCCAAACACATTTTCTGATTAGGTTTAATTACTTTTCTTTTCTCTTTGAACATCTTTCGTTAGAGATTAAAGGATCTGTAATCAATTTTTGGTTTATTGTAAATGTTTGTCAATAGTCACAAAAATAAATAATTGAAAATAATATTAATTCAAAAGCAAAAGTTTATTTTTGTAAAAAAGTTTGATAGTGTTGTCGAACACTTTAGTCTTATAAAAAAGTGACTTTATTAAAGAAAGATATTAAAAAAAAATAAATAATTGAAAATAATATTAATTCAAACGCAAAAGTTTATTTTTGTAAAAACAAAGTTTGATCGTGTTGTCGAACACTTTAGTCTTATAAAAAGTGACTTTATTAAAGAAAGATATTAACAAAAATAAATAATTGAAAAAAATATTAATTCAAACACAAAAGTTTATTTTTGTAAAAACAAAGTTTGATCGTCTTGTCGAACACTTTAGTCTTATAAAAAGCGACTTTATTAAAGAAAGATATGAACAAAAATAAATAATTGAAAATAATATTAATTCAAACACAAAAGTTTATTTTTGTAAAAGCAAAGTTTGATCGTGTTGTTGAACACTTTAGTCTTATAAAAAGTGACTTTATTAAAGAAAGATATTAACAAAAATAATTAATTGAAAATAATATTAATTCAAACACAAAAGTTTATTTTTGTAAAAACAAAGTTTGATCATGTTGTCGAACACTTTAGTCTTATAAAAAATGACTTTATTAAAGAAAGATATTAACAAAAATAAATAATTGAAAATAATATTACTTCAAACACAAAGTTTATTTTTCTAAAAACAAAGTTTGATCTTGTTGTCGAACACTTTAGTCTTATAAAAAGTGACTTTATTAAAGAAAGATATTAACAAAAATAAATAATTGAAAATAATATTAATTCAAACACAAAAGTTTATTTTTGTAAAAACAAAGTCTGATCGTGTTGTCAAACATTTTATAGTCTTATAAAAAGTGACTTTATTAAAGAAAGATATTAACAAAAATAAATAATTGAAAATAACATTAATTAAAACACAAAGTTTATTTTTGTAAAAACAAAGTTTGATTGTCTTGTCGAACACTTTAGTATTATAAAAAGTGACTTTATTAAAGAAAGATATTAACAAAAATAAATAATTGAAAATAATATTAATTCAAACACAAAAGTTTATTTTTGTAAAAACAAAGTTTGATCGTGTTATCGAACACTTTAGTCTTATAAAAAGTGACTTTATTAAAGAAAGATATTAACAAAAATAAATAATTGAAAATAATATTAATTCAAACACAAAAGTTTATTTTTGTAAAAACAAAGTTTGATCGTGTTGTCGAACACTTTAGTCTTATAAAAAGTGACTTTATTAAAAAAAGATATTAACAAAAATAAATAATTGAAAATAATATTAATTCAAACACAAAAGTTTATTTTTTTAAAAACAAAGTTTGATCGTGTTGTCGAACACTTTAGTCTTATAAAAAGTGACTTTATTAAAGAAAGATATTAACAAAAATAAATAATTGAAAAAAATATTAATTCAAACACAAAAGTTTATTTTTGTAAAAACAAAGTTTGATCGTGTTGTCGAACACTTTAGTCTTATAAAAAGTGACTTTATTAAAGAAAGATATTAACAAAAATAAATAATTGAAAAAAATATTAATTCAAACACAAAAGTTCATTTTTGTAAAAACAAAGTTTGATCGTCTTGTCGAACACTTTAGTCCTATAAAAAGTGACTTTATTAAAGAAAGATATTAACAAAAATAAATAATTGAAAAAAATATTAATTCAAACACAAAAGTTTATTTTTGTAAAAACAAAGTTTGATCGTCTTGTCGAACACTTTAGTCTTATAAAAAGTGACTTTATTAAAGAAAGATATTAACAAAAGTAAATAATTGAAAATAATATTAATTCAAACACAAAGTTTATTTTTGTAAAAACAAAGTTTGATCGTGTTGTCGAACACTTTAGTCTTATAAAAAGTAACTTTATTATAGAAAGATATTAACAAAAATAAATAATTGAAAATAATATTAATTCAAACACAAAAGTTTATTTTTGGAAAAACAAAGTGTGATCGTGTTGTCGAACACTTCAGTCTTATAAAAAGTGACTTTATTAAAGAAAGATATTAACAAAAATAAATAATTGAAAATAATATTAATTGAAACAAAAAAGTTTATTTTTGTAAAAACAAAGTTTGATCGTGTTGTAGAACACTTTAGTCTTATAAAAAGTGACTTTATTAAAGAAAGATATTAACAAAAATAAATAATTGAAAATAATATTAATTCAAACACAAAAGTTTATTTTTGTAAAAACAATGTTTTATCGTCTTGTCGAACACTTTAGTCTTATAAAAAGTGACTTTATTAAAGAAAGATATTAACAAAAATAAATAATTGAAAATAATATTAATTCAAACACAAAGTTTATTTTTGTAAAAACAAAGTTTGATCGTGTTGTCGAACACTTTAGTCTTATAAAAAGTGACTTTATTAAAGAAAGATATTAACAAAAATAAATAATTGAGAATAATATTAATTCGAACACAAAAGTTTATTTTTGTAAAAACAAAGTTTAATCGTGTTGTCAAACACTTTAGTCTTATAAAAAGTGACTTTATTAAAGAAAGATATTAACAAAAATAAATAATTGAAAATAATATTAATTCAAACACAAAAGTTTATTTTTGTAAAAACAAAGTTTGATCGTGTTGTCGAACACTTTAGTCTTATAAAAAGTGACTTTATTAAAGAAAGATATTAACAAAAATAAATAATTGAAAATAATATTACTTCAAACACAAAGTTTATTTTTCTAAAAACAAAGTTTGATCTTGTTGTCGAACACTTTAGTCTTATAAAAAGTGACTTTATTAAAGAAAGATATTAACAAAAATAAATAATTGAAAATAATATTAATTCAAACACAAAAGTTTATTTTTGTAAAAACAAAGTCTGATCGTGTTGTCAAACATTTTATAGTCTTATAAAAAGTGACTTTATTAAAGAAAGATATTAACAAAAATAAATAATTGAAAATAACATTAATTAAAACACAAAGTTTATTTTTGTAAAAACAAAGTTTGATTGTCTTGTCGAACACTTTAGTATTATAAAAAGTGACTTTATTAAAGAAAGATATTAACAAAAATAAATAATTGAAAATAATATTAATTCAAACACAAAAGTTTATTTTTGTAAAAACAAAGTTTGATCGTGTTATCGAACACTTTAGTCTTATAAAAAGTGACTTTATTAAAGAAAGATATTAACAAAAATAAATAATTGAAAATAATATTAATTCAAACACAAAAGTTTATTTTTGTAAAAACAAAGTTTGATCGTGTTGTCGAACACTTTAGTCTTATAAAAAGTGACTTTATTAAAAAAAGATATTAACAAAAATAAATAATTGAAAATAATATTAATTCAAACACAAAAGTTTATTTTTTTAAAAACAAAGTTTGATCGTGTTGTCGAACACTTTAGTCTTATAAAAAGTGACTTTATTAAAGAAAGATATTAACAAAAATAAATAATTGAAAAAAATATTAATTCAAACACAAAAGTTTATTTTTGTAAAAACAAAGTTTGATCGTGTTGTCGAACACTTTAGTCTTATAAAAAGTGACTTTATTAAAGAAAGATATTAACAAAAATAAATAATTGAAAAAAATATTAATTCAAACACAAAAGTTCATTTTTGTAAAAACAAAGTTTGATCGTCTTGTCGAACACTTTAGTCCTATAAAAAGTGACTTTATTAAAGAAAGATATTAACAAAAATAAATAATTGAAAAAAATATTAATTCAAACACAAAAGTTTATTTTTGTAAAAACAAAGTTTGATCGTCTTGTCGAACACTTTAGTCTTATAAAAAGTGACTTTATTAAAGAAAGATATTAACAAAAGTAAATAATTGAAAATAATATTAATTCAAACACAAAGTTTATTTTTGTAAAAACAAAGTTTGATCGTGTTGTCGAACACTTTAGTCTTATAAAAAGTAACTTTATTATAGAAAGATATTAACAAAAATAAATAATTGAAAATAATATTAATTCAAACACAAAAGTTTATTTTTGGAAAAACAAAGTGTGATCGTGTTGTCGAACACTTCAGTCTTATAAAAAGTGACTTTATTAAAGAAAGATATTAACAAAAATAAATAATTGAAAATAATATTAATTGAAACAAAAAAGTTTATTTTTGTAAAAACAAAGTTTGATCGTGTTGTAGAACACTTTAGTCTTATAAAAAGTGACTTTATTAAAGAAAGATATTAACAAAAATAAATAATTGAAAATAATATTAATTCAAACACAAAAGTTTATTTTTGTAAAAACAATGTTTTATCGTCTTGTCGAACACTTTAGTCTTATAAAAAGTGACTTTATTAAAGAAAGATATTAACAAAAATAAATAATTGAAAATAATATTAATTCAAACACAAAGTTTATTTTTGTAAAAACAAAGTTTGATCGTGTTGTCGAACACTTTAGTCTTATAAAAAGTGACTTTATTAAAGAAAGATATTAACAAAAATAAATAATTGAAAATAATATTAATTCGAACACAAAAGTTTATTTTTGTAAAAACAAAGTTTGATCGTGTTGTCGAACACTTTAGTCTTATAAAAAGTGACTTTATTAAAGAAAGATATTAACAAAAATAAATAATTGAAAATAATATTACTTCAAACACAAAGTTTATTTTTCTAAAAACAAAGTTTGATCTTGTTGTCGAACACTTTAGTCTTATAAAAAGTGACTTTATTAAAGAAAGATATTAACAAAAATAAATAATTGAAAATAATATTAATTCAAACACAAAAGTTTATTTTTGTAAAAACAAAGTCTGATCGTGTTGTCAAACATTTTATAGTCTTATAAAAAGTGACTTTATTAAAGAAAGATATTAACAAAAATAAATAATTGAAAATAACATTAATTAAAACACAAAGTTTATTTTTGTAAAAACAAAGTTTGATTGTCTTGTCGAACACTTTAGTATTATAAAAAGTGACTTTATTAAAGAAAGATATTAACAAAAATAAATAATTGAAAATAATATTAATTCAAACACAAAAGTTTATTTTTGTAAAAACAAAGTTTGATCGTGTTATCGAACACTTTAGTCTTATAAAAAGTGACTTTATTAAAGAAAGATATTAACAAAAATAAATAATTGAAAATAATATTAATTCAAACACAAAAGTTTATTTTTGTAAAAACAAAGTTTGATCGTGTTGTCGAACACTTTAGTCTTATAAAAAGTGACTTTATTAAAAAAAGATATTAACAAAAATAAATAATTGAAAATAATATTAATTCAAACACAAAAGTTTATTTTTTTAAAAACAAAGTTTGATCGTGTTGTCGAACACTTTAGTCTTATAAAAAGTGACTTTATTAAAGAAAGATATTAACAAAAATAAATAATTGAAAAAAATATTAATTCAAACACAAAAGTTTATTTTTGTAAAAACAAAGTTTGATCGTGTTGTCGAACACTTTAGTCTTATAAAAAGTGACTTTATTAAAGAAAGATATTAACAAAAATAAATAATTGAAAAAAATATTAATTCAAACACAAAAGTTCATTTTTGTAAAAACAAAGTTTGATCGTCTTGTCGAACACTTTAGTCCTATAAAAAGTGACTTTATTAAAGAAAGATATTAACAAAAATAAATAATTGAAAAAAATATTAATTCAAACACAAAAGTTTATTTTTGTAAAAACAAAGTTTGATCGTCTTGTCGAACATTTTAGTCTTATAAAAAGTGACTTTATTAAAGAAAGATATTAACAAAAATAAATAATTGAAAATAATATTAATTCAAACACAAAGTTTATTTTTGTAAAAACAAAGTTTGATCGTGTTGTCGAACACTTTAGTCATAAAAAGTAACTTTATTATAGAAAGATATTAACAAAAATAAATAATTGAAAATAATATTAATTCAAACACAAAAGTTTATTTTTGGAAAAACAAAGTGTGATCGTGTTGTCGAACACTTCAGTCTTATAAAAAGTGACTTTATTAAAGAAAGATATTAACAAAAATAAATAATTGAAAATAATATTAATTGAAACAAAAAAGTTTATTTTTGTAAAAACAAAGTTTGATCGTGTTGTAGAACACTTTAGTCTTATAAAAAGTGACTTTATTAAAGAAAGATATTAACAAAAATAAATAATTGAAAATAATATTAATTCAAACACAAAAGTTTATTTTTGTAAAAACAATGTTTTATCGTCTTGTCGAACACTTTAGTCTTATAAAAAGTGACTTTATTAAAGAAAGATATTAACAAAAATAAATAATTGAAAATAATATTAATTCAAACACAAAGTTTATTTTTGTAAAAACAAAGTTTGATCGTGTTGTCGAACACTTTAGTCTTATAAAAAGTGACTTTATTAAAGAAAGATATTAACAAAAATAAATAATTGAAAATAATATTAATTCAAACACAAAAGTTTATTTTTGTAAAAACAAAGTTTGATCGTGTTATCGAACACTTTAGTCTTATAAAAAGTGACTTTATTAAAGAAAGATATTAACAAAAATAAATAATTGAAAATAATATTAATTCAAACACAAAAGTTTATTTTTGTAAAAACAAAGTTTGATCGTGTTGTCGAACACTTTAGTCTTATAAAAAGTGACTTTATTAAAAAAAGATATTAACAAAAATAAATAATTGAAAATAATATTAATTCAAACACAAAAGTTTATTTTTTTAAAAACAAAGTTTGATCGTGTTGTCGAACACTTTAGTCTTATAAAAAGTGACTTTATTAAAGAAAGATATTAACAAAAATAAATAATTGAAAAAAATATTAATTCAAACACAAAAGTTTATTTTTGTAAAAACAAAGTTTGATCGTGTTGTCGAACACTTTAGTCTTATAAAAAGTGACTTTATTAAAGAAAGATATTAACAAAAATAAATAATTGAAAAAAATATTAATTCAAACACAAAAGTTCATTTTTGTAAAAACAAAGTTTGATCGTCTTGTCGAACACTTTAGTCCTATAAAAAGTGACTTTATTAAAGAAAGATATTAACAAAAATAAATAATTGAAAAAAATATTAATTCAAACACAAAAGTTTATTTTTGTAAAAACAAAGTTTGATCGTCTTGTCGAACATTTTAGTCTTATAAAAAGTGACTTTATTAAAGAAAGATATTAACAAAAATAAATAATTGAAAATAATATTAATTCAAACACAAAGTTTATTTTTGTAAAAACAAAGTTTGATCGTGTTGTCGAACACTTTAGTCATAAAAAGTAACTTTATTATAGAAAGATATTAACAAAAATAAATAATTGAAAATAATATTAATTCAAACACAAAAGTTTATTTTTGGAAAAACAAAGTGTGATCGTGTTGTCGAACACTTCAGTCTTATAAAAAGTGACTTTATTAAAGAAAGATATTAACAAAAATAAATAATTGAAAATAATATTAATTGAAACAAAAAAGTTTATTTTTGTAAAAACAAAGTTTGATCGTGTTGTAGAACACTTTAGTCTTATAAAAAGTGACTTTATTAAAGAAAGATATTAACAAAAATAAATAATTGAAAATAATATTAATTCAAACACAAAAGTTTATTTTTGTAAAAACAATGTTTTATCGTCTTGTCGAACACTTTAGTCTTATAAAAAGTGACTTTATTAAAGAAAGATATTAACAAAAATAAATAATTGAAAATAATATTAATTCAAACACAAAGTTTATTTTTGTAAAAACAAAGTTTGATCGTGTTGTCGAACATTTTAGTCTTATAAAAAGTGACTTTATTAAAGAAAGATATTAACAAAAATAAATAATTGAAAATAATATTAATTCGAACACAAAAGTTTATTTTTGTAAAAACAAAGTTTAATCGTGTTGTCAAACACTTTAGTCTTATAAAAAGTGACTTTATTAAAGAAAGATATTAACAAAAATAAATAATTGAAAATAATATTAATTCAAACACAAAAGTTTATTTTTGTAAAAACAAAGTTTGATCGTGTTGTCGAACACTTTAGTCTTATAAAAAGTGACTTTATTAAAGAAAGATATTAACAAAAATAATTAATTGCAAATAATAGTAATTCAAACACAAAAGTTTATTTTTGTAAAAACAAAGTTTGGTCGTCTTGTCGAACACTTTAGTCTTATAAAAAGTGACTTTATTAAAGAAAGATATTAACAAAAATAAATAATTGAAAATAGTATTAATTCAAACACAAAAGTTTATTTTTGTAAAAACAAAGTTTGATCGTGTTGTCGAACACTTTAGTCTTGTAAAAAGTGACTTTATTAAAGAAAGATATTAACAAAAATAAATAATTGAAAATAATAATTCAAACACAAAAGTTTATTTTTGTAAAAACAAAGTTTGATCGTGTTGTCGAACACTTTAGTCTTATAAAAAGTGACTTTATTAAAAAAAGATATTAACAAAAATAATTAATTGAAAATAATATTAATTCAAACACAAAAGTTTATTTCTTTAAAAACAAAGTTTGATCGTGTTGTCGAACACTTTAGTCTTATAAAAAGTGACTTTATTAAAGAAAGATATTAACAAAAATAAATAATTGAAAATAATATTAATTGAAACACAAAATTTATTTCTGTAAAAACAAAGTTTGATCGTCTTGTCGAACACTTTAGTCCTATAAAAAGTGACTTTATTAAAGAAAGATATTAACAAAAATAAATAATTGAAAAAAATATTAATTCAAACACAAAAGTTTATTTTTGTAAAAACAAAGTTTGATCGCCTTGTCGAACACTTTAGTCTTATAAAAAGTGACTTTATTAAAGAAAGATATTAACAAAAATAAATAATTGAAAATAATATTAATTCAAACACAAAAGTTTATTTTTTTAAAAACAAAGTTTGATCGTGTTGTCGAACACTTTAGTCTTATAAAAAGTGACTTTATTAAAGAAAGATATTAACAAAAATAAATAATTGAAAAAAATATTAATTCAAACACAAAAGTTCATTTTTGTAAAAACAAAGTTTGATCGTCTTATCGAACACTTTAGTCTTACAAAAAGTGACTTTATTAAAGAAAGATA
Organism: Ryuthela nishihirai; assembly: GCA_038380435.1. Taxonomy (NCBI): domain Eukaryota; kingdom Metazoa; phylum Arthropoda; class Arachnida; order Araneae; family Heptathelidae; genus Ryuthela; species Ryuthela nishihirai. Next base: position 67,601,350 of record JAWZYU010000021.1, on the reverse strand, counting down.
TTAACAAAAATAATTAATTGCAAATAATAGTAATTCAAACACAAAAGTTTATTTTTGTAAAAACAAAGTTTGGTCGTCTTGTCGAACACTTTAGTCTTATAAAAAGTGACTTTATTAAAGAAAGATATTAACAAAAATAAATAATTGAAAATAATATTAATTCAAACACAAAAGTTTATTTTTGTAAAAACAAAATTTAATCGTGTGGTCGAACACTTTAGTCTTACAAAAAGTGACATTATTAAAGAAAGATATTAACAAAAATAAATAATTGAAAATAATATTAATTCAGACACAAAAGTTTATTTTTGTAAAAACAAAGTTTGATCGTGTTGTCAAACACTTTAGTCTTATAAAAAGTGACTTTATTAAAGAAAGATATTAACAAAAATAAATAATTGAAAATAATATTAATTCAAACACAAAAGTTTATTTTTGTAAAAGCAAAGTTTGATCGTGTTGTCGAACACTTCAGTCTTATAAAAAGTGACTTCATTAAAGAAAGATATTAACAAAAATAAATAATTGAAAATAATATTAATTGAAACAAAAAAGTTTATTTTTGTAAAAACAAAGTTTGATCGTGTTGTAGAACACTTTAGTCTTATAAAAAGTGACTTTATTAAAGAAAGATATTAACAAAAATAAATAATTGAAAATAATATTAATTCAAACACAAAAGTTTATTTTTGAAAAAACAATGTTTTATCGTCTTGTCGAACACTTTAGTCTTATAAAAAGTGACTTTATTAAAGAAAGATATTAACAAAAATAAATAATTGAAAATAATATTAATTCAAACACAAAGTTTATTTTAGTAAAAACAAAGTTTGATCGTGTTGTCGAACACTTTAGTCTTATAAAAAGTGACTTTATTAAAGAAAGATATTAACAAAAATAAATAATTGAAAATAATATTAATTCGAACACAAAAGTTTATTTTTGTAAAAACAAAGTTTGATCGTGTTGTCAAACACTTTAGTCTTATAAAAAGTGACTTTATTAAAGAAAGATATTAACAAAAATAAATAATTGAAAATAATATTAATTCAAACACAAAAGTTTATTTTTGTAAAAACAAAGTTTGATCGTGTTGTCGAACACTTTAGTCTTACAAAAAGTGACTTTATTAAAGAAAGATATTAACAAAAATAATTAATTGCAAATAATAGTAATTCAAACACAAAAGTTTATTTTTGTAAAAACAAAGTTTGGTCGTCTTGTCGAACACTTTAGTTTTATAAAAAGTGACTTTATTAAAGAAAGATATTAACAAAAATAAATAATTGAAAATAATATTAATTCAAACACAAAGGTTTATTTTTGTAAAAACAATGTTTTATCGTCTTGTCGAACACTTTAGTCTTATAAAAAGTGACTTTATTAAAGAAAGATATTAACAAAAATAAATAATTGAAAATAATATTAATTCAAACACAAAGTTTATTTTTGTAAAAACAAAGTTTGATCGTGTTGTCGAACACTTTAGTCTTATAAAAAGTGACTTTATTAAAGAAAGATATTAACAAAAATAAATAATTGAAAATAATATTAATTGAAACACAAAAGTTTATTTTTGTAAAAACAAAGTTTGATCGTGTTGTCGAACACTTTAGTCTTATAAAAAGTGACTTTATTAAAGAAAGATATTAACAAAAATAAATAATGAAAATAATATTAATTCAAACACAAAAGTTTATTTTTGTAAAAACAAAGTTTGATCGTCTTGTCGAACACTTTAGTCTTATAGAAAGTGACTTTATTAAAGAAAGATATTAACAAAATAAATAATTGAAAAAAATATTAATTCAAACACAAAAGATTATTTTTCTAAAAACAAAGTTTGATCGTCTTGTCGAACACTTTAGTCTTATAAAAAGTGACTTTATTAAAGAAAGATATTAACAAAAATAAATAATTCAAAATAATATTAATTCAAACACAAAAGTTCATTTTTGTAAAAACAAAGTTTAATCGTGTTGTCGAACACTTTAGTCTTATAAAAAATGACTTTATTAAAGAAAGATATTAACAAAAATAAATAATTGAAAATAATATTAATTCAAACACAAAAGTTTATTTTTATAAAAACAAAGTTTGATCGTGTTGTCGAACACTTTAGTCTTATAAAAAGTGACTTTATTAAAAAAAGATATTAACAAAAATAAATAATTGAAAAAAATATTAATTCAAACACAAAAGTTTATTTTTGTAAAAACAAAGTTTGATCGTCTTGTCGAACACTTTAGTCGTATAAAAAGTGACTTTATTAAAGAAAGATATTAACAAAAATAAATAACTGAAAATAATATTAATTCAAACACAAAAGTTTATGTTTGTAAAAACAAAGTTTGATCGTTTTGTCCAACACCTTAGTTTTATAAAAAGTGATTTTATTAAAGAAAGATATTAACAAAAATAAATAATTGAAATTAATATTAATTCAAACGTAAAGGTTATTTTTTTAAAAACAAAGTTTGATCGTGTTGTCGAACACTTTAGTATTTTTAAAAGTGACTTTATTAAAGAAAGATATTAACGAAAGTTTGAAGAGCCATCCCATGCCAGAGTGGTTAGCACGCATGTATACTAGGGTGGGCCGAAAAAATTCAAAACTTTTTTTCAAGTCGTAATACCGCGGAAAAGTTGCGAATTGGGGAGGCTAAATAGGGGTAAAAAACGAAATAAGATCGGTTTATATCTTCCGGTCGCGCATGTGCTCTAAATTTTGCCGACATTTCGAAAAATTCACATTTTTATGATAATTTTTAACATTTTTAAATTAGCCTCTTCCCCAATGTAATAGCTCAAATTCTTATGTATTGGGACCATAGAAAATAATGTTTAAATATTATTTAAATCCATCAACATCTTCCGGTCGCGCATTGCCTTCAAAATTAACGAAATTTTGAAAAAAAATTTACAAATAAAGGTAGATCACAGTTCAAGGAAAAAAAACACTAACAACTTACATGCTCTTTATATTTGTTCTTTATTGAATACAAGTTTAAATGTTTAAAAACAAATTATTTTAGACCATTAGTAATATTTATAAACAGATTTTTTTATTGAAAAAACTAAGTTTTTGTATGAAGAGTCTAAGTCCAAGAAACTCATGTTGAACAATTGAACATCTCCGTTTTCACTCATTCTTAGCTGAAGGTACTTTGAAATCTGATTTATGGGCGAAGTTAGGCATGGTTGACCTTGACAGCAGAGTCGTTCTGATAAAACCATCCCTAGACTCAGCTCCGCAAACTTTTCCTGAGGCTTCTGTCACGAGTTTCACACATCTTTCAACTGCCTGTGTGTGAACTGGGAATGTCTTGAATGTTATATCCAAATTAGGGACTGAGTCACTTTGAATATGTGATTTAATCTCATCGTCACTGATATCTTTTAATAATGGGAGAGAAGATAAATCACAGTCCATCCAGTTAATTATTTCCGAGTAGTCTTGAGCCTTGAAATTGAGTTTTGGCGGCATGAATTTCTGATAGTTGTTCTCTTTTGATCTAACTGTCTCGCCTTTAGAATTCGTCGAAGTCCGAGCTCTCTTATGTGTTTTGTATTATCTTGTGTCATGGCTAATATTAAATGTTCTGGATGAGCGAAAAAGCCATTTCGTTCGATCACAGGGTCGACAATATTACCTAAATCTTCAGACAGGTGCCTTGAAGATTGTATTGATTGGTTCACAAGTTTTGGTCCCTCTGTAAAGTATTTACTTGTTTTAATACTAAACCACATTGGCATGTATGACTTCAAAATAAATGCAACTATTTCTCGAAGTTCAGGTGTGGGACTTTCTTCACTTAAGTACAATCTGAGAGTTCGAATTGCTGTTGTCAACCACCTCGAGTGTGACAAGGGACCAGGATCTCGTACAGCCAAATCCTCTTTACAGTTTCCAGACTTTATTGCCATGGAAATATCGAGTAGAAAATATCGAGTAGATAATATCTACTCGATATTTCTGTCTCTATCGATGTCTAATATCGAATAGATATTATCTACTACCAATTAAGGGCAGTAGATAATATCTACTCGATATTATCTACTACCCCTAATTGGGATATAACATTCAAGACATTCCCAATTCACACACAGGCAGTTGAACAATGTGTGAAACTCGTGACAGAAGCCTCAGGAAAAGTTTGCGGAGCTGAGTCTAGGGATGGTTTTATCAGAACGACTCTGCTGTCAAGGTCAACCATGCCTAACTTCGCCCATAAATCAGATTTCAAAGTACCTTCAGCTAAGAATGAGTGAAAACGGAGATGTTCAATTGTTCAACATGAGTTTCTTGGACTTAGACTCTTCATACAAAAACTTAGTTTTTTCAATAAAAAAATCTGTTTATAAATATTACTAATGGTCTAAAATAATTTGTTTTTAAACATTTAAACTTGTATTCAATAAAGAACAAATATAAAGAGCATGTAAGTTGTTAGTGTTTTTTTTCCTTGAACTGTGATCTACCTTTATTTGTAAATTTTTTTCAAAATTTCGTTAACTTTGAAGGCAATGCGCGACCGGAAGATGTTGATGGATTTAAATAATATTTAAACATTATTTTCTCTGGTTCTAATACATAAGAATTTGAGCTATTATATTCGGGAAGAGGCTAATTTAAAAATGTTAAAAATTATCATATAAATGTGAATTTTTCCAAATTTCGGCAAAATTTAGAGCACATGCGCGACCGGAAGATATAAACCGATTTTATTTCTTTTTTTACCCCTTTTTAGTCTCCCCAATTCGCAACTTTTCCGCGGTATTACGACTTGAAAAAAAGTTTTGAATTTTTTCGGCCCACCCTAATATATACTGATCACGTAGCAGAGTGGTTAGGACGCATGTCTACTGTTCACGTGCAGAATGGTTAGCACGCATGTCTTCTGATCACGTGGCAGAGTGGTTAGTACACATGTCTACTGATCAAAGGGTTCCAGGTAAGGCATGGATGTTGTGCTGCTTTTTCTGCTGAGGTCTCGCCTTCTCTCTGGCATTTAAATTGACAAGCTCCTGTCATATCTCTGTAGCAAGCAGTTGCTTGAGGAGGTTAATTATTCATCATCATCATCATCCTCAAGCAGCCATGGGCTACGGAGGTCCAACCAGACCGCGCAGTTTAATTCTCCAAGCATATCTGTCCTGAGCTACATCTGCTGCATCCGGCCACTGTACACCAATTCTAACAAGGTCCTGTTTGACATTGTCTGCCCACCGCATCCTAGGTCTCCCCCTCCTTCTGAGGCCTCTAGGCACACTGTTCATAACCCTATTCGCCAATCTATAATTATTCATACGGGCAACATGGCCAAACCAGCGGAGTCTCTCTCTGCACAATATGCTGCTTAAAGGAGGTTGCAGACTCCTTTGCCTAACCTCATCATTAGTTACAAAGTTAAACCACCTAATGCCCAAGATACTGCGTAAGCATCTAGAATCAAAAGCATCTAGTTTCCTGTTATCTTGTTTACACAGCGTCCAAGTTTCACTACCATAACTAACCCTAGAAAGAACCAAACTATTATACAGTCTAATTTTAGTTACTATTTTTTATTGAAAGAACTCAACCGATACTTAGTTAATGCATTTTACATATTTTCTAAGTAGTATGATTTTCAATTTTCCTTTTCTATATAAGAAAAGTTGCTTCTCAGAATCTAGTTCGAGAGGTAGAAAAATGAATAAAAATTAGAAGAGCACGTATGGGTGAATATCAGATGCTTGTTTTCAAAGAGAATCAAATTTTTTACTTTCAGTCTTTTGCACCATTTAAGAGAGGTAACCGGAACTAATGGCAGATTTGGGAAAATGCACGTAGTAATATTTTATTAGTACCTATAACTCAGAAAAAAGAATACTTCCGTTATCTATCAAAACAAAAATGTTTTTTTAAAAAAAGGGGGGGGTGGGGAAAGAATTAATTCTACCAATGCAAACCTCTCGACCATCACACTTGACTGCCAAAATTAAAAATATCTTGGACAAATAGACAACTTGTAATATTCATTTAAACTTCGGCATTTTGAAGATTTAGCGCTTTCTAACAATAGAGATTGTAATCTTCTGGAAATTAAAAAAAAATATGAATCATACTCTTTTATTGGCACCTATGCAACTCAAATATAATTTTTCAGTTTTTTTTTTAAAAGTCAAAATGAAAATTCCAAATTTTTTTAAAATCCCTGTATTGCAGGTATTCATTTTATATTTTCGTTACAAATTAATACTGAGGCTTATTAATTTGACTGAAGCTGATATTCCAGTCACATTTTCCCATGGGGATAAGTGTGAGAACTTTGCAAGCCCTCTACCACCAAACTGATTAAGTATTTAGACTGTTCTTACACTGTTCCTCTCACCAAGGGGGCGGGAGTGGCTCAGTCGGTAGCGCGCCAGACTCGTAATCTGTAGTTCCCAGGTTCGAGTCCCAGCTGGGTCAGCGTTGAGATTTATCTCCGCAAAGTTCCCCGCCTTGCCCACGGTCAGTAGGGGACACCGATGGGCTTGGAAAGGCCACCGTCCGTCGGATGGGACGTTAAGCCGTGGTTCCGTGTGCGGGAGAGCCATACCCTGTGCACGTTAAAGAACACGCTGGATGGCCTTGACGGGAGGCTACCATCTGTCTCCCAACCAGTGGGTCCCCTCCCCCAACCTTCTCTGAGGCTTCGGGGTCCATGTGACCTGGCCATTTAGCCCATGGTGTGTAAAAAAGTGCTCAGAGGTTAAACAACCCAACCTCTCATCAAGATCCAGTCACCAAAGATTTGGGAAAATTTGCGGAAGATCCACAGAACTGCTCTTTCCGACACGTAGTACTCCGAGGTACAAATTATAAGGATGTGCAAACTCAGATTTAGATTAGCATTCATCGAGAGAGAATCTGTGTGACGCAGAAGCACATAGAAGACTGACTCGTCGGCGGCTGTTTCACATATGTCAAGAAAGAGTAGAGCTCTCTGCAGCATACCACTTGTTATCAAGAAGGCCCGCGCAATGGTCAGCGTACAAAACCCTGCAATGCAGAGAATGATCACTAAAGCCATGATGGCGTCCCAGTCAACTGTCCAGAATGTTATCCGAGACAGTCTTCGTTTAAAGAGTATGAATAAGTTCCGTGTCCACAAGTTAATGTCTCGTCAGAAAGGCGAAAGGCGTACCACTTGACAAAAGCTGTACAAGCGTTACTAAGCTAGCGAAGTGGGAAAATCTGTCAACATTGGATGAGACATACATTTACCTAGACAACTGCAACAAATTTTGGTCAATATGTTACCAAACAACCAACCAAAACAATCTGTCACAAGTGGTACAGAGAACGTGCCGAAAGGTTTCCCAAAGTTTTCATGGTCATTGCTGAATACAGTTATGGCAGAAGTTGAAAATTCTTAAAATGAAAAAAGAGCTCTAAAGTGAACTCCCTCTACTAACAAATAAACGTCCTAGAGCCAACATTACCTGTCTTATATGGTATGGACTTCAACACCGTATGGTTGCATTAAGATACAACTTTAAGTCGTACCTCAGCTTCTATGTGCACCTATCTTCAATGGATGGAAGAAAAACCGGAATCCGCACTATTCCATTCGAGGACATTCCTGTGAAGTCAATGTAAGTTTCACCCATGGACTTTTCTGCATTTCAATACTTGAAGAGGGTTCTAGGTGAATGTCAACAGCTGACTATTGGTGGATTAAAGGAAGTTTGCAAAGAGGGATGGGTTCTATTAGATATGATATTGCTTTGTAGAAGCTGACTACAGTAGAAGGTACGCTTGTATGGCAATTGTGGCATGACAGGGACATCATATTGAGTATGATCGATGGTGGCCTGAAGGTATTTGATATTCTGTGGGCCTCTGAAAACATCGCCTTGTAACGTAATCAACTTCAGTCGTCCCGTGGCCGAGTGGTTAGCGTGCTTGGTTGCTGATCTAAGAGGCTTGGGTTCGAGCCCGGGTAAGGCTTGGGTTGTTGGGTTGTTTTACCTCTGAGCGGCACTTTTTTGCACACCATGGGCTAAATGGCCAGGTCACATGGACCCCGAAGGCTCAGAGAAGGTTTGGGGAGGGGACCCACTGGAACAGCTGTTGGGAGACAGATGGTAGCCTCCCGTCAAGGCCATCCAGCGTGTTCTTTAACGTGCACAGGGTATGGCTCTCCCGCACACGGGGCCACGGCTTAACGTCCCATCCGACGGACGGCGGCCTTTCCAAGCCCATCGGTGTCCCCTACTGACCGTGGGCAGGGCGGGGAATTTTTGCGGAGATAAATCTCAACGCTGACCCAGCTGGGACTCGAACCTGGGAACTACAGATTACGAGCCTGGCGCGCTACCGACTGAGCCACCCCCGCCCCTGGTAAGGCATGGGGGTTGTTTTTCTGCTGAGGTCCTGCCATCCTTGCAGACCTTCTACTATGGCATATAAACTGAGAGGCTCCTGTCAGACCTCTGTGGCAAGCAGCTGCTTGAGGGGGTATTTATTTTTATTTTATTTACATTGGATCGTGTGAGCTCACAAAAACCTGGATCGTGTGGGCCCACTCACAGAAATATTGAGCGTGTGCAGTTACCGTTCACAGCAAACTGGATCGTGTGCAGTAACTGCACACGCTCCAGTTTGCTGTGAACGGTAACTGGAGCGTGTACAGTTGCTGTACACGTTCCTGAGGTCCTGCCATCCTCACAAGACCTTCTACTATGAGATGGTATTTATTTTAACGATCACATACACTTTGATGTAGGAAAACATTTTGGACAGATGTCTGATATTAAATGAAATTGTATCGAACTGAAACGACGTTCAGTAATGCACATATTCTTTTTATTTTTAGCTATTCGCCAAACGCATTATTTAGTGAAAAATAGGAAGAGAAATTTGAGTAGGCATAACGCGGCAAATAAAGATTACAAAACGAATATTTTAATGCTACTATATCCATCAGGGCCAATAAGGTACGGAATTTTGATGGATATGATAATTAATGAACATTAATTTTTAAATTCGCTTATTATTTGGTGATTATTTTTGGTGACTCAGTATTCCAGGTAGCCGAAAAGGTGAGCCGCCCGTGTATTTGGTCCTTGTGGATGCCGAGTGGTTAGCGCGCTTGGCTACTGATCTAAGGGCTTGGGTTCAAACCCCGGGTAAAGCATGGATGTTCATGTTGTTTTTCTATTGAGGTCCTGACATCCTCACAGAACTTCTACTATGGCACTGACAGGCTCTTGTCAGACCTCTGTGACAAGCAACTGCTTGAGAGGGTATTCATTAATTTATTATTTTATATGGGGTGGTAACCATAAGGGCCCTATTAACATGTTGCCTACCGTATGAAGCATGTATGATTCGCACTTGTCCTAGACTTGTACACCGTGCGAATCCTATTTGCTTCGCATCTAGGTTTTTAGTTAGGGTCGCATAGTTCATCCATGATTCGTGTCATTATGAATAGCTTATGAGCGATAGGAAAGTGTGGTCCCTGGAACAAATGAACATGTTTAACACAGACAGTGCTGAACAATGAATAGATACTTTCCCGTATTTATACACAAGAAAATTACGCCCAAGAACTTGAGAAAAATCCTGTAGAAACTTGCAAACCCGCTAATTATATATTCACTGCCCGTCCCAGTATGAAAATTTTTGTCCTATAGGCAGTGCGGTGCACACGTGATTCACAGTTAAAAAAAGAATGTCAAAATTATTTTTGACATAAATTCATCATAAATAGTCATTTTATGGTATATTGAGCCAAATACAACATTCTTAATGTTTGTGGTAGTTAACGTGTTAAAGACTTAGCAGTGATTACGAAACACGCAGATCTAAACGACAACTAAACTTTAATATAAAACACTTTATAATACATTAATAATAACTTTACTAAAAAGTCTATAATCAGCCTTTAGCCTACATTTCTCCGGAAATTTATTTGCAGTATCTTCTGAATGAAGCTTGGCATAGTTGTAACTAAAAAAAAAAGGGGGGGGGGGGACTCAGTCGGTAGCGCGCCAGGCTCGTAATCTGTAGTTCCCAGGTTCGAGTCCCAGCTGGGTCAGCGTTGAGATTTATCTCCGCAAAATTCCCCGCCCTGCCCACTGTCAATAGGGGACACCGATGGGCTTGGAAAGGCCGCCGTCCGTCGGATGGGAAGTTAAGCCGTGGCTCCGTGTGCGGGAGAGCCATACCCTGTGCACGTTAAAGAACACGCTGGATGGCCTTGACGGGAGGCTACCATCTGTCTCCCAAAAGCTGTTCCAGTGCGTTCCCTCCCCCAAACTTCTCTGAGCCTTCGGGGTCCATGTGACCTGGCCATTTAGCCCATGGTGTGCAAAAAAGTGCCGCTCAGAGGTAAAACAACCCAACCCAACTAAAAAAAATTGCAAGTTTGAACCAAATACAAGAAAAAAAAAATTGCGTGACCCTAAATGCTTAACATTTGCTGCAGTCAATGTGTTAAATACAGAAACGCAAAACGTTAAATTTTAAATATAGAAATGCAAAAATAGAACGGTAAAAAAAAGCTATCTGAACTTCTATGCCGGTTGTATTAATGACAGAGAGAGACTCGATTTTCGAAAGATTGCGTGAGGGAACCCCGTACAAAAAATCTGGTACCAATCGGACAATTTTTTGGGAAGTTACTCCAAAACATTAGAAATCCTTGAGTTAAATTGCATTTTAAGTGGCACTGATGTCAAACTACCTACGTCGCAGTTCATTGCTAACGTCGAGCCGATGAAACTGTGGACACAGATTGACACCGTTTAGAACTTAATTGCATTTTTTTTCGCATCGTACGAACGATGCAACTCTTTTAGTTAAGTGTGACGGACATCGGCTCTTATGAAATGGATGATACTGAGATTACTTCGCCTGTCATTTGTCAGTTGGTTTGTCCGTTTATCGATCGATTTGCGCATTTACCAAAACTGATGCCTTAACTGGCATAGTGGTTAGGCAGCCAGCTACAGTTCCGGCAAGGATAGTTTGTGTGTTCGCTCTAAACAGGTCCTGGCTGCATGGGTTGTTGGGTTGTTTTTCCTCTGAGCGGCACTTTTTTGCACACCCTAGGCTAAATGGCCAGGTTACATGGACCCCGAAGGCTCAGAGAAGGTTGGGGGAGGGGACCCACTGGAACAGCTGTTGGGAGACAGTTGGTAGCCTCCCGTCAAGGCCATCCAGCGTGTTCTTTAACGTGCACAGGGTATGGCTCTCCCGCACACGGGCCACGGCTTAACGTCCCATCCGACGGACGGCGGCCTTTCCAAGCCCATCGGTGTCCCCTACTGACCGTGGGCAAGGCGGGGGAATTTTGCGGAGATAAATCTCAACGCTGACCCAGCTGGGACTCGAACCTGGGAACTACAGATTACGAGCCTGGCGCGCTACCGACTGAGCCATCCCCGCCCCCCTGGGTGCATGGAGGCCGTGAGAAGGGTAATATAGAGGAGAGAATTATTAAACTTACTTATATTTCACGCATTTTTCGAGGAATTTTTTAAAGACTTGTAAAACGGGAGGGATGTTATACTGCATTGTATATTCAGTCTTTCTCCCCAACCCCCCTTTACAATTTTATGACTCGATTGTGTTTTTTGACCCTCCTCTCTCTCGATTTTTTTCTATACTCTGTTCCGCTAAGTTGAGACGTAGCATAAACAAACCATACGACATAAGGAAACCTTTCCTAGTATCAATCGTCATAGAATAAATTGCTATTGGTTACATTTTGTGGTCTCATTTTTATTCACGTGGACATAAAACACGGCACCAGAAATGTACGACTTTGTAATTCCAGTGCTAAATAAACATCAGTGTATACTTTTGCAAATTCTTGTGAAACAAAATGTGGAATAATAAGTATATTATCGATAACCATTTGAAAGAATTTGAACTTTGAAATGAAAATGCTATTTCAGGCTGTGATTATCTGGATTCTTTTTTATTTATTTTAATATTTAATTTTGGTGCACCGTTGGACTGGTATTTGCAGCATCTGTCATCAACATGGTAAACAACAATAAGGTGACATATTGGAGTTTTAACATTCTTTTTACACAATTCGGTAGTGAAGAATCACGGGATGTGTCCTGCAGACATGGAACTCATGAAAATAAAAAGATGAAAAAAATTGTTTTTTTGCCGTGAGTGGGATTCGAACCCACGTCTCCTGGAAACGTGGTTCGAATTCCATTCACGGCAAAACCAATTTATTCAGCTTATTATTTCATGAGTTTCATGTCTACAGGACACATTCTGTGATTCGTTACTACTGAATTATTGATTTAAAGCCATGAACGTGAGTGACAAATATTAAATTCCATCTCTATGTGACAACACAGTTGTTCACTTCCCGGATAGATGGCGCCACTGTGAGAATCAAATACAAAAAAATTCGGAAAGTTTATATGCCACACTAGCTGACAAAAATGTTAGCTGCTGGTGGTGTAGTGGTGTGTATAAGTGGCATGTCTCGAGGAGACGTGGCTTCGAATCCCACTCACGGTAAAACCAATTTTTTCAGATTTATTATTTCTGAGTTCTTATTACATTGTTGTTTAGTCTGTATTATATTCTAACGTGCAATAGACCGCCACTCTTGCGACCTAATTTGTTCCTAAATGACAATCGTTAAGAAAACTGTCGTAAAGCGAATCCTCATTTCCCATCGAAGCAATGTTATAAATTGGAATTCCGTTCTCGGAAGGGGCGGGGGTGGCTCAGTCGGTAGCGTGCCAGGCTCGTAATCTGTAGTTCCCAGGTTCGAGTCCCAGCTGGGTCAATGTATTCCCCGCCCTGCCCACGGTCAGTAAGGGACACCGATGGGCTTGGCAAAGGCCGCCGTCCGTCGGATGGGACGTTAAGCCGTGGCTTCGTGTGCGGGAGAGCCATACCCTGTGCACGTTAAAGAACACGCTGGATGGCCTTGACGGGAGGCTACCATCTGTCTCCCAACAGCTGTTCCAGTGGGTCCCCTCCCCCAACCTTCTCTGAGCCTTCGGGGTCCATGTGACCTGGCCATTTAGCCCATGGTGTGCAAAAAAGTGCCGCTCAGAGGTAAAACAACCCAACCTTGACGGGAGGCTACCATCTGTCTCCCAACAGCTGTTCCAGTGGGTCCCCTCCCCCAACCTTCTCTGAGCACTCGGGGTCCATGTGACCTGGCCATTTAGCCCATGGTGTGCAAAAAAGTGCCGCTCAGAGGTAAAACAACCCAACCTTGACGGGAGGCTACCATCTGTCTCCCAACAGCTGTTCCAGTGGGTCCCCTCCCCCAACCTTCTCTGAGCCTTCGGGGTCCATGTGACCTGGCCATTTAGCCCATGGTGTGCAAAAAAGTGCCGCTCAGAGGTAAAACAACCCAACCTTGACGGGAGGCTACCATCTGTCTCCCAACAGCTGTTCCAGTGGGTCCCCTCCCCCAACCTTCTCTGAGCCTTCGGGGTCCATGTGACCTGGCCATTTAGCCCATGGTGTGCAAAAAAGTGCCGCTCAGAGGTAAAACAACCCAACCTTGACGGGAGGCTACCATCTGTCTCCCAACAGCTGTTCCAGTGGGTCCCCTCCCCCAACCTTCTCTGAGCATTCGGGGTCCATGTGACCTGGCCATTTAGCCCATGGTGTGCAAAAAAGTGCCGCTCAGAGGTAAAACAACCCAACCTTGACGGGAGGCTACCATCTGTCTCCCAACAGCTGTTCCAGTGGGTCCCCTCCCCCAACCTTCTCTGAGCATTCGGGGTCCATGTGACCTGGCCATTTAGCCCATGGTGTGCAAAAAAGTGCCGCTCAGAGGTAAAACAACCCAACCTTGACGGGAGACTACCATCTGTCTCCCAACAGCTGTTCCAGTGGGTCCCCTCCCCCAACCTTCTCTGAGCATTCGGGGTCCATGTGACCTGGCCATTTAGCCCATGGTGTGCAAAAAAGTGCCGCTCAGAGGTAAAACAACCCAACCTTGACGGGAGACTACCATCTGTCTCCCAACAGCTGTTCCAGTGGGTCCCCTCCCCCAACCTTCTCTGAGCATTCGGGGTCCATGTGACCTGGCCATTTAGCCCATGGTGTGCAAAAAAGTGCCGCTCAGAGGTAAAACAACCCAACCTTGACGGGAGGCTACCATCTGTCTCCCAACAGCTGTTCCAGTGGGTCCCCTCCCCCAACCTTCTCTGAGCCTTCGGGGTCCATGTGACCTGGCCATTTAGCCCATGGTGTGCAAAAATGTGCCGCTCAGAGGTAAAACAACCCAATCTTGACGGGAGGCTACCATCTGTCTCCCAACAGCTGTTCCAGTGGGTCCCCTCCCCCAACCTTCTCTGAGCATTCGGGGTCCATGTGACCTGGCCATTTAGCCCATGGTGTGCAAAAAAAGTGCCGCTCAGAGGTAAAACAACCCAACCTTGACGGGAGGCTACCATCTGTCTCCCAACAGCTGTTCCAGTGGGTCCCCTCCCCCAACCTTCTCTGAGCACTCGGGGTCCATGTGACCTGGCCATTTAGCCCATGGTGTGCAAAAAAGTGCCGCTCAGAGGTAAAACAACCCAACCTTGACGGGAGGCTACCATCTGTCTCCCAACAGCTGTTCCAGTGGGTCCCCTCCCCCAACCTTCTCTGAGCCTTCGGGGTCCATGTGACCTGGCCATTTAGCCCATGGTGTGCAAAAAAGTGCCGCTCAGAGGTAAAGCAACCCAACCTTGACGGGAGGCTACCATCTGTCTCCCAACAACTGTTCCAGTGGGTCCCCTCCCCCAACCTTCTCTGAGCATTCGGGGTCCATGTGACCTGGCCATTTAGCCCATGGTGTGCAAAAAAGTGCCGCTCAGAGGTAAAACAACCCAACCTTGACGGGAGGCTACCATCTGTCTCCCAACAGCTGTTCCAGTGGGTCCCCTCCCCCAACCTTCTCTGAGCATTCGGGGTCCATGTGACCTGGCCATTTAGCCCATGGTGTGCAAAAAAGTGCCGCTCAGAGGTAAAACAACCCAACCTTGACGGGAGACTACCATCTGTCTCCCAACAGCTGTTTCAGTGGGTCCCCTCCCCCAACCTTCTCTGAGCCTTCGGGGTCCATGTGACCTGGCCATTTAGCCTATGGTGTGCAAAAAAGTGCCGCTCAGAGGTAAAACAACACAACCCGTTCTCGGAAACACTTTCACATCATAAGATGTACCAAAATTGAGATCAAAGTGAAATAAAACATAAATATAGGCATTTTCAACCATTTATTTTGTAAAAACAAATATTTAATGCAGAAAAAAAAAGCATATATGTACAGTACTGTAAATTCTAAACATGTACAAAATCACCAAAAATTCTTTGATAGAGTTCCTTCAAAATCTTCAACACATAGTCAAGAGATTTGAAGAAAATCACATGGGGAGAGCAGTGGATCATCTGGGTCATCCGAATCTTCCAAATTGGAGGGGAAATGTGAGAGAAGGAGTAGATTTGGGGGGGGGGGGCACTGTTGAGACTTGGAGAGAATCAGTAGAGACTTGGGATGGCTTAGATTAGGAGTTCTCAACGTGGGGTGTGCGGTAACATTTTTTGGGGTACTGTCGCTCAAAAAAGTATCAGAACACTACGGTTGATCATAAAATTGAGAAAAAATATCTGGAAAAGATTTTTTTTAGAAATAGTGGTCTGGCAACCTTCGTGTCACGTGATACGAAGGTTGCCAGATCACTAATTTCTAAAAAAATCGTTGCCAGATATTTTTTTCTGAATTTTGTAATCAACCACAGCGTTCGGATACTTTTTTGAGCGACAGTACGTCGTGAGAGCTCAAAAGTCACTACATATATGTTAAATATATATATGTGTTTTATTCTAACTATAGTTTTATCTATCCATACAAGGGGTACGCCAGTTACATACACATTTCCAGGGGGTACGTGAAGCATAAAAGGTTGAGAACCATTGGCTTAGATGAAACTTGTTGCTTCTTTGGGGCTTTTTTTTTTGCATGCAAAAAATATTCCAATGACTTTTGGACTGAAGATTCTGTCGTAACGCAGTTGAATAAGCGAGTTTTGTCGTAAGAGAGAGCTCTGCCTATATTATTATTACTTAACTGTGTAATAAACTACAGTGCATACATATGAAAAGTATAGCTCTGGTGGCACAAAAAAATCTCGACAACCCTTCTTCCCGCATATTGTCTGTGAAATATTTACTGTATTCCCAACCAAGTGGACGATCTTAACGGGTTATGCCCAAATGAAACCTTATAAAGTACTGAATGTGAACAACTCTTGGAAGCACCAAATCGCCAACTTTGAACACCACAGCAGAGACACAAAAATTGCAACACCACGAACCTCACCATGAACAACACCAACACCTCGAACCTTGCCGAAACACACAAAGGATACAAAAATTTTACCCACAATACTCAAGAAAAATATAATAAAATTGCAATTTTTGTTTGTTTTTACACTTGTAAAAGATTGTTATATTTTCTGAATACAAGTGTGTAAGAGGTTGCTATAATCAATGAGGACTCCTTTTTTCCAGAGGTTGCTATAATCAATGAGGACTCCTTTTTTCCAGAGGTTGCTATAATCAATGAGGACTCCTTTTTTCCAGAGGTTGCTACGATCAACGAGGACTCCTTTTTTCTAGAGGTGATGCCATTTTCCTACGTTTATCTGCCGCAATTTCCAAATGTAAATCCTATAAAAGAAAATAAGCAGATTACCCCTCAAGCAGCTGCTTGCCACAGAGGTCTCACAGGAACCTGTCAATTTAATACGCCATAAAGAAGATCTGGGAGGAAGACGAGATCTCAGCAGAAAGACAAACATCCATGACTTAGCACGGGGCTCGAACCCAGGTACCTATGATCTGTAGCCAAACGCGCTACTCACTCGGCCACCGTTACGGGTATTCAGAGAAAATAATCTTCAAAATAAAAAAAACTGAGATGGGAATTTTCTTCTGCACACGGAGACACGTCCTAAGGTCCCATGCGACGGACAGCAGCCTTTCTAATAGGCGTCCTCTTTCTCGCCGAGAGTTGGGTTGTTTTACCTCTGAGCGGCACTTTTTTTGCACACCATGGGCTAAATGGCCAGGTCACATGGACCCCGAAGGCTCAGAGAAGGATGGGGGAGGGTACCCACTAGAACAGCTTTTGGGACACAGATAGTAGCCTCCCGTCAAGGCCATCTAGCGTGTTCTTTAACGTGCACAGGGTATGGCTCTCCCGCACACGGGGCCACGGCTTAACGTCCCATCCGACGGACGGCGGCCTTTCCAAGCCCATCGGTGTCCCCTACTGACCGTGGGCAGGGCGGGGAATTTTGCGGAGATAAATCTCAACGCTGACCCAGCTGGGACTCGAACCTGGGAACTACAGATTACGAGCCTGGCGCGCTACCGACTAAGCCACACCGGCCCCCTCGCCGAGAGAAGGATGAAGATTAACGGAGATAATCCTCAAATGTATATAACTACACAACGGGGACTCGAATCTGAAAACTTCAGAATACGAGCCTGGAAAATTACTGACTGAGAGATTAGTTAAACTTGCTTCTTATTATTTGCAAGTGGGGAAGGAAGAGCTTTTTTTCTACCTCTGAACAAAGTTTTTTCAAAATATTCAGGTCACAAGAACCCCAAAGATTAGCACAAGGTAGAGCAAAGAGATTAACTAGACAGCTGTTGTTAAATAGATTGAAATTTCCTGTTAAAACCATCCAGCGAAATTTTTTTAAGGCGCACGCAATATTTCTTTCCTGAACATGAGAACACTCCCAAATATGCCATTCAAATGAGTCAACTCCCTCCTAGAGGGAGGAAAATATGCAAAGGGGAAAAAAATTGATATATTTTTTCAGTTTCTAAAGGTTTTTTAGTTTCAGTGACGACATAAATGGTCTCATTCTCAAGTTTCGCTTGTAATTTGGCATCCTTGTGATCCGTCATTTAACTCAATCATCATCATCATCCTCAAGCAGCCATGGGCTACGGAGATCCAACCAGAATGTGCAATTTAGTTCTCCAAGCACATCTATCCTGAGCATCTGCTGCATCTGGCCACTGCACACCAATTCAACATAAAGATACAATTAACCCCCCCCCACCACCACCACCACCACCACCACCAACCACCACCACAAATTTTTTCAGATCCAAAGTTTTTGTTGGAACTCCTTTTCATCTTTTCTTGCCCCTTTTAATTTCCTTTCACTAACATTCCTGTTCTGCATTTCCTTCCTCCCCTCCCTCCAACAACAACTTCTTTATTCTAATTTTTCTCCATTTTTTTCTCCTCTCTATCATATTTTATTCTCCCTCTCCTCTCTCATTCCTTCTTCTTCTTCATCACTCCTTAAGCAGCTCCAGCATTCCTGTTCAGCAATCACTTCAGCGCACGACGTCCCCACCCAAACTGTAGCAAAGCATTTATCTTACCTTGTAGAGAACCTTCTGTTTGGAAGCGAGAAAGACCACACAAAGGGGAGAGGCTAGAAGTGTCGGAAAGTTTGCATCATTTGTCAAGACATCGGCGATGCCTTCTCACGCTCAATAGAAATAAAACGACGCAACGTAAACTCCTTCTTCCGCCTTAGAGCGCCCGCCCATTTGTCAGCATTCGGGTGACGGAATGCTGACCCCGGTTGTCGATGCACACGTGGAACAGTGCGCCTCGCGCGCGGCACTGTCGCGAGCGACGTTACGGTAAGCTGGCTTTAACAAGTTGCCGATTCGGGGCAAGTAATGCTCTTAAAGGACCAGGGATTCATCGAGGCTAATGGCTTCCCTTGCTGCCATCTTTTGATGGGATATTTTTCTAGGGTTTTGTTTGTGTCTGTCGATGTTTTTATCCCTTTGTGGTTGCGATTCAACGTTTAATTTCGATCGCTGAACGTGTAGTTATGTTGAAAACGTTGTTTTGTGTGAAAACATGTGGAAAATATTGCTTCAAAGTGTTTTTTTGGTCTTTATTTCTCTAAAGGTAAAGGGTAGGGGGAGCTCATAAGTCTCTAGTCTGCAGGAGGCCATTGAAGGAAGTCTGAAGAATTTCGCCTTGATATATAAATAAAATGGCCGAAAGGAATTTCAGTTGTTTTACCTCTGAGCGGCACTTTTTTGCACACCATGGGCTAAATGGTCAGGTCAAATGGACCCCGAAGGCTCAGACAAGGTTGGGGGAGGGGACCCACTGGACAGCTGTTAGGAGACAGACGTGCACAGGGTATGGCTCTCCCGCACACGGGGCCGCGGCTTAACGTCCCATCCGACGGGCAGCTGCCTTTCCAAGCCCATCGTGTCCCCTACTGACCGTGGGCAGGGCGAGGAATTTTTGCGGAGATAAATCTCAACGCTGAACCAGCTGGGATTCGAACTGGGAGCTCACAAAGACCTAGATCGTGTGGGCTCACTCACGGAAATATTGAGCGTGTGCAGTTACCGTTCACAGCAAACTGGAGCGGTTGCGGTTAATGTTCACAGCACATTGGATCGTGTGAGCTCACAAAGACCTAGATCATGTGGGCTCACCCACGGAAATATTGAGCGTGTGCAGTTACCGTTCACAGCAAACTGGAGCGTGTGCAGTAACTGCACACGCTCCAGTTTGCTGTGAACGGTAACTGGAGCGTGTACAGTTGCTGTACACGCTCCAGATATTTTTTCTGAATTCTGTAATCAATCATAGTGTTCGGATACGTTTTTGAGCCACTGTACATTTATTTATATAGAAACAAAAATAAAATACATAGAAATGCAGCCAAACACAACGCCAAAGAGTTTTCCAAATAGGTGCCTAGACAGAGCTGGCCAGATGTCATGGCCACCTCGATCCCCCGATTTAATTCCCGCTAGACTTTTTCTTATGAGGATTTGTTAAGGATAAGGCATACTTTCTATTTTTACCTGTAAATATGGGACGGGAGTGGCTCAGTAGGTAGCGCGCCAGGCTCGTAATCTGCAGTTCCCAGGTTCAAGTTGCGGCTGGGTCAGCGTTGAGATTTATCTCCACAAAACTTCATGCCCAAGTCAGCAGGGGACACCGATGGGCTTGGAAAGGTCGCCGTCCGTCGAATGGGACGTTAAGCCGTGGCCCCGTGTGCGGGAGAGCCATACCCTGTGCACATTAAAGAACACGCTGGATGGCCTTGACGGGAGGCTACCATCTGTCTCCTAACAGCTGTTCCAGTGAGTCCCCTCCCCCAACCTTCTTGGGCTCCTTTCTCGGACGTAAAACAATCCAACAACCCTCTTTGTAATGTAAATGTTAGATAAATGCTTACAGTAATACTTACCAAAAGGGGAAAGTGTTAGTGATCAATATTAGTAAAAAGTCGCAAATTATTAAACATAGTTATACGTTTTCAAGTTGTAGTTCATAAAAACAAACAAAATTTATTCATAATCCCAATAAATATTAATTTAACGGTATTAGGACATAAATATGACGATAAGAAGAACCAATATCTTATGAAAATGTGTTTATATATTGAAAACAAAACTGAGTACAGAAACAGGAACTGGAGGGACATCCTTATATACACCCTCCGATTGCGGATGAGGAAAAAATGAAACATACGTAAACCCCCATATTCAAGTATTTTAATCGTCTTTAGATTGAGTTAGGTTACCTCTAGGCGGCACTTTTTTTTTTTCTTATAGTGAGCCAGGTCACAAGAGAATTTTGGGGGAACCCACTGGACAGCTGTCATGAGACTGATGGAAGCCTCCAGTCCAGCGTGTTCTTTAATGCGTAGAAAGTATGACTCTTTCTCGCACACGTAACCACCACTTAACGTCCCATCCGACGGACGATGGAGTTTCCAAAACTATGGCTGTCCCCCATTGACCGAGGCAGGGTGTAGAGTTTTGCGGAAATAAATCTCAACGCTGGCCCAGCTGGGACTCGAACCTAGGAACTGCAGATTACGAGTCTGGCGCGCTGCCTCCAGTCGTCTTCAGAAATCCTAAGTATATTTTCTTTTTTATAAAGGCAAAAACTTTCATAACTTATTATTGGTTGCCAGGCATTTTTTTTTGTTTCTCAGTTTGGTAAAAAGTCTTTAGAGGAAGAGGGACTGCAAGGCTTATTTTAAAACATCAGCTTTTAAATCTCCTTAAACTGATGACGTTGCTGTTTATTCATGTATTCCTTTTAGCTTCATTTGCAAACAATATTGAGGCAAATCTCCAATCACATCGATAATGCATTCCATCATGTTCATGTTTACTCCATTAATAGCCGAAGATGTCTCATTCTAAAGAAGAAACACATAAATCGTATAGTCGAGGAAACGAAAGCACTGTGGCCCCTATGCACAGGGAAAGAACGCCCCCAGCTGAAAAGATTTCATTAAAAGAAGATCGAGGCACCGAACAAATCTAAATCCGAAGCCCAGGAGACTTTCTAAACAATCCCATTACAATAAAGAGATTCGGCGTTGTTTCTTACTTCGATTAGCTAAAGTAAGAAGTTTAAGGAACAACAACGCACGTTTCTAAAGGTTTAACACTTTTGTTTCTTCTAACAGAGACGCGTCGTGCCCCAAATACTTGAATGTAACAAAATGCGAAAGCAGAATGGACAGAAGAAGCACCTTTTGTGTGAATTAAGTGCGAAATAGGGGCAGTTTTTTAAATCGTGAAGAATCTGACTGCATACATTCCCTCCAACATGTATTGGAACATTTGCATTTTATGTGAATGTAAAGCAGGCCCGGATCTACGAAATAAAAGGGGGGGAAGAGGGAAGGGGGAGCAAGGAAACAATCGAGCAGGAAAAAATGTAAAAAGAGGGCGTAGGCGGCCAAGAGACTGTGTTCTATTCTCCAATGCAATATAATATCTCCCCTCTGTTTATACGTCTTTAGGGGTGACTCAGTCGGTAGCGCTCTAGGCTCGTAATCTGTAGTTCCCAGGTTCGAGTCCCAGCTGGGTCAGCGTTGAGATTTATCTCCGCAAAATTCCTCGCCCTGCCCACGGTCAGCAGGGAACACCGACGGCCTTGGAAAGGCCGCCGTCCGTCGGATGGGACGTTAAGCCGTGACCTCGTGTGCGGGAGAGCCATACCCTGTGCACGTTAAAGAACACGCTGGATGGCCTTGACGGGAGGCTACCATCTGTCTCCCAACAGCTTTTCCAGTGGGTCCCCTCCCCCAACCTTCTCTGAGCCTTCGGGGTCCATGTGACCTGGCCATTTAGCCCATTGTGTGCAAAAAAGTGCCGCTCAGAGGTAAAACAACCCAACCTATACGTCTTTAAAAAAATTTCTTGAAAATTGCATGAAATTTAATTTTTAATAATTTTTTGCCTTTCTTTCCCTTACTAGCATTTTGAGGAGGGGCTAAGCCCTTCCCCCACCCTAAATCCGGGACTGATGTAAAGCTACATTCAAAGTTCCTTAAGTTTGAAAATAAGGCTTTTTTTAACAGAACCAATGTCATTGAAGGTCAATTGAGGATATTTATCAAATGTATCCAAATCTCGATTTCTAATAATATTTGTTTAACATTTGAAAAGTTATTATGAAAAACCGAAACATTCAATAGTAACATTGTCAGTCCTTAAAATCAATACAAAATTAAATTGGAACAGAAATGATGACTATTATAATAAATAGTTTGCTAAAACAATTGAAAATTTTATATTTTTGCATAATGGGTTGGGTTGTTTTAATTCTGAGCGGCACTCATTTGCGTACAATAGGCAAAATGAGCAGGTCACAAAGACTCCAAGGTCTCAGAGAAAGTTGGTGAAGGGGATTCATTGGAGAGCTGTTAAGAGAGAGAAGCCTCCCATCAAAAAAACCATTCAGCACTTTCTTTAACATGCATAGAATATGGATCTCCTGCAGGTCCGATCCGGTGAGGCCCGGTGGCATTCCCAAAGACAAAGAAGATAAACCTCAATATTGGTACAGTTAGGATTCGAACCTGGGAACTGCAGATTATGAGCCTGGCACACCAAGGACTGAAAGAACCTTCTGCTCCATTCTCTCGGGGGATCACTAGTTGCATCCGCTGTTGCCCATTCCACATCTCATTTCCTTCAAATATTAAACACTTTCAATTTTTGGAGTTACTGCATGAGCTGAAATTAACCATTCAGTAGCTTCAAGAATAAAAGTTTAGTTGGTCTCTCTAAATGCTAATAATCTTGGTAAAGAAAAAACATTTTTCTTCTTTAGAAGGAAAATTTTCATGTAAAAATTTCCTCTTCAAAGAATGACAAAAAAAAAACGTTCTTTCATTTAGGTAGACGGCTCTGCAAACAACATATGTAATATATTAATTAATAAGCGAAAAATATTAATTTTGTATTTCATACAAGCTGCTTAAATTTAGAATTTCTACTTCAGACAACATAAAGTTTTGATATTTTGGGATCACCTATAAATTACCCAACGGTGGTTAGTCGAGAACCCTACGGTGGCCGAGTGGTTAGCGCGTGTGGCTAGTGATCAAAGGGAACTGCGTTCGAGTCCCAGGTTAAGGTATGAATGCTCGTGTTGTCTTTCTGGTGAGGTGTTTTATAGGTCAGGTGTCAAGCTAAAAGCTCCTGTCAGCCCACTGTAGTATACTTTTTTGAGCGACTGTAGGTGGTCATATTATTTTGATACTAGATCGTGTGGGCTCACTCACGGAAATACTGAGCGTGTGCAGTTACCGTTCACAGCAAACTGGAGCGTGTGCGCACACGTTCCAGTTTGCTGTGAACGGTAACTGGAGCGTGTACAGTTGCTGTACACGCTCCAGATATTTTTTCTGAATTCTGTACCCAACCATAGTATTCGGATACTTTTTTGAGCGACTGTAGGTGGTCATATTATTTTGATACTAGATCGTGTGGGCTCACTCACGGAAATATTGAGCGTGTGCAGTTACCGTTCACAGCAAACTGGAGCGTGTGCAGTAACTGCACACGCTCCAGTTTGCTGTGAACGGTAACTGGAGCGTGTACAATTGCTGTACACGCTCCAGATATTTCTTCTTTTTTTTGACATTCCTAATTTTGGGGATCTCGAAATCTGATGACGTTTCTCACAAGTGTTTCAATCCACATCGTGTTTAGTGTAAATCATTTTTGCTACTTCTCCACTTTTGCAAATTAAAAAAAAAAGAAGCACTTAAGGGGAGTCAAAAGAAGCGCAAACACCAGTCTGAACCTGATACGAAACAACCACATCCTTTGGGAGTGATAATTCTCACCTAGAACATCAATTAACACTAAACCACCGTAACCTCACTCGAATTTTAATCCCAAATCTTCATCTCAGCGACACGCGACACTGCGTCATTTCATTACATCCCAGCTGACTACTTTTAGTCAATCTTGACAGATGTCCGACGTCGACACAGAAACTGGTAATTTTACGAACCCGTAACCACTAGAGTGGTATTGCCATGTAGACGAAGTCTCAAGGGAAAGTCGTCTTCCCCCTGCCCAAACGTCCCCTCCCATCAGAGAGAACTAACGTTCTGCCACTACCCATCATACATTTACTGATAATCTAAGGCATTCCGGTCCATTTACCTGGTTCCTCTCATCCATGAAACTGTTAGCAATCGGTTAACAGTTGCGGAGTTATAAGGCTGTTGATCCATATGGACTTGAGCATTTAGCTTTTGGCATCCTCTCTCTCTCTTGTTCCCAGTAGCCTCTCTTCACGCGCTCCCTAGTGCAAGCTTTCCTTTGCCAATAGCCAATGGAGAATTCCGGAAACTATTTAATGTTCGCCGTACATAACAATTTACCAAGAGGATATCTGCTGGCAGAAGATAATGAAATAGGTGACGGTTATGAACAAATATCTTTCGCTCTCCTGGAGGTTGTTACATTGCACGAGCTGTGTGCTCGTGCGTTGAGCTGTCTGCATGAGTTCGCTTTTAAGGGAACAGTCGTTCGTGTTAATTGATAAATTTCTCAGTTTTCGCACAATTTGGAGTTGACATGGGCATGATTTGAATCATTTAGAGGAGGATTTAAGGGGGAAATTGTAAAATGGGGGAACGAAAAGAGGATTAAAACGCTCTAAGGAATGTTTAAGACCATTGTGGGAATAAATAATGGTGGTTCAATAGAGTTTAGTAGAATATTTATTGCGTATCATTTATTTTAAGTGGTCTTGAATCCTATTGAGGCCTGATTGTTTGTTTGCCTGTTTCGCAATAACTGCTAAACTTTTGACTCTTTGACGTTTTTTTTTTTTTTTTTTGTGGGGGGGGGGGGGTAAATTACGTCTGAAGCTTGAAAATGAATTTGATCTTCAAATTAGAAAAAAATTAATGGTAACTGCAAAATAGCGACATACTAATTAACCTTCGAACATCTGCTTGCCATGGAGGACTTACAGGAGCCTGTCAGTATAACATGCCACAGAAATTATCTGTCAGGAAAGCGAGACCTCAATAGAAAAATGGCACTAGAAAGGAAACACCCACACCTTATTCGGGGCTCGAACCCAGTCCCTATTGTCAGCACCCAAGCGCGCTAACCACTTGTATACAAAGGCCTAAAGGAACCTATCAGTTCAATAAGTCATAGAGAAGATCTGTGAGTTCTCCGAGTAATTAGCCAATCACGCTAATCATTGTTCATTAGGTTAACAAAGCTATTACCAGATCAGTTTAGCTCTAAAGCCTAAAGGGCAGTGGTTGGATCAGTTGGCAACATGATAGGATCGAAAGCTGAGGTTCTCAGGTTCGATTCTCATCTCTATGGCCATATGGAGGAGAGCCATACCTGTGCACGTCAAAGAACACTCTGGATGGCATTGACGAAAAGCTTCATCTGTCTGCGAACGAGTCCAGTGGATCCTTTCCATGACCTGTTTTTGAGACTTCGGGGTCATTATGACTTGGCACCCCATTGTGAGCAAAAAAATACCGCTTTTGTAATCAACCATAGTGTTCGGGTATTTTTTTGAGCAACTGTACAACGGCCGCAGCATTGTTTGTGTGCTGTTTTATAGTACTTACAAACAAATGCAGAAATCGGTGAGTAGTGTGCCTGAGTTGTTAGGTTCTTTTTTGCCTGTTAATGGCACTCTTTTTACAAAACTGCTTTGACACAAACACTTATACAAAACTTTTTAGCATTCACAGTTGAGACGGGCGTGATTTGAATCATTTAGATGAGGATTTGAGGGAAAATTATAAAATGGGGGGTCGCTATAGAAAAGAGGATTAAAACGCTCTAAGGAATGTGTAAGACCACTGTGACTTAACTTTGACAGTTGACATGGGCGTGATTTGAATCATTTAGATGAGGATTTGAGGCGCACAATGGGCTAAATGGCCAGATCACAAGATCACAAGATTTTAAAGACAGATGAAAGCTTCCCGTCAAGATCATTCAGCGTGTTTTTTAATGTACACAGTTTATGACTCTCTTGCAGACTAAACCATAGCTTAACGTCCCATCCGATATGCGATTGCCTTTCCAATCGCATCGGTATCCCCTTTCTCTCTGCTGTCAATAAATCATTTTATTCATAAATAAATTATTAATATCATCCTCTGAAATAAAGCGTAAACATATGACAATAAAAAAAACGCACATTTAGTACATGGTTAAACTCTATCGTTTTTAAACTATTTAAACGACGCAAATTGAACTTCTTTTCGGGAATCCGACTTGTTATCTTCTACCAATCAAGTTCAGAGTCATATCTGTTTCTGGAAATGCAAATATATTTGGGGAATAAATCACCAGTCACCCTTTCATCGCGCGATGTGTGATGATCTCTCACGCACACTATCGGAAACATATTTACAAAACACTTTTTCGTTTTCACCTTTGTGTGCATTAACAACAGAAGCAATCTGTCGCGTGATCGAACTGAATTTCCTCTTTCTTATTTTTCCTTGAGTCTCCAAATGCATCTCTTCTTGATTTGTTTACAATGAGTCTCTGAGGAATTTGAAAACTACACTCTGATTCTCCAACACCATTCTTCTCTCTTTACATAAAGATATCGCTTTACTTGCTGAAATATTCTTGTCCTTGTTTCAACTAGAGGAACTATTGGACATTTTCCCAAAGGTCATAATTTTTTCCCCCTCTTATCTCATACTCTGATATGTGCCTAAAAGGTCTGTTTGCATTGTTCCCTCTTCAACCCGACAACACTCTTAACTTTTAAGAAGGGATTGGAGAAATGCTTTCAATGCGTGTGTGGCGCTGAAATAAATTCGTTTTCCCTCAAAGTCGGTGTTACACTGCAGATTCATTTTGTTATTTCAGGAATATATTTTCCCAATTATATTTTTTCGAAGTGCTTTTGTATTATTAAAGTTTAATAACTGCAGCAAATACTGAAATGTAGGGAATTCATACATTGAAGTCTCTCATTGATACTGATTTGTAAGAGACGAATATTTTTGTCTGTACTAGAGAGAAACAATTTTTTTTGTCTCTAGGGTGCACAAGCAAGCATGAAATAAATAGAACTAGAGCTGTTTATCAGCCGGGGCACAGCGAAAAATAAATGTTTAAAAAACATCAGCATTATTTTTATACTTACACACTGTTGTCCAAAAGGTAAGCATTGTTGGCAAAGTCTAATATATAAAGAAGAACGTTTGTGCGTTTGTTCGTCCGCTTATGCACTCTATTTATCCCCAGAAGAATTGAAGGCACCAAATTTTGCAGGAAGGTTCCCTTTACCCAAGGGAAGGGTTGTTGGGTTGTTTTACCTCTGAGCGGCACTTTTTTGCACACCATGGGCTAAATGGCCAGGTCACAAGGACCCCGAAGAGAAGGTTGGGGGAGGGGACCCACTGGAACAGCTGTTGGGAGACAGATGGTAGCCTCCCGTCAAGGCCATCCAGCGTGTTCTTTAACGTGCACAGGGTATGGCTCTCACGCACACGGGACCACGGCTTAAACACCCATCCGACGGACGGCGACCTTTCCAACCCATCGGTGTCCCCTACTGACCGTGGGCAGGGCGGGGAATTTTGCGGAGATAAATCTCAACGCTGACCCAGCTGGGACTCGAACCTGGGAACTACAGATTACGAGCCTGGCGCGCTACCGACTGAGCCACCCCCGCTCCTCCGCTCAAAGGTAAAACAATCCAAATCAATCCCCAACTGGTAGCCAGGAGGGGTGTGAACGATGGTCCCAGTGTGAGTCACCAAGAAGAGCGGTGGGGAGATTCAAAATAAACAAGAAAGAAGAGTGTTGCTTACGAACAGAGAAGTCAGGTTTGCTTGGCACCCTCAAGGTGACATAGCTCTTTCTCGAGAAAACTGAAGGAGCAAGGTTCTGTTAATATGCTTTGATAATATTTCGTATGCTTTGAGAATAATGCACCTAGCGTGATTGCACACAATACAACGGCCGCAGCGTACTATACTTAGTTAAATACAAAAATCGGTGAGTAGTGTCTCGAATTGTTAGGTTGTTTTACCTGTTTATAGTTCTGTGTGAACCAGGTTATGTAGACAGGGATTAGGATATCCTCTCGCTGAGCTTTGAGGTCTGTAAAGCGATTTCTGTACAGGTTGGATTGAGTTGTTTTACCTCTGAGCGGCACTTTTTTGCACACCATGGGCTAAATGGCCAGGTCACATGGACCCCGAAGGCTCAGAGAAGGTTGGGGGAGGGGACCCAGTGGAACAGCTGTTGGGAGATAGATGGTAGCCTCCCGTCAAGGCCATCCAGCGTGTTCTTGAACGTGCACAGGGTATGGCTCTCCCACACACGGGGCCACGGCTTAACGTCCCATCCGACGGACGGCGGCCTTTCCAAGCCCATCGGTGTCTCCTACTGACCGTGGGCAGGGTGGGGAATTTTGCGGAGATAAATCTCAACGCTGACCCAGCTGGGACTCGAACCAGGGAACTACAGATTACGAGCCTGGCGCGCTACCGACTGAGCCACCCCCGCCCCTTTCTGTACAGGAAAGTTTAGATTTCCACTTCATTAAATGAATGCCTGCAAAAGCAAAACAGCCTTCAAGTTACATTAAGCTGATTGGATAAAGTCTCCAAGGAACACCAATAAAGCCATTTCATTCAACGAAGTGTTGAGCACAGTTAAGGCCCACATATTCGAGCACATTCCCATATGAAAATTCATGTGTGGAATGTAAATAAATACTGTGTCGTTCTCAGCTTAATGCACTGGGCATTAATTTCTTTCAGCGAAGGCACTGAACGTCTGAAGCACACTTAAGCACAGGCGTAAAAACTCGCGAATCTGTGATTTCATCCATAATAACTGGTGAAGATTCATTAATTGGAGTAATTAATTAGGAGCGAAATTAAAACGAAGTTCGGGAGTGGACCACCACTCGTCTCTGGCATGACATCTGGGGCAATCGAGACAGATTTGTTTTGATGTGTCGAAGATAATTTCCAGTGATTCTGTGAACTGTGCTAGAAAAAAACTGTAGAAGTTCAGAAGAAAATTTCTAGTGATTTTGTGAACAAAAAGGTGCAAGCAGTTCAGAGGACTGGGCCTCATTCAGGTAAGGTCGGGGCGGGGGTGGCTCAGTCGGTAGCACGCCAGGCTCGTAATCTGTAGTTCCCAGGTTCGATCCCAGCCGGGTCAGCGTTGAGATTTATCTCCGCAAAATTCCCCCACTGTCGGTAGGGGACACCGATGGGCTTGGAAAGGACGCCGTTTGACGGATTTGACGTTAAGCCGTGGCCCCGTGTGCGGCAGAGCCACACGCTGCACACGTTAAAGAACACGCTGGATGGCCTTGACGGGAGGCTACCATCTGTCTCCCAACAGCTGTTCTAGTGGGTCCCCTCCCCCAACCTTCTCTGAGCCTTCGGGGTCCTTGGGTTGTTGTGTTGTTTTACCTCTGAGCGGCACTTTTTTGCACACCATGGGCTAAATGGCCAGGTCACATGGACCCCGAATACTCAGAAAAGGTTGGGGGAGGGGACCCACTGGAACAGCTGTTGGGAGACAGATGGTAGCCTCCCGTCAAGGCCATCCAGCGTGTTCTTTAACGTGCACAGGGTATGGCTCTCCCGCACACGGGGCCACGGCTTAACGTCCCATCCGACGGACGGCGGCCTTTCCAAGACCATCGGTGTTCCCTACTGACCGTGGGCAGGGCGGGGAATTTTGTGGAGATAAATCTCAACGCTGACCCAGCTGGGACTCGAACCTGGGAACTACAGATTACGAACCTGGCGCGCTACCGACTGAGCCACCCCCGCCTCGGGGTCCTTGTGACCTGGCCATTTAGCCCATGGTGTGCAAAAAAGTGCCCCTCAGAGGTAAAACAACCCAACTCCAGCAGTACCATAATTTTACTGACATTAACAAAACTATAATAAAAAGTAAGAAAAATTGTAAAAATATTCAGGGAATCCCCTCTCAAGAATGAAATTCTTCAAAACTATGTGAAAGCACGACATGGTTGCGAAAAGATGTTAATTTTAGATTCGAAAACTTTTTGGGATAGTTTATTGGGTACGATTGAGAGATTTTTAGAAACAAGAGCAGCAGTTTCTAAAGCATTAATAGGTATTAGAGAAAAGTAAAGTTTAACAAATGAAGAATTTTGTGTCCTGCAAAAAATTGTTCCAACCCTGCAGCCAGTAGAAATTGGTGCGGAGAAATTATGCAGCCATGATGCAACTCTGTTAACTGCTGAAGGAGCTTTCAATGTTAATGAGTTACAACAACAAAAGTCAGAATTCGCCAAGAAGACGAAAAACTCTCTTATAAAACGGATTAATGAGAGAAGGAATACGACTGTGGTCGGCCTGCTTCAGTATTTAAATACTGGGGGAAATTCTGTGAAATCCGCAGTGACTCCTGGTCTCTCTCATCGGGGGCGGGGGTGGCTCAGTCGGTAGCGCGCCAGGCTCGTAATCTGTTCCCAGGTTCGAGTCCCAGCTGGGTCAACGTTGAGAGTTCCCAGGTTCGAGTCCCAGCTGGGTCAGCGTTGAGATTTATCTCCGAAAAATTCCTCGCCCTGCCCACGGTCAGTAGGGGACACCGATGGGCTTGGAAAGGCCGCCGTCCGTCGGATGGGACGTTAAGCCGTGGCCCCGTGTGCGGGAGAGCCATACCCTGTGCACGTTAAAGAACACGCTGGATGGCCTTGACGGGAGGCTACCATCTGTCTCCTAACAGCTGTTTCAGTGGGTCCCCTCCCCCAACCTTCTCTGAGCCTTCGGGGTCCATGTGACCTGGCCATTTAGCCCATGGTGTGCAAAAAAGTGCCGCTCAGAGGTAAAACAACCCAACACAACCCAAAGCCTCTCTCATCGTTACCAAACAAAGAATCATTATCTGAATTTGCTAAGATGACATTGATTAGACTTTTCAACGAAGACGAATCTAGTCCCAACTCTTCACAATCAGCAGATTGTATTCTTCATTTGTTAAACTTTACTTTTCTCTAATACCTACCTATCTATTTCTTTCTTTATCTTATCTTTCACAAAGCATCGTCAAGTAATCTTTAACTTTCACAGCTCTACATAGCACTTTCATTTGAATCTGGTGCTCTAATCGCGTCTAGAAGGGGGCCCATACAGAATCGGATTTGTTCGTTTTGAGAGCAAAATTACTCTTATAGAAACCTGTAGCATATAAAAGATATCTCTCTACTGTCAGTCCTACTTGACTCAAAATGTAGTATTGTCAAAGTAGTGGTGTACGCGAAACTTCCACTGGAAGACGGTTTGTGTGCTCGATTCTCTTGAATAAATAATGATTAAATCAGCTGTTAAAATTTGTCACATACCAGTTTGGTATCCGAGAAAAATGAAGAAGATATTTTTGATCACCCATCGAAATCGATACGGAGGAGAAGTCCATCAGAAGGATCTATGACAGTGCCTAGGGCCTACGAGGACCTTAATCCGACCATGTTCCCCATCCTTGGATACGCCACTGTGCCAAGTATTAGCAAAGAACATAGCCAGAGATATGACTTAGTTCACTAATATTTATGCTATGGGACATTTAGAAGAAGGGGCCGGAAATCTTCCGGGGAAACCAAGGCATCTTTAATCTGCACCTGACCTAAATATCTTAGAATTATTTTTCTTAAACATGGTTATGAAAATATTTGCCTGGAATTCTGGATCTTTTTCTGTAGACTAATTTGAATAACTAAACTTTTATTCAATATTTTTGGTGACAATTTAATAATCTTCATTTATTTTCTGTGTCAAAACAAGCTCACTTTTAGGTAAAGTATTTAAAGTTCCCAAAAGGAATTCAAGAACAAAAATTTCCAACCCCATGTGTTTATTTTAATAAAATTATTTCAATTAAAATAAATTGAATGAGTAGGCCAAGATGCTAAATAATTTATACCACAAAACTTTAAATAAAATTCCAATGCAAATTTCAAAGCAAGTTTGGTTGAAATGGATAATGCTTCTTATTTGTTTCTTTAGGCAATAGATGGCGACACATGCTATAACTATCGAAGTACATTCTCTAATAGGTACGTATTTAATTCACTTTTACATTACATTCAAAATCTTAGGCAGATATGCGGCACAAAAACGAACATCTGGCAAGAAAGTAGCGTTTACGTTCGTAATGTATTCCGCAGAGTTATATAAAAAGAAAAATAAAGCTGATTTATCAAATATGTGTTTACGCGTTTACGCTTGCTTTTTTTTTCTGCTTTGATATTCAAAGATTTACTGTTGCCATGCCGAAAATTAAAAAATACCGAAATTCTCCAACGCAGAAAATGAATGACAACGCAGGCAACGTGTAACGGAAATATGTATTTCTAATGAGTTGGAAATAATACTACATTCTTAAGGAAGCAAGAAATTATCTTGATTAAAAACAAAAGTATACATTTTTAATGAGTACTCTGAATTGGCAAACTCGTTTAGTTTCGCATCTAAAAATGTTTCGTCAAAATAAATTGGATAAATTGAGCCAAATTCAGTGTATTGATTATTAAAAAAATAATAATAAATACCCCCTCAAGCAGCTGCTTACGAGTCACAAATTCTTTTGCAATGAGCCGTGGATTGGATAGGTCTTCTTTAAAGCCTAGGTTAAAGCGAATTTAGTCTGTGTTTTTTCGGTAGGCTCTTAAATTAAAAAGAAATTGCTATTGGCGTTTTTTCTTCTATTATTATACAAAAAGACCCGTAGTTTGCAAGGCGAGATTAAGCAATACCTAAAAAAAGCTATTTAAAAACCCAGGAATTAAGATGGATATACACACAATGGAATCTATGTATTTCTTGTCGTTAAATATACCCCCTCAAGCAGCTGCTTGCTACAGAGGTATGGTAGGAACCTGTCAGTTTATATATCATAGTAGAATGTCTGTGAGATTGGCAGGTTCTCAGCAGAAAATCAACACAAGCATCTAGGCATTACTCGGGGCTTGAACCCATGTCCCTTAGATCAGTAGCCAAGCGCGCTGGGATAACAAAAAATCTAGGTTTTGAAATCTGGTTGTATTACAGATACGGAGTTGAAGTTTTAATGCAATAAATATCCTGGCTATTGATCAAAGGGATCTGGGTTCGAGCCCTGGATAAGGTATGGGTGTCTGGAACTCTGGAACTAGGGGAAAGGCCTCCTTCCTCGTTTCCTCCTATTTCGAGCCCTGCCTATAACAGAACCCGAGTTCGGGTTTAAAATCACTGTTATTTTCCCATTTAACTGGGGGGGGGGTTGAAATTTAAATAAATAAATAATAAAATAAATACCCCCTCAAGCAGCTGCTTGCCACAGAGGTCTGACAGGAGCCTGTCAGTTTATATGCCACAGTAGAAGGTCTGAGAGGATGGCAGGACCTCAGCAGAAAAACGACACATACATCCATGCCTTACCCGGGGCTCGAACCCAGGTCCCTTAGATCACTAATAAATAAAAATACCCCCCTCAAGCAGCTGCTTGCCACAGAGGTCTGACAGGAACCTGTCAGTTTATATGCCACAGAGAAGATCTGTGAGGAGGGCGAGACCTCACCAGAAGGGGCGGGGGTGGCTCAGCCGGTAGCGCGCCAGGCTCGTAATCTGTAGTTCCCAGGTTCGAGTCCCAGCTGGGTCAGCGTTGAGATTTATTTCCGCAAAATTCCCCCGCCCTGCCCACGGTCAGTAGGGGACACCGATGGGCTTACAAAGGCCGCCGTCCGTCGGATGGGACGTTAAGCCGTGGCCCCATGTGCGGGAGAGCCATACCGTGTGCACGTTAAAGAACACGCTGGATGGCCTTGACGGGAGGCTACCATCTGTCTCCCAACAGTTGTTCCAGTGGGTCCCCTCCCCCAACCTTCTCTGAGCCTTCGGGGTCCATGTGACCTGGCCATTTAGCCCATGGTGTGCAAAAAAGTGCCGCTCAGAGGTAAAACAATCCAATCCTCACCAGAAAGACAATACAGACACCCATGCCTTATCCAGGGCTCGAACCCAGATCCTTTGGTCAATAGCCAGGAAATGTATTACATTAAAACTTCAACTCCCTACCTGTAATACAACCAGATTTCAAAACCTAGAACTACTTTTTTCTTCATTCTTTTTTACTTCGACATTTCGAATTTTCAGTTTCCCACCGTCGACATCAACGAAGTTGTACACTGGCATTTCGAAAAAAAAAAAAGATAAGTAGAACTGAGGGAAGAGCACGGAACATTGTTCTGACCTATTTCAGTTCAATTTAGACACTTCCCCCAACCTAATCTCCCACAGATTTATTTTTTTCCTAGATCAGAGCTAACACGGAAGTAATTGAAAAATCGCTGCACAATTGAATAATAATGTTATTTATTTACTAATAATACGAAAATAATAAAAAGGCGGTAGATGAGCACAAAAGGTGCTTCCGCTATTTTACCCGTGATTAATCGAAAGCCAAAAAAACTTTAAGATCCTAAGAAACTACTAGTCAATAATTGCGGGGACAAGAAATACCATTTGGTGCAGTCGCTCAAAAAAATATCCGAACACTATGGTTGATTACAGAATTCAGAAAAAATATCTGGCAACAATTTTTTTAGAAATTGTTGCCAGATATTTTTTCTGAATTCTGTAATCAACCATAGTGTTCGGATATTTTTTTAATATATATATAATGCGTATGAATATATAATGCAATGAATATGGAGCGTGTGCAGTTACCGTTCACAGCAAACTGGAGCGGTTGCGGTTAATGTTCACAGCACATTGGATCGTGTGAGCTCACAAAGACCTAGATCGTGTGGGCTCACTCACAGAAATATTGAGCGTGTGCAGTTACCGTTCACAGCAAACTGGAGCGTGTACAGTTGCTGTACACGCTCCAGATATTTTTCCTGAATTCTGTAATCACGTGACACGAAGGTTGCCAGATCACTAATCTCTAAAAATAATCGTTGCCGGATATTTTTTCTGAATTCTGTAATCAACCATAGTGTTCGGATATTTTTTTGAGCGACTGTACGCGTGTTAACTTCACGTTTACTTTTCTATTTGCAAATTCACTTTTTTTTTAATTTGTTTTGATTATTTTTTTATTTGAAACCAACGAAACAGGATATCAGACTACGGCTAATGGTCCGTACAGAACACCTATCATTGCAGGGTACTCTGGTTGCTTGTCGCACTGGGAGATGTTCACACTTCCCCCTAATGGTACAGTCGAAACACTAAATACAAAAAAAAGGGAACTAAAAGGTGAACAATGGAAAACAAAGGAAGAATTCCGTTTGCAACCTAGCAAAGTGGTATTTTTAAACTAATGATTTATTTTCTTTGAAGAGGTATTCTAAAAGAGTTAATGACATCTTTGAGATAAGTAATGGAGACAATACAGTAGCTCTTTGAATCTCCTTCCCGCACCCCAACCCTCCTTAAAAATTTTAGTATCAATAGGTCAGGAACAGATCTAGAGGGGGAGAGTTTAAGCTTCTTCCCCAGAGCTCCTTAAGTTTTTTAGTATCAAAGGCAGGAACAGATCTAGAGGGAGAAGGGTTTAAGCCCCCTTTTCCCATCACTCCTTAAGGAATTTTTCCAATATTCAAAGGCAGGGATCGATCTAGAGGGCGAAGGGGTTCAGTCCCCTTTCCCCATCCGTAGAGCATTTCAATAATCAATACACAGACGAAAGCAATTAGAAAAAATTTTGGGGTGTAAATAGAGTTGGGTTGTGTTGTTTTACCTCTGAGCGGCACTTTTTTGCACACCATGGGCTAAATGGCCAGGTCACATGGACCCCGAAGGCTCA
The DNA here is from genome assembly GCA_038380435.1 of Ryuthela nishihirai. Lineage (NCBI taxonomy): Eukaryota > Metazoa > Arthropoda > Arachnida > Araneae > Heptathelidae > Ryuthela > Ryuthela nishihirai. Next base: position 67,565,190 of record JAWZYU010000021.1, on the reverse strand, counting down.
GAGAAGGTTGGGGGAGGTGACCCACTGGAACAGCTGTTGGGAGACAGATGGTAGCCTCCCGTCAAGGCCATCCAGCGTGTTCTTTAACGTGCACAGGGTATGGCTCTCCCAAACACGGGGTCACGGCTTAACGTCCCATCCGACGGACGGCGGTCTTTCCAAGCCCATCGGTGTCCCCTACTGACCGTGGGCAGGGCGGGGAATTTTGCGGAGATAAATCTCAACGCTGACCCAGCTGGGACTCGAACCTGGGAACTACAGATTACGAGCCTGGCGCGCTACCGACTGAGCCACCCCCGCCCCAGTGTGAATAGAAATCAGACATCTTCAATGAAATATTTAATATTGAAAAATCAAAGAAATCGAAAGTTTTCCAATTTTTCGAAAGTTTGTCCAACAAATCGAAAGTTGTAATCAACCAATAAAAAGTATTCCCAGTTAGTATACCAAAATAAGGTATTCCCAGTTAGTTCAAAGTTCTCGTCTTCCGTGCTTTGGAAAATTTTGCAAATCCTCTTTCGGAATGCTTTTTAAGTGCTCTGTCGTATACCTCTTTCAGGGTATCCGACAGAGGGGTATTCAACGAGGGTGATTCATTTTTTCGTCGTTCGCCATCGACGAAACGTGGTGACGAGAGTACGAATCGGAACTGTAATGCTAGTCTAACGAAATGGAGCCATCCATTTCGTTAGATTGGATCCACGCGTTCACACAATGATTGTCGCTTACGACATTGGTTGTGATCTCAACCATGCCGTGCCTTCGCCAAATTGTGAACGCGTAGCACTGCCGACGGTTTATTATGCGTCATCTGCTTCCGACCAAAAGTTTCGATATTTCTTCAATGGGGATACACAACTTCTCATTCACGACAATGTCCGTTGTCGTGTGGCCCAACCTGTGAAGGAGCTTTTGGCAACCTTAGAATATCCGCCATACTCCCCAGGCATAAGCCCTTGCGACTTTGACCTGTTTCTTAATGTGAAGGAACCACTCCGTGGACAATTCCGCAGTCTGACTGAAGTGTTGCGAGACATTCGTCTTGGGTTGAGTTGTTTTACCACTGAGCGGTAGGGGCGGGAGTGGCTCAGTAGGTAGCGCGCCAGGCTCGTAATCTGTAGTTCCCAGGTTCGAGTCCCAGCTCGGTCAGCGTTGAGATTTATCTCCGCAAATTTCCCCCACCCTGTCCACGGTCAGTAGGGGACACCGATGGTCTTGGAAAGGCCGCCGTCCGTCGGATGGAACGTTAAGCCGTGGCCTCGTGTGCGGGAGAGCCATACCCTGTGCACGTTAAAGAACACGCTGGATGGCCTTGACGGGAGACTACCATCTGTCTCCCAACAGCTGCTCCAGTGCGTCCCCTCCCCCAACCTTCCTGAGCCTTCGGGGTCCATGTGACCTGGCCATTTAGACCATGGTGTGCAAAAAAGTGCCGCTCAGAGGTAAAACAACCCAATCCATTACACTCAGTGCAAACCGTATGAACTTCAAACTCTAACACCGAAAGTTTCCTATTTCTAGCATAAATATGTTGTTTGCAATATTCTCTTAAAATTTTTCTATTTTAATTTTTTTAACCATTAGAGAGCGCTTCTAGATCCATTGGGAGATTCTAAAAAATGCAAATCGTAATATTCATCCTATTGAATCGAAAGTATTTTTTAATTTATCTCTAAAAACAAAAAAATTTGAATGTCTACAGACAGACGACAATGTTAAAATATCAGCTAGTTTTGAAGAAAAAAAGGAGCAAAAAATATACATATTTTAAAATTTTTTTATATGATTTCTGCTAACCCCTTCTCTTCTGTCGAACGGTTGGATTGAGTTGTTTTACCTCTAAGCGATACTTTTTTTGCACACCATTGGCTAAACGGCCAGGTCACAAGGCCCCCGAATCGGTGTACCCTACTGACCGTGGGTAGGGCGGGGAGTTTTGCGGAGATGTTTCAACACTGACCCAGCTGCGACTAGAACTTGGGTTGTTTTACCTCTGAACGGCACTTTTTTGCACACCATGGGCTAAATGGCCAGGTCACATGGACTCCGAAGGCTCAGAGAAGGTTGGGGGAGGGGACCCACTGGAACAGCTGTTGGGAGACAGAGGGTAGTCTCCCGTCAAGGCCATCCAGCGTGTTCTTTAACGTGCACAGGGTATGGCTCTCCCGCACACGGAGCCACGGCTTAACCGAGTTCCCATCCGACGGACGGCTGCATTTCCAAGCCCATCGGTGTCCCCTACTGACCGTGGGCAGGGCGGGGAATTTTGCGGAGATAAATCTCAACGCTGACCCAGCTGGGACTCGAACCTGGGAACTACAGATTACGAGCCTGGCGCGCTACCGACTGAGCCACCCCCGCCCCCTAGAACCTGGGAACTGCATATAACGAGCCTGGCGCGCTACTGACTGATCCACCCCCCACCCGCTGATGTCGATGAAAAACAAAAAGACACCATCGATGGGCGTGAAAAGATCGTCATCCGTCATATGGACGTCAAGCCCAAGTGCAGTTCAGTCGCTAAAAAAAATATTAGAAAAAAAAATTCAGAAAAAATATCTGGCAACGATTTTTTTTACAAATTAGTGATCTGGCAATCCGACACGAAGGTTGCCGGATCACTAATTTCTAAAAAAAATCGTTGCCAGATTTTTTTATGAATTCTGTAATCAACCATAGTGTTCGGATACTTTTTTAGCGACTGCAGGTGGTCATATAATTTTGATACTAGATCGTGTGGGCTCACTCACGGAAATATTGAGCGTGTTCAGTTATCGTTCACAGCAAACTGGAGCGTGTGCAGTAACTGCACACGCTCCAGTTTGCTGTGAACGGTAACTGGAGCGTGTACAGTTGCTGTACAGTCGCTCAAAAAAGTATCCGAACACTATGGTTGATTACAGAATTCAGAAAAAATATCTGACAACTGTTTTTATAAATTAGTGATCTGGCAACCTTTGTGCCACCTGACACGAAGGTTGCCAGATCACTAATTTATAAAAAAATTGTTGCTAGCTATTTTTTTTTTATTCTGTAATCAACCATAGTGTTCGGATACTTTTTTGAGCGACTGTACACACTCCAGATATTTTTCCTGAATTCTGTAATCACGTAACACGAAGGTTGCCAGATCACTAATCTCTAAAAATAATCGTTGCCGGATATTTTTTATGAATTCTGTAATCAACCATAGTGTTCGGATATTTTTTGAGCGATTGTACAGCCAAAAAATGCGCAGCTTAGAGAACACATTGGGTGGTCTTTAGGAGAGGCTTCCATCTGTTCGTAACAACTATCCAGGGGATGCTCTCCCGAACTCTGAGCCTTTGGAGTCTTTGTGACCTGGTCTTTTACCTTTATTATTAGAATAAAGGTTAAGTACTTTGATAAACAAAAAAAGGGTTTCCAACCCTAATCAGAACTTTTCATGTTTTCCAATATTCAAAATTCTCAATTCTTCCTTGAAATTGTAACATCTCTTCTTATGCTTTCGATGCCATTCCTTTTTTCTAAAAATAAAATAATCTTGAAAGAGTTTAATAAAAAGCTTCGTTTAATTGCGACATTCTAATGTAAACACATCTGAGATTTTCTTATATTTCTTCATTAAACGATACAACCATATTTTTCTCAGTTCCCACTTCCTCATCCCATATATCTAAGCTCTTTCTCGTCTTTCTACGCTGCCAATTCTTTTCGTATTCATTGCCGCAATCCTGCGTTCGCCCCAGACGTGATCGTTGTCCCAACTACCTCTTCGAGATGTTTGAAGTTGTCAACAAGATGGACTCACTTGTCTGGTTTGGGTGGTCCACCATCGTCACCCTATAGGAGGAAAGGTTTAACATCGGAATCCACTGACGCGAGAGCAGCGGGACTCAGCTCCTTGTTGATGCTGTGCTAAGCAGAAAGGTCACGAGCTGTTGAACAAATTATTAGCATGTGAATGAACGCGTTATTTCATTTCTGTTTGATGCAAAAGGGGAATGTCTGTTACTAACTTACTTTTTTTTTCGTGAGTTGTGACTGTAACTGTAATTTTCTTTTGTGTGTTGTATAATATAAAAGATATGCAAATAACTACAGAAGGTTAGGGAGGTTTTGTTTATTCCTGAGAACTTTTTCTTTAAAGAATGGATTAAAGGTCACAAGGATACCAAGGCTCAGAACAAGGTGGGTTAAGCCGCCGTTGGGCATTTGTAAGGGTAAATGAGAACTTACGGCCACGGCCATTTAACGAACCATTATCTGTGTAAAAAAGCCATTCAGTATGCGAAAGAGTCATTCTATTGTAAAAGGAGAATTCAATTTGTAAACGAATCGGTGTAAGAAGAAGGCATTCGGTGTGGGAAAGAGTCATTTCATGGGTAAAAAAACTTCCATGATGAGGTTCCATGATTCCCGATTCGGGGTGTGACCGTTAAGAACTAGAGATGAGGTCCCCGAATCACTAGTGATTCGGGTTTTAACGTCCTCTCCAGTTTTTAACTGTTTCCACAATTTTTTACTTTGCATTAAAGAGCATTCAAACGAATTGGAAATGTGGACAAAGATGACTTCCTGCACAAGTTGTGAGCGATTTGTTGCCCTTTAGTGATCGAAAACCAAGCTGTTCTTTTCATTTGTCTCCGTCCATCCTTGATTGGATTGGGTTGGGTTGTTTTACCTCTGAGCTGCACTTTTTTGCAACCATGGGCTAAATGGCCAGGTCACAAGGACCCGAAGGCTCAGAGAAGGTTGGGGGAGGGGACCCACTGGAACAGCTGTTGGGAGACAGATGGTAGACTCCTGTCAAGGCCATCAAGTGTGTTCTTTAACGTGCAAAGAGTATAGCTCTCCCGCACACGGGGCCAAGGCTTAAAGTCCCATTTGACGGGCGGTGGTTTTTCTAAGCCCATCGGTGACCCCTACTGACCGTGGGCAGGGCGGGGAGTTTTGCAGAGATAAATCTCAACGCTGACCCAGCTGGGACTCGAACCTGGGAAATGCAGATTACGAACTAAATACTGAACGAATATTGTTGAAAATCGAGATATTGATTTATTTGATTGAGATATTTATCTGCAATCACATTTTTCAAAGTAAAAACACTTATTTTAGAAGTTATAGAGCTTTGACGTTAGCTTCCCATTGACTTAACATAGGAATTTTCCTTAATTTATGGAATTATGGAAACCATATTGTGTATGTGTTTCGTGAAGACCATAATGAGAAAATAGATAGGATTGAAGATGACTGAGATACAGAGCATTACATGAGCAAAAAAAAGAGCGTGATCATTTTAGTGTTTTAATGAAAGAGAAGACTTTAAAAAATCAAAAGTTGTTAAAAAAAAAACGTTCAAAAAACTGATATTATAATCAAAATAAATTATTTGTTTACTTTCTAATTCTTTTTTGCACTTACGAGAAAAGTTAGAAAGTTAAATTATGTTCGAGCCTGATGTAATTTGTGCTATGTCGAGCTGGAATCTCTAGAAAGACGATCCATAACCGTTTCTGCTACTGTCTGTGTAGTTACTTTAAAGTTGTGCAGATGGAATTCATCATGAGTCATAGGAAATGGTATGAAGTAACAAAAAAATCGATCTGTAATTGTTATAACATTTATCTTCTGCCCGATAATCATCTGAATTTATTTAGTTCGTTGCACAACAAACCCATCAGATTCCTTTGCATTGCTTAAAATTGCCAAATATTCCTCTTCCCATTCGACTGAAACGACGCATCTGCAAACGCCGCATTGCACGTGAGCATCACTATTGCCAGATCCAACAGTAGCGCACGCTGTGCACATATATGTTCTCTGTGAAGCAAGAGGGAGACCCAAAGGTCAACACTGGTCCGTTAGTTCTGCTCTACTAACCAAACATGCGTACACAGGTAGCTCGCTTCTGACAGCAACAGGTCTGATCTCCTTGTGCTCAGACACTTACTGTGGAATGGGGAAATAAATTGAAGGGATACCGTTTCCCAGCGCTCAAAGAAAACCGATCACAAAAAATATCAGCTGTGTGGCACTTGGTTGAATGGTGGAACACTGATAACTATTTGAGATGACTACTGCAGAATAATAAATAATAATAATCTTTATTTTATTCCGCCAGTCAATACAATATACATTTACATAGCATAAGTATCTAATAACAATTAATATATACATGAGAAAAATTGAGAAGTGAAATAGCTGAGAAATATCAATTGCATCAGAAAAGGTAAATAACAATCATATTAAATATTGGTGTTTCATAGGAAAGGCGAAACAAAAAAGGAGAGCATAGTAAGCTGACGCTTATTTTTAGTTAATGCTCCCTATTTCCTTTAGTTCAATTATGACAACAATAAAGTATACAATAATTCAAATAGTACAATAATTCAATAGTATAAAAGGTCAAATGGTTATGAGACATATTACACTGATACATAGAAGAAGGTTTCATTGCTTTGTAAGAAGAAACGTTCTACATTTGATTTTAAATAATTTTAAAGATTTTGCATTTTTAACATCGTCAGGAAATTCAGACCAAATTTTTACTGCATTGTATTTGATAGATCTCTACCCAATTGACAATCGACACATAGGTATACTCAGATCCTCTCTATGACGTGTTTCATAATTATGAAAATTCGAAAGACTCTGAAAATAGTCTTTAAATCTATCCAATTTAATCAATCTCATTGTAATCGAATACACAAAGTTTCCTGATATCAGTTTGTAATTATTATAGACATTAAGAATTTTAACCTCAGAAAATAAATGTGCCACGGGATCATAATATCTTTTACCAACAATATATCTAACAATTCTTTTCTGAAGACGATATGTAGCATTCAGATTATGGTCAAAAGTATTACCCCAGACTAAAATTCCATATGTTATATAAGAATAAATGAAAGAGTAGTATAAATTTGTCAAAATTTGTTTGTTAACCAGATGACGTATTTTACCAATCATACCAATATTCCTCGACAGAGTGATTCTCAGCGGCTTTACGTGAAATGACCAGTTCAGATTTTCATCGATCCATATTCCTAAGAATTTATATTCAGTGCATCTATTTAGCTTAATTTCATTAATCTTCACATCGAAACATTTCTCATCGATATTTTTGTTTTTATTTTTATAAATCATGTGTTTGGATTTCTTGACATTTATTAATAAATTGTTATGTCTGCACCATTCAGATATAATATAATATTTAGAGAGTAGTTAACACTGCTAATCAGGCTTGCAGAATCTTGGTTGAAATCGATAACACTTGTATCATCAGCATATAATAACATCTTTGAATTAATGTGTAAGTTTGCTAATTCGTTAATGTAAAGTAGGAAAAGGATCGGACCAAGAATCGAACCTTGAGGCACACCTCTGTAAATAAAATATTCATCTGATATACTACCATTTACTTCTACAAGAGCTTTCCTCTGAAATAAGTAGCTTCTTAACCAGTTATTTATTTTACCTCTCAGGCCATAAAATTCAATTTTCTTTAACAAAATTTCGTGGTTAATACTGTCAAATGCTTTCATAAAATCAAGATATACAGCTAATCCTATGTGACCTGCATCCAAATGATTAACAATATGCTCATATAAATCTGCAATGGCTGTCTGAGTAGATTTTTTATTTTGAAAACCATATTGTTGTTGTGTGATAATTTTCATATTATCTAGGAATTTAGTAATACGTGTACAAATTAGCTTTTCAAAGATTTTCGAGAAGATTGGCAAAATTGAAATAGGTCTGTAGTTTTCTAAATTTTCTTTATCCCCTGATTTATGTATGGGAAGAATTCTGGCAATTTTCAGTTTATCCGGGAATACTTCGTTTATTATTGATAAATTAAATATATAGCACAAAAGTTCTTTTATTGTATGTATAACCTTTTTAATTACATTAATATTTATGTCATTTATACCTGGTGACTTATCAGCTCCTAGATCATTCACTATGTTACTAAACTCTTGAGTAACAATTGGCATGACATAAAATGTCTGGTCTATGCACTCAATTTGATATTTATATTTGCCATGAATTTTTTCAGTTTGGTTCAGTATCAATTCGTTAACGGTATCATGAAAATAGCTATTAAAGGCATTGGACTTTGCATAGTCATCAGCAATAATTGCATCATCAGAAGAAATGTCTCCTACTATTGACTTACATTTATTTCTACCCAAAACATCGTTGAGATATTTCCATTTCTGTTTAGAATTTTTGCTAGAATCAAATCTACTGTGATAATAGGCGTTCTTTGTTTGCCTGATTTGGGCAGTAACGAAATTACGAAATTCTTTATATGCAGAACTGCCATCCTTTAAATAGGTTTCTTTTGCTTTTTTGTATAAATTATCTCTTTTAGTTATTAATTTTTTCAGATCTTTCGTCATCCAAGGAGCATATTTATTTGGCCTTTGGAACTTCTTAATACCCGTGGGCAAATATTTATTATAGTTATTTATAAAAATATTTATGAAATAATTATATGCTTCATTTACATCGCTGATTAAGTAAAGGAACTGCCAATCAATACGATTTAATTTATATTGCAATTGCAGAATATTATTATCATTGATTTTTCTATATCTATAATTGCTAGGTAGCATTTGAAAATTTGTCCTTTGGACCAGAAAAAATGTGGGGAAATGATCTGTAATTTTTGACATCAGAACTCCATTTTGGCAATCTACATTCGAAATTCCATAATCAATTGTCGTAGAACTTTGATTTCCAACTTAGTTGGTAATCCACTGTTTAAAACAAAACAATCATATGAATTAACCAGGTCTATTAAATTTAATACATTTTTATCTTGGTTCATAATATCAAGGTTATAGTCACCCATTAATATAAAGATCGATTTCAGTTTAAGTAATGAGTTTAAAACAAATTCTAGATAGATTTGGCGATTAGTGGGCGTAACACGCGCAGCAGGACGATGGAAAATCATTTCTAACTATGGGTGAAAAAAAAAAGGGGTAATCGGAACAGATATAATGAAATTAGAGACATTCCCTACAAATAGGCACTTATTAAAAGATGTGTTTAGTTTTGAGTGGGAGAATGAGTGTAAATATTTATCTGCCTCGCCAACGTTGATAATTTCTTTCTTACAGGATTTCCTGCATTTTAGAATCAGCCAAATGCCTCAGTAATCTCGTTTTTTGAAATATTTGGTGTTTCTTCGGTGGCGGAATTAGAGAAAGATGATCCCCCTCCTCCGTCACAAAAAATTTATAGTTGAAGGAGAGAGGGTTCGCTGTCAGCGCTGTGCCAAGTTCAAAACCTGATGTTTTCTGGTTCGAGTCTCAATTGTGCTTACTTTAGATTTGTCTGCTAGTTCCATGGTAAGGACTATAGCTTAGAAAGGGCCGTGGCCTTGTGTGCAGGACAGTCATATCATGTGCACTTTAAGGTACACGATTGATGAGATACATTACACTTCAATCGTGTACTTTACAGTACACGATTGATTGATGAGAGGCCATCAATCTGTCTCATAACAGTTATCTAGAGTAGTTGTTCTCAACCTTTTATGCTTCACGTACCCCCTGGAAATGTGTATGTAACTGGTGTACCCTTGTATAGATAGATAAAACTATAATTATAGTATAACAATGGGAATAAAATAAAACATCTATATCAGTTATGTTGGTTGGGTTGTTTTACCTCTGAACGGCACTTTTTTGCACACCATGGGCTAAATGGCCAGGTCACATGGACCCCGAAGGCTCAGAGAAGGTTGGGGGAGGGGACCCACTGGAACAGCTGTTGGGAGTCAAATGGTAGCCCCCCGTCAAGGCCATCCAGCGTGTTCTTTAACGTGCACAGGGTATGGCTCTCCCGCACACGGGGCACGGCTTAACGTCCCATCCGACGGACGGCGGTCTTTCCAAGCCCATCGGTGTCCCCTACTGACCGTGGGCAGGGCGTGGAATTTTGCGGAGATAAATCTCAACGCTGACCCAGCTGGGACTCGAACCTGGGAACTACAGATTACGAGCCTGGCGTGCTACCGACTGAGCCACCCCCGCCCCATAAATTCTAAACTTTACTTGTTTCTGATTGTAGCTGTAAGTGTTTTGCTATCCATACTGCTCTCTCTCAATGGTTCTCAAACTTTTATGCTTCACGTACCCCCTGGAAATGTGTATGTAACTGGTGTACCCTTGTATAGATAGATAAAACTATAGTTATAGTATAGCAATGGGAATAAAATAATACATATATACACATTAAATTTTGTATTCATAAATTACATATATCGATAAACACAAAAGTTGACATAAACAATTTAACGAATCAGTAGCAGTGTTGCCAAGTTAGTGACTTTGTTACTAGATCTAGCGACTTTTGAACTCTCACGGCCTATCTCACGTTGAGAACTAATCTAGAGGATCCCTTCCCCAACTACGAGCCTTTTAGAGTTCTTATGACCTGTGGAAAAATATAATGTGCACAAAAAGTGCCGCTCAAACGAAAGCAGCCCTGGGTTGTATCAGTTGTGTCCAGTGGAGTACAAAAAAGAAAGCTTCAATGTGGAAAGAGGATTTTGTGAGGGAGAGTATGTGTGTGACAGTGAACAACTCTCACAACGGAACTTATTGGAAGTATTAAGATTTTTTCTCTCTGTCTCACTCCCCCTCTTTGCCTATAGGATTTATCTACTATCCAACCCCCTCCTCTTTTCTCGAAAGCTTTTTATGAAAATAAATCCTTTGAAGTAGTCACTAAGGGAGGTGGGGGTGGACATGTTTCAGTCTAATGGAGAAGTCGGTAGCATGCTTGAGTCTCTGATTTTTCTACAATTGCCTTGAAAAATGCATGTTATTAAAGTTTTCAAAGGGGGGTTGGGATAGGATGGGTTGTTTTACATCTAAGAGGCACTTTTTTTGCATACAGTGAGCTAAATGGCTAGGTCACAAGAACACCGAGGGCTCAGAGAAGGTAGGAGGAAGGGAACCCACTAGACAGCTGTTAGGAGACAGATGGCAACCTCTCGTCAAGGTTATGCAGCGTGTTCTTTAACATGCACAGGATATTGCCTCCCCGCACATGGAGCTATGGCTTAACCTCCCATCCAACGGACGTCGGCCTTTCCAAGCCTATCGGTGTCTCCTATTTACTAAGGGCAGGGCGGGGTCAAAGGGGAAGTTATAATCCCATAACTCACCCCTTCCTTGAGTATGACACTGGTTAGGTTAGATGATCGTTGTTTGAGCTATGGAAAATACTAAGCTAATAAGTGAATAAAGAAATAATCCTTAAAGTTATGCACACACTTAAATTAAGTTATTCTGAAAAGCATTTCGTCAATCTAAAATACCATATTTACTCGTTTATAATCTACATATTTAAGTTTCATAGTAACATTTGATAACAAAAATTCGTGTGATAAAATCCAGAAATTCTAATCGAATTTTTGCGCAACAAAATATTTTGTGCACCATTTCTCTCGGGGAAACACGCCAGATGAAGTGGGGTGGAGAAAATACCGTTGTAGAATTCGTAGATAGATGTATGTACCAATGGCACAATAATTGTCAGAATACAAAACTATCCTTGTCTATAACTTGGGTCGTTAGATGAAGTGAACCACAAAACCGGAAGTGTTGACAAGACAAAACAGGACTCTGGGAAGACGAAATGAACACATTCTTGATATTTTTTCGTGTTAGCACGTTTAGTGACTGCGTTTATATCATTTTAACTTACAATAAAATTAATCTTACACAGGCGTGGACTGATAAGAGGTGCTGAGACCTGTAACGCCCCTGGGACCTCAGAGAAACAGAACTTTTAATTTTTACTTTACAGGAATTCCACAGAATTGGAGAAAACATATTTTAAGCTTCACATACGAACTCTCAAAAGAATAAATATTGAAGTTTTTAAGAAGAAACCGCCACTTCTATCAACATCAAAAATTTTTGGGTACGCCACTGTTTGAACTTATATTGATAATTACATTTAATGCCATTCCAACTGGGTTATTGTTGTTTTACCTCCGAGAGTCAGCCTTTTGCACACAATAAGCTAAATGGCCAAGTCACAAGAACCCCAAGAGCTCAGAGAAGGTTGAGGAAAGAAAAATATTTCACCTCTCTTTCGATTTACACGGTTACTCAGTTTACACGATTTCGGTTCTACACGGTCAAGAAAGATGCAACCAGTTTCGTTTTACTCTATTATAGATTCGGTTTTGCATATTATGGATTGAGATCTTTTATTTTGGATGTAGATACAATTCGTATTATGAAGTAGCAGTGATATAGCGTCAAGAGAGATTATTAGACTATCATCCCAAAGTAAAAATCAACTAAATGATTTTAATTGATATCATTTATTTTTCAAGAATAAATGGATAGTAGTAAATTCCTGTATTAATAAAATCGTCATCTCTAAGAAGTTATATTTATATTCTTTCCCTAAAATTTTATTCTTGCCATTATAATTCATTCTGTCTCTCAACATCTTAATGAATTGAAGCCTGTTTTGAATCTGCAGAGAGATCTGAAAGAGAATTCAAACTTTCCTAGACTGAATTTTTTTAGACTAGTAAAAACCGTGTTTTTGTCTCATTTTTAACACCAGTTTAACTTTGTAGACTATTACATAGGTTAAATACAACTGATTCGTAAGTACACTTTTTCATGAAATGTCTTATAAATAATAATTTTATAAATAAAGCGCAAATTGATACAATCGTTTAATTTCTAATTTATATTCAGTTCATAAATATCCTTTTTTCAAATTTCTACTTCAAATTCGATAGTGTACGTCAACATTAACGATGAGTATTTTTCGTGACTAAAAAGAAATATATGAGAAATTAATTTGAGCTTATTTGAATTAGTGCAAATAAAGTACTAAATAATGTTACATTAACGCTTATTATTACTGCTAAACAGAAATTTGAAATATGCATAAATAAAACTTTCAATATTCGCTTTATTCATAACAAGAATTTTTTTTTTTCGGAAACTATCCCCTTTTTACCATAAGTTTTTGGTTTAGATTTGCACGGTGATTTCCCAGAACTTATCTACCGTGTAAATTCAGGGATGGGTGTATTTAACTCTAAGTACTAAACCAGATATTTTAAAATGTTTTATGTATCATATATATTTTGCTCTTTTCTGATATTTCCTTCCATTTAGAGAACGAGGCTATCATATGAAATACGCGACAAGAGGTCGAAAACTTCGTGCTAGAACCGTACATGAGTTTCGATTTTTATATGTATTAGCCAGTTATGTCATCTGTTTTACGATGCTAAAAGGTTCATAGTAAAATAATAAATTATTTTTGCTGTTTATGTGCGAAAATTATAGTGGCGCTGGTGACTTTTACAAAAAGATTTAAGAAATTCGAGTAATGAGAATATCGTCTTTTCTACTGGTGAATTGGAATAAATTTCTTTCATATTAATTTTTTTGTCCATTTCACCAATTGTAGCTTCTTGTTAAATGAACAAATAACGCCCAAAATGAAAGGAATCGTATAACCACTTTAGCGTATTAAAATATTTTCAAAGTTTAAGAAATAGGTTTGTAAAATAATAATACCATTTTATTTACTGAAAATATCAATGATGAGAACATAATATTGTTTAAAATACATAACTTTGAAATTTTAGCTTTAAAAGTTAAAAGGTAAAATATATGTTATTTTTCAACAGTGCAAATTCATATGTCTGCATTTAAAAACTTCAAATTTAAGTTTAATGCTATTATACTAGTCTTAACACTGCATAAAATAATAATAAACGAAAGCAGAAAATGATAGAAACTTCAAAATTTTTGCGAATTCTAATCTTTACAGATTAATTGATATTACAGATTAATTAATATAGCGAATAATCTTTGCAGTAAATTACATACCCCTATTCAAACTGCTTAACATTTACCAGGAAGGAAAAACTGAAACTGTAAAGAAACCATAAACTTATGGGAGCCTGAATTTGGTGGGCTTGGTGTGGGCATTGACACGGGGGGCACGGTGTTTAGTTTACTCTTGAAAAACGTTAATAACTGAAATTGAGGTAAACAAACCAGTAAACGTATATGTTTCATACGTTTCAAAAAGATCACCAAAATGGAGGGGAAAATATATTTTTTTCTCTGGAGAGAATAATTGACGAAATGTGTCCTGGTTGGTGTGTATTAGTTTCTGGTACTGTTTCTAGAACAGTATCTAGTATACATCAGATATATGTAATAAATCTGTCTCCTAACAGTTGTTCAGTGGGTTCCCTTCGCCCAACTTCTCTCAGCCCTCATGGTCCTTGTGACCTGGCCATTTAACACAATGTGGCAAAAAAAGTGCCGCTCAGAGGTAAAACAACCCAACTCAAACTTCGACTAAAATCTGCGTATATCTAAAAGTTTATGTAGCGATTCTTTCAGTTTATCACATTCGAAGAAATTTTCTAATGTAAATTGCGTCATTGTTAAGTTCCTCCTCCCCACTTCTAGATTTCCTAAGGAAGATTTAAACTGTTAAAAATAAAAATTCTGGTTTAGCCCTCTGTTTATACCCACCAATTTCTACCATTTTTCGGCCGTTTCTTGTTAGTCTTGCAATGCAAAGGAACATGTTTCCAATCACATCTGGCAAACTGTTTCTTTTCTTTTTGTTGATTCTCTTTTCTTACTGATCCCCCCCCCCCTCCGATACGGGAGCACCTTGTCGAGGTGGTGGTGGTGGTGGGGAGAGGAGGGGCTTGAGGGCCTAAATGAAGTCGAAGGCTATGCTGATCGGATTTGGCAACTGTCAGACAAGCTAAGATGGAAGAATCGAGGGTCCTGCTGACTAGAATCTCTTCATGTTGGACAGGGAACCGATGGAAGGGCCGGACTAAGAGTCCCAGTCACTGGAGCCGAAGCAACTTGGATTCTATATCCGTGTTTGTGGTGGTCCGGGACATAGATTAAATTTAGATTTTGACCGATGGATGAGCTTTACTTCTATAGTACTGTTCGCCATTAGGTAGTTGGGGATGAGCTGTATCTATATAGTACTATCTTGCCCCTGACCGTAGGTAGTGGTGAATATGGCATTTCTCTATACTGGTAGAGCTTTAGGCGGAACTAGTGGGTCATGTCATCATATATATTTCTCACTGATCTTCGCTATGGATAATTTTATTGAAATACTCCTTCTAAGAATTTTTAGCAGAGGGCTGCTGAATTAAAAAATTATAAGCACTTTGTGAATATGCTTTGCTAACTTCGCATATTTATTAATTCAGAAGTTTCATCCAGGCATTTATCATCCATCATTGTTACCCAAGTTTTTCGCAAATAATTTTCGTCAGTAATTCAAGTACACGCTAGGTAGCGCTTCAGCAGAAACCGTATCTTGCCTTTGCTTAAATGTTTTTCTATTTATTTAAATGAAGGTTTTTCAAAGTTAATTTATTCATATTATTATGTACATTGCAGAAGTAGAAGCGGTGGTTATAATTTAAAAACTACAATTGTTTAATTAAATATAATAAACGTTTGGCGGTTATGAGAACGAGGCTATATCTTCTTCCTTCGGTATCTAGCTGTTGGTTTCATGTCCGTGTAAGACTAACTTAGCTTGCCAGTCGATGTGTTGTGATGTAGTGAGCAGCAAGTGTTAATCGTTTACAAAATTGATATGCGATATTGTTAGCTGTATATTTCAGAGAAAATGTGAATTAATACTAAATAACACCCGTTTCAAGCCAAGGAATATTAGTGACTATTGGTGATTTCTGGAAATATATAATTTGTGACAGAATTGACGTAATTGTTTCCATGGTTGTAATTCCGATAAACATAGTAAGTATTGCTGATTGCCCTGCCCCCTTTCTTATATACTACCCTGAGTTAAGAATGAATGCAAAACGTAGTAAAAAGGAATTTGCAGTGTTATTACTTTTACAGGATTATAATATAATTAATATTTTTGAAATGTTTAAAATACCGTTAATACTTGAGAAGGTGTTGGACAAAATGAAAATATTAGAAATTGTAGGATTTAGATCAATTTATGTCCATGGTGTTACATTATTTCATGTGAAGTAATAACTGATCTAGGAACGTCCAAAAACCACTTGTAAACTGGGAATTATAGGTAAATTTCGAAAGCAAGGTTGGCTTATATATAGCATTCTACTTTTGGTTATAGAGAGAGGAGAATCATGTAAATATATGTATTACATTTTACAATTTTTGTTCATAATTATATCTATAAATTAAGTATCAATAAAAATTTTAATGGATTGGCATTTAAATTTCATGTGAACCATTAGTTTTTTTGAAAGTGGGTGTGTGTTAATCCCAAAAGCACCCTCTAGATTTGCCTCTTTTACAGGGGCAGGGATTACTCAGTCGGTAATGTATCAGGCTCATAATCTGAAGTTCCCAGGTTTGAATCCCAGCTGGGTCAGTGATGAGATTTATCTCTGCCAAACTCCCTGCCCTGTCCACGGTCAGTAGGGCATGCCAATGGGCTTATAAATGCTGCCATCCGTTGGATGGGACATTAGGCCATGGCCCAGTATGCGGGTAATTATATCTGTATCTGTACACATTAAAGAACACTAGATAACATTGACAGGATGCTACCATCAACCTTGGATAGCTTTGATGGTATACCCCCAACAGTTGTTCCATTGGGTATCCTCCCTCAATCTCTGAGCCTTCAGTGTCCTTGAGATATGACTATTTAGCACATTGTGTGCAAAAAAAAAGTGTAAAATAATCCAACCACTTTTAGATTCTCAATTTGCATATTATATATATGGGGTTTTGTTTTTTTTTCCAGTGTAATTTGAAGTATGCTACTCATGTCAAAAATTTTTGAGTTATTAATCTAAGGGTGGAATCAGAAATTTATAACTTGCAATTTTAAAGGATGTAAGTTATGAACAACATTTTGGATAAGCGATAGAAAAAACTAGTATTACTAGAAATTTTTTATATCTGAAGTCATATAATTGCAAGTGAATATCTGCTTGCTAATAAATTTTAATAAGTCTTATGTCATGCATTATCATTCCCTTGTTCATCTAGACATACATGCTTGTATATTCCAAATAATTATAATATTATAGTTATACAGAGTTACTGTATTATATAAAGATGACATTTAATTAACTGTAAACTGATAAAGCATGTAATGAAGCATTATTTTCATGTGGAAGTGGTAAATGAAATCAATATGAAATTTATTGAAATTTCCCCCCTTTTGATATGAGGATATTGTCAAATACCTATATCTTGTTCATTAGATTGGTATATACTTTAATTTTTTTTTTTAAAGTCCTTCCTTGGGATCTTCATATGGATAGGTTCAAAATTAATGGTATTCTATTTAGATCCAATCTTTGTTATATAATTCAGTATTTCCTAAATGACGTCCATAAGTTGTTTTTAAGGAGTAAACACTATGTCTCTAAAATAGGGTGACCAGATTTTCAAAAGAAAAAAAAAGGACACTTCGGTTTATTCTTAAAAAAATTTTATACTCCAAGAGCTTAAAAAAGGTGTCAAGCAGAAATAAAAACTTTATAATTTATACTGTATCACGTGAAGCAAAATTAAACTATTTATTGACTTCAAAGTCATCAGGTAATTCTGTGGATTTACTATTTATTATTATGAAGCAATAATGAAATGTAAAGTATTGATAAAGTTAATTTCTTTATTAAATAGCATTGTTAAATGTTTTAAAGTACTTCCACTAAATATCTATGCTACCTAGTATCAAAAGTAATGAATGAGATTTTATGTACCATAGAGGTGATAAGGGAGAGGAACTTCATATATTAAAGTTGATAGTGAGTGGCAAGTTCATTTTATAAAGTCCCTGCCAACAAACAACTAATAGTCACAGCAGGTTCTATTTATTACATGTCAGAAAGAACTTCATAAAATGAACTTGTCATTTGCTACCAACTTTAATATTTAAAGTTCCTTTCACTTGTCACCTCTATGGTACATAAAATCTCATTCATTACTTTTGTTACTAGGTAGCACAGATATTTTATTGAAGGGATTTAAAACATTTAACAATGTCATAGAGTATTAAAGATATTAATTTCAATTACTACACTGTGAAGCTCCATTGTAATTTTTATTCATAAAATGTAATTTTTTTATTTTCTCCAAACACAAGCATTATATTTACAAACCAATTACAAGAGGGAACAAAAAACATGAGAAATTGCATCCATCCCACTGGAACAGCTGTTGGGAGACAAATGGTAGTCTGTCAAGGCCATCCAGTATGTTCTTTAACATGCACAGGGTATGACTTTCTCGCACATGGGACCATGGCTTAACGTCCCATACGACGGACGGTGGCCTTTCCAAGCCCATCGGTGTCCCCTACTAACCATGGGCAGGGAATTTTGCGGAGATAAATCTCAACGCTGACCCAGCTGGGACTCGAACCTGCGAACTACAGATTACGAGTCTGGCACGCTACTGACAGCCACCCCTGCCCCAAAATCTAGATGATGTAACAAGAATCATTCTAAAAGCATACATACCAGTTTCATATATATTACATTCCTATATTGTTGTAATATTTACTAATGTAGAAAAAGCATGTCTGTGCAAGTAATTAAGTATTTTAACTATTTGCTTGAAGATTTGGAAAATTAAGATAGCATACATAGCTATTAACCTTTAATGTCAATTTTGTATCAACAACAGATATTACTCTATGTTCAACTAGGTACATAATTTAATATTAAAACAATATAAAAATGGAATATGTGAAACCAGGTGTAAGGATTTATTGTCTGTCAATTGAACCAAATACATTTGACATGAAAATCCAGGGATCAGGGCAAATATTTTAACAGAATACTGATGAATACATTGCAATGTTGACTCCTAATGCTATTCATAACCTACACTGTATTTTGAGAGCAAAGATTGAATGAGACCTTTATCAATAAAATTTGTGAGCTCATCCAGTCTTCATTATGAATGTTGTTCCTGATAAAGGATTAACAAGGTTGACAATCTGAATAGAGCTCAGAAAACTACTGTCATAATCAGCAGACAAAACAATTGACCTGCGTCCTAGGTGCCAAATCTAAAACACACTAGTGCATTTACAGCCATTATTAAATAACATTAGCAATAATTTTATGGCTGTTAAAATATTATCAGTGATTGAGGTTATGTCTGTCACTCCTCTTTAAATTTCTTGCTATCTGATGATGTCAGACCTCTGTGGCAAGCAGCTGCTTGAGAGGGTATTTATTTTTATTTATTTTTTTATGATGTTTGAATAAAATTTAATTCACCAGACAATGTAAAAGTTTCACATTAACTCATTTTGCATTAAAATAATATTTATGCATGCAAAAGTTTTGTTACCAGAATGGACCAAACTTTTGTGTTAGTCAATAAATCGCCTTAGCTGTTTTTGTGTTAAGTGGCTTTGACTGTATTTATGTTTTATTGTGAAAACATCAGCCCTTCCATTGGTTTGTTATTTTGGACATCATTGCTGTCATTTCAAATCTGAATACTTTATTATTAAATTTGAACAGTAAATTTTTTTGTCATCAGTTAATTCTAATAAAATATAAATTTTTGTTCAATTATTGCCTTTCATATCTTCCTTTCTAAGGAGTTTGATAATCTAAAAAAAATAAGGGGAAAGAATATAAGCAGAAAAGTTAAGAAATCTGATGTACCAATTTTGCCTATATGGTCATAGAGACTCAGATTCACTTTCTCCTAAGCAAAATTACTTGTATCATAAGACTGATCCATTCACATGTTTTGTGTACTTGAATTTTGAATATGATAATAGCAATTCTGTTAACCAGGAGTAAGTGCACATTGCTGTTTTAGGTATCTGACATTCGTTTTTTAGATGACCATGAATTTGATTATCCTACATATGCTTGTATCTATTGTCTAGCTGAACCTCAATATTCCCCTCTACATTTTTCAAATGAACATTCAAAGTGTGTTTTGATAATAAGCTATTTTTTTTTCAGCTTATTATTTCATGAGTTTCAGGTCTACAGGACATGTCCTGTGATTCTTTGCTAACATTTTGATAAATTATGATGCAGAAATCATTAAATACAGGAGACTGTTGCTGATGGCAAGGATTACATTCCTTGCAATGGCTACATTCATTGAGACTGAGAACATGTCCACCTGACATGTTATCAGGAGGTCGTGGGTTCGTATCCCACCCAACTCAAGACAATTTGTCCTCTAAAATTTGAATCAACTTCAAAGTGCTGATTTATTAGTAGATATTGAATATGTTGAGTTTATTTCATTGATTATCACTAGAAGACTTGTAAGACATGCTTTCCATCTATATGACAAATAGAAAGCTGCTTGTGGTTAGATTTGCCTGATGTGACATAATAGAAATGTTCATAGCGTTAGAGGAGATCTTGATTGGTGGCCGGTAGCTCAGTGGCCCAGAGTACCTGACGTTACCAGGAGGTTGTGGGTTCATATCCCACCCAGCTCAAGACAATTTTTCCTCTAAAATTTGAATCGACTTCAAAGTGCTGATTTATTAGTAGATATTGAATATGTCGAGTTTATTTCATTGGTTAAATTAATGAGCTCTTCTTAGGAAAGAGCCTCTAGAAAAAATTTTTTTTTACTAGAGTCATAAAAAAAATTCTCTACTTAAAAACAAAAATATATTTTCTAATAAGAAATGGATTGGGGAAAAATATATATATATTGATTAGAAAACAAAAATTTATATTTTTAGTGAGCACTATGAATTGTCAAAATCATTTAGATAGGCATTTAAATATGTTTGGTCAAAAAAAATTGGAAGAAATGAGACAAAATCTGTATATTGATGGTTTGTTTTATGAGCTGCAAGTTCTGTTGCAGTGAGCCATGGGTTAGAGTTTAAATTAAATTCTATTCCCCTAACATATGCACCTTAGCTTCAACCTTGATTCCACTTATTATTTTATGTCATTCTTTATTGTAACTCTTGCCTTGTTCCAGAATTTTGAACATTCTCTTTTGTTGTTGTTAATTGTAACAGATGTAATGAGAAATTCATTTAAAGCATGGGTCCACCAAGGATATCAACTTGGCCAGCAGCACTAGTGTTACAAATAAATGATTAATAGATTTTATTTTAAAAAAGGACATTTTTTTTCTTAATGCATATTTTTCAAATTAGGTTAACAGCTTTCTACAAATATTTTTGTCTGATTCTGTAGATTTTTTTTACTAGAGAGTAAATTTTAATATTTGAACTTTGAAAAAGAAACAATTAACCAATGTCATTTACAAATTTTTATTAGAATCGGAGTTTCAAAATGTATTTCCAAATACTGGCTATATAATATACAACCTACTAAGAAACATACACTTCATCACACAGATAGATACCTAGAATCACACAAATATTACACTGAAGAGAATCAAAGAAAGCATTAAAATTTTATATAAAGTACTCTGGTGAGGATGGATTCAGACAGGAAGAATGGATCGATAAATTGTTAAAAATTTATTTTTTATTAAATTTTTTTGTTTAATATATTTTGTTAATTTTTTTTTTGCTATTGTGAGTGTCAAAGGACTTCGTGTCTCAACCTCATATTGTTAGTCTGACCCATTGAATATTTAAAAACCTCAGGTGGCCCTTATAAAAATAAACCATAATCTCTAATGTATTTAACAGTGCATACATAGTAACTTTCTCTGTGGTTCAAAAACTTCTGGTGTGCCACAAACTACAAATTTTTTAACTCATGTTAAGCCTACTCTTAAGTCTAATTTTGTATTTTTCATTGAAAATGATAACTAGGTTTATAGTTGTTTTATCCTACGTATTTCATCAGTAAATTTACAGAGAAAAATTGATTGCCTCTAATATGACATTCATGTCACATTAGAGGCTGATTATTCAGGCACATTATATACAGGCACATTATACAGGACATATATGAAACAACACATATATACAGGCACATTATTCCATGCCTGTATATATGTGTTGTTTCATAGATGACAAACCTAATTACCAGAAGAGTTAAAATGGTACTTTAGCAAATCAGCAACATTGTGCTCATAATTTATTTGATCCACAAGCTATGTTTCGTAGCAAATATATGTTAAGTCGGTCATACATTGCATTGACCTCATTCTCCAGAGTCGGCACCCACTAACTATGCCACTCTATGATCATTCCAGTTGGAGCATACAAGTTGAAGTTTGTAACTAATCAAATCCAGCAGTACTTGCCATAGCTAATGTTGCTATACAACCAGTGTCATCTTGCAACTTGTCTTTTGTTCTGGAAGTATTATAGACCAATGTGGTGAGTGCCATTATTTTTATACCACAAATATTATATTACCAGAAAATTCTTAATTGAATTTCTTGCTGCTTTGGTCAGTTCCACTGTCATAACTTTGTACTTAAAGCAACTGGTATATCTACTAATAATTTGCAACTGATATACTTGCAAAATTATATGCAAATAATATGCCTACATAAATATTTTCAAATGATACACTTGCATAATAGTTTTCAAAGGTATGCCCATTTAATGAATTTGAAGATGCAAGCATAAAATAAATATTGGAATAGTAATGAATTTGCTCTGACAATATATTTGGCATGAAATGCAGCCTGAAGATAATAAAAGATGTATAAGCTTTATTTTTAATTGTTATATATATAAAAACTGTATACACATATGCCCTTTATATATGTATATAAAAAGAGTATTTTAGATTTTTTAAAACTTAGCAGTGTATTCAAACTTTCATACAAGTTTCTCAAACTTTGGCAAAGGTGTATTAATGAAAAAGGTTGAAAACCACTGATCTAGATTAATTTTAATAAGATATAATATGTAAAAATATTGTTATATAGAGAAATATTGGTATATAAGATATAATATGTAAAAATATTGTCCTATAGAGTGCCAAAACTCGGATGAACTGAAAATTACAGTTTTCTGTTTATAAAGTTCTCATAGAAGTTTTTCCTTCCTGTTGAGATTTCTCACTTCTCAAACCATTGATCTCTTAAGAGTTTAAGGAAATTGCAGCATTTTGTAATGTTATTAAATCTTCTGTCTTTTGAAATTCCATATATTCCAATGTGCATTGTGTGCTATTAAAACAAACCATACTGAACAACTTTTTAGTAAGTTAGAAAATTCTACGCTGGCTTAAGCAAAACCTGAACACTTTGCTTCGTGTAACGTACTTTTATCTAAATCGTTAGGCATGATCAGTTCTCTAGTATAATATTTGGCTGTGAGGAATTCCTGATGAAATCATATGTAGCAACAAATCGTTTTCTTTTACAGAAGAGGTTTGCTGTGTGTTTTGCTTGGGCAGAGACTTAGATCTCATCCCCTTCAGTAGCCAGTGATTTCCCATTATAAAAAGTTGGATGTTTTTAACGGACATTAATTTTTTATTCCTCTCACAGAGTTGTAAAAAAAGATTTATTTTGTTTACGTGATTAACATGATCATTGTGATTATTGTTACATGATCAACGTGATTGATTTTTAATTGCAATAATAAAAAAAAAATCGTATTTTCATATCCAGGCAGCTTGGTTATATCAGGGCAATCCCACACTTAGTACTTTGGTATGATGTATTTCCAAACCCATAGCTATTGCAGTTTTTGTGTGATTTGTTTTTAAACCATTTATCAATGTATTACATGTAATATGCTTTACTAAAAAGAAATGAAAGATTTTGCATCTATATCAGATATTTACTTTCCATCAGAGCATTTTTTTTATTTTTCCCACCAAATTTTTTTTTGCTGGCTGCTTGTTTGCCTTTTACAAAACTCATCTGTTTTAGAGTAGAAGTTGATTTCAGGTTTTCATTGTATACATACCGAACAAATGCTATTGCTTACCATTATGCCCTGAGTTGATAAACTTGCTAAAAAGGTTGACTACTGTATCACATTACTATGTAGACAGTAATGTTGTAGTCAAGGGAAGTAGGAGGTTTAAATCTTTCTCTCTGGAAAGATTTTATTCTTAAAAAATATTAATTTGCATAGCAAAAATTCAGCCTCTCCCTCCTAAAATGGTTTTGAGTAATCTTGGTCATAATTATTGGTTGTAGGCAATAATTTTGTTAGCCCTGTTCAATGTTATATTATTTCAGTGTTTATAATATAGGCTAGTGAAGTTGGGACTTATCTTAATACCCCTTCAAGCAGCTGCTTGTCACAGAGGTCTGACAGGAGCCTGTCAGTTTATATGCCAGAGTAGAAGATCTGAGAGGATGGCAGGACCTCAGCAGAAAAACGACACATACATCCATGCCTTACCTGGGGCTCGAACCCGGTCCCTTAGATCAATAGCCAAGCGTGCTAACCACTCGGCCACGGAACGGCTAAAATAATAAATACCCCCTCAAGCAGCTGCTTGCCACAGAGGTCTGACAGGAGCCTGTCAGTTTATATGCCACAGTAGAAGGTCTGAGAGGATGGCAGGACCTCAGCAGAAAAACCACACAAACAGCCATGCCTTACCCGGGGCTCAAACCCAGGTCCCGTCTAGTAATTGAAATTCATCTGAAATGTTATCTTAATCAAATACCACAAGTAAGTAAAAGGAAGCACAAGTAAAGGAAAGGAAGATCTGACAACTCCATATCTTAATGGTAGAGCAAACTACAACTAGAGTTGATTCAGTGATAATGCTTTGTGAGGCTAAATGGCTTTTCCTCACTTGTTACATTTAATTTGTCAGAGACCAGTAACAACTGCAGTTTCAGTGTTTACATAAGATAGTTTAATTTTTTCAATCGAAAATATTTGTGCCTTTTTACTTTAATAAAGGGGGGGGGGGGAGGTTAGCTCAACTGGTAGCCACCAGGCTTGTAATCTGCAGTTCCCAGATTTTAATCCGGTGTGCCTGCTTTGAGATTTATCCCCACTAATCCCTTCTGTCCTCAGTGAGAATGGGACACTAATGGGCTAAGAAATGCTGCTGTCCATCAGATGGGATGTTAAGCCTTATCTATGTGCAAGAGAATCATACCCTGAACATGCTTGGATGGCCTTGACAGGAATCTTTTCATCTATCTACTAAAAAGGTGTCCAGTGGCTCCCCTTCTCCAACCTCTTAACTATTGGGGATCCTTTTGACCCATCCATTAGCCCATTGTGTGCAAAAAAAGTATCACTGACAGATAAAGCAACCCATCCTAAATTTTATAAGGCTCTTATGAGGTTGAAAATGCTGAAAATCAAGATTATAAAGAATTCAAAAATTCCTTGTCAACAGGATATTTCATTCAGGTGGCTAGGGAATTACCATATAATGATTCCCCATTACACTAACATCCTGAATTTGCAGGGTATTTACAGGGTGATACTGCAAATGAATGTTCCCATTACATGGGGGTAATGGGAACATACATATACCCCTACGAATAAGTGTTTCCAGAATTTGTTTTTGATTTTTTTTAAACGTTAACTATACAGCACGAACAGATCTTTTACTAAAATAATAGCAAAGTCAACTCTTATAAAAAAAATTTCGGTCGGTAATGCAGGTAAATGAAAAACAGTCTATAATTTTAGAACGAAAGTTGTCAAATGCGATCTGTCTAGAACCAGGTATGGTTCCTAGAATGTACCGAATATGTCTACCTCGTCTGTAAATCATAATAATATTCAGTTGTCTCTTATTTGCTCAATTAACAATATTCTATTTAATAGACATTTTTGAATTTGCCATTGGATATTTTTAAGATATTTTTTGTAAATGTTTATCCAAAATCTGCCCTTTAAAAAAAAAAATTGTAAAATAAGGAAATGCGTATTCAGAATAATTAATATGCTAGTCTTTTGTCAGAACCAATAATTATGAATGATGCTTTTCAGTTGTAATAATTGCATGGAGATAAAAGTTTGCAAGTTATGATGTGAAAACTGGTTTTTAAATTATGCCGCTGTACTGATTAAGTTATCAATATTCTGTTACACATGTTACTGTGCATTGGAGTGAATAAAGTTATTTGCATGAGACTTGGCAGTGTTATCTACAGCCAGATAGATTATTGAATGAGGTTGATGCAGAAGATGTGGTAATACCTTAATGTGAAATACTTGCAACATTCTGATCAAGAATTTGTTGCAGAAAAACTGTAATTTCTAAGGAAAAAAAAAGGATATATTGCCCATTAATACGAATTCTTTTGTTATTATAGCATTTTTTTAATAACACTGTAATGCTAAATTATTTTCTCTCACCTGTTGCATTTGATTTATCAGAAATCTGCAACAATTGCAAATTTATTGACTATATTTGTGCCATTTTACTTTAATAAGGTAGTTTTCAGACAAGGTTGAAAATGTAATAACACAAGAAGTACTTTCTATTCTACAATCCTATATTTACTAATTGGTGTGTTTTCGTGCACAGATATCTATGAATTTCATTTTATTTCAGCTTTACAGAAGTTGAGTAATAAGAAATACAGAACTCTTAAGGTAGGAAGTAGTATACCGAGTTTGGCGGTTCCAACATATATAATTTAGAAGCATTTCCTACCTCTTTATAAAGGTGGGGGGGGGGACAAATTTGGGGTTCTTGAAATCGGAGAGACAGAAAAACGAGAAACTGACAGGCAGACCCAGATATATATATAGCAGATTCTTGTGTGGTATTTAGAAATGCTTTGATATTGTTATAAATTTAACGGTTGGGAATTGAGCGTGAGTTCAAAAAGAATATTTAGGAACAATTATTCTAAGAGAATGTAATTTATTACAAAAGTATGGATTGAAAACATTTATATAAACTAAATTCAACCAACCCAAATCTTCATGAGTATGAAAATAAACCTTCAAAAGAACATAGCACCTTATCACTATTCCTACAAAGAGTTGTTTCCTCTGTAATTCTTACTATCTCCACTCAAAGCATAAAATAAGGCTTTTTACAATACTCGATAAGTGGCACAATCATATTTGTGAACAAACCTGAAAATCTATCAAGAATAACCTTACCAATTCCTAAACAAAAAAACTAAATAATAATATACCAAAACTAAATAACTATATACCAAATGACTTCTTCATTGTGAATTCCTGTGTGTGTAATAATAATATACTTAAACTAAATAACTATATACCAAATTACTTCCTCTAAGATTTTAGTCATCAAGCACTCCAAAACTGTAGCTAAGTATATTGTTTCTCAGAACCAATTCTTTTCAGACGATGTATTCTTCTTTTCCCTTACTACTTTACTAACACGATCCTCACTAATCAACTTACTTGTCCTCCTGCGCACACACCACATAAAATATTTCATCTTTAGACTATGGTACACAGACTGAGACAAACTATTTTTTTTCTTTCACAGTAATTCTTCCTAATTACAACGCTCTTATTCTTTTTTTTTAAGTTAAGTTCGTTCGAAGTGGTTAGTGATGTAATTCTCACGCTGTAGTTCAAACGTGAGCATCAAGACGATACAGGACATCACGGTTTCATTGTTGCTCATTCATTTGTCGTAACAATATCATTCAAGTAGGAAACTTAAATATTGATTACTGAAAAAAAAAGACTTGTTTATTGCCTAAAACTTAAAAAAAAATTGAAATTAGTAAAGAAAATTTAGTACTATTCTAAAAGACCCCCTCCCCAGATTCCACCTTGTTAGATACCATCTGAAGAGGTTAGCAGAGTAAATGGGCATTCATTGAACAGGAAGATGGCTGTCGATGGCACTCTCCTCTGCTTGTTTGGGCTGAGTTCTTTTTCTACCTATGTGTGTGAGAGCTTTGTAGAAGGGTACCTGCCCTTGTCAGGATAATCACTCAGGTGGCCGAATAGACAAACTCAAGTATTTCAACTACGTACACTTTTTTATTTACAAATACTGATGCACTTCTAGGATATGAGTGCATTAATGAAAGGTTTCTTACAGCAAAATTTCAGACCAGCGTTAAAGACATGAAAGTTATCTGCTGTTATTTCCCCACTGAGGATGAGGATGAGAAGGATAGGTTTTACGGACAACTTCAGGATATTTTGAATTCTGTCAAGAAAGAGATATTACCCGTGTTTTAGGTTACTTCAATGCCAAACTTGGTATTGACTCTGACCTTTGGGGAGGAGTAATAGGCCCTTTTGGTATTGGTAGCTGCAATGGCAATGGGCAACGTCTCCTACAGGTAAGTAAACTCAATGGATTCAGAATAACTAACACTTATTACAAACACCGCGACATACATAAGTACACATGGGTTTCACCTGATGGGCTGCATAGGAATATGATTGATTATATATTAATTAACAGCAAATGGGCTAGTTCTGTTACGAATACCAGGTCATATAGGGGAGCTGAAATTGGATCTGACCATTACCTTGTTAAAAGTGTTTTGCAACTTAAACTTAAAAAGTGTGCTAGGGTTAATAATTTTACCTTTAATTCTGAAGCTCTGAAAGACCCAGTTATAGCTAAAGTTACCATGATAGGTTACTTAGTCATTATGACAGTCATGATATGCTTACTACTGAAGTTGAGGAAGAATGGGATCATTTTAAACAGGCTTTTTTGGACACTAACAGTACTCTTTTAGGAAAAAAAGAGCAGAAGAGACAGAATTATCTGAGTATTAAGGCACTTGAGTTTATTTCAGAAAGAAATAACTGCAGGAATGTCCTTAATCAATACCCTACTAGTCCTAATAGAAAGCATTACAGAGAGCTTAATAAACGAAACGGATCAATTAGCTGCTGATAAGAATCTTTGGCTTGATGGCTTAGCTGACAAAGCCAAGGAAGCAGTTAGGCAGCACAACAGCAGAGAGCTGTACTAGATAGTTAATGCTTTATGTGGTAGAAAACGGACAGGCATGCAAGGATTGAAGGATAAACAAGGTAAGGTTATAGAAGGGGAGGATTCTGTCATGGCTTGGTGGGCTGAGCATTTCAGTAATGTTCTAAACAATGTGGTTAGTTCTACTCCCATTATTTGTAATGATAAATGTATTGGGGGCTTTAATGTTGGCTCTATAACACAATCTGAAGTTATTTTGGCCGTTTCTAAATTTAAACTTCATAAATCCCCAGGTGTAGATGAAATTACTACGGAAATGCGTAGAGGTGGGAATGTTTCTGTTACCACTTGGATGACTGAAATTTTGAATATCTTTTATGATAAATGTATGGTTCCTAAGGATTTTACCAGAGCTATTATTATCCCTATTTTCAAAAAAGGTGATCGCAGTTCTTGTGATAACTATAGGGGTATTATCCTACTCTCTGTTCCAGGGAAAGTTCTTTGCGTGATTGTGCTTGATAGAATTAAGAATCTGGTTGACAGGCAATTGCGTGATGAGCAATGTGGATTCAGAAGTGGTAGGGGATGTGTGGATCAGATATTTTCACTTAGGCAGATTCTTGAGAAATGTTTAGAGTTTCAGAAACCTTTGGTTGCTAGCTTTGTTGATTTCAAAAAGGCTTTCGACTCTGTTGATCGTCGTAATTTGTGGTTGATTGTGAAATTATATGGTATACCAGACAAGTTAGTTACCATAATGAAAGCTCTTTGTAATAACACTGAGTCGTGTGTGAGAGTTGGTAAGGCTTGTAGCAATTGATTTAGCATTACTTCTGGTGTTCGACAAGGGTGCATCTTGTCTCCTTTTCTCTTTACTTTGGTATTGATTATGTTATGCGAAATTCACTTCAAGGGAAAGACTTTGGCCTTAAATGGGCTGGAGATACGAAAATTTCTGATTTAGATTATGCTGATGATTTAGCCCTTTTGGCAAATGATGTTGATGAGATGAACTCTTTCATTCGAGCTGTTGACGAAACTGGTAGTAGAGTAGGTTTGATTATAAACAGAGAGAAAACTAAAGTGATGAAAATTGGTCAGGCAGGTTGTGATTCAGTTAATCTGAATGGTTGCAGTCTTGAGCATGTGTCACAGTTTAATTATCTTGGGAGCTATGTAACTGATACTGGTGATGTGCGGCATGAGATTAACAGACGGATAGGGATTGCTACCGGGACTTTTAAGAATCTATGGAGAGTGTGGAGAAATAGGCGTATACACCTAAAGACTAAAATTAGACTGTATAATAGTTTGGTTCTTTCTAGGGTTAGTTATGGTAGTGAAACTTGGACGCTTTGTAAACAAGATAACAGGAAATAGATGCTTTTGATTCTAGATGCTTACTCAGTAACTTGGGCATTAGGTGGTTCTACTTTGTAACTAATGATGAGGTTAGGCAAAGGAGGTTGCAAACTCCTTTGCCTAACCTCATCATTAGTTACAAGTTGTGTTTTCGCTTTAAGCAGCATATTGTGCAGAGAGAGACTCCACTGGTTTGGCCATGTTGCCCGTATGGATAATTATAGATTAGCGAATAGGGTTATGAACAGTGTGCCTAAAGGCCTCAGAAAGAGGGGAGACCTAGGATGTGGTGGGCAGACAATGTCAAACAGGACCTTGTTAGAATTGATGTGCAGTGGCCAGATGCAGTAGATGTAGCTCAGGACAGACTTGCTTGGAGAACTAAATTGCACTGTCTTGTTGGACCTCCGTAGCCCATGCCTGCTTGAGGATGATGATGATAATAACTATATACATACAGTGACTGCCCACCCGGTGCAGTCACTCGCCGAATATAACACAGGCTATAACGAGACAGCGGTCCCACCGCTAAATGCAGACAAAGCTTAAAACGAGCTGCAAACGAACAGTCTAACATCCGGACAGCCTCGTAGTCCGCGGGCAAGTCCAGTTTGAACCATCCGCCGGATGATGTCACGTGTCCGGGTGACATTAGGTTGACTCGGCCAATAGTGTTCGAACACGATCGCTGTGCCAGGATGACTCTTGTTGCCTTTCTTCATCGTGCTCTCAACACTGGCCCTGCCGCTGGCGCTATGTCGCTAGGCGGGTAGGCACTGCCGCCAAAATGGCGATCCTGACCCTTCACTCCCGCCGAGTCCCTACAATGGCAACTTATTAATGATCGAGAAATGAGAGTGCAATAGGTATAGTCATGGCCCCCACAACAGTGGGGGGGGGGGGGGAGCTGACAGGGCTCTAGCCTGGGGAACGGCGTGACGTGTCGGCCAGCTAAGCGAGATGAACTGAAGACAAAAAGCGACTTTATAAAATATTGACTTTTGTTTTGTCCATCCAACTAAAATTAATTTTTTTATTAGTCACATTACATTATCTTCTCATCATACTGACTTTTTGTTTCGCAAGGTATATTTGCCAATATCTACCTCGCCATTAAACTGTTTTGTACAGTACCAGTTACTGTTTTTTCAGCTGAAAAATCGTTCAACAGAATGGATGGCAAAGGAGCACAACTAGTCAAGAGCGAATTAATCATCTAGCAATTTTGTGCATCTAAAATGATTTAGCTAAGCAAGTTGATTTTACTGAAGTTATTGAAAGATTTGCGATGACCAAAGCAAGAAAATATACTTTCAGATAATTTTTGATATTATTGTAAGTTTTCATTATGTAAATCCATATAGTTTTTTAAATAAATATAAATATTACTTTTGTGTCATTATTTAAACTGACTTATTTTATCCTAAATCCTGTAGAACAGCACGCTACCCTTAACCTTAGCGGTAGGTAGCCCCCCCCCCCCAAAGATCCTGGCCTGGGGGCCCGCTTCAGGATGTATGGGCGCTGGGTAGAGTGCAGAGAATCCTATTATGGCGCCCGAGCGCTACCGGTCACCCGTTAGCAAGGTATGTCACCCACGGTATGGACTCCAACGTTCCGCGGGTCGAGGAACGAAAAACAAATAGCAATATTAAATTCAGAAGCTCCAAATTTGCTTTAAAATGTGCTAGTTCCTTATTTTCAAAAATTTCTCTTGTACACCCTCTCTCTGATGGAGTACTCCATACCATCAGATCCGCAGTGTAACTTCAAAATAATAATCCTCTTTTTTGCTTATATTCAAACAAATAAAAATTTAGTAGCTCTTTAAATAAGTCCTAAATTAAAAGTAGCCCCGGTGTGAAAAAGTTTGTGCACCCCTGGGTTAAGGGATAGTATTGACGAAAATCAGAGGTGAACAGTTGTTATACACTCCATATCATGATGCTACAGGCATTAGGCATTCTGAAATAAAATCTAACTGTTATGGCATCATGCTATTGCCAAATATGGATCTACATATCTTTGCTACTTAATTCACTATCAATGATGGAATTGCGTTAGAGGCGACCAGAGCAATGCATCGTATCAGGGCTTTATTTCTGTCAGAATGACATTTTAATAATACCGGGGGGGGGGGAGATAGAAAAAATATATATTAATCCTTTTAATACCCATACGAAAACACTAATTGTAAAACTATTTTTAATATAAAATTATATTTTTTCGAGATCCTCTTTTCATATGAAAACATGTAATAAATTTATGATTAACAAAGGATTGTTTTAAATTTTGTATTTTAGTTTTCTTATTTGCTATTCCTTCCCTTTTCATTATTTTTTGGCGAAAGATGTTTATTTAGGTCCAAATAATAATAATGTGCTCTAAACTATATTAGATTGAAAAATTAATTCGGGACTGAGAAAGAAAAGCAGTGACTCAACTGCAATCCAATTTCCTTGCATTTTCTATTGTTTCTTTGAAATGCTCTTTCAGGCTGGGATCTATAACGCTTATAATCTGGGGTTCACTGCGTGTCACTGGATCTGACAGCTTAGGGCAGGCATGGCCAACTGTTTTTGCCCCCGGGCCGGATTGGAAAAAAAAATATTTTCACGGGCCGGACGAAATATTAAAATTGAAAAATGTTAAGCAAAACACTTATTTCTTTAAGTAAACAAAATTTTATTATGAAATTTGTTTATGAATAATTTTAAGTAAATCAATACAACAAATTAACATAATAATTAATGCGACGTGTTGAGGCGGTTTCATCGCTTATTATTTTTTTAATATCTGGTTCTATACTTGTAGTAGCTATTCTTAACACAGCCTCCAAATGTAAATCATTCAATCATCAAACAGATCATATCGAGTACAGATGAGTATAAAAGTTTTAATTCTTTATAACGGAATCTTTTTTAAAAAATATAGAAGTATCGAGAATTCATTCGATTAATTACTAGAAGTTAAATGCTAATATTGAAAAATTGTTCGCGGGCCACATAAATTCATTACGCGGGCCGTATGTTGGCCATGCCTGGCTTAGGGCCTCACTATATACAGTACTGTGCGAATTAGTTGGGACAAGCGAAGCTTGGAGAACCTCTTCGATCCGACCACATCCAGTAA
Source organism: Ryuthela nishihirai (assembly GCA_038380435.1). Taxonomy (NCBI): domain Eukaryota; kingdom Metazoa; phylum Arthropoda; class Arachnida; order Araneae; family Heptathelidae; genus Ryuthela; species Ryuthela nishihirai. Next base: position 67,531,907 of record JAWZYU010000021.1, on the reverse strand, counting down.
TCCCCCAAACACCCACCCAAGGTCATGTTTTGGGGATGTTTCACAGCTTCCGGGCCACAGACACTTCACCCCATTGAAGGAATGATGGACAGCAAAAAGTACATTGGCGTTCTGGAGGCGAAAATGGTTCCAACACTGCAGAAGCTGTTTCCTAACGGCTATGGGGTATTTCAACAGGATCTGGCTCCATGCCACAATTCTAAGCTTGCTAAGAGCTTCTTTACCCAGCAACATTTGAAGGTATTGGAGTGGCCATGAAATTCACCCGATCTAAACCCCATTGAAAATTTGTGGGCCATTATTAAAACGCGCATATCTAAGATGGATTGCACGATGAAAACCAAAATGATAGAAAGTGTGGTACCACGACTCTGAAGTGAAGGAGATGTGTGGAAAGCTAGTGACATCAATGGTTGAGAGGGTGAAAGAAAGAAATAAAGCTAAGGGGGGTCACATTCACTATTAACTACACTATTAAACAAATAAGTATTTTAGTTGTCTTTGTTACTGCATTTTCCTATTGTCCCAACTAATTTGCACAGTACTGTAGGAGGTCTCAAAGAAAGCATTTAAAGTTTTACTATGTTAGGCAAAAAAAATATTTAAATTAATCGATTCTTCAAACTCTTTTTCATCTTGCTTTACACAATCATCATTATATACAATAGAGGTCCTGTATAGTTAGAGGCTGGCCATTTCGGTGATTGACTACCATTGGTTGATTGAGTCAAAAGGTTTAGGGCTTCATGTTTTGCCGTACCGTGAGACGAAAGCCTATGAGTTAGTGTGTGTACCTGGTTAAAGCTTCTCAGTTGTTATAATTTTATGCATTTCTACCACCTTTTTTGTCTATTAAATCTTCCATATTTTATCAATGCCTCATTGCGTTGCATTTGGGAGTAAAAATTCCATCCATAGAAATAAATTAATGAACCTTTTTTCGAAGAAACTTCGTCAGAAGACGGTAATCGGCTGCAAAAGTGAAATGAGCTAACTGGAAACCAACAAGTAATTTCTTTTAAGGTTTGTTTGAAAAACGAGCTAATGTTTTCACTTTGTCGTCTGCCTATGCCAATGTTTGTTCGTCTGTCTGTCCGTCTTTCCACCTGTCAGTCCTCTATAGACAGTCGACTTTTTTACTTTTAGAGATAAATGAAAAATTTTTTTTGGGTTCGATAGGTAACGAAGAAAGATTGCGATTCAGTCGGTAGCGCGCCAGGCTCGTAATCTGTAGTTCTCAAGTTCGAGTCCCAGCTGGGTTAGCGTTGAGATTTATCTCCGCAACATTCCCCGCCCTTCCCCCGGTCAGTAGGGGACACCGATGGGCTTGGAAAGTCCGTCGGACGGGACGTTAAGCCGTGGTCCGTGTGTGGGAGAGCCATACCCTGTGCACGTTAAAGAACACGCTGGATGGCCTTGACGGGAGACTACCATCTGTCTCCCAACAGCTGTTCCAGTGGGTCCCCTCCCCCAACCTTCTCTGAGCTTTCGGGGTCCATGTGACCTGGCCATTTAGCCCATGGCGTGCAAAAAAGTGCCGCTCAGAGGTAAAACAACCCAACCCTCTAGCGGTTGGAAAAGATGGAAAAAGCTAAAATTTAAAAGGAATATTGAAAGCAAGCTATTTACAAAGGAAATTTGAAATTTTGGTAGTATAGTATTATGGTCAGAAGGTTTACATTGGCAACAAGGCTTTGCTCTCTAACCCACTCTTACCCCCAAGAGGGTGGGATAATAAAACTTTTTTTAAGAAATAAACGAAATTTTTTTTTGTTTTACATATACTAACAAAATAATATTTACATTTCTCGAATCCCCATCAATTGGAATTTCCACTGTTAGAAAGTGTTAAAGGTGGTAAATGAAAACTCGAAAGGCAGCCTCTAAAGGCAGAAAAAGCTGAAAAGTACAAAATCTTGAAACAAATATTGAAAACGATCTATTTATGCTATAAACTTGATATTTTGGTGAAAGAATGCAATGGTTAAGTGGTTTACAGTAATAGTAATGATTTGTCCTCTTGTACAACTTTTCTGCTGTAAGAGATAAATGAAAAACTTTTTCGTGTTGAACGGATACTAATGAAATATTAATAGTTTGTTTTTCCAATTATGCAGTAGTTCGAATTTCCATTGTCAGAGGGTACTGAATGTATAAAATAAATAGAAGCATGCATATCGCTTCTCGCGCATATGGGAATTTTGTTTTCAAAGAGAATGACGTTCTTTCTTTGTCTATTTTTTTACTGCTTCAAACTTTTAATTATGGATGTTTGTGTTGCTTTTCTGCTGAAGTCCCGCCAACCTCGCGGACCTTCTACTATGGCATATAAACTGACAGGCTCTTGTCAGACCTCTGTATCAAGCAGCTGCTTGAGGAAATATTTATTTTTATTTTTTTTTTTAATGTATGATGGGGTAAAATGCACATAGTAGTATTTTATTAGTAATTATCACATTAAAAGTATTTCTTTCAGTTCTTATATTTGAAATGTTGTTTTTCTCCTACCCCTCTGAAAATAGTGGGCAGATCAGTGCTATCAGAGGAATTTCTACCATAACAGAACTCTACCGTCGAAATTTCTCCCACAAACAGATCAATTGAAACATCCGTTAAAAGTTTTGCCGTTTAAATATTTAGTGATCTCTAATAATATAAATTAAAACTACCTTTGAAAATGCGAATTATATGTCATTAGAACCAATTAAAAAAAGAGATTTCCAATTATCTCTAAAACAAAACAGCTCCGTTTCCTACCTACCTTGTGTGTAATGGTCAACTCTTTGTTGTCAATGAATCTTCAAGACTGTCACATTCCAAAACCAAAATTTCAAATTTCCACTATAACTCGTCGTTTTCAGTATTTGTTTTAAGCTTTGGAATTTTTTTTATTTTTTCCACCGTTAGAGGGCGCAATCATATCTTTTGGGAGAATCGGAAAATGCAAATTGCAATATTTCATTAATACCTGTCCAAGCCAAAAATAATTTTTAATTAATGTTTAATAGCATACAATTTTCTGCTAAAACAAAAAAGAAAACCCTGGGTGTAAAAGTCAAGTGAATGTTGCCAATGGTAACTTCGCAACCCTCACATTTCAACACCAAAATTTCAAGTTTCTGACATAACTACATTGTTTGGAATATTCGTTTGAAATTTTGGAAATTTCAACTTTTTCCACCGTTAGAGGGTGCAGTTATAACTTTTGGGAGATTCAAAAAAATGCATATCGTAATATATCATTAATACCTATCCAACACAAAAAGAATTTTGTATTTATCTGTATAAACGAAAAAGTCCGATATCTACAGACTGCAAAACAAAAATTATTAACTCTTTTTTAAAAAAAAATCCTAAAATATTCTTTTTTTTAGCCGTTTTCAAAAGTGCTTCCAATCGTGAGAACTGAAATCTGTACCAAATGTTACCCTACCCTTTTCCGTAATCCATAAGTATTGCTGCAAAACAATCCGAGAGACGACAAAACATGGCGTGCAATTTTGATATGGCCTACCTATATAGGGTCTCTAGTATACAAATGCCACAGTATTTCACCACAGTTTCATGTTTATTTTTTAATCTTTCAATTTGAATGAGAATATATTTTGCGACTTTCGAATTTTTAGGACCTCAAACTTGTCAGAACTTAAGGCCTCTTAAATTTGCTACAGTTTGGGGCCTCTTAAATTTACCATAGCTTAGGGCCTCAGAAGATCAAAGTCAGCCCTGACTAACTGATCTCGCATATTAACTCGTATAAATCATGTTTTCATGGTTAATATTAGAGAACCTATTACTCAACTCCGTTTTAACACATTGAGCTACATGTAATAGGTTTATACTACTCAGCATTTCTCACCCTTTTTCGCCTGTTTTTCCACAGTATCTGGATATGTATTTGCCCCAAATATTTCCCATTCTATGTTTATGCGCGAGTTCACCTCACAGACCTTCTACTATGGCATATAAACTGACAGGCCTACTGTCAGGGGGGCGGGGGGGCTCAGTCGGTAGCGCGCCAGGCTCGTAATCTGTAGTTCCCAGGTTCGAGTCCCAGCTGGGTCAGCGTTGAGATTTATCTCCGCAAAATTCCCGCCCTACCCACGGTCAGTAGGGGACACCGATGGGCTTGGAAAGGCCGCCGTCCGTCGGATGGGACGTTAAGCCGTGGCCCGTGTGTGGGAGAGCCATACCCTGTGCACGTTAAAGAACACGCTGGATGGCCTTGACGGGAGGCTACCATCTGTCTCCCAACAGCTGTTCCAGTGGGTCCCCTCCCCCAACCTTCTCTGAGCCTTCGGGGTCCATGTGACCTGGCCATTTAGCCCATGGTGTGCAAAAAAGTGCCGCTCAGAGGTAAAACAACCCAACCCTGAAATATCCAAAACGTAATGTGCCATGAATGAAAAGTGAAACTATTTTTGTATTTAGGAAAGCTGAGTTAAGTGTTGTCCTTTATTTAATTGACGGGTATCAGCAAATGAAGCCAATGTCTTTTTAGTGAAATATAACAGTGTACATTTGAATATTTTATTTTGATAAATGTAAGAATTATAATTTTTAGCTTATTGATATACATAAAAGCAAGCTAACAGTAATGCTTACTCCTTATTAGATACCTATGAAGTAGGATGCCAGCATAACCATGGCATCACTGAAAACAGATTGCCGGAAGTTTGCCCCAAATATTTTTAATAAAAGTAAGTGTCAAAACTGCTTCCGTGGAAAAGATGCACACTCAGCAGAAGCACTGGAAAGTAATAGGGTAAGTAGTTTTCTTATAATCTTTAAAGTTTGTAATAGATAATTAGACTTTTTCTTGTGCTGGACTATCGGTTTGATGATAGATTAAAACTTTGCAGTAGAACCATATTTGGTGCACATTAAAGAATACACTTGATGACTGACCAGAGGCTCCCATTTGCTTAACAGCTGTCCAGTAGATCCGGTACCCAACATGACACTTGGGGTCCTTGTGACCTGATCATTTAGCCCAGTATATGGAGAAAAGTGCTGCCGAGAGGGTAAAACAACCAATGTAGTGCTAGTTTTAAATATATTGAGAACTATAAGATAGAACTAAGAGCAAACAATAAAGGGGTTGGTTAACTTTGTATGTAAAGAAGAAATATTCGTTTTGGTATTACTATTATCAACAGTAGAATTAAGTTTTGCATTTTTTGGTACCATTTTAAATTTACTCATAGCTGTACTTTGTAATGCTCAATTCTGTTGACTCGCTGAACAATTTCGGAAACAAAGGATAAAAAAAATTAAATGTGTAAAAAAATGATTATTTCTGAAAATTTACGATTATAGTTTCGCTAGCATGGATTTACCAGTTAAACGTTTTGCATCATGCTAAATCTGGACAGATAGAATCGTGTATATCAGTTTTTTAACATCAGAAAATGTCAAAATCAGTAGAACTTGTAATAATTAGTCACTAAGAAATTTGTGTAAAGCATTCTGATAGAAAAAAATATGTTGCTTATATATATACAGCTCATAAAAATGTAATTTTATTCTATGCGATGTTTTGAAACAGATTTTTTGGCAATGTATGAACCCAGGGTCATAAACTAGTCTGATCCAACCTACAGTTTTTGCGTTCTTTTTTTTTGAAAGCATATATGAGGATGGCAACTGCGTCCATTATAATTGCACAAATTTTTTCCAACCTCTTATTGTCACCTCAGTCTTTTTTTCTATTTCATCAAAAAGGACAAAGTCTCTTTTATTCTTTTCAAATAATAATAATCAAAATAATAATAGAAAATTTTTAGTAGGGCTATTTTGATGGTTTAATTTTTGTCATGCAGAATTTTGAATTAAATTTTTTTATCATGTATCATCAATGTCATTCGTTTTCTCGAAAGTAAGAGATAATATATGGACTGTTCAGGAGCTGTTCAGGATTCGTTTTCTCGAAAGCGAGAGGTAATATATGGACTGTTCAGGGGCCAGTCAGTGTAAGTCACTTGCATACTATTCTGAGATATTGAAATGTTTACTAAAATCAGTGCTAGAATTCTGAAAGAACAACAGAATTGGTGATGCCACTTACAGGAAACTGATTTAAATACTGACTTTATTGTGCATCTTAAAATATAGCCAATACAGATGCGTTACCGCATAAATAAAAAATCCACATTTTACTGACTTACATTGATTTGCTTCTGAACAACCTATATTTGTGATCGAGTCAGCATCAGTTTAAAAATGTCCATAATTAAGGTCCAGTAAAAGTATGCAGTGGTGTACAAGGAATTGTGGGAAGGTAATAATCGCTTTACTTGAGGGAGAGAATAACATTTTCTAACAAATATTAGACTCAAACACATAACCCTTCCATTAGACTTGAACTTGTCAAAATTTTCCAATTGGAAGTTTCTGGGTATGTATACTTAATAATGTTGCAGAGTGCAAGTAATTCCTTACACTATAGTATGGTATAAAATTAAAAACTTAGAAAACTCATATGAAGTATTTGATGCAAGGATCAAAGTCCAACTATTGGCATTTCTATCTGGTATATAAAATAATTCCAGCGTTATTCAGAATGGATCTTCTCACACGATCTGCGAGTAGATAATATTAAACAATTCATTTAAGGTTGACCTAAAAGCGGAAAGGTAATATTCATTCTGTCAACTTAGAGTGATGGAAAAAATTTATTTTCAAACGTTTCGCACGAAGTTCTGATAAGAGTAAGTCAGTCATAGAAAAGCTTTTGAGGAAGACCAGACCTCTGTAGAAGAAAAAAAATATTCGAGCATTCCTATCTTCTCTGGGATTCGAACCGAGTTCTCTTGCAGCCAGCATTAGTAATACTTCCTCTAACAACATTTCCATTAATGAATATTATTCCTTGTGCTGTTAATGATTTTCGAAATTTAGTACCTTATAAATCGATAATCTCCACCCCGAATTCAAGCCAATTTCAGCATTATATCTGATAATCGGTTGATCACGCAATAGTGTCCAAAATTTTAGTCAATTTCAGCATTATACTATTACAGATCTATCGTATTCTCTCTCTTTCTAATTAGTTTATTCATTTTGACCATTTATTATTTAATTTAAAAAGCTGTTTTCTGGCAAAAAAAATTTTATTTTTCGGTTGTTGACTATGTAAATGTTATATTTTACAACTATTGTTTTAAAAGATATTTCATTGGCTAAAAGCTATATAATATATAATAAAAAAAATAAATACATCCTCAAGCAGCTGCTTGCCACAGAGGTCTGACAGGAGCCTGTCAGTTTATATGCCACAGTAGAAAAATATAATAATAAGATAAATTCTTTGCATCGTTATTATTTGTAGCAGGCACGAACCCATGATTTTCAGTTGGGGGGGGGGGACTGTTTTTTAAAATTATGTCATCCGAAACTAAACATTGAATACGTTAAACAGGCCTTACCTGCCCGCGCATCTTATGTAACATAAAATACGGTAATTATTTTTCCCCCTTTTTGATTTGAGAATCTGGGAGGTTGGAGCCCGACAGCCCCACCCACCCTTGGATGCGTCCCGATCCCAGAAGAGAACATACTAGCAATACATGGAACAGTTGTTTTCCTTGTTAAATTAAAATTTGAATCTCGTTTCTAAAATTCGGTAGCAAAAAGCAAATGTGTTACATTCTTTATATAGAATTTGAAATAACATGTGGAAGCAGTCAAGTATGGTTGCCCTACCCCATTTTATGTTTTTCCAAGTCGAGAATCGAAACATATTCATCCAAAGATATTCTTGCTCTAGAATCCGACAAGCGGTATCATTTGACCTACTTAACGCTGTTAAAAGTTACTTTATGGAAGAATGCCATACTCTCGTAGCGCTTCAATACATAGAAGTAGGTAACAAATGCAGAATCTGATAAAGCAGAACTTAACATGAGATTTATGTGAGCTTTGTTGACATAGTGTATGTACAGTAGCGGGTGAAAAGGGAGATCTGCTGTTCATGGTACAATGACTATGTGGGGGAAGAGTCATTGTCTAATCACACACACGCAATGGATGTGGTGGGTATGTCTTACATATATATGTTAGGGAGATGCTGCCTGCCTTGGCATATCTTAAGTGGGTAATAAGACCGCATCGGCCACAGTTGACAAAGCTTTTTCTTGTTGGGCACCCATTGTATGGCATTTTGTGCCAGATAGTGGATATTCCATGAGCCAATTTTCTGATAAATGAATCCAACTGCTGTCTGTAGAAAATTTGAATAAACTCTTTCAAATAGTGTCCTTCAAAGTTGATATAAAAAAAGTTCATGTTTTTTGAGCGAGATGAAATATTTTCTTTAGTAGCAATGTGCTCATTACTAGGGTTTTCTTATGCATATTAGGTCCTTAGGTTAGCCTGATAAATATGTATGCATTTCTGTAGTGTGTTGCTTGATTTTATGTTTTACTTGTGATGCTATTTTTTAAGTGCGAATAACTATCTTTGTTTGAATAAATTTCTTATTCATCCATACTGAGTTTATAATGACGTGAAATTTGTTTTTAAGGACAATTCTGTGGATTACACAATATTTTATAGTGGCATTTAGAACACAGAAGGCCAAAATTTATGTTTATTGTAATTTTACAGGCAATACTGATACCATAACGTCCAGGATTCAAATGCATTGATTTCATGCCAACCGGGAAATCAATATGTTTACATTGGTGTACATTTGGCCTATATAACGTGATAAAATAAAAAGAAATTGCCCCAGACTGCATAAATCAAATTGCTATCAACAGCCTGTTCTAGTTTCAATCTTAAAAAGAACTTATGTGGTACTCGTAGTTTTAAAACGTTATTTACATAATTTGAATTTTAGGTATATGTTTTGTAATTGTGTTTTTTGCCCTTCAATGTTGCGAATAACTCATATGTGGACTGTCTATTATTTAGATTGTATTATTTTTTACAACTGCATTTCTGTGCTCCAGTGGTCTCAATCCTTTATCGCTGTAGATGGAAACTAGATTTTTAAAATAGCCTTTAGGCCGTATAGGAAAATGCCAAGCATTCTATTGGGTTCGGGATTCGATTTTGAACCTTAACTGCGCTTTTGTGCTGCTAAGAGTAAATTGTGACCTCCCCATCATATGAACCGTGAAGAATTTCAACTGTCTTATTGTATAAGGATGGAACTAACCTTGAAGTTTGTAACTTTGGCTAGTCGATGTTTAGTATCAAGCAGTTACACACAAAGGGGAATCTAGGCATCTTTCCATTGCTAAATATTTTTAACATACGAAGGTATCATTTTTATAATGAAACAACTTAGTTTTTGCTTTCATGTTAACATTAATTTCGAAATTTCTTAAGTAGTTATTTGTAAAACGAAAACATTTTATTTCATATCAACAAATTTTCTTACCAGTGTTGATTGCGTATTTAACAAGCATATAGAAGAATATAATTTATATAACGTAGAGAAATCGGTATTCGAATTTTGTTGTTGCCGAAAATGGAAGCATGATTTGAGGAATTTCTACCTATCTCTTCATCCCTTTATGCGACATAAAACCCCAATAACCAAACAACAATCTCATTAAACCACTCGGCAACTTAAATAAACAGCCGAGTATTAATAACTCTACCGCAGAACAAAAAAAAATTGAACAATGACAACGCAATTCCAGATTCCTCACCTGTGAAACATCAGATCGACCTGGAAACAATCAGATCAGAAGAAACGGACACCAAATCTGAGGACGAAGAGGAATTCGTTGGTAAGATCGGTTATGAAGAGATTATCGGATCCACGCCCAACAAACTTTTTCTGACTGAATTCCTTACCCAACAAAAGTACTGTAAAACCATTTCAATAGATGATTGTTTAGAGGATTTTCTTCAACATATTTGTAAGATCCCAGAAAAAGAACAGAGATTCAGATGGTATAAATATGAGAAATATCCAAATACTCTGCTATTATCTATCGATAAACACGAGAAAAATCAAGCCGAGATTTCGAAAGTATTTTAACAAAGAAAGCCAGATAGGAAGGAATGAATATTAGTAATGTGCTGGACTATCTCTGTGAACGTATCGAAAAGGACCTGAATTCTGTGTGAGCTACCGTCTTTTGCTAGTGGCCCTTTCCCTTTAATTTACCTTGCTAAACTTGTTGGGTTGTTTCGAATTTCTCTTCCAAAATTTCATTTCTTTTTTTGGCCCTCCCATGAACCGCTCTCTGCATTTGTACCCCTTTGCTAACGCTGCGTGTGCGTTACGTGATTACTTGCACTGCGTATCTCATACGTTACGTTTCGTCAAAAGTAATCTTTTTAGACAGTTGGCCTCTTGTCATATCTTTACCCGTAATTTTTACCCTCGAACAGGAATAGAGGGCTTAATAGGCCCAAATTTTCTTTTATGCTGATGATTCATTCATTCATTCATTCATAGTTGAAACTCCGCTCCAAACTGCAGATAAAGACACGCCCCCCGTTTAAAAAATTGATGATATCTTTCGAAGTACACCACTGTAATTGTGATCTCATCTTTGATAATATGTTTTTTTGCAATTATGTATTTTTTTTTGGTAAAATGAGAAATTGTTTGAAGTTTTTCTATTAAAAAATAATCAGGTGACATATTGAAATAGTAACTTTCGTAGAGTTAGAGCTGATTTTGGGCAGTCTGTTAGGGAAACTGATCTGGTAATTAGTAAAAATAAGTAACCAATATGTAGTAGAAAGAAAAAAGGAGTAGGGATAAAGGAGGTATACGCGATTAAACCAGACAAAAACTTCAGGATTATTTGGAAATCAGGATATAAATTTGCGAGTTCGAGAGAACAAAACATAATTTAGATGCTAATGGAAGATTTATATTAAAATATGTTGTAAATTAATTTATTAGTGAGTAATTTTGCTTGGTAGTTTAGCAGAAGAGAATGTTTTATCTGTTTACAAGAGTGATGAATTAAATTTTGTTTTTAAGACTATTATTAATTATTCTCGTCTTAAAAACAAATCCTTTATTGAACAATTAGTTACTTTTTACCATAGCAAAATTTGGGTTGTTTCGGCGCATTTTAAACACTTTTATGGCCTATTTAATATACAAATTAAGCGAAAATAGATGAAATACAAATAATCTGAAGAGTTTAAGATTTTATGCATATTGCAAAACGCCGAATTATTCGACATTTTACTTTATTTTTTAAACTTTTCCCTTTCTGTGTCAATGGCATTTTTTTTTTGTATCAAATTCAGTTATTTCTGTTTACAAGATATCAACAGTAGCATGTGCAGTTTCAGCTTCGTTTTAAGTCAATGTAAAATCGCAGATGAATTTACGAAACATGATCAGCCCCCCTCTGATTCAATTCGTATTTTCGTGAGGGTTGGAACAATGAAAGCTACGTGGGTCTGTTTCTTCACGCTACCCAATGAATCTTTCACGGAAATGTGATTTCCCAAAGACAACTTTTCATTCCATCACAGCTGAATTGCATTCTTCTGACACAACGGCTACGGTGGTAATACGCGCAAGGGAGGGAGAAAACGAGTTGTGAAACACCTTGGACTTGGCCTTGACTGATAAATTATATCCAGCAAGGGACTGGTTAGGTCTTATAAGCGGTATAAACAAGTCGGCGGTTAGAAGGGGTGGCATGTGTTTGTGAGAACGAGTGATCTTGCCACTGCTGTATGGCATCTTTTGTAAGTTATGCTGCTTTTCATTTCTAATGAACGCATACCGATGCCATGCATCATTCTTTTCAGAAGCAGACTTCTTGGATGTCTGCTTAGTGGATGGAAAGTGATTGATAAATATATTGTATTGTGAAATAGTTCCTTGGAAACTAAATAAGTGAATGATAGACATTACTACTGAAAACTATTTCTATCGCCTCTTTATTTTCCTTTGAGCACAGCAGATTTCTCGGTGTTCCTGATTGTTACGCAGAGGTGACTTGTTGATTGCATACAAAGCATCAGTCTAGTACTTTTATTGAAAAAATATATTGCCTGAGTTTTATATGTTGTTCCCAGTCGAGTTGCTATATATATTTTTTTAATTTGTAAAGCAGAGAAAAAAAGAAAACTGCATCTTAACAGTGATCTGGTAAATAGCACTTTCGTTCCAAAAAATTTAATCGAGTTTTGAGGGTTTTTTTTTTCTCTTCAGATTTTTCCACGTTTTGTGAAGTTTTTAAAGCGTAAGTAGCAGTTGCTTACATATAGTTCTGCTTACATTTTGAATCTCAAACGGATTGCATTCACCTAAGGAAATTATAAAAGAAAACTGCGCATTTTCTTCCATCAGTACAAACAGAATTTTGCTGATATTTTAAATCGTAAGTTTGAATCCAAACTGGATAATTACCATTTTCCTATTTTTAATAGAAACTAATGCATTATAAATTAATGTATTTCACATCAATAAGACCTAAAGTGTAAACCTTTTTCCTTTCTGCAAGAAAATTAAAAGCTATCGTCATATGTCTCGAAAGCTCTGGAAATAAGTTAAAACAACCTTTTTCCATCAGAAGAAAACGTTTTTTCTTTGTAAGAAACTCCCGTGGCCGAGTGGTTAGCGCGCTTGGCTACTGATCTAAGGGATCTGGGTTCGAGCCCCGGGTAAGGCGTGGATGTATGTGTCGTTTTTCTGCTGAGTTCCTGTCATCCTCTCAAATCTCATCCTCTTTCTCTGAGGTCCTGCCATTCACTTCTACTTTGGCATATAAACTGACGGGCTTCTGTCAGACCTCTGTGGCAAGCAGCTGCCTGAAGGTTTTTTTTTTAACATTTAAACATATCAAGTGTTTTCGCTTTTTTATCTAAATAGTGCATATATTTCAAAACACTGTAAAGTTTATGGAATGTTTTACTGTTTATATGCACGCTTTGACGGCTGCACTTTGGATATCTTTAGACAATGCTTATATTACATGCGTGATCCATGATGCTTTTCTAACATTTTTTATCGAAACCTATCCAAACTACGCAGAATACTTATGCCTTTAAATGCTTTTCGGTTGATTTCCCACGGGTAGAAATTTGTAATCCAGTCTGCCCAACCAAAACAACTTTCGTCGGGTTTTACAGTTCCTGCAACATTCTCTCCTTTATATCGATTAAGCACGTTTTGTCATTCTCTTTTATTTAGCTGGTGCAGCATAAAAGGAAGTTTTTTCTGATTCCACTGTGGGCTCTTGCAACTGGACTCGCAGAGAAATGCACGAAAATTATATATCATACGTACACTCGTGAGCTTCGTGAAGTGCTTACTTTCTGAAATCGTTAAGGGAATGGGACAAAATTTTGTTTCAAGTAATCATTTGCAAGTGAGCCTGACAAATGATTTGAAATATCTGCTTCTTTCTTAATGACTGCACATTGTGCATGTCGTTCCAAAATGAATAATTTTATAACCTAAACAAAAAAAAAACACAGGTCGTTCAAAAATGAATACATTGCAAAGAAAACTGGATAACTTTATTTTTTCAAACAGAAGAAAAAAAGACCTTCTGAAGGCTTGTTTTATTTGATTCAGTTAAGAAATTCAAAAATTCCATTAACTGTTGAAGGAAAATAGATATAGAATTCAGGAGTCTTAGCATTAGTAAAAATTCTACTACATAGCACTGAAAAGTGAATTTATTTGACGATAGAATTATGAGTTATACGGAAAACTTCGTAATGCATGAAATCGCGTGAAGTACCTTGGAGACTAATAAAAATAGAAAAAAGATGTGGGCTTCGTATGGGTCATCTATACGGCCCGAGTGCATCCTCTGCACCACTAAAGTTAGGCCACTGGCTTAAGGACATGAAAGAGGGATCGGTTGTATTATTTTTTCCTTGTAATGTATTAAAATTAATTCTGAATTTTATTGAGCAATTAGTGCTTTCGAGAGTATTATTATACACATTTCTTGTGATAAACTTTTTGTGCTTTTTTTTGTCTAGGTTATGAAATTTAATAACTTTTTCATGAATATGTTTACCTTCACTTGTCGCAATTTCATAATTGTCCTTTCCTTTGATGGCAGAGATCATTACAAGTTGTAAGTATAATTGTATTGCGAGTGGTCTTCAGGTATTGCTCAGATTCTTGCGAGTGATACGTTACATAGAAAGCAAACAGAATTCTTGCCTCCGGATGACTACGAATAACGAGGTGATAGTTAGAAATTGTTTCTTCACTGATTTATCCATGACCGCTTCATTTTAAAAGTGGGTTATTAGAACGCTGCAGGAAAAAATCGGAAAGAATATGGGTGCACCTCAATGACGAAATGGGCTGATCCATAATATGATCTCGAAGTAGCGCTGACTGAATATTGAACGATTGATTGAAGGATCTGATATGAAATTGGGATGTTATTTCGTAGGTGGCTTTTTAAGTATGTATCGTTCATAGCACTTCTAAAATGAAATGGGACTTTCTGTGGCATGTTTTCAATAGCGTGAAACACGCTACCTATTTCTCTTATTTTTTTTCTATTTCTCTCTTTTTGTTAAATATTGGATTTCACTTGAACTCAGGGCCGATTTAATTAATTTTGATGTCCCGGATAAGGTTGCGAGTTAGCTGGCCAATATTTCGAAAAAAAAAACTGGTTACCAAATTTTTCTTCGGGTTTTATACTGCATTCGTAGATATTTATGGTTACCAAAATCTAAAATAATAAGATAAAAATTGTACCTAGGATAGGATATATAAATATGTATGTTTAAGAAAAGAAACAGTAGGAGGGTAGTCCTAGTCCATTAAGCCTTCTATATGTACCGTTGTGTTATTACCAAAAATATATCGGATAAGTTCTAATGATCAAATAGCATATTTCACACAATTGTGCTTGTAATAGAGTAGGTACGTAAAATAAAACCTCATTATTTTAATTTTATTCCGAAACGACGACTATGAGATAAATTATTATTATAGTATTTTGTTCTGCAGATTTCCTTCTGTGAATCTCTCTTCTCTCAATTTATACTTCTGTTAAGTTAAACTCAGGAATTCGTAGGATTTTTAAATTTCACACTTTTAAAATTATCGTGCTTGAATAATGAGAACATGTTACAGCTTCATGGTTAAGTCCACTTTGAAGAAAGTGCCATTTTTTGTTCCATTTTCTTTTCGAATTTTGTCTTTTTTCAAATGGTACATAAATTAGGTCTAAACTGAAAATCAATAAGATGATTAGTCATAATGACAATAATGCAATTATCCCTCAAGCAGATGTCTAATAGGAGTCTGTCAATTTAATATGCGATAGAGAAGATCTATGAGGAAGGCGAGACCTCGGCAGAAAGATAACACAAACATCCATCCTTACCGTGGCTCGAACCTTTGATCAGTTAAAAACTGTGCGCTAACCACTCGGCCACCGATCTTATTATTAATAATTGTAGATCTAATATTAAATATCGTGGGTATTAGAATTTCATTTGAATTAATTAATAATTCATACATATTTATGGAAGAGACACACGATGGAGAGTTTATCAGTGATGTCAATCGATTAATTCATGTGAAACTATATCCTTGACGCTAGCACTGAATTGATGGAAACTGACTATATATAGTCAGTCGGTATAAACTGTTGACAAGTGATCACTGCCTAGCTGACCCACTTTTCCAGAACCGCAACATCGTGCGGGTATAATTTTCTATCTCGTTAACCATGACATTTCGCTTTCCAAAATGGTTGTTAATCGTTCACGTAAATTATATTCATCTTTCACTCACTTGAGGTTATAGCGACAGGAATATCAATTTCGTTCCCCCGCTATCAGTTCCGATAAGCAGTCATTTTGCCATTAAATTAAATCTGTCCTAAATGTTATAATTAGGTGAACTAATATTCTGAATAAATTTAAACCGATATTTGATTGTACGTTACCTATTTCGGCACATCACACATTGTAATTTTGTGATCTGCTTTTTAACTTTACATGAAAAAAAAACTTTAAACTACAGGATTGTTGTAAAGAGTTGCACGAAGAAAAATTTTGTTTTATAAGTTTTCGAGCTGTATAAAATGTCAAATTGTTTTTAAAATGTCAAATTGTTTTATGTTCTTTTTAAACTACCCGTATACACCAAAATTGAGCGGTTGCAAACGTTCTGTCAACATTCGTTTGTATTGGATACTTAATAACTGTAGAGGTTTTGCAAATAATATTTTGTTTATAATTGCGGGTAAAAGAAGCCAGTCTAATAATCTTTTAATGACTAATAATTAACTGAAAAAAATGCTATGATGAAAAAATAAGCAAAGGTTTCAGAAAAATATGTCTTAGTAAACATTAGAGAAAAAGTAAATGTAATTTTACAAATTCTGCTGGTTTAATTCTCTTTTAAGTGCAGCTATCCGTGAATATGGAAAGACCTTTTTTATTACCCAGAAACTTCGTGATCTATAACACTGAAATATTCATAGATTTAATTCCAGTTTTCTAAGCAACACTCAAGTAATTTTTTTTGAATTAATATTCTTTAATCAGGTTTTTTCCCATTTCAAGTAGTTTTTTTCACTCATGTCAGTCATCAATAATGCAGTATTGTTTGCCCTACATATCTTATCAAATTTGCTATTTTATCTGCTATCCGCGTTATCGTTAATCTTCTATCCGCTGAGATCTTTCAAAATGCGGAAATCCGCGCAGGGCTCTACCAGTTGTCAAATTCCTTAAAAGGAGCACTTTTAGTGGCCACAAATTTCCAGCATTTTTTAAAGAATATAAATATTTTTATTGCCTCTCCATGACCATAATTGAGTATAGTTAGATTCGAGTATTTAAAGGAAGGAGGATTGCTTCCAGAGAATTTTAATTACTGTAATACGGACCAAAAATAGCAAACAGATGTACTACATATATTTTTCAAGAGCATTTTTAAAGAGACCATTACTCAGAGATTGGGTTATTTTACCCCTAAAGATATATCAAACCAGCTGTTAAGGCCTGTTAAATACCGTTTTGCTATCCGAGAAAAATAATTCAAGATAAATTTGCTCATCCACCGAAATCAATACACTCATAAAAATGCACCCCCAAAGAGCCAACTAAACAGAAGTGCCTAGGGCCTACGAGGACCTTAATCCGGCCCTGACACAGAATATAGCTCTCCTGCACCATGGGGCCACAATTTAACGTCCCGACGGATGAAGGCCTTTCGAATCCTATAGGTGCTCTCTCTCTCACCAAGGGCAGAACGGGAATAAGCAGAGAAAATTCTCTTAGTTGAGAAAAACATATGTTGTCCTATTTAGCGAAAATAATGTTTTGGGGAAAAAATTACTGGAACGACATTCATTTTCAGTTAAGGCATTTGCGTCTCCCATTTTTTCGTTGTTGATTCACATTTGTTAAAGATTACTGATTTCATGTCGGAGAACCGAATTGGTTTGCATTTTACGTTTTGCATTACCTTTTAATCCTCGTACCTGTATTAAAATAAATCCACGAAAGCCTGTGAGGGACGTTTCTATACCACAGGAAATTAGCTATGTAAAAGATAATTTGATATTTTCGCTACCGCAGTGTGTTCCTTTGACCTTCTTGGAGGTCGCAGACCCCAGTTTGTGGAATACTGCTCTGAAATATTTCAAATCGATATTTTTTCACATTAGACATTCTAAAAGAACCGAAGATTTGATTAAACAATAGCTTTAATTCGATTCTGAAAGGATTAACATAAAACTAAAATTGTAAATAGCACGCAAAGATATCAACATTCAGAGAGATTTGGTGAAACAGAAAACAAGAAAGCAATGTCTGAAAAGAAACCGAATGGGGGAAAATGCGAAAGCATTGTGCTCCACTTGTTCGCAGAGGATTCAGAGGTCACGATGCATCTCGTTGCAACACAAGTGAAACCTCGTGCTGGTTACCCGTCACGCCAGGCACTGTTTTGTCGTTGATAATAAATGAAGGAGCTTTGCTTGATGTGAATGACTGTCGGCGTTTGTTTCCTGGCTCGCTCATTTCCCAGATAAGCAAAAAAGAGCAACGTGTCGGAAGGTAACCTATAAAACAGTAAGCCTAGGGGTGAAAAACGAGACGGTTATTCCGGGCCCCGAATCATTGGGCGTTCACCTCCCACGTGAGAGGTAGCTGGCGTGTTGATGAAACTATGTCAGTAGTTCGATAATAAATTATGACTGGTCAGCAAGGATCATTTATCATCGATACTGTTATTTTTTTTCTCCATTTTGTATTATTGTTTGGTATTACATAATAACTTAGATTATTATCCAGCCACACGAAAGTTGTATATTGATTTAAATGTTATCACCATTCTCTGTTTAGGATTTTAAAACTAAAGTTGAAATATCGAATTATAGCTGTTTGGTTTGAAGCGATTTAAAACTAGATAGTTAATGCGATGATGTAAACATTTTTGGTAAATATTAACTAATGGTACTCGAAATTTTAAATGTTGTTTTAACTCTGAGTGGCACTTTTTCTTTTTCACACAATGGGCTAAATGTCCAGGTAACAAGAAATCCCAAAGGCCCAGAGAAGAAGGAAACGGAGCCACCGGACAGCTGTTAGGAAAACGTATGGAAGCCTCCTGTCAAGGCCAATTAACGTGCTCAGGGTATGGCTTTCCTGTACACGGAGCAATGGTTTTTCGTCCCATCTGACGGTGGCCTTTCCAAACCCATCGGTGCTCCTATTCTGACCGAGGAGAGGATGAAGGTTTTAGGAGAAATAAGTCTCAACGCTAGCACATGTTACATGTAATGAATGCATATACATAATTATTTTTTGAAGAAATAATAGTAACCTTATACCAAGGAGACAGATACATAAAAGGTTTCATAACTCGTACAAGCATTCCCATATGCTCGGTTGTCAAAAAACGAAAGAAAAAAAAATCATATTTATAAGTGGAATGGTGTTATATATTTATTGCTCAATTTTTAAAGACAATGAAAGGTATTTTTTTCTTATATATATAATTTTAAAACGCTAAATCTCGGAATGGAATCGTGGGAACCGTTGCGTATGAAAAAATAAGATCTGTAGGCGTATGAAATAATGTTTTGTGAAGTCGAGCACTGCAAGATATATTAGCAAAAAATTCGTATCTCCTCCTTCAAAAGCAAAAGACATTACATTTCACTTTCTAATCATTACTTTCGAGATGCAAGTAGATATTGTACAGATAAAAATAACCAAATGGAATGGTTATGCTTCAGCAAATGGGTAGGAAGACTCACAGACACTTCGTGAAATGCAGATGATCATATGGAATTTGAAGGGAATTATACCTAAATGGAGAGAAACACGAGGGGCATTCCAATACTAGCGAAACTAGCGTCTACTGAAAGTAAATGGGGTTCTAAAACGTGATGTACGTGAGTAAATCGCTGAACAGTATTCTTTCCAACTTCAGTATACTTGGTGTTCCCGTTACTTCAACCTAAATAAGCCCAAAATCTAGTCCTGATTACTGCTGCCGCTTCTTGAAGAGGACAATGGCCGCCAACAAGGACAATGACAATCCTTGCCTTATCATGTCTTAGGACGTGACCCGTCGAGATGAAGATGCCCATGTCAGGTCACACATTAACTGCAGAGTGTATCACGACTTTTGTATTCACAGCCTGTGTATATCATGTAGATTGCGTTCCCCTCCTGTGGCAACTTCTCCAGATCACATTATCCGCGCTGTAGACACCAGAATTTTTATCTGGAAAATTCAAAAGTTGCTCTAAACGCCACTTTATGTAAATTTAGTATGTGGAAATCGTCACGAATATTTTCGAAAAGTCAAATGTTAGCGTTTGCGTATTTTATTTTACTTGATTTCGATAGATAATTGTGATGATTAGCTTAATAAGATATTTTATCGACTTTGAAGTCATTTATAATTGTGCTTATATGATTATTATAATAAATCCTATCAAGAAAAATCATTTTTGGGGTTTTGCGACGAGAGGGGTATGTGTATTAGATTTGAAATGCAATGTAAAATAAGCATCGTGACTGTACTAAAAGATCACATTATTCAAAAAAGTTATATTTATATTAGATCCTTACACCATCTTCGTGTGGAGATTAAAACACTAAGTGCAAGCACAATTCCAATGCCTATAGGCAGGGCCGTAGCGAAGAAATATGGTTGGGGGGGGGGGGAGAAATCAAAAATTTTCCAACTCGAAATTCAAATTTTGCCAACTGAGCAAACTTACCAGATTTTCGCTCCGTGGGAGGCGGGGGGGGGGGGGTAAGCAATTTTCACAGATCTCCTGCATTTTCCCATTTAACTTCCAATTTTGCCAACTAGACGTAATTTCACAGAAATTATTTAAATATTTACATCTCGTCTGAATTGTAGCAAGTCAGTGTGAATTTTTCCTTGATTTGGCCAACTCTCTTTAATTTCACGAAACTAATCCCAATCTTTACATCTCTCCTAAATTTGCCAAATCACTTCAAACTTTTCAAACTCCCCAATATTTTGACAAGTTTTCTCGATTTTAGTCAACTAGCCTGAATTTCACTAATCCAATCCCAATTATCACAACTCGCCCGTATTTTCCAAGTGGATTCGAATTTTGCCAACTTCCCTTCATTTTGCTATGTTTCCTCAATTTGTCCAACACTCCTTAATTTCACAAAGCAAATCCCAATTTTCACAAATCGCCTATATTTTACCAAGTGGATTCGAATTTTGCCAACTACTCTAGATTTTTCCAACTCGCCATAATTTTACAGAAAAAATCATAATTTTTACATCTTCTCTGAATTGGCCAAGTCACTTCGAATTTTATCAACTCTCAATTGCACAAGAAAGGCACAATTTTCACAACTCCCCTGTATTTTACCAAGTGGCTTCGAATTTTGCTAAGAGTTCTTGGTTTTTCCAACTCTCCTTAATTTCACAAAACCAATTCCAATTTTTACAACTCACCTGTACTTTTACCAAGTGGTTTCCAGTTTTGCCAACTTCCCTAGATTTTGTCAAGTTTTCTCGATTTTGTCAACTCTTCTTAATTTCACAAAAACAATCCCAATATTCACAAATCGCCCTTATTTTACCAAGTGGATTCGAATTTTGCCAACTGCCCTAGATTTTGCCATCTCGCCACAATTTTACAGAAAAAAAAATCCAAATTTTACATCACACCTGATTTTTGCAAAGCCACTCTGAAATTTGCCAACTCTCCTAGATATTGCGAAGTTGCCTCGATTTTGAAAATGCGCCATAATTTTACAGAAAAAAGATTGCAATTTTTACATCTCACCTGAATTTTGTCAACTCTCCACGATTTTGCCAACTACCCCTAGATTTTGCCAACTCTCTTAGCTTTTGCCAACTCGCCATAATTTTACAGAAAAAAATCAAAATTTTCGCATCTCACATGATTTTTGCCAACTCCCAAAGATTTTACTAAGTCACTCCGAATTTTGCCAACTCCCCAAGATTTTGCCAAGTTGTCCCAATTTTGCCAACTCACCTGTATTTTACTAAGCGGCTTCGAATTTTGCCAACTGCTCTAAATTTTGTCTTCTCTCTATTTTCCAAACTTAGATTTGCCAAGTTGCCTCAATTTTGACAACTCCGCTTAATTTTCCAAAAAAAAATCACAAATTTTCACAATTCGCCTAGATTTTACGAAGTCGCTTCGAATTTTGCCAACTCCGAGTTACTTTGAAGGGGGGGAACCTCCCCCCATCTCCCCCCTATGGCTATGCCCCTGCCTATAGGAGTAACAATATTTCTGCTTAGCAATGCAGAATGGTCAACAGGATGACTTGTTTTATAAGTTTTGTTAAATCTAAATTAAGTTTTTACAATAATAGAATTTCTCAGCTATGCACCTGGAAGTAGTTTGTTTGAATAATATAGAGGAAGTATTGTCATTAGCCGGGTGGGATCTGAACCCACCGGATCAGGAGGTCGGGGGTTCAGATTCCACCTGGCAAATAACAATTTTCCTCTATATTATTCTAAATTAAGTTTATATCCAAGTGGTTAGCGCACTTAGTCCAGAACCCATAAAACAGGACCCAGGTTCTAGCCCCAGGTCAAGGCATGGATGTGTGTTGTTTTTCTGCTGCGACCTCTCTTTTCTAACAGACCTCTATGACGAATTATACTGACAGGCTTCTCTCAGACCTCTGTGGCAAGCAGCTGTTTGAGGAGGTATTTATTTAATCTGAAAATTTTCACTAGTGATTCTCAGCCACTTTCATCTCATAACATTCGAATGTTACGAAAAAATTCAACTAGAGCACTAGCCGTTATTAAAATATCAAAATCTGGTTTCTAAGAGGACATAATCAACTATATTTCATGATTGGCGATCCACTAGATTCACCGGGAATGCACAACTATTAAAATGCAGATGGAAGTCATGTAGAGAGTATGGATGTTCTGTACATAGAGTCGTAGTTTAATGTCCCATCGAACGGATGGCGGTGTTTCCAAATCCCACTTGTGCCCATATCTCCGCAAAATTCCCCGCCCTGCCCACGGTCAGTAGGGGACACCGATGGGCTTGAAAAGGCCGCCGTCCGTCGGATGGGACGTTAAGCCGTGGCCCCGTGTGCGGGAGAGCCATACCCTGTGCACGTTAAAGAACACGCTGGATGGCCTTGACGGGAGGCTACCATCTGTCTCCCAACAGCTGTTTCAGTGGGTCCCCTCCCCCAACCTTCTCTGAGCCTTCGGGGTCCATGTGACCTGGCCATTTAGCCCATCGTGTGCAAAAAAGTGCCGCTCAGAGGTAAAACAACCCAACCCACTTGTGCCCCTTGTTCTCATCGTGAGCATAGGGAAGGTGGGGGGGAGGATTAATGAAGAAAATCTCAATGCAAGCAGAGTGGGGACTTCGATTTAGGAACATCAGAACTGCTACACCTGGGTCTGTTTTATTTTTCTATATATATTTTTTTGTTTCTACATTTGTTCTCTGCTGATTTTACACCTTTTTACCATTAGCCTGTTTTTAACTTTTGGTTGAGGGGATCCATGACTTTTATCTTTTACTGTTTATCATGTGTTTGGTGCCACATGGCCTCAGTTGCCCATGCGCCATAAAACCCCAAACCAACCAATTGAGCCATCAGTTATAGTATGACAACATAACTTCCTAGAGAAGTATTTTTCTTAATGTATGACTTTTATATGGTTGCCGTACTAAGGGGATAGTTAACCCCCTCCCCCCCTTGAAGGCTCGAATAGCATATTTTCTAACATAATCTGCCTGATTGGAAATTTAATTTTGTATTATCATGCGTTTTGATAATTAGGCTTTTTGCTATAATTTTCCTAAATTAAATATTGGTCAACCTGGTCATTTTGGCTAGGCGAAATATTACCACTAGTAATATGTGTTTAAGTTAAAGAGAACAATAAAAATAGAAGTTTTTTCATGATAACACTAATTTGGTGCATTTCTAGTGTAGTGATGAGTTCTTTGAATGAGACATGTTTACCATTAGTGCGTCGTGGTCGACTGAAGTAAAAATTCTCCGTGCAATTTATATTACTCTTTTTCTTGCGATGGGCAGAGTTCATAGCTTGAACTGGTTCTACAATTTCACATTGGCCCACCTACGTGTAATTTGCTTCGAGTGCTATCACTCAGTTTTTAACTTCTACTATCCCGTCTTTGAAGTACATTTCTAGACATTTTCCAGATTATAGAGAGCATTTTGAAGATTTTCAGATGTTAGGTAACAGAAGTTTTCTTTTGAACAGTTGGGGGCGGTGGTGGATCAGTCGGTAGTGTGCCAGACTTGTAATCTGTAGTTACCAGGTTCAAGTCTCTGCTGGGCTAGTGTTGAGATTTATCTCAACACTAGCTCAGCAGAAATACTCGCAAAATTACCCGCCCTGCCCACGGCCAGTAGGCTACATAACTTTGCGGCATACTTACTGTAATCTGGCAAGCACAACCCTGAAAAATTCGAAATTAATGTGGTGGATATATCGACATCACTAACATTAAGGATTTACACGGGAAGTATGAACACATAAGGAAATATTCTCTGAAATAAAATGTACCTTATTATCTGTGGCAAGTAGCTGCTTGAGAGGTAATGTTTTTTCGTGGAGGGGCTCTTTTGAGCTCGCTTTAAAGCATGCTAATCGCAGACTTATGTTGGCAATTGAAAATGCTAGCCAGTAAATAGTGTGTATAACGTATGACCCGTAGAACCGTTTTCGAATGGCACGGAACTGTGGCTTTTTTAATAGTTTTTGCATAAATATAAAGAATAGGATTCACTTTTCGTGCAGTTAAGGCTAGATTAATGGGCAGTTTATTAGAGAATAGTTTATTATTGAAATTATGGGACTTGGGGGAAGCTTATCTTCAACCAACGAGCCTCCTGTCGTCGTATGGTTCACAAAATGAAAAAAAACCCGCTTACCATTTCTGTTCGAATTTCTATCTTATCGGAGAGTTAAGAATACGTTTAAACCAGTTTATGAGCTTACGTTGTTTTGCAAATGTAAACCATTGATTAAAAAAATTTGTGGTTTAAAATCTGAATCCTTGATTACTAATACTGGCACGAATGTTGGTTTGCCATTTTATGGGAAGGTAGACTGAAAATGACCCACCTCACTGACCCAGAATGCTGTTAAGTGACAACATCGAAACTAGGACAAAGAATTTAGATAGAACGTGACAGGTGAAAATGATTTTCATTCATTAAGCGAAGAGGGTTTGTGCTTGGTCAGTTACTACCAACCACCAACGTATGGAATGGCAGCAATACAGATGATTCTTAATATTCTAAACTACAGCTATATAACCTTATATTATGAGAACAACTCTGGGAATTATTTGCTTTTAAGAATAGTGTCACAATACAACAAATTATTCAGTTTTATTCGATTCGGATGTAACGGTGATAAGAATTCCAACAAATAGCCATAATTGAAGATCGATTGCCATGTATTAGAGTGGATTTATAAAGAAATTAAGTTTTAGTAAATCAAAATCCCATACATGGTTTGTGTGAAAAATGATTAGTTTAAGATTAAATCTTCTTCAGAATACAAAAGCAAGAAATGCAAATAATGATTAATATTAATTGATCATATGCTTATTAATGTACCGTTGCAGTGACTGAGTGGTAAGCATATTAGGCTACAGTTCTAGAAAGTTCTGGTTCTAATCTCAGGTACGATATAGTTCTTCATCTGAGAACTCGCTATCTTTAAATATCTTGCTATGATTTCCAGGAGAAAAATTGTTTGTGTTTTTTGCAGCACCAGAATGCAAAAAAAATTTTTTTTTCAAATGAAATATATTTTTTATTAACATAAATTCTTGTATTGAGCATTCTGATATATACAGCATAGTTTTATCATTCTTCTTTATTTTATAAAATTGATTGATGATATTTTAAAATATGCGTAAATATTCGACTTATCTCTGTGTGCTGAAACCTTTTTACATTTCTGCAAAAATTATTGGTATACTGATTAACAATCGATCGTGCTGTTATTTCTTCCAATTTTGAAATGCACCATCCGTCACTTGTGCCTTCATTTTGAACGGTTTTCTAACACCAGAAATTCGTAATAAACGCTGTAGCCTTTGTTTTCAGCAATAGTGGTAGAATCTTCTAAGTGATTGTCGGATGGG
Organism: Ryuthela nishihirai; assembly: GCA_038380435.1. Lineage (NCBI taxonomy): Eukaryota > Metazoa > Arthropoda > Arachnida > Araneae > Heptathelidae > Ryuthela > Ryuthela nishihirai. The sequence continues at coordinate 67,506,312 of JAWZYU010000021.1, read as the reverse complement.
CTAGCGCTCTCTTGGGCAATTGGGGGAATGCATGTTCCTTTGGCGGCATGCTGACTTTTGCTCTTATCCACTGTGTGCGCTCTTTATCGGCGATAGCTTAATTACTGTTAAAGATGTTTTAATAAGGTGCAAGAGTTTTATCTCTGTTTCAACAGATTTTGGCACTTGTAGTTCTCCAGATACTTGACCCGAATTGTCCGAAATTTCGTACCACCTGTACCTCCCTGTGTTGCGTTTGAAATTCAAGATTCTTCCTATCATAGAATATGATTTAGAACCTTAAATGGCTTTGCGACTCTAGGGACTCTGGCCTCAGTTTGCCACAGTCATCGGTTTATAAGGTTTCCTCTGTGCTTTAAATAATTTCATTTCTGTAACTTCCTACGAGTTTATGAGGTGTGTCAAAAAAAAAAACGCGACTACACGTATAGCTTATGTGAAATCTTATAGGAGACCTACCGCTATTAAAGTATAATTTCCTACTATGACAAATAAGCACAATAAAATAAATATGAAATAGACTATCTGGGTCCCTCTCCAATCAAACGGATTCAACACCTGTTTAAGGTGGGGCGTTTTTTTTTGGTTCTAAATACCGTTCGCGTGTTTGAATCAGTGATTAGTGTGTGTGATTGCTCTTACCGGACAATGATGAAACGCGATACGTTCATCACGACAATACTCCTTATCATTCAGCATTATCAATAAAGCAGTTTTTTGGCCCAAAACCACATCACAATGATGGAATACACGATTTCATGAATGGGGCCCATTTTGTTGACGTAAAGCACATAAAGAGGCGTGTGACAGAGCACCTGAAAAGCATTCCCAAAGGGGATTTCCAAAAATATTTCAAAGCATGATAGACGAGAAAGTTAAAGCGGGAAGTGCTTTCACGAGGACTACTTTTTTTTTCGAAAAATGTTTTCAATTTATTAAGCGATTCGTTTATTTGGTTTCTAGGAAAACTTTTGCAAGGAATAACTATAATTGCTTTTGCGGAATAAATTAGGTTTAAATAATCTGCCGAAGTATTTAGAAAGTTCCTTTGAAAATTGTTCCTTCTACAGAAATTTGTTAGTAGAACATAAACGAAAGTTGAATGAGTAACGATTGCATAAAAGTATATCTATCCAGTTGATTGGCCCATACATTTGTGACAAGTATGCTCGCACAAAGGGGAAATTCACTTCTCTCTTTGAAAGTCGTAGTAAACTAAGGCAGTTAACCTAGCAAAGGTATTGTTCTCGGTTGTCTCGCTGTTAGCGTAAAGCCTTCATTTTGCCCCTTGTATGCAAGAGGATTTAGCAAAGCTAAGTCAGTAATGACCACTGACACAACAATAATCGTTCTAACGCAATCCACGCGATGGTATTGAAGTACACAAGAGTAGAGTGCCGCGATATGGACACGGCAGTCCTCGGGTGTAACCGGAACAAAATATGCTCATTAGTATATGTAGTCTGTCGTAGGACACGCAAGGAAAAGTAAAGAATGAAACATGGAAGAGACAATGCATGCCCTTAATTACGAAGCACGCAACAGGGGGACGTTTAATGATCAGCGACAGATGTGTTACAAAGCTACCTTACTTCTTAGCCTTGGGATAGCTAATTAAAGTGTTATAAAGAAAAGTAAATGTTCTATATTTCAAGAGGTAAAATAGATCTCGTTTGGTTTATAAACGTATGACAGTTGGTCATATGTCGTTAAACGCTTTAATGAGTAGTTAACAATAGACGGAGAAAGTACTCGGGTCTGGGTGTGAGTGATGAAGTGATCGAATACATAGAGAAATAATACGACTGAAATACGCTAATGCAATACTTTCCAAACTCTGGAGTTGTGGACATTTGTATTAAAGCATTTATTTTTGTAGATCAGATTTCAGTTCTTCTGAGTTCGAAAAACCTTCTTTTGTTGTGTCGTAAATCCAATAAACCTGAATAGACACGTGAGCAGAACTTACTTTCGCTATCTGTTAAATTATTTAATGATTATTTACTGATTCTGCCACCTAAACAAATAGATACTTTTCAAAAATAATATCGGATTTTATAGCGAATGTTTTCTGGAATTATTTGTGTATCTAATTAAAATATTTGGATGGCTTGGTTGAGTTATTTTATCTCTTTATGCTTTTATGCACACAGTAGAATAAATGGCGAGGTCACAAGGTTGGGTTGCTTTAATTCTGAGCGACACTTTTTGCACACAATGGGCTAAATGGACAGGTCACAAGGACCCCGAAGGTTCAGAGAAGGTGGGGAAGGGGACCCATTGGACAGCTGTTGGAGACAAATGGCAGCTTCCCATCAAGGTCATCCAACATATGGACAGGGTATGGCTCTCCTGCACACGCGGCCATGGCTTAACATCCCATCCGGAGGCTACCTTTCCAAGCTAATCGGTGTCCCCTACTGACCTTGGACAGGGTGGGAAGTTTGCGGAGATAAATTTCAACGCCGGCTTAACTGGGACTCGAACCTGGGAACTGCAGATTACGAGCCTGGCGCACTACCGATTGAGCCAACCCGCTCCCCCAGTCACAAGGACCCCAAAACCTCAGCGAAAGTTGGGGAAAGGGAAGCCACTGAAAATTTATTAGGAAACAAATTAAAACCTTCCATCAAGACCATCCAGTGTGTTCTTTAACATGCACAGAGTAATACGCTCCTGTACACGGGGACAACTTAATTTCCCATCCGAGGGCGGCCTTTTTAACAACATCCGATGGCGGCCTTTTAAAGCCCAACTGTGCCCCTTTACTCGCCGAGAATAGGGTGGGGGATAGCGGAGATAAATCTCAACGCTGGCACAGTTGGGACTCGAATCTGAGAACTGCAGATTACGAGCCAACCTCGACCAGACCGTATGTATGTTTCTAAACTGTGTTGATTGTGTGAAACCAACAGGTGCCACCTTAAACGAATACTTTGGAGTCTAGGGTGTGGCAAAATAAGCATACACTGAGTGACAGCTGAAAAGCTGCAATACGTATATATGTGTGGGAAGATCAAGCGAGACCTTGTAAGAAAGGGGATGTGCTTGAAATATAAGATGCAAAAATGTATGGTTATGAAACAAGAATTCAGATTCTGGGATGTAAGGTGTATGATACGAAACATGTGGTCGATGTAAGTATTAGATATAAAATTGGAATTGTTCAAAAGTGTTGACTACATCAAATGTAATGTACTAAAAAAAACAATAAAAGTAAGAATTCACATGGATGAAAGAGTAACCATGTAGATTATTCTAATATGAAAAGATAGAAGACTTGCTCAAGCGACAGCTTTTACTTGTGTAAGTTCAACGTATATAAAGCCATGTAATAACAGAAATTTAGTTGGGTTTTTTTTTTGCAAGCGAAAGTAATTGATCGTTAGGTCGATGTGGTGCTTTAGCAGCAGTGGCGTAGCTACAGGGTAATCGAAAAGTCGCGCAACCTACAATAAACATATATTTTGTGAGGTTAATGATAATTATACATATTTAAACGTCTACAGATATAAATTATATTCTGACCATTCTAGCAAAAGAAGAATATAAATGTCGTTATCACATATGCTGAAAATGGCCTCCTTGTTCACGGATGCAGGCGCAAGCTCTTTTTACCACGTTTGATGCTACCTTGTGAAGTACCTGAAGACTGATGTTTATGATCGCTGTTGTAATGTTATTCTTGAATTCATTCAGTGTATGAGGATTATTTTGATACACAACTCCATTGAGCTACCCCAGATGAAAAAATCTGCAGGTGACAAATCCGGTGATCTTGCGGGCCACAAGCCTTTAGAAATGAGACTGTCACCGAAAAACTCTTGCAAAAACTGCATAGTTTCATTCGACGTATGGTACGTAGTCTCGTTTTGATCGTTTAGCCTTATTTTTGAGAACAGTGAAGAGTAATTGCCTTATTCTTTTGGTATTCTACGTTCACCCTGAGGTAAACTGCTGATTCCACTAACGTTTCTGATGCCCACCAGCCCCTGCTTTTGTGACCCAGTGTTGCCAGTCTTACGTAATTATCATATGTGTTGTTTCATTTAACACATATGATAATTACATATTTTTATATATACATATGATAATTATATATTTTTAACAACTTCTGCTGTATTGCAAAGCAATGAACAGTTCATTTGCTTTGCAAATATAGATATAATATATATTATATATATAATATATAATATAATATATATTTATTATATATATATATAATTATTATATATATATAATAATAATTATATATATATAATTATTATTTAGATATTGCGAGCTTGTATTTAGCTTTTGAGCGAGGGAAAAAACGTGGTCTAGTGCGAGTGTTTCAGGTTTTAACAGGAAATTCTTCAATGTTGAAAATCAAGTCATCAAGCATCTGTCGTTTTCCCTTCAAGTTTAGGTGTGCATAAAAGAAGACGAGCGTAAAGAGTGCTGTGTTTCTAACTTTATTTTGTAAGTGTAAAGGAATTTCTGACTTTCTATGGAAATGGGCGGAAAGATTATAATTATACTGATGAGAAATATGGGGCAGCTAGAACAAGTCTGTAGTGGTCTGTACAGTACGCTTTAAGGTCCCTTCACTCTGAAATGCACAAGTATGATAAATGCTCACGACCAGAATATTTTATCTACCATGCCAAGATGACTCAATTTTATTCTTAGTAAAGAATTCCTTTTACACTGAAGAAACGTGATTTTTTTTCATTTATTTCTAAACCATATTACTTTGCTCTTAAGTAGTGAATAAGCCAGAAATGCAGAGTGCTGCAGGCAAGAAGTTAGTATAAAAATCCCTTTATTTTTGGAACACACCCATTGTCTCAAGTTCAAATAATCACGAGTATAGACTCTCCATCATTTAGATTATCAAGTTATCATTTTGTATGCATCTCTTTGGAATATATAATACCTGCATATAACTAACTGTCCATCACCAAATGACGTTCACCTAGAAAGATAACAGTTGAATTACCTGTATGTGCCTGTCTCAGTGGCCGAGTGCATAAGCTATCACTGAGGAATTACTACAGCCAAATATGGTAGATAACGCAGATGACAGAATAATTTAATACGTTGTTCACGTCGGCCACTAAGTTGGGTTTAACCATCGTTCTTGCATAAGGAGAAATCACTTGTTCAGCTTTGCTACAAAGAAGTCAGGTCAGGAACCACTTTAGCTGAAAGTGTAACAGACGTATAAGCCCAACCCTTATGAAGTCCGAACTTGCCACTTATGCAGGAGAACTTAGTTGTACAGAGGGTCAGGAAACTAAACATACCCTATATCTTTCACATCTATCTCCTTCTGCCTCTCTGCCAAATGATGTTGGGAGGAAGTAGTACAAACTTCACTGGAGCCAGTTGACCTTGAGCTAGGCTTTAGTTAAACGAAGAGGGAAGTTAGAAGCAGACGTTCTCCACAGAAAAGAAAGATGGATTGATGTTGGGCACCAATTTATCTCTGAACTTCATGGCAATAATTCATTGTCTTTTATTTCCTGTAAAAAAATTCTTTGGTGACCCAATTTCTGTACTCGGAAAGAAGTATATTTATCCCAGATCCATTGTTGGCTATAATTATTCGGTTGTAATTCCCAAGAAACATTGGTATCTGAATCGTACGAATCGTTGCTTTTGAGAATTTTAATCTACTTAAAACCACATATACATATTTCATTCGTTATCATTGTATTACATTTCGCGCTTGTTTGAAATATGCAAACAGCTGCATGCAGTACCAGTTACCAGAATATTCACGTCTTATTTTGTGTTATCATTGGACCTAGTTAAGTGAAGCTTTGTCGTACAAGTTTTGTTTTAAAATTAACGAAAATTATATATTTCGTTAATAAAAAAAATTGTTTCTAACCATGATTAATCATAATTTTGTTTTAAACTGTATTTTACTTCTACTCTGAGCCTTAATCTCGTTGTATCATTATATTTCCAAAGTTGTACAAGTTTCAAGCCGTCTCATGTGCACAATACTATTGGTCTCCTTCTCATGATAACTTAAGGTCAAACGCTACAACAGAATCAGCCCAGATGTCCTCGGACGTAATGAGCAGACATTTGCTATAATTGCGGGATGATATTCATTTGTCGTGTAGTGTGCATCCGTTGTTGTATTCGTTCTTGTTTGCGGATGGAAGCGGCTAAAGATCATAGCAATTGCGTGTCAACAATGCATTGTTTCAGGTCATTGTTGTAGTAGTTCTACGCGGCTTCTCTCCATTACCCACGTAGTAATTTCGAAATTAAAGTTACCCTGTTTCAGTTTATTTCTCCGTGGGTGTAAGGGATACGCCAGTGTTTTGCGGATAAGTGGGTCAGTTAGCAATGCACATGGTGTTGAATGGAATTGTCTTGATGTGAACAGGCAGATTGCATTGGTAACAGAACTACTCCTTTGCTGTTGAAGTTCTAATGGAGTTGCCAAGCTTGTTTATACAAAATGTAAAATTACAGTCGTAGAAATTTATTGAATAAAACCAGATGAGATGATAATTCAGAAGGTCATGTGTTGGAGAACTGTTGTATTTGAAATCGGAAGGTTCCGAAAACTTCTGTGTGGGTTTAGTGAACAGTTTAAGCGTAAGTGGGTCAGTTCAAGTGTGCTGGCTCAATCGGTTCCGGTACATTCAATGTATGAAATGATCTGAATGTCGTTATCAGGATTGATGGGGTACTCACAGCTTTTATAATTCTCGTCGAAATTTATTAAGCATTTTTCACATATTCTTTATAGCTTTTATTATAAAAATAAACTAAAGCTTTCACGTCTTTACCTGCTAGACATTTAACCTTTCTGGTTTTAGAACTAAAAAATTATTTTTGTGGTGGAAGATATCAATTATATATTACGATTCTCATTTCCCGCATCTCCCAATAGCGTTAATAGCGCCCTCTTGGCTACTGATGAAAGGAACTCAGGTTCGAGTCCCCGATAAGGCATACATATTTACTTTCTTGTGTTATCTTTCTACTGAGGTCACCTGTTCTTCACAGATTTTCTCCACGGCATATTACTTTGACAGGCTTCTATCAAACCAGTGTGGGACAAGCAGCTGTTTGAAGGTTTTTTTTGTTCATTTCATTCTAACTGTGGAAAAGGTGGAAGTATAAAAACGTTAAACGAACATTACAATCTATTTATGCTAAAAATTTTGGGGATGGAGTATGAAGGTCAAGAAATTTACATTGGCAGCAAGTATTTGTTCCCTTACCCCATAAGGGGAGGGGAAAGTAAAACTTTTATACTTTAAGAGATAAATTCAAAATTATTTTTGTGTGTATTTTCACAATCATCCATTAGTTCTAATTTCCACTGTTTAGAGAGTGCTCAGTCGGAAAATAAAATTTCAAGCTACTCGTCTTATACCTTTAGAGCAGAGGTGAACTGGCGCTTTTATTTTTTAGGGACGTCATATAGCAGGGTGCCCGGGATGCGGAAAAAAATGCTTTTTTTTTTTCAAAAGTTGAAAATTTACTTTGTTGACATTTTGTACTTACTGCTTAAAATATTTTTTCTGTAGAACTCGTATAAAATAAGAATTCTATTATTTAAAAAAAAAATCTTGGTCCTGTGAGGTCCCAGCGGTCTGGGACGCTATAGCACTCGGCTTCTCCTTGCCAGTCCGCGCTCTGAAGTGCAACAGCATTGGCATAAACATGCATAATCGAACTGTGCTCATGACTTTCAGTACGACCTTCGTACAAAGTGCATGATCAGTTTCGTCCTAGTTGGGAAAAATTTGTTATTCTCATTCACTTATACATGATATGTGAAGGATGGGACTGGATCCCGGAAGACGTGTTAGAACAACCCTATGAACGTTAGAGAACAAGCTGGATGACCTTGACGGGAGGCTACCGTCTGTTCCCCAACAGCTGTCCAGTGGGGATCCCCTTCCCTCAACCTTATCTAAGCCCTCGAGGTTCTTGTGACCCGGCCATTTATTTGCCTCTCAGAGGCAAAACAACCCAACCCCATGAAAGCTGCTAACTGACCCGTTTTCATTTAACCACACACTACCGTCTATGATTTTTCTTTCGACGGTAGGATTATATCTTATATTTTTGTTCATACATAACTCGAAAACGGTAGAGGCCAGCAGGGCTACACACTCGGGGATGTTCCAACGGACTGGACCTCATACACAATAAACTTAAAATGTGTGTTTTATCGTTTTGCTTAAATGTTTAGGTAGTTTCATTGTATTACTTTGTGTTTCGGAGTGAATCTTGTATAAATAAATGAAATGCAAAGTTTAATAGTAACTTTTTTTTTATAATTATTTCTGTGTATTAAGGATTAGTTGCTATTTTTGCATCCCATTTCTCACCCAGCTTTGAACGTTTTGGAGTCCTTATGGACATTATAGGATTTTTGGAGTCCTTATATATATTATTAGCAAAGACATGTTGCTCAAACAAACCAAATTAAAAACTTGACCACTATAACGGATCCTCTATGTAATAATAATCTGGATACGGCTTCTGGATACCACACCAACTAATCTACACCAATGATTCTTAAACGCTGGGCCACAAGATTTTGCTGCAAAATATTGCAAAAAAAAACAATTGAAATAAATTCCTGTATTCCGTCCCGTGGCCGAGTGGTTAGCGCGCTTGGCTACTGATCTACGGGACCTGGGTTCGAGCCCCGGGTAAGGCATGGATGTTCGTGTTGTTTTCTGCTGAGGTCCTGCCATCCTCTCAGATCTTCTACTGTGGCATATAAACTGACAGGCTCCTGTTAGACCTCTGTGGCAAGCAGCTGCTTGAGGGGGGTATTTATTTATTTTTTATTTATTCCAAGTTACAGAAATTTTTCTGCTGTTTAAATGATTAGAAGGTCCAACAACCTGTGGTGAATATGGAATTTCTCGTTTTCAAAAAAATAATGTTTTGTAAATTTTCAAATTTATTGCTCTCTAACGGTGAAAATTCAAACTAACGGAAGGTTAAAAAAAAGTGCGAGCTTGGCTACTAATAAAAGGACCAGGGTTCGATTCCTTGATAAGGTATGGATATTTAATTGTGTTGTCTTAATGCTGAGGTTTCGCCTTCCTCATATATCTTCTCTATGGCGTACTCTACTGACAGGTTACTGTCAGACTTCTGCCTACAGCAATTAAAAACTTTTTTTTTCCTCCTATAATTCAATTTTCTGCACAGATTTCGCTACAAGGCTATTTTTCTAAGCTATGCTTGATGAAAGAATGTGATATTTTTGTAGTTAAAATGCTCATTTTGTTTCTAAACTGTGGTTAATTTTGATTGACTTCTACTTCGTTATCGTCATACGCATAATAAATAGGTGTGAAGTAAATGGTAGTTCTGAAGGTTATAACGGACGATATGCATCGGAATTTCTTTTGTTTTCGTTTCCTGGTAGGTACTGATAGTTGGGAAATATTCACTGAAAGTCTTCGGCATCGACGTATTAGACAATTTGTGCGTTGCATCTATAATGCACATTGGAAAGGACTACAGCTGTATTACATTACACCTCGTCCGCCTTCAACTTTTCCCTTCCAAAGGCGGATAACCATTTAAGGCACGGCGAACCTAGAGGCGGAATTGGGTGTTATCTGATGACCTTCTCTTTCGTAACAATGCCTTAATCATGAGATTGTATATCATTATTATTCCGACTTACTCAACTGTCTCTGTCTGCCTCATCAGTTTGCTGTCACGTCACTTTCCGTAAGGTTAAGTTTTATTATGCTAATTTTCCCAAACCGTAGAGAATTTCTCTTTAGTAAATTTTAGGGTGGCTCTCCGACCTTTGTCAGCTGTGAGAGTGAGTTTAGCATCATTAGCAATATTAATTTTTTTTAGCAGTTGTACTTAAACCGCTAACATTCCCGTACAGATAAAACAAGTAGGTCAGGTCCTCCTCTGCACCCGGGCCTGCATAACTAATTTAATATATGCATTAGCGTGACTTTTCCCATGTTTACTTGTTAAACCAACCAGCCTACTCGTCTGGAGTTTCGCCAGTTTTAGCTGATGACATTTCATGACCTTTTGCAATTACTTCATATTTGTTTCCAACTCTAAAAATTTACTTTCAAAGTAATAATATGATAACTGTTTAACGTCTTGGTAAAATGCTTCCTTTTAAAGATGGTCGTAAAAAGTAGATGATTTTAATAAAGTAGAACCAGCTCTGTGAAACGTGCGTTTTTATTTTTTAGACCATTAATTTAGACATAAATGTGAGGACGAACACCTTTCTTTCGGACATTTAACCAGTGTAGGCTGTTGATCCAATCCCACATTTACGAAGTAAATATGGTCTAAAAATAGTACCAGTTAATAAATAAGATCTAATAAAATAATATATTACTTTCCATTTTTATATTTGTACATTAATAAAAAAAAATATATAATCAATTGTTAATAAAGAGCGGACTAGAGTCTTTTTTTTTAAAGTATAATATAGATCACTTTTGCTCCAGGCTATGTATAAAAATTTATAAAATATGCACACAGGAGAAAGTTTGCTTCCTTTAGCAACGCTAGGGGGATACGAATAAAAACTTAACCTGCTCAAGTTTTGGAATCAAGCCGCAGATTCTCCTCCAGATAAAAACTATTATTCATTTAATGATAATCCTGTAAATTGTTATGTGATAAAAATAAGGTTACTTTAGTTGCCCTAACAGTGCGATACATTAGAAAATACATTAAGTCAAATACGGAAATGGAATTTCAAAATTACAGCCTGTCATTCGAAATGACCATTAAGTTGATTTTTATCGAAAAGCAGAAAGTGTGTTCATTGAAAAACGCCGATCTCCCATAATAAGCACGATAATGGTATTTGTTGTTGTGGAAATTCTGCGTAAGAGATTTGGGTCAAAACGCTCACTTTTTCCGTTAACGAAAGCCGTCTTGTTGACGAGAGCAATTTAAACTTTTTTTTTCCCTCCTATAATTGATTTTTCGGCACAAATTTCTCTGTAAAGCTATTTTGCAAAGCCATATTTGGCCTCGAACAGGAGGAAACTTTAGACATAACGATGTAAATAAAAACGAATGCAGAAACTACCCACGCTTCTTGTAAAATCATCACTAATGCTCCTCTCGTATAAATATTCTCAGAATGAATATTTCCACCATAATCACAGGTTGGGAGATAGACAGAAATGCTCCAAAGTACCTTACCCTCAAACGTGGCGGATCGTGACCTCTTTGGGTGATGAAGTTATCGTAAATATGATGATGATTGACGGGCGATGTAGTGACTAGTAAAGACGTTACTGTTCATGCGTTTACTGTTCACTAAGGCTCTGCGGAAACAAAATATCTCAGCAGGCCTATAGAGTAAGGCGTTTATAACTATGCAAAAAATTTACTTGGGCTCTGTTTTAGTATAAACTAGAAGCGAAATTTACTTTTAGAGCCACTCGTAATACATCCGTATCACCACGTGATTAAAACTTTATAGTGGCACTATGCACTATGGTATAATTTATTTCATCGGGATGAATGCTTAGTATTGATTAACCTGTATCATATTTAGAAAGCTTAAAACCATCTCATGGAATATAAATGCATGAATTACGTTCTACTAATTACGTTTTCTTGTCTTATTGAGAAATTTTCGTGTCCAAATTCAGTTAGGAAAGCTTTCTGCAATGGAGGATGCTTCTGACATTCATCATTTAATATAATGCCAAAAATCATTGTGGAAAACATCGAAAAGACATATACTCCTATTTATACTTGTTTTTTACAAATTGCGATAAATTTTATCAAGCTCCTGCAAAGCTATTAGCTTATTTGCAGGAAATTAGATGTAACATTTATAGATATTTTTTAACTTAAAAATTCAACCTTAAATATTTTACACAATATTTTTATAATACTTCATGCAAACAATTTTCTTTACATATGGAATTTGTGTATTCTCTTTAAATGTATAAAATAAATTGTAAAAAATATTTTAGAACTATTTTACTTACAAGATAACATTGACATATGAATAAATTTATAATTTAATGTTTAATATACACCGATGAGCCAAAACATTATGACCAGCGCATCTTTATGCAAATTGAAGCAATGCAGGTAAACGACGGTGCGTGTGAAGGTAATGAAATGGTATAAATAACACCTGATACTGAGCTCTGTTAATCAGTGTTATTCTTGTTCTTCAGATGGGAAAGGCAGCGGAATTAAGTGAGTTTGGCAAAATCCAAATTGTAATGGCCAGACGACTGGGTCAGAGCATTTCCGAGACGGCAAGGCTTATGGGATGCTCACGGTCAGCCGTGGTTAATACCTTCAAAAAGTGGTCCAAGGAGGGAAAAAACCACAAACCGTCGGCAAGGTGTGGGCCGACCATGTATCGCCGATGCTAGAGGTGAGCAAAGGCTATCCCGTATGGTACGAGCCAACAGAAGGGATACTGTGGCGCAACTGGCCCATAATTTGAATGTTGGTGACAGGAGTAATGTTCCACAAAACACATCGAACCCTGCTGAAAATGGGGCTGCGTAGCTGCATACCACTCCAAGTGGCCATTCTTACCTAGTTCACCATCTAAAGCAGCTACAATGGGCATGCGAGCATCAAAACTGGACCCTGAATGATTGGAAGAAGGTCGTCTGGTCTGATGAATCTCTTTTCCTGTTGTGCCATGTGAACAGCTGGGTATGTATGCGTAGTTTACCTGGGGAAATGTTGGCACCAGGATGCACTGTGGGACAAAAACAAGCTGGTGGAGGAAGTGTAATGCTTTGGACAATGTTCTGCTGGGAAACAATAGGTCCAGTCATTAACGTCTAGGAAACAATGATGTCTACCACCTACCTAACGAAACTGATAATGAAACAATGATGTCTACCACCTACCTTTAAACGAAACTGATAATAATGTGGTTGCTTCCACTAGGTCTATTTGGCTGGTAACCAACTGTATAACCTGCCATCCTACACACACCGGCCACTGAATTAGAAACCTTTATGCAGATGTACATAAACGCCATTTGCGCAGCTTATATGCAAAATATGTGGTCATGCGTATCACCACGTGATCTAGGCAACTATTTAAGACTGCTGCTCGTCAGTAATAGTCAGTAGTGTTTATCACAATGGGAAAAACAAAGGATCTCTCGGGGTTCGATAAAGGGCTTTTAGTGGGTGCCAGTCTGGCTGGAGTGTCGATTTCAAAAAACAGCAGAGCTGACTGGTTTCTCGAAAAATGAGATATCTCGGGTTTTTAATCAGTGAAAAAAAAACATTGCTTGTCTAAGAGGCTTAAGTGTGGCTTGACGACAATCTGTCAGGAACGAGATCGCTGTCGTCTGCGCAGGCTTGTACGGAGAAACAGGACGTCCTGTGTGCAGCAATTGTTCGAAGCATTCAATGAAGGCTGTTTTCGACCCATATCTTAGTAAACTATGCGCAAGGAATTGAAGAGGATCATATTAGCAATCGCATGCCTATATGGAAACCACTGATTTCTGCGAAGAACCGGAAAGTTCGTCTACAGTGGTGTCGGGAACACCGTGACTAAACAGTGGAAAATGGAAAAAAATCATGTGGTCAGACGAGTCACGGTACACCTTGGTCTGTACCGACGGTAGGCAGAGAGTTTGGCGTGAACCCCATGAAGCAATGGACCCACCTTGCCTTGAAAATACAACTCAAGGTTTTGGAGTGGTGTCCACACGTTCTCTTGGTACGGAACGGGTCCCCTGATATTGCTGGAAGGTCGGGTGTCCTTTAAGGATTATCGGAGCATTGTTGCCGATCAAGTCCATCCTACAATGTTGACTTTTTATCCAGCAGGTGATGGCTGTTTCATGGACGACAATGCTACCGTCCATCGCGCATGTATTCAGCAGTGGTTCAGCGAGCATGACAGCGATTTCCATTATCTTTCCTGGCCACCACAAAGCCCGGATCTGAACCCCATTGAGAATGTATGGGACATGTTAGAAAAACAGATCCTGGTGCAAAGTCTTCTTCCGTCAAATCTGAGACAGTTAAAGGACTGTCTGGTGAACGCCTGGTATGCTTGTAGATGTAAAGGCACTCCAGCACCTTGTGGAATCTATATCAAATCGCTTATGTGTTGTAATTCGGGCTAAAGGACATCCAACTCGGTATTGAATAAAAGTTTCTAATTCAGTAGCCGGTGTGTGTAGTAACCATCATTAACTGAGTAAAGGTTCTGTGAAAAGTAGTTTTAAATGCACTTAAAGAAACAAGTTTGTTATTGAATAACTATGAAAACAACATTTATGTAAAAAATAAGAACTTTTATTTTGTCCAATACAAATTTTTCTAGTAGTATGACTCTTTACAGTACATGTTCTATACACCGAAGAGCCAAAACATTATGACCACCTGCCTAAATACGATGTTGGTCCTCCATGTGCCGCCAAAACAGCTCTTACCCGGCGACGCATGGATGCTACAAGATTTCTAAAGGTGGTATCTGGTACCAACAGGTTACCAGCATATCCTTAACTCTTGTAAACTTACATGTTGAGCCGCTGCAGATCGGATATGCTGTTTCAACACAAACTGTAAATGCTCGATTGATATTTGGGGAATCTGGAGGCCTAGAAGTCTTCCTCGTGTTCTGCGAACCTTCTCGAACAATTCGGGCAGTGTTGCATGGCGCATTATCCTGCTTAAAGAAGGCACTACTAGAGGGATATACCATTGCCATGAAAGGATATACCTGGTCTGGAATGCATTTACGCTGCGCAAGTGGCGTTTACGTACATCTGCATAAAGGTTTCTAATTCAGTCGCCGGTGTGTGTAGGATGGCAGGTTATACAGTTGGTTACCAGTCAAATAGACCTAGTGGAAGCAACCACATTATTATCAGTTTCGTTTAAGACAGGGTTTCACAAACATTGCTGACCCCTTTATAAATTGAAGATTTTTCACGGACTCCCAAACGGAGAATTAGATACAAAATGCCTGTAAGGAACAAAAATATAGATTTTAGTTTAGTAGTTTCAGTAGTAAAGTATCACAGGAGTTTTCCTGTAGACATGGGACTCGTGAAATAGCTGAAAAAATTTAGTTTCGCCATGTGTTTATTTTTGGAGAAAATTTAACCATTTTGTCAATAAAGTGTAAAATAACAATATACTTATTGTCCATCTCGGAATGTATGCTACTAGAATTATTCGTATGAAAAAGTGATTCACTGTACTGTAAGTACTCCCATTGACGGCGTGAATCAATTTTTGGAGTTCCCAATCTCTCTTAAACTAGTGGTGAGAATTTTGGCACTTTTAATCATTTTGTATCCAAATTCCGAAAATACATTCATCTTAGTTATGAGCTTCAATAATAAAGAGATACTCAAAATTAATTTGATTTAAATAGGCTTGAAAGGCCTCTTCCATAGTTTACAGTTTAGTTACACATCTCTGGAAAAGGAAAGTGCAGGAAAGTACCGGATCCTCAAGTGTATGAACCGTGTGTATTTTTTACATGCACATTGATCACATTTAATATGCTGATGCTTTGTTTTTGTTGAGGTTCACGGCCAGAAAACCTCGGAATCTGCCATTCTCCTTATCGAGGAGGTTTCAGCAATGTGATGCGTTTGAAGTACAAGGGACAATGACACGCATGAACTGGGCACCTAACGGGACTCGCATAACCGCCAACCATTCCGTTCCACCTCTCAAGCGTCCTTTGTCGCTTTAAGGCTCACAAGCAATTAGCCGAAAGAATTTTCTCTTTTGTTATACGCTGCCTGCATATCAAAACGGGTCAGATTTTTTATAGGAGTTTAAACTGGAAGCCCGATATTTGTGTTAGATATAGCACGTAGTCATCGGCATTAATAGCAGAGCCGTGCATGAAATAGCTAGCTTGCTTCGCGCCTATTCATTGTTATCATCAAGACTTCGTGATCGAGTAGTAGTAGCGGTTGTAGCTGTAGTTAAGAGAGAGCGGCAGTAACAGTTCCACTCGGTACTTTATACGTTCGGTCTCGATGGCAAAGAGCTAACAGACAACGGCTACAGTAGGCTGTTCGACTAACGGTAGCTGTTGGTGTCGGCGCCGTACTCCCATTGACAGCTTGTCGAGTGGTCATTAGCCGCTCGTGCGTTCAACTCTGCTAGTCGTGTTATTTGCACAGCATTTGAGGCCAGGAAAATTGTGGAGTCATTTGTATGACTCTCAGCATAATATCTGTCACATGTACCTGTGGAATTTAAACAATGGTTGTAGTTATCTTCCGCTTTTTAATGCACGTTTGCAATTTGTTAAAGAACGTTAAGAAAAGAATTATGATTGTTTAAGCCTGAACAATCGGAAATTCACTTTACCGCCTTAAAAACACATTAAAAATAATAAGTTTCTTTTAGCGAAATTCAAATTGCAACTCTTCTTCACTTTCTCATGCAGAAGTTTAACTTCAATACTTAATAATAATTAAATCAGTTAGTTTTGAAAGAACATAAAATTGTAAGTGACTTTGAATATCTTTTTAACATTTATAATTCTCTAAATTCTAACTAGTCCCTTTGTTATACATACATTTTTTTAAGGATATACCAGATCATTGGCTTGATCTTTGTGGTCAATGAACACAAAATCATTCATTTTTCTCTTCTAACATACATGGCTCTTTATATAGTTGCGTAGTTTAAGTTATAAAGTAGGAATCGTGAAAATTTTACAACATTACGAGCTGTTTATAGCATTCAGTATCTGCTTAGATTGACCAACTCTGTATCTGCTACAGATAGGTCAATATTGAAAAGGTTTTTTTTTTTGCTTAATTTAGAAATATAGTCTTAGGATTATGATAATTTCGAATTATTAGAATTAGTAATTTCAAATAAAGAAACTCAAAAACTAACACTAGACTCTCGGAATGAATTGAATTACAAGCAAGTTGTTAATGTGTTCGGTCTCATAAATAATTCAAACGTTATTTTTGTGTATGTAAAATCACGTCAAACTGATTATAGTAAGCTTCGTAGATTACCCCAAATTTTGACCTTGTGACGTATTAATAGGTAAGCTGAATAAATATTTATTTGCTTATTTATTCAACGTTACAGATATTTGAGAGGTCTTTATACAGGCTTTCTCATTATACAGTTTTTTAAAATAATTAACTATAATACTTTTTTAGTTAATTTTTATTTTACTCTCTTTGTTTTTGTTTATTTACTTATTTATTTATTTTTTAGATTCTGTTCCATAAATCTGTAGAGATTAGAAATTCAAATAAAATTTTATAAATTTTAATTTTAGAATCAAAATCTTTCTGGTTCAAAATTAAATCAGTTCTAATTTTTTCCTTTGAGTTGTGTTGTTTATACAGTTAAGTAAAATATGATGAATTGTTTCGGGTACGTTACAATTTTTGCAGTTTGGAGAGTTTGAAAGTTTAAGATAAAATTGTATTTGATTTAGCATTGCTGTATTTGTTCTAAGTCTACATTAATTATCATATTCTGAGAATAAGCCATGTATTGAATGTATTTTTAAGTGTTTGATAAATCATATCTTTAGAAATCACTTTGTAATTTTCTTGTAAGAATTATTGCTTTGATACTATCCAGAGGAGAGAATGCGCGTCGTATATAAAATAGCCTACTTTATTAATGCAAATGACATGAGACAGCAGATTAAATAAGGTTTTATACATAGAAATAGTCCAGTATTATGTTTTTTCACGTCTCAGTGTGATTCCTTAAAAATTTGTCTCTTTTTTTTTTAGCACTGGCATTATGTTACAGGAGGGGATGGGGAGTTGGCCCAATCGGCAGCACGCCAGGCTCGTAATCTGATATTCTCCATGTTCGAGCTGCCACTATGCTTGATTTGAGATTATCTCTGCTAACCTCTACTGTTTCCTCAGTGAGAAAGGGGATACCGTCCGTCGGATAGGACATTAAGCTACGTGTCCCATATGTAAAGCCATACCTTGTGCATGTTAAAGAACAAGCCTTAGCAGGAAGTTTTCACCTATCTCTTAACTGCTGTCCATTGAAATCTCTATTCAGATCTAAGCCCTGAAGCCCTCGAGACTAGCCAT
This sequence comes from Ryuthela nishihirai, assembly GCA_038380435.1. NCBI lineage: Eukaryota > Metazoa > Arthropoda > Arachnida > Araneae > Heptathelidae > Ryuthela > Ryuthela nishihirai. The sequence continues at coordinate 67,488,251 of JAWZYU010000021.1, read as the reverse complement.
GCAGCAAAACGTGCGCTCAGAGATAAAACAGTCCAATCCAATGCGTTGTTATAGGAGTTGTATTTACGAGTTCCGTTGTTTTACGTGTTTGCGACACTTTTTGCACAAAATGGGTAGGCATAAAACCTCCAAGAGCTCAGAGAAAGTTGGGGAAGACGATTCACTGGACAGCTATTAGGAGAATAATGGAAGCCTCCTGTCAAGCTCATCGAGTGTGTTCTCTAGCATGCACAGAGAGCCACAGCTTAATGATTAATCCCATCGATGCCCCTTTCTCACAGATGGGAAACAAGGATTGGCGGAAGAAATTCTCAATGCAGAAACAGTTGAGACTAGAACTGGGAGCTATCAGATTATGATTTTGGTTCACTACTGACTGAGACAATCCCAGCCCCAATTTTTACAACTAAAAACGTGTAAATTCTATGTATCGGCATTTGCTCTTTATTATTTTAATGGTTATTATTCCTAAGAATATTTTACATTGTTAGAGTTGCTATTTTAGTACTTTTTTATACCTTTGATAATTGACCTTTTCACGTATTTAAATTTATTAAAGCTTTTAATATGCTAAGATAAATATTAATCCAGCTTTACGTCATTAGACATTAAAAGTTTTGCCACTAAAATTAAATGCAGAATACATGGCGACGAATATGTATAGTGTTCTAGTTTTTGCAGTAGTTTATGGTGGATGAAACTCAAGTAGTAACTGATATACTTTAAAACTTTTCGAAAGGCTTAAAACTTGCAGCAACAGCCTGAAACCTGATGATGATAATAATAGAGTTATTTAAATTTCCTTCTTTCCACTTTTCCATCTTGAAGTACAGTAATTTAGGATACGCGAAGCTGCAATGATGGAGGCATAACAATAATCATAATAACGACTCTGTGAACTAGGACGAGTAACTAGAGAAGGAGGCGGTCTAGAGCAGCGAGAGCCTAGCGCTGAAATGGTGGTGTCTGTCGATCTCTCCTCGAGTTGGAAAACGAGATTACTTTAAGAACATGAATATTTCATGCAGTACGCCGTTGGGAACAGAGCAATGTGAATGCACTTCTCATGGTGGCCCTCGCCTTTTCCTCTAACTCTTGATGGCCCACTTTTTCTTATCCCCAATTTTCGTTTTTCTCTTTTTTCTTTTGCTTCTCAAGTCTTCGCACGTTTCAAGGTCAAGACAGCGGCATTTGCATTTCCGTTCTTAGTTCTTACCCTAGGGTCTCGGTCTGTCGTCTTCGAGACAGCCAAAAGGTGTGGGTTAGTGCGTATCTGAGGTTCCAAAGGAGTTCGGCAAAGCTGTACATCAATCAGGAAAAGGGACATCTTGATGTTTTCCTTCTTTTCACCTATGGTGCTAATGCGCTCGCTTCTTGCTTTCTTTAGGCATGAAGTGGAACAGAAAAGTTAAAAGAAAGCAGAAGAAATGAAAAAAAAAATGTAGGTCAGCTATGTATGTGGTTGTTTTTTTCCGACATAACCATTCGTTTGAGCCGGGAGGTAATATGACATCTGCCGTTCTTTTAAATTACTATCTGTTGGCTCTGATCGTGTCATTCTTAGCTTTTCTGCGGTGTGTTTTTGTCGTTGGTCTCTGTAGACAACGGGTTAATAATTAACTTTCAGTAGGTCAGATCCCCAAAGGAGCCATCAGTGTTTTAACAATTTCTTTTCCCTCTCTGCAAATGACGGTTGAGTGTAGGATTATTAAGCATCTCAGATTAGGTTTGAGACTATGCTTGAATGGCTTTTTGGTGACAAGATAATCAGCCCTCTTTAGAAACTACCATTGCCCGAGGATTCAGATTTGAAATGGGCTTAATGCATGTGTCAAAGAAAATGTTTCGGTTTGTGTAAGAGGAACGCGCTAGCTTCCTTATAATTCTTCCTTATTAGATAGTATTGCCTACATGATTTTTTTTTGTCTCCATGGGGAGATCGTTTTTATCTAATCGATTTTAGTCAATTAATCTTGACATAAGCTTGATAAATACTGCAACTTTAATTTCAAAGGATGTATAGTTTTTTCCGGCAAATTACCCTACCTTGAAAAAAAAAACCACAGGGCTACACATTTGTTGCAAAAAAAAAAACTGCAATTTTCCTATTCAGTTCTTCCGGTTATGTGAAAAGGCTTATATTAAGGAAACTTGATTGCAATGCATATCGCACAAATTTTCTCATACTGTTAATTATTTATTAACACAAAATAGTCTCTCATAGTTTCACTAAAATAAATTTTCTCTTTCAAAAAGTCAAAATATTTCACTAAACCTGTATAGATTAGAACTAATTCTCGAAAAAATGTGCGACTATTATAACGTTTTGGTGGCAAGTAATAAATCTCCCTGCATTTATATTTTGTTATTGAAACATTTTAAGATCATGACACTGTTAATGAAAACGTTACATGTTTTCAGGCCAGGAACTGGGGAAAAAATCAGAGGGGAAGGCATGAAACTCAATCGCGCCGGAAACTTGATTTCCATTTTAGTATAACATTTATCCCTCCATTTTAGGGGGCGGGGGTGGTTCAGTTGGTAGCGCGTCAGGCTCGTAATCTGTAATTCCCAGGTTCGTGTCCTACCTGCCTTCGGTCAGTAGGGAAACCGATGAACTTGAAAAGGCCGCCGTCCATCGGATGGAGCATTAAGCCGTAGCCCTGTGTTCGGGAGAACCATATCCTGTGCACATTAAAGAACACTCTAGATGGCCTTGACGAGAGGCTACCATTTGTCTCCCAAAGCTGTCTAATGGGTCCCCTCCCTCAATTTTCTTTGAGCCCTCGAGGTCCTTGTGACCTGGCCATTGTGCGCAAAAAGTGCCGCTCATAGGTAAAACAACCCAACTCTCTGTTTTAGATATCTTGAAAAATGAATGAAAAATTCAGAATTTTAGTAATTTTTTGTCTCAATTACCATTATCAGCATTCTCAAGGAGGGGCATAGTTCTCTTCCCCCCTCCTTGAATCCGGCCCTGCATGTTTATAACATATATTGCCATTAAAAATAGAAATCCTATAATTTACTGCATGAAACATGTACATTAACTTCAGTTATTAACTATAAATGACAGGGTAAGTTATCTGTTTATCTTTGACAAAAATATTTCACACACTGTTCTGTACACAGCTGTCCTAGAGACAGCTTCAAGTTATTTGTCCTGTAGTTTGTTACGATTCTATTATACAGAAAAGTGAATACTAATAAACGTGCTTTCGTAGATTATCATGGATAGAAGATGATTAATTCTAAAATTGCGACACGCACAAGCTCTTGTTGGTTTTGAGGATTTTATGGCGCACTAACACTAAAAGACTCTACTGCGCTACGAGTGTATGTAAATTTTTGAAAGACTTAATCGGACCAGAATGCCTCTATTGTACCATTCTGTAGCAAAAATGGCTCTTTCGCCATTTTTTTTTCCCTAGACGAAGTTTCGTTAATAAGTACCTAATTTAAGTTCCGTCCAGCTAATCCAGTGAAACAAATCTTCCTTAAAATGGAGCGCGGGTAGCTCAGTCGGTTGCGCGCCAGGCTCGTAATCTGTAGTTCCAGGTTCGAATCCCAGCTGGGTCAGCGTTGAGATTTTTCTCCGCAAATTTCCCCCACCCTGCCCACGGTCAGTAGGGAATACCGATGGACTTGGAAAGGCCGCCGTCAGTCGGATGGGATGTTTAGCCGTGGTTCCGTGTGCGTGAGAGAGCCATACCCTGTGCACGTTAAAGAACACACTGGATGGCCTTGACGGGAGGCTACCATCTGTCTCCCAACAGCTGTTCCAGTGGGTCCCCTCCCCCAACCTTCTCTGAGCCTTCGGGGTCCATGTGACCTGGCCATTTAGCCCATGGTTGCAAAAAAAGTGCCGCTCAGAGGTAAAACAATCCAACCCTTCCTTAAAATTTTCATTAGTGAATCGGTAAAAGGATGTAGATATAAAATTAATTTCGGAAAAAAAAATTATTTCCGTAAATCTTTTCACGAGATGACGATATACAGGGTGAATCTGAAAAAGTGGGCAAAACTTTACGGGGTGGTAGAACGCAGCTATACGAGCAATATTCGTCATAGAAAGTATGGGCGGAACGCAAACGGCGAGCCGCTAGGTGGCGTTGGAAATGGTATAAAAGGGTCGGTCCTCGCACCCAACGGCATTTCTACCGTGGATTGCCGAGAGGATGGCTGGTTATACTAACCACGAAATGGCGGATATGCACTTTGTGTACGGTGCGGCGGACGGGAATGCAAGTGAGGCACAGAGTATCTCCTCTCCTTCTTGTGTTCATTCTTTAAATGTGACAGTGGAAAACTACCTTTTAACTTCTCACCGCTTGCGTTCCGACCATACATTCTATGACGAATATTGCTCGTATAGCTGCGTTCTACCACCCCGTAAAGTTTTGCCCACTTTTTCAGATTCACCCTGTATAGTGTCTCGGCGTAATTCATAATTCTTTTGCAAACGTCATTATGAATCGTGAATGATTTAGATTCGAGAAATATAGGCCGAAAGGTTTAGCGTTCTTGGCTATTGAGCAGAGGGATTCGGGAAGCGAACCTTTTATATGTTATGATGGATGTTTCTTATGTTATCTCTCTGCTTAGGTAGTTGCCTTCCTTAGATTTTTACTCTATGGCGTATTTAACTTATAGGTTCCTAGCTCTCCGTGGCAAGCAGCTGCCTGAGTGTTTGTGTGTTGGGGGAATGTATATTTGGGAATCACACTATAGTATCTGTAATAGCTGGATATAGCCTGAAGACCTCTAAAGTGCAATTTACCAATAAGTTAAATTTAACTTTTTTATTAGCCGTATATAGTTAGTTTTTGGAACATACTGCCTGCCTACACTACTTTTGGGACTAATCCCATATAAATGCGCAAAATATTTTAAAAATTGTTAGAGCCATTTTATAAAATCACTCTACGGAAAGCACCCTTAGTTATTGCGTCACAAGGTTCACACATCGGCTAGATCACTAGTACGGATAAAAATATGACTAAATATAAATTGTCGGCTACATTCACACTTGACATTTCATAAACCACTTCGGTTAGGAACACTTAAAACGTATTCCTAGTGCTCTAATAATGAATGTTTTTAAGATAAGACAAACTAATATTATATCAAACCGTTTACTAAGATAGTGTGTTTTTTATACGTCTAATGATTTTTTTTTCTGCTTTCGTCAGTTTCGAAAATTATATTCTAGAACGAGTGACGTCGCTATTAAAAATATTCCAGCTTTCACAACTATTTAATGCTGATTGAATTTATTTTCTAATTTGTTATGAAATTAGAAAATAAATTTATATGCGTACTCGTTCTTAAAAATCTTATTTTAGATGATATTCATTTTCAGATTTGGCCTCCATGTACATAACATGGTGACACGCTTGACAATGATTTCTGCCTGTAAAGACATTACACATAAGGAATTTGTTAAAGGCTCTGGAATCATCAAGCATAATGCATGATATTTCAATTAGAACATTTTTTCAATCTAGATAGTACTAATTAATAATGATCACGTGCCATAATACCCAAAAAAGGAATTTACGAGATAATAAAAATCCTTTTCTACCGCATATCTTTTGTGTAAACTTTCAGTTTCTTTCTGAAGACCTAATCTAACCATTAGGAATACTTCTGAAACAACCTGATTCCTGCTATTCTCAATAGCAGGAATCGCTTTGTTCAGATTGTGTCGTCAGTTAAACCATCCATCCGTGAAATGCAACAATTAACTGCAACGTAGCAGGTGCCAGTCGTGCAGCATATGCGCATGCTCCACGAATGCAGCATCTGTCTATAGAGACTGAAAATTACCTCCTCTAACTCCATTATCTTTTGGATTATACACATTGTGTGCCTTTCTGCTGGCCTTATTATTTGCATTGCATGTGGCTGTATGACTGCGCATAAAGGTCAAGTAATAACGATGTCAGGCTAGTTAGTTACCTCTCCATGTCTTATCAGAAAGAAACGTTTGAGCTACCGTTTCTTATCACATTATTTTCTTTGTTTGATAGACTATATGATCAGAGTGATATTATCTAACCATAAGTCTGTTTGCTGCACTGCTTCTGTTAAGGTCTCAGAAAATGAACCTTCGAAACTTCCTGCAACATTTTTACGTGTAATATTTGTGAAATTTGGAGCTGCAAAATTTTCTCATTAATTATCCTTGTCCTAGAACTCAACCTTCGTGTTCTACTCGCCGTTTTCGGAAAGAAGGATAAAGTAGTTCTGTTAATATGACACTCCTATCATCTAAATACCAAGTACTAAGTTAGATAGTTTGCAATATTACTTTCAAGATTTATAATTTTTTTCCTACTTTTTCGCCATTTAACGTGGGAAATGAAAACTGATGAATGACATGAAAATTGCGACTAGTAAAATATTATTGGACAGAAAAAGAATTTTTATCTCTTAAAAAAAACTGAATGTTTTCAGACGGATAGATGACAAAGTAAAAATAATAGTTCGTTTCCCAGAATTCGTTAACAATATTTTAGCTTGTAGGTTTACATTTGATTTTGTTTCGCATTATATTCATATAAATAGGATTTTGATGATCTAATTTGTGATTTATTTGAATAAGACGTAGGAAGTTGTTTACTTTTAAGAGTGACGCGAAGATAATGAAATTGGTGACATAAACAAAACCATCTTAAGCATTCCAATCAATATGCCGGTTATTTAGGCAGCACTAAATTTGAAAGTCATGCGTAAGAGTACCATGGAATTTAGAAACCTTTCTTAGAAGTACCGAGAAAACTGCAGATTTTGTTTAAAGAAAAAATGCCGAAAGCAGAAAGGATTGAGAAACGCTGCCCTAAAGATATATTTTGACTTCTTCAGGTAGCTTAATTCTTTCCTGCTGTAATAAAATTCAGTTGATTAAAATGCATTGAAATGCTTGACGGAATCGTATTGGCATTTATTGCTAAATAATGCACAGCATATCTTTTAGGTTCTCGAGACGGCTTAGTGTTAGAAGATATAAGCGTGAAATGTTTGGATTGGTTCAGAATGAAGTTCGTCAAGTTTTCCGTCTCAAATGGTACACTGTTTATAGTGTATCTTCATATACATACATGATGATACCATATTGACCATTTTTTAAATGATGAACCATATCCCTTAAGATAACAAGGACTCATCTCAGTCGATATCATGTCAGTTTGCTAACCTGAGGTTTTGGGTCCAATTCTGCTATTGTTGGGTGTTGAAATCTTCGGTAGTCTTGGAATCATCAAATGGAATGCATGGCATTCCATGTACAGAATGCCATATCCTCTGTATGCTAAAGAACATACTTGATGGGTTTTTTTTTTTTACCGAGATTCCCTTTTGATCTTGACCTAGCCGCAATTTAATGCAAAAATAATATCCTCTAAGCCCTTCTTTTGGAAAGATTCATCAGACCCCGAATCCATTTGTTAATCTCTAGACGACATTCTTACTAAAAAACATTTTCATGTAATTTTCATGTTTTTGAAACTTCAAGAGAAATTCATTAAGCCTTAGTCTGAGTGCTGCCTGCATAGTAAGTAGTTTTAAATTAGGGAATAGAGCTAAACCTTTGGTGTGTATTTTATACTGAAATTTAACATCAAGAAAATGGTCTGGTTGTCTACAAACCATTTAACATTTACGTGACTTGCAGCAAAATGATGAAATCATAAATAATCATTCTTATCTGCGTTGATCCTTAATTTTTATTAGATACATATTCCGAGTTTTTTAATCACGTTGTGTAAAAGCTCAGTGTTGCGTGAAAATTTTATTCAAAAGGTGTATCAAACAACAGTGATATCTTTTAACCTTTTATCAATTGATTCATCTGATGAGTTTAAATTCTCTGTAAAATGTAATGCTTCGTATTGAAATGTTTTTAGTCTCACATTAATTATATATTTTGCCATTTTCCTTGGTGTAACTTTAACACTAGACACCATTGGGCATGGAAAGCCTGCCGGGTGGAATGTTAAACCGTGGACCCTTGTGCAGCCCTACTCTGTGCACGTTAAAGAGCATGCTGGGTGGCCGTTTCGGGTGATTCCCATTTGCCTCCTGTCCAGTGGATCACCTTTTGAGCCTTTGGGGTGTGACATAATCATTTAGCCCATTATGTATACAAAAGTCCCACACAGCAGAACTTCTTAGTTTTTCATCAAAAAAATATATTCTTACAATCTCTTTGATGGCATCAGGAGAATCCTGTAATTTATTGGAGAGTATAAGACACTACTTGCCAGTTGTTGTTATCCTGTAATTCTTCGAAATTAAGGATGACACATCCAAATTTCTTCGGTCATTGACCTGTCTATATAATCTTAAAAGTAATAAGTTATTGAAGTTGATAACAAACCGAACATGTAGAATTGCATAGCTAACATCACATAGGTTTCATTATATTTCATTACCGAGTTTTGACCATATTATACGCTCGGATTGCACGCTATAATTGCATTTTAAAACGTGCTGTGGTGAAGGAAAGGATATATCGTACACCTTATCAGATAAATATGGAATTTAACTCTAAAGATCGTTCCAGATCAGCCTTGGACTGTAACTCACACCAGTTTCTGCTGAATAGTGAGCAAGATTGAAGCATCTTATGGTATACAGTAGACATAAAGACTATGACAGAGAAATATTTGGCTCGTAAATTGGGTCAGCAATTAAATCTCATTAGTCCCAGAAGATACAGGTGAATGGGACACTAAATGTTTTTTACATTTGGTGTCCTATTTCACCGCTGACAATGGCAAACATTTACACAGCAGTGATTTTGCATAAAGCGGAGATTGTATGCAATAGCAGCCGTTGTCAGCACCCAAGGAATACAAGCGCTAAGTCATTGTAGGCTCCTCGCATAATGCAGAGAGCCACGTTCCACTCTCGGGTGGCGAAGTGCCAAAGTGCACCAACACGGAACGTACGACTTGCCTATCCATTCGTATGGCCGCTCTTGTGGAAAATATCACACTTAGGCAGTAATTATGAGGTACGGTGTTTGCAAAAAGAAACGGAAGGGATTTAAATTTTTATTATGAGAAATTTTAATAGCCTACGGGATCATTAACCTTTAAGAGAAAATTGCACTTACAAAGAGATGCACATGTTATTTCGATGTTTTCTTTCCATTTATGCGTATGAAAGAAATTTCGGGGAATAGTTCTTTACATTTCTGTTGAGATGATTTTTATATAGAATAAAATAACGCTATTTTAAAGCTCATTATCGTAAATCGCTGCAGCATTTCAGGTGATTGAGTACATTAGCTGGTAAAAGCAAAAATAATTGCGAAAACTAGCTGATTCTGAACTAGCTTAAAGAAATCCGATGTTCATTGCAGTAAACAAAAATAATAGAAATATCTCAGAAAACCAAATTCTGAACTTCTAAATGATCTTCTACCAATGCAATAAGTAGCAATTGACTAGTTTTTGTTCATTGTGTGTGTGTGTTTAATCGCAAAAGGAACCTATAACGTGTTCAGAAGCGATTAGTTAAATATTTTGCATATATAACACAAGAAAGATCAATCTCCTATGGCGAATATGGAATACTGGTTTTCAAAAAGAAATAAAGTTTGTCATTTTCGAAATTTATTGCCATGTAACACTGGAAATTCATGGTAATTGAAGACTCGGAAAATATGAATAACGATATTTTACTAATACCTGTCCAACAAAAAATAGTTTTTCAGGGACAAATTGTTGGTGTCAATGCAAATTTCTTGATGACGATCTTTGATCCATTCCACGACGTAAATGTGAAATTTCTAGCTTAGACTTCACAATAGTATTTAAAAGTTTTGCCCTTTTCCAATTTAAATGCGTTCTAACGGTGGAAATTCAAACTGTGGAAGTTTCGGAAAATGTGAATCTTAATATTTTATTAATACCTATCCTCCCTAAATAGACCTTTCCATTTCTCTTTAAAAACAAAGAATTTGAATATCTACCTACGACAAAGTGAAAGCAATTATTCGTGTTTTGAAAAGAGCTAATTCCCAAAAGTAATAGTAATACAAATCGGGATATTAAAGAACTGAATCAGCGGAATCATTTTCGACGCTTTTTTTCTTGTTGATACTGAAATTATTTATTGATTATTAATCATCTCGTGAGTATCAGACAATATTAATGGGTAGCTTCTGATGGAGTTTAAAATTAATATCCTATTCATCATCAAAGAAATTTTTCAAAGAAGATTGTATGCAAGAGACATTGACAACGTCAGTGTCTCTTGAAAACATAAGGGACCTGGGTTCAAGCCACGGGTAAGCTCATGGCTGTTTGTGTAGTTATCTTGCTAAGGTCCCGCCATCATCACAGACCTTTTACTTTAGCATATAAACTGACAGGCTTTTGTCTGTGACAAGCAGCTGTTTGAGGGGATATTTGTTTTGTTATACCTTATGCAATGTATTACTCCCGCTTTAAATATACTAACATGTTCACCTTCATATTATGTTTATCTTCGTCTATGTAGCTTGTTGTTTTTTAATTTATGCGTGAAATAGTTACGCTCATTCTTGTACATGTTTGTATTTTTGTACAGTTTTTTATATATTCTTTTTCCAAATGGACTGAGGCATCAAGCCACATATAAAATTTATCTCTCCTTCAATATTATCTGCATTTTGGCTTTTAACCGCTAGCACGGAATAATTATTTTCTCTTAGCGGCACTATTGTTTACAAAATGGGCTAAATGGCCAGGTCACAAAGACTTCAAGGGTTCAGAGAAAGTTGGGGATTATAATCCATTAGACCAACTATAGGAGATAGAAGAACGCCTCCCATTAAGGCCATTCAGTGCGTCCTTTATCTTCCATCCTGTAAAGGGGATCAAGGCTTAATGGCCCATCCGATAAAATGTAAACCTACCTAGAACAGTAAGTTTACAAATACATCACACCATAATTTGTGAGGTTTGCGTTGAAATATTTACATTGCCCTAGCCAAATTAATATCGCCCTCATCATCTCTTGTGGGGACCCCACTCTCTTCTGTTTATCTCCATAAAATTCCCCACCCTGCCCACGGTCAGTATGGGACACCGATTGGCTTGGAAAGGCCGCCGTCCGTCGGATGGGACGTTAAGCCGTGGCTCCGTGTGCAGAAGAGCCATACCCTGTGCACATTAAAGAACACGCTGGATGGCCTTGATGGGAGGCTACTATCTGTCTCCCAGCAGCTGTTCCAGTGGGTCTCCTCCCCCAACCTTCTCTGAGCCTTCGGGGTCCATGTGACCTGGCCATTTAGCCCATGGTGTGCAAAAAAGTGCCGCTCAGAGATAAAACAACCCAACCCACTCTCTTCTAGTATACTCTCAAGTACCACACATTTGTAATATATTACTATGAATTGTAAAATGCTAGCATATGAATATTTTATTTTAGTATTTTGCGCTTTCTCTATTTAGTGCACTTTACAAATGATCTAGAAATTGTGTGGAACCCAAGGGCTTCAAGGAATTCCAGTTGAAACTACTGTGTTAACTTATTACATTTCTGCTAGAAACAATATTTTTATGCTATTTACAGCACATAAAATTGGAGCTTTAATTTCTGTTTTAATTTCCTCAAGGTGGACTAGGTAGTTCTAATAGCTGTATTTTATGAAAGAATCGTTTGTGGGCGTAGTGCATGATGTAATAGTAGGTGTATAATGATAGTAGTGGGAGCAATGCAAGCAGCAGCGACAGTTAGTGGAAAATTAGCAGGTGATGTGTCTGGCTGATGGATTTATTTAACCCTTTTCGCTCATACTAATGTATGGCTCATGTCGTGGGTAGTGAAAGTGGCAGCGTGACTCATTTCTGAACCTGCTAGTACAGGTGGATCTGTGTTGTTGCAGCACGACTCGAAGAACCACAGAATATTTTGATAAGAACTGTAGGGAAACCGCCCAACGAACCTTGAAGTGTTCATGCAACATCTGCTGATGTTTGGTGGCACTTTGGGTTAATGGTGGCTTTCCGTTATAAGTTGTTCATTCTCTGCCATCTGGTTCAAGTAAACATCCCACGGTTCTCAAGAATTTGGGAATACCGTTAGCAAAAGAAGTTATTTGATTATTGTAACAGAATTATCCGATGACTTGTGTTATGCACAATGCTTCAAATTACATTAACGCTATCGTTGTAATTATCGTTCTGCTCATTTCTGTAATAAAAGATATATTATTGTTGCTATCGTTCTCGAATGGGTGGAGTTTCTACTGTTTCGCTTCTTGCACAATGGATTCACCGAAACAACTTAATTGTGCGAAAAATGTACCCAGTTAAGTACGATGACGACAAATGTATTATGTAACTTTCTATGGGATCGCATTTTGGAGAATTATTGAATTTATCTGTTGTTATCATCGTTATTATCAAAATTAACATTGGTCATAAATAGGATATTTCTTCCTCAGATTCTATGCTTCTTTAAAATCGATATGACAACAACGAAGATTCGTAATATTTTGTCAACACAAATATGATGATGATTAGTGAGTTGATGATTAACGTATTTTTAGAGATGATCCGGGAAATGATTTAAAATCTGTTCCCCCCAATGAATACAGGTAATCATTTCCATATTAAAAACGCTTCAAAAACAACCAGATTTTATGATTTGTACTAGCTAGCCACCAATGTTTTTTATTCCAATCCAACTTAGTAAAACTTATTCGAAAACATATATGTGTATTTATCCTGGAGGAATTCTGTTATAATGGATAGAGCTTAACTAAAGCTACAACAAAACACTCCACATGATATCGTCCAAATTATGTGTACACACCATACAACACAAGCTAAACAAAGGTTATTCTAAAATTTTCTGAATTTATCTAGGCGAAATAAAGTTTATTTGAAAAATGCACACCTTATCTGAAAAATTCTGTTTTTTGGACTCCAAAATGGCAACCCTGTTTGTAGCCATACACTTTTTTTTTAAGGAAACGGTTATATTTTTAACTCAACATGTAGAAGGGAAAGTGGCTTCTGACGGCACTTTCCATTAACATTTTATCAGTATTCATTAATTTCTTTCTGATTTTGTTGTTTTTTGTTTGCTCATTCTTGTGAAAATTTACTTTTTTTATGGTAATCAACAGTTAGTAAAGTCTACTACTTTGAGAATTTTCTCTTCTAACTCCATGTTGGGCACGATACCGATGGGCTAGGAAATATCGCCATCCGTTGAATGGGACGTTAAGGTGTGATCCCGTGTGCAGGAGAGCCATACCTTGTGCACATTAAAGAACACGTCAGATGTCATTAATGGAATCTTTCGTATAACAGTTGTCCTAGTATGCTTGTACCGCCCAACAATTGTCCAATGGAATCCTTACTCAACCTTCTTTTGAACCCTTAGAGTTTTTATGACTTGGTCATTTAACTCATTTTGTGCACAAAAAGTAGCGTTCAGAAGTAACCCAAAATAACGACAATTCAATTCTACTGAACATCGTTTTCTATAATAATTGAATTTTGTGACTTTTTTTTAATATTAATTCTTTTATGTACATTAACTCTCATCTCTCTTGTATAACGAAATGTTAAATTTTGGCGCGAAATGCATTATTGTAGTATTAATATTGATCCTCCACCCACCATTACCTTATATATGTAATAAAGATTTCTTCGTTCATTAATTGAATGCCATAAATGCACAGTTTTTTTTTCTGGTTTTGTCGATATGCAATTTCGCTTCGTGAATATATTGCTTTTTTTAATCGTTTGATGGAAATATCGGAGAAATCAGTTGCATACCGAAGAAAGGGACCGGTGTTTGCTCACATCCAAAGTGTCATATTAAAAAATACAGCTTGCATACTAGACCTGAATCGTTCTGTTTAATCTATGCATTAGGTCACCAAACAAAAAAAAACAATATTTCCGAGATGTTTTCTTGAGTACGGTACTAGAGGCAGTAATTTTGATTTCGAAAAAAAAAGTGTGAAAAACTAGAGTTAATGATTATGAGCCGCTATATAAAAATACACGCTCAAGCAGCTGCTTGCCAGAGAGGTCTGAAAGAAGCCTATCGGTTTATACACCATAGTAGAAGGTCTGTGAGGTTGGCAGGAGCTCAACAGAAAGATAACAGAAACATCCATGCCTTCCTTACCCAGGGATCTAACCCGAGTCCCTCTGATCAGTAGTCCAACACACTAACCACTCAGCCCACTGGACGGCTTAAAACAAATATTCTCTCAAGCAGATACTTGCTATAGAGACAGGAGCCTGTCAGTTTATACGCCAAGGTAGAAGGCTGTGAGGATGGCGGAACCTCAGCAGAAAAGGTATACAAACATCCATGCCTTACCCGGGGCTCGGACGCATGTCACTTTGAATAAATAAAAAAAAATAAATACCCCCTCAAGCAGCTGCTTGCCACAGAGGTCTGACGGAGCCTGTCAGTTTATATGCCAGAGTAGAAGGTCTGTGAGGATGGCAGGACCTCAGCAGAAAAACAACACACACATCCATGCCTTACCCGGGGCTCGAACCCAGGTCCCTTAGATCAGTAGCCAAGCGTGCTAACCACTCGGCCATGAGCAGATATAAAAATATCCATGAAACCACATTTTTTGTGTTTTTCTTTGAAAAATCTTCTGAAATTCTGTTAGACATAGACTAAATAACTTGTGCCTATTGTGAGGCCTGTAAAGGTAGTAAAATAAAACCCACCCACTCACGCTCTTTATGACAGCGTCCCCAATCATCCACCTATTTCATTCTAAAGAATGGAACTTGGATGCTGTTTATACCCAAAAACATTTGAGCAATTCCTACTCAAAATCACTATCATTGCTGGTAAAATCTGCGTCTTCCGGAACAGCCCAAAGGTACGTAGTGAGTAGCTTATGAACTTCAGCTCACGTGAGAATAGACACGCATCTTCACTTATGCAGCTATTTATGAGAAGGAAACGCCAGGGAAAAACAATTGGCAGCAGCTACTGGAAATGATTGGCGGAAAGCACTATAATTGGCGCGCATCGTTGGCTGCTGCTTGCGAATCGATTTTTTTTTTTCATACCATAATAATAATTTTTTTTTTTTCGTTTTTGAGGCACCTTTGTGTTTTGACTGGTCATAAACATCTGAAGATGCTCCTCTTGTAAAGCTTACTGGCACGCAAATTCGAATTTGTTTATCAGGCAAAAGTAGAAGAGGGTAATGGGTTTTGGGGAGACAAACACTATCTCCATTTTTCATACGAATAGGCCTTTGAAAGTTTCAATGATCATGATCGTATTTTCTGTTCTACACTTTCGTTGACGTTTGACCATACAGTTTTTTTTAAAAGGAAATTTGTTGTTTTTAACTAATATGTGGAAGAGAATGTCTGGCACTTAACCTTCTTGTTATAGCACGAAACAAAAATGCTAACCACAACATTGGATCGCATGACAACACTTCCATAATGATCCAAAACTTTTGTTTTTGCTTGAAGAATGTTTAGAATGACATTTTCTGCTTTAACAAGTACTAGAAAGAAAAAGTACACTTCAGGCCAATGCACTAAGTCAGGAGCAACAGCACACGTAAACAAATTTTATTTATTATTTTAAGGCCATTGTAACTCTAGAAGGTTAACGACGTTGATAAAGGTGTTACGTTTTTGCCAGAAGTATATCGGTCTTCAGATTCTCTGCATAAAGAAATTGATGTCTGCTGTCGCCAATAATGAAATGGAAATATATATTCAAAAAGAAATTTGAAGGAGGGCTAGTTTTATTGCTGTGTTGTAATTTGCCAAAATATTTGACATCGTAATTATCAATAACCCGTAATACGAGTGATGGTATGATTAAATCTAAAAGTAATTTTTTACAGCCAACGACGTTAATTAGTTACAGTATTATTTAATATATATAATTCCGTACAAGCCCGGATCTAGAAAAACAATTGAGGCAGGAGGGAGGGGGAGCAAGAAACTCCATCGAGCCAGAAAAAAGGAATGACGGAGAATGCGAGACTGGATTTCCGTTATAGTATAACATTTCTCCTTCCGTGTTAGAGATCTTTGAAAAAATTCTTGTAAAATCCATAAGTTTAATAATTTTTTTGCATCCATTACCCTTTACAGCATTCTCAAGGGGGAGGACTGGTATGGAGCCTTGCCCCCCACCCCCAGACCCGGCTCTCATTCCGTGTAACAGGGGCGGGGGTAACTCGATAGCGCACCAGGTTTGTAATCTGCAGTTCCAAGGTTCGAGTTCCATCTGTACCAGATTGAGATTTTTCTCCCTTAAACCCTCACACTGCCATCTGTCATAAGGGGAACACCAGTGAAAAATCAGTTGCATACCGAAGAAAAGGACCGGTGTTTGCTCACATCCAAAGTGTCATATTAAAAAATAAAACTTGCATACTAGTCAGGCTTGGAAAATTCGCTGTCCGTCTGATCGGACTTAAAGTCGTGACCCTCTAAAGAACACGCTAGATGGCCTTGACGGGAAGCTACCGTGTGTCTAACAGTTTTCCAGTGGGTTCCTTTCCCCAACCTTCTCTGAGTCTTTGGGTTCCTTGTGATCTGGCCATTTAGCCCATTGTGTGTAAAAGGTACGGCTCAGAGATAAAACAATTCGAACTGTTGTATATTTTGAATCATAGATATGACAGCATAGTAAGGATCAGTGTGTTTCGACTTATGTTCCACATCTTACTGGTGTCTCAAATTGTGGTCTTTCTGAGTCTCATATTTCATGAACCATTAAGGAAAATAACAAAAATGATATAAAAATTGAAAATAAAGATATCCTTTTGATGAATTCACCTTTATCCATTTTTTTTTTGTTATTAAGCCAGGTATGTTTTTTATATGTTGGTCAACAGGGCTAAACAGAATTAGCGATGGTGGTCCACACAAGACAAAATCTTCGGTCACAGTGTACAGGGACCCAACCAGACTATTTAATTCAACTAACTTGTCTGTCCTTAGCATTAGCCATTACAAGCCATTCCTATAATAAAGTCCGTTTTGAAATTATGCACCTCTCTCATTCAATGCCAAACCAACGCGATCTTTTCCTGCACTAGTAGTTGCTTAAATGTGATTGATGCTCCTCTGTTAAACGTCTTGTTGGCTTGGTGCATAAGACCAAAGTTTCACTACTCGGATAAGCCATTACGTAGCAACCATTTAACGGTGAGGTATTATGTTGTATTCTCTGCACACTCTACGAAGCATAATTTGACAAAGGGAATAAATATCACAAATCCTCAAAGAACAGATATATATATCAAGAAATCGTTAAAAAGAGATATATTTGTGGCTTTTAGTATTAATTATATACCACGCCTATTCCTTTATGATCTTATAATATTTTCTTATTTAAGTAGGCATAAATATCATTTCTGTTTTTTAAATATCAGATTAGATTTATTAATTGGTAATTCTTATGCTCACATTTAACTCGTTTCTTGTGAAATTGAAATATCCACGTGATATGTAGCGTTCCTGAAATTTAGATACATGGTTACTAATATTCCTCAGCTAGACTGCATAAGATATTTCAATTTCCACGTTTGCAAAATTCAAATGTTACGATTGTAAAAACACGCTGCACAATTCTTAAAATATATCCCAAAAGGATCCGAAATTTGTGATGAGGTAGAAAAGCAGTAATAATAAAATCCAACAAAAAAAAACTTGATTCTGCACATTTATATGTACGTCCTGTAGTTTAAGCAGCTGAAATGTTAGAATAAAAAAGAAATTTGAACTTCTTTAAGATTATCTGGATGTTGCCACCATTACGTCCAAGCTATTTTCCTATATCTGCTTAAAAGCAGCAACACAAAGCATGAACAGCAGAAGTTTCCTCTGAAACAGGTTGAACTATTTTTACGACTTGGAAGCACCAATATGATAGCTTTTGATGACAGAAAGCACAATGCCTGCACATTAATTCCAGCATCTCCACAACAACAGCATAAAACATAACACTTTAATCAGAGGCAGACATAACAGAAGCGACAATGGCATTTCTTTCGTTCATGCAATGTATTTTGAATAGGATAATTTTTTGTTGCCGTCGACTGCTCGTACTGCTTATCGTACAGTATGCAGCGCAATGCAAGTTAAGTGCCGAGCAACGAAATGCAAATGAAGACCTTGCTAGGGGCTGCTCACGTAAAACCAGTCTTTATTCTGCAGGTGACAACAAAGGTCACTGCCAAAGCTACACTTTTGTTTTCCTCTGTTCAGCAAAGAAAATCTTGAAACCCAGTAATTTACCTTAAGAACCGAATATACTTATTTTTTCCTTGTTCAATGGAATTTCCTTCTTGCTATACGTAATTCGATACCAGCTTCCACATAACACCTGCTTTTCCTAAAATTCTGATAATTGTAAAGTTTTTTTTTCCTATGTACAATTTTGTTTTAGGGATTTGAAATCAAATTACCGTATTTTTACTCGCACTTTTTTCCTTTCGTTTTCCATCTACATGTAGTTTAAGCCAGTTGTTCAACTGTCACATAATTATCCTGTATATTGTCTGTGTGTGTGTGTGTGTTTTTTTTTTAGGTCTAAAATACCACTTTTATATTTTTATCTTCTTTGCGGTTTTCCTTCTAATTGGATACTGTACTGTTAGTCGAAATTTTTTTCTAGCGAAAAATCATCAGAAACTACTTTAGAAAACAATCAGTATTGGTATGGATTAGCGTATAAGTCAACTTTGGTAACAATTAGTACACGAGTCTGTTTATAGAGCAATAAATGATCTATGAGAGCTTTCGATGCTTCAATTTCGCAGTCACAATGTGTCAATTGCTTCCAAATTTTCCATATGTACTTTATATAATTATACATAATTTATGTTAGAAGAGCATATTCCCATCTTTAATTGCTAAAATTGCGACTGCAAATTTGTGTCATGCTTGTCACTAGATAAACACTGTAGCCAAATAAATCGAACGAATGAAAAATAAAACTTTTTTTTCTGTAAAAACTTGAGTAACTTTTGAAATTATTTTCATAAGTTATGTCACGGTTCTTCCAAAAGAATTGGGCTAGCTCTTAGTATGCATATAATCGGCTAAATGGCCAGGTCACAAAGACCTCAAGAGCTGAAAGTTTGGTGGCCGAAGGAGATCCGATAACGGAAACCTCCCATTATGGTCATCTAGTGTATTCCTTAAAGTAGCAAAGTGTATTGTAAATTAATATGATAAAAACAAAGAGTATTGTTTTTATCATTATTAATTAAAAGTTCAATATATTTTAATAATTATCGTTATTAATTAAAAGTTCAATATCTTTTAATAATTATCGTTATTAATTAAAAGTTTTTTACATTGACTTAACGTCCCATCTGATGGACATTAAGTCAATGTAAAAAACTTTTACATTTGGAAATTATTTCCAAAAAGTGCCTTTTTGAGAGGTATCTTTAATTAATAGATGTGAATGGAAATAAAATTGTTCGTTTTTGTACTTAACCTGGACCAAATATTTTATTGATCTTCGCGTATACTGGAATGAGACAATCCAAAAATAGACCCATGTTCATTTCATGGAGATTTTTTTTTAACTTTGGCATTCCATCACGTTTACAAATTTTTTTCCCACAAAACCTTCTCTCTTACCACAACATTTATTTTTCTTTCATCGTGTCGTTATTTATTTCTTGCTTATCAATGATTATACAATTGGATCTCATTTCGTGATTTTTTTCTCCTGCAATATGCATTTTCTTTTTACATTGATATCTCTCCTAAAACCGGAATATAACTAATATTATCTCCTACTAGCATTAGCTCACAGTATAAATGTCGAAACTATTTTGGTGATTTCGTGGATTGCTACCTTCTTAGCCGACGGTGATACGGGGAAGTCGGGCGTTACCTCCGTGCATGAGCTGCAATCTCAGTTGGCAGACTACAATGCAATATTATGCCTAAATGAGGAGATATGAGGCTGAAATCAGTGAATAAACAGATCGTCGGCTGCTGTGCGTCGGTAATCGCCCTTCAGCGAGCATTCTTCCATCCAGTATCTTCCGCTACCTTGGAGATTAAAATGGTCCATAGTAGCGGTGCATTTGGGCAGGGACAATGCGGAGCCCTAGGGGAGGATTAGATTCTCAGTGGACCGGAAGAATGCTTCATCAATTGTATTTTAGAGAACATTTGAAGCTTTTTTTTTCATTTAAAAATGCCTCCAACTATAACTTTTGTTGCTTTGTGAGTCTGTTTAGGGGGTAAACTTTCGACCGAATTTTTAAACATCTAATAAACGGCTCAAAGGTAACGTTGCCTATGCTGGAACCCTAAGAAATATGTGAACTTTCTTGAGAGCTTTTTCTTGGTTTTTTTTCCAGTTATTTCTGTTTTATCATATATATTCATTGTAAAGTTTGTATTTTATGCGGAAACTGTTTTAGATTTTGTTGCATTGTAATTTCGCCTTCAACAATTAGCTTCGGGTCACCAATCTCATTGAAATGCGGATATTATTAAATTTTGATTAAAGCTTGATTTTAAATTTTATTGCCAACGGCAAATTTTTTATTGTCTTTTATTGTTTTATTACTTTGTATACTCATAACCGTGAAAAAAATATTCATGCACCTATCTCTAATGGGCATCCAGTATGGTCGACATAATATTTCATCTTCTAAGCATTGAATGGATCAAATTTTTCGATTCCTGAGATTTTTATGATATTGCAGATACATAATACATCATCATTATAGTGCAGAGTATATTATAGTAATAATTTTTAACCTTTTTTTTTTACTGAAAGAACCCTAAACATAAGTATAAAATAGTCTATAGTACCACTGCCACGTTCCCTTATACAGTTTCCTGAAAAAGGCATATGAAAACTTTGATTGAATTTGGAATAAACTGGAATCCATAAGGACCAAAGTAAATTTTGTGTATGACTGCATCAGTGATTTTATTGATGTTACAAATAAGTGCAGCCTGCAGGGATCTGGGTTTGAGCCCTGGGTAAGACTTGGATATTTGGGTTGTCTTTCTGCTGAGGTCTCTCCTTCCTCACAGACCTTTTCTACGGCGTATTAAACTGACAGACTCCTGTCAGACCTCTGACAAGCAACTGCTTGAGGGGCTATTAATTAATTAAATTGATTTTGTACATCTCTACGCTGTAATTATTACAGTGAAGTATTTTAATTTTAAAATTACTACACTCTGAAATAACCTTGCAGACACTTGAATATTTATTCTTTGTTGGTTAGTGAAATACTTGGGTTTGGTGAAATATACAAAACCATTTAGTATTGGAGGGAATAGTGAACAAACGTACTCCCATTTCTTCAACTCATTTTAATAGTTTTCTCCTCGTTGCGCTTTTGTATACTTTTGAGTGCAGAGAATCTCACTTGGCACAAGAAAGATGTGGAAAATTCAAATAGGATTACTAATTTTTTTTTTGTTATTTGTGAGTGTTCAACCTTTATCAAGATTTCGTCGAGTCACTTCCTTATGTTCCAGTTTCAAAGTGTCGTTGCGTATGCTCAAAATCCTCGTGCTCTTTGAGACTGTTTCCTTTGGCTGGGGGGCGGGGGGGGGGGCTCAGTCGGTAGCGCGCCAGGCTCGTAGTCTATAGTTCCCAGGTTCGAGTCCCAGCTGGGTCAGCGTTGGGACTTATGTCCGCAAAACCTGCCCACGGTCAGTAGGGGGACACCGATGGGCTTGAAAAGGCCGCCGTCCGTCGGATGGGACGTTAAGCCATGGCCCCGTTGCGGGAGAGCCATACCCTGTGTACGTTAAAGAACACGCTGGATGGCCTTGACGGGAGGCTGCCATCTGTCTCCCAGCAGCTGTTCCAGTGGGTTCCCTCCCCCAACCTTCTCTGAGCCTTCGGGGTCCTTGTGACCTGGCCATTTAGCCCATGATGTACAAAAAAGTGCCGCGCGCCAGGCTCGTAATCTGTAGTTCCCAGGTTCGAGTCCCAGCTGGGTCAGCGTTGAGATTTATCTCCGCAAAATTCCCCGCCCTGCCCATGGTCATAGCCACGCCCTGCCACGGTCAGTAGGGGACACCGATGGGCTTGGAAAGGCCGCCGTCCGTCGGATGAGACGTTAAGCCGTGATCCCGTGTGCGGGAGAGCCATACCCTGTGCGCGTTAAAGAACACGCTGGATGACCTTGACGGGAGGCTACCATCTGTCTCCCAACAGCTGTTCCAGTGGGTCCCCTCCCCCAACCTTCTCTGAGCCTTCGGGGTCCATGTGACCTGGCCATTTAGCCCATGGTGTGCAAAAAAAGTGCCTATCAGAGGTAAAACAACCCAAAAAAGTGCCGCTCAGAGGTAAAACAACCCAACCTTTGGCTGGGTTAATGTTTCAATGAAAGTATTTCCTAATCAGTCATAGTTCACAATAGGTATGTTTGGAAAATGCTGCATTAATTTTCTTTTCCAGTATTTCAACATGCCCGCATTAAAAAAATGATTACTTTTTTTTACTCATGAGCAAGAAGAACTTTGTGAGTTACTGGCAGATGATACTTGTGCTAAGTTAACTCACTTTACTAGATATTTTTGAAGTTTTAAGAAAGTTAAATTACAGCATACCGAATAAAACTGAAACATTTTGTCTTCATATAAGATTAATGCCTTCTTCAGATATAATTAATTAATTTGGTAATTGAATGAAGGAAATGAGAAAATGTTTCCAAATGCCTCTGCAACAAAAACGGATATACACATCCTGGACACTGGAATGGTTAATAAGCAGTTTTAATTATATCTCTAAATAGTTGTAATATAAAATTAAAATATATATTGACTAGTCTCAATATATAACAGAAGTTTATACAGAGTTCAATTCTCAATAATATCCCTTTAAAATTGTTTTTATTGTATTATAATGAATGCAGTCTCAAATTATGCAGTACATATGATATTTGTGAATTACTTGTTTTTTTAGGCGTTTACAATTTAACTACATGAACATAGACTTTCATTTAAATTATTGATTTCCTTATTGATTCCATATTAATAATTGTGTCTATTCCTCTTTTTCTCCCGAAGTTAGATGATTCAACTTTTAACAATTTTTTTAAGCCAAACTTTGCCTGATCAAACGTAAAGTATATCTTTACATTTTGCCGAGTTTTTTTTTTCTTTTTTTTTTCAGTTAAAATTAGGCTATAATTAGGACTATTTAAATGGCAGCTGCGAGCCTTTTTTTTAATTGAAATGAAATAAGGATATGTATATGAGTGAAATATATAAAACTTACAGAAATGTAATTTGTATTCTTTTTTTACATCTGGCCTACATATCTTAATTGTTTTCACCTTTGGCCTAAATTTGTCATCGTATGTGGCTGACTCGTTTCAGATTCTTAATTTAATAGCCCTGCTATATAGTTTAATAGAAAGTTATTAATGCTAACACAGGTATTCCTGAAGCTTGGGACTGAATCTTCCATGTTAGCACATAGGTATGGGCAATCACTCTGCCACACACACACACCAGGTAAATACACCTCTTAGTACACAATAAAAAAATATATCAGTTGACATGCTTTCCTCTGAAAATACTTCATTTGAGCGTGATTTAAGCATTTCCCTCTCCTCCAAAATTTGTCTGCATTTTGCGATCTATAACTTACGAAATTCGATGCAGTGTTTTCCATACAACTTCGACATAAACATCAACAGCTGTTCGAAAGATTCTCTAAGGCATTTTAGTTCAGTCTAATCATCCTCGTATATCCAAAAAAAAAAAACGAGTATGTATGTATTGTAGATGTAGATTCTTTTGTAATTAAAATAATTTCAACATGAGAGGCTTCTTATTCAATTGATATGTAATAAAAATAATACCTATGGTTAGGACATGGCTGTTTATTTTCAAATTTGAAGCTTCTACGCAGGTAACTACAGGCGAATACAAAAGGTTTTGTACTTAAACCAAATATGGCCCAAATCGAGTTCTGCCCTTGTCATATCGGCAAACGGATGGACGCAAAATTGTTTGATCAATTGTCATGAACTTTGGTTCTTAGTAGAGCATGGGCCCTGCCATCCTAGATCTTGTTACTCTCTCTGTCCGTCACCTTGTCTCGCAAGGCCTCCTCTCTCGGTCATAGAGCCCAAAAGGATGCTACAGCGAGACAAAAGCTTCAAAATCTGGGTTCATACACAAAAGTAGAGATGGTGAAAAGCTCTCGCGCTCTGTCATAACCGGAAGTATTCACGGTTCGCCGAACTAACTGCTTTGAAACCAAGGTCTTGTTTCTCTGCGCTATCTGACTATTGGAAAGTGCGGGCAGTAGCTCGTGACACTTATTATGGACGCTCTCTCCGAAACAAATCTGGTCTGCTTGCCGGTTGGATTCCAATGTAGACGTATGTATACCTCTGTCGTCAAGTATGATGCGCTCTGCAAACTGACTACAGTGGGAGGAAGAGATCATATCGCTGCAAGTTGTGCGAAGTTGTATTTTAATAGCGTTTTTGTTCTTTTATTTGGTGTAGCTATTATCTTACAACAAATCAGCGGGAAAATGTCATTTGATCCTTCATGCTACGCTTCCTATGACTGACAAGAAAGAACATGGAATGTGCATAGTGAAATGTATTCAAAAATAATGCTAGGATTTTTTTTTTATCGATCTGTATGGAGCATTTTTTCCCTTCACATTCTATATCTCCTAGAAATTATATTTGGTGATTCACTGTCGAAAGTAATTTAACATCAGAGGTTACCAAGGGTCATCAAACTTACCAATCATTCTTATTTGTTGGGAAGAAGCCATGACGAATACTTTACAAACGCCTACTCTTGTTGGGTTGTTTTATTTCTGAGACGCATTTTTTGCACACCGTGGACTAAATGGCCACTCCACAAGGATTCCAAACACTCAGAGAAGGTTGGGGGAAAGGAACCCACTGACAGCAGTTACGAGACAGATGGTTGCATCCCGTCAAGACCGCCGCTCAGAGGTAAAACAACCCAACCCGTCAAGACCATTCGGCGTGCTCTTTAACGTGCACATGGAGCCATAGCTTAATGTTCCATCCGAAAGACGGCGGACTTTCCAAACCCATCGATGTCCCCTACTGACCGAGGGCAGGGCGGGGAGTTTTATACGGAGATAAATTTCAACGCTGACCCAGGTGGGACTCGAACCTGGTATGCTACCGATTGAGCCATTATCGGCCTATTCTGCTTAAAAGAGTGAATCATATAATGGGGAATGTTTCAAATGCATGGAAAGACTTGAAAGAAATTCACACGATCAATGGTGCCACTACTCAGTAACTCATAGTTGCGAGTGACTTCTTATTGCGTTCCCTGAGTACTGTTGTTGAATGCAAATCGCATAGTAAAATTCTGCATTACATAAAATATATTTAAATAAATCTTTTATCCAGCAATCCAGTTTATTAAAACTTTTGTTCAACATCTGCATATAATTATCACTACTCGCTAATAAATCGCTATTTCTCGTTCACTAGATTGGAAACAAAATAAAAGCAACGTGCTTTATTTTTCACGTGTGAATGTTTATTTCACACGTTTTAACATATAATGATGTTTTTCCATTTTTTTTTTGCGTCAGTTGAAAATAAAGCTACTAAGCAATTTTCAGAAATATAACCATGACTGCTGAGTTCGTTAAGACTGGCATAACGGAATATATAGGGGTGGGGGTTAATTCAGTTGGTAGCGTGCCAGACTTTTAATTTTTAGTTTCCATATTCGAGTCCCAGCTGTGCCTGTGGGGAGATTTATATCCATTAACTCCCACCCTGCCCTCGGGGAAATTGTAGGAACTGATGGACTTGGAAAAGCCGCCGTCGGTTGAATGTAAAGTTAAACCGTGGCCCCATATGCAGAAGATCCATGCTTTGTTCACTTTAAAGAACACGCTGGATGGCTTTGACGAGAAACTTTCATCTCTTTCCTAACAGTTGTCCAGTAGATCCCTTTCCCCAGTACATCTGAGCCCTTGGGTATTTGCGATTTGGTCATTGTTTGCAACAAAGTGCCGCTCGGAGGTAAAGCACCCCACTCATTGAATATATACCTTTAATGTTCAGATTCGTATTATGTTAGTAGGGAATGAGATTTTCAGCTCGGTAACTTCTGAAATAAACTTTTAATCGAAAAATAGGACTGAAGTTAAAGATGCTAACCAAATTCATCTACACTGTTATCAAAAGTGTAGGGACACTTCCATTCTGAGCTTCGTAACTTTGACAATAAGGCAAAAAATGTCGCTGGAGATAAAATGAAGCGCTCATTCTAATGTATATAAATCTCGATTTTCATCAGTATTCATTTAAAATTTAAAGAATTACTAACGCTGGAATATTTAACAGCAGACGTTGATGTTATGCGGATCTTGGAATAGTTTACTTCAAAATAGATGTAAACAGAATCATTACAAAAACTTCAAAAATTCATTTCCTAAACTTTTTTTAAAATAATTATTTTCATTTTTAATTAACCTTTTTTTTTTAAGGTAAATTCTTATGACTAACAACATTGCTGTTAAATCTTTCAGTTTCCATAACTCTAGATATTAAACGAATATTGTTAGAAATGAAGATTTAGAAAGATTTCAGTGAGATCCTTAAATTTTCTCCCGTGACATTTTTCTGTAAAAGCGTATTTTCAAAGCTAGGGAGGTTTGTATGTGATTTTTTCCATTCACATAACGTAGAAATGTCCGGTGACTTTTGGTAATATAGTGTACATCTCGATTTTGAACAATATTTTTCCGGTATTAAAATTTTATAGGATCTGAAACATTTAATTACTTAATACGTTCCTCAAGAATCATTCTGAAATAATCGTTACTCAAACTGCTAAAAATACACTTACATTTTTCCTATTAACGCTTTTAATGTAACTGCTTTAATTTTGTTTTAGCATATTTGAATTTTCATTTAATTGGCGTTGCTGCTGTTAAATATGTAAGCTTCCACAACTCTTTAAATAATGAATGACATTTGGGGTGGGGGGCAGTCGGTAATGCGATGGGATCTTCTGTCAGATGGGCTTAAAAGCCACTGTCCCGTCGGATGGACGTAAAGCTGTGGCCCCGTGTACGAGAGAACCATATTGTGCACGTTAAAGGAACTCTATTGCCGTGACGGGAGGCTACCACCTGTTTCCTAACAGCTGCCCAGTGGGTCCTCTCCTCCTGACCTTCCTTAGTCTTCAAGGTCCTCGTGACCTGGTCATTTAACCTATTTTGACGGCAAAAAAAAAAGTGTCATTCAGAGGTAAAAAACAAATCCAAACAACAACTGAATGAGTTGATGAAATTTAAGATTTTAATAGATTTCATTCGGAGCATTATCTTTGTTCACATTTTTCCATAAACGAAGCTTATTAAGTACTTAATGAATTCTGAATCCCTTTTGACAAAACATGCTAATGTACTTCATAAAGTGGTCATGAAAATGTTGAATTGATTGTTATTTAACTTTGCTAGTGTGAATGTTGGGTTCTTTACAGTAATTTAGATCTATCTTAATTACTGGTAAAGAACCTTTAAGCTATTATTTCACTTAGGTAACAGCTTCAGCCTTCTATTTATTTTTATTAACAAAATTTTCACGTAGTATTATCAGAAGTTTCAGTTTATTCATTCTTGGGTCTGTTTTACTTGAATTTGTTCCATGAGTTAAAATATACGTAATAAGGTAATTTACCTTTGTTTCTAAGAGTTATTTTTTAAAAATGCTTAAATTACATTTGTTTAAAAAAAATAGGCTGAATTACGTGTGCATATTAAATTTAAAACTTATCTGAAACGCGTTGTAATTAAAATATAAATTAAAAGTTCAGTGAGACTGTTATAATATTGTTGGTTTATTAATACGGTGATGGTAGTTTTTTGCTAACAGTAATGAATGTATTTTTAAACCGTGTTTGTGATTAGAAAGATGACTTAAATCTTGTGATTACTTGTTGGTGTCTACGGATATCACGTTTTTCCATGTGACATTCATAGAGTTCAATTGATGTGTCAATTCTTCTGCTAAACAACAAATGATACTGTTTGTTTCGATGAGGTGCATTCTCTCGTGAAGTAGGTTTTTCAACAGCATTTTTCAATTAGAAGTGCCGACTAGATGCAAAATATTAAGAGTAATTACCTTAAAAATATGACATGACATACAACTCTACAAATGAATATTCCGATATGGACAAGGATCCACACTGACTGATTCAGCTAAAAAATATGCTTTGTATTATTAGTGAGGACAAAGATCCTGAAGCTCTAAACTTCCTTAAGAAATGTCATTTGTGTCAAAATGTTTCATTAGGTGAGACGCATGGAGAATTATCTCTAAATTGCTGTTTAAGCTCGCTCCTATTTTGTTTCTTTTCTTATTAATGCTTAAAAATCAAACATTTTAGGAGTCTGTAATACACTTCTTGTATGGTAATTGAAGTTAAGTAAGCGTTAAATAACAGTAATTTTTCCTTCTGCTTGTGAGTTACAGCACACATGGCTGAACTTTGTCCTTCAAAATCGTACCGAAAGCACTTCATAGTTACCTGTAGTGAACTGTAATTCGCAGATTGTACATGGGTTCCTCAGGAAAAAATCTTCAGTTTCCTAGGTTTGCAACTCCATTTATATTCTGGGAGAAATGCAATTTTCAAGTGCATCAGACGGAAGAAATGCATTTAATGTGTAATTACATTGGTTGTCCTCTAGTCATTGCGCATTAAATTCACTCTTTGCTGATGGAAATATACGTGGAAAGAATATTATTCCTTCATCTCAGCTACACACTGGTTCCAGATGGCGTTTATAAACTATCTAAGTATGATTGATAGTTCGAGTAGGTGCTTTGCCATCATATTTTGATTTTTTGCACAATTTAAGCATCAAATCTTTAATAAACTTTTATAATGATTACGAAAATTAAGTGATGTCTTTAAATTAGTGGAATGTACTATTTAATATTTTGGTTTGTTTTGATAATCAGGATTTTTTGGGAATTATTTTGCAATTGTATTTCAAGGGAATTCCCCTTGAAATACCTATCTTCCGATAGGATGCCTTTTCCATAGTAAATTCGGAATAACACTGTAAAAATAGATTTACTGGCATGAGTATCTTCCCTTGGAAATATGTAAAAAGGGTAATTGTTCTTCAATTTCCCCCCAATCAATATTTTCAAGGAGTTCCAGTGTTGTTACTGTGAAACAGTAGAGTCGTTGAAGAGTTACTCAGGCGGTAGTCTATAAAGTTGAGTTCCATCTGTGCAAGCCTATGAGATTATCTGTTCTCATTTTCTCCCTTGAACACGAGCAAAAATGAGAGAAGAGATATCGATGTGCTTAGAAAGCTTCAGTCCCATTGGTAGAAATGGTAAGCTATTAGCATTGCGAAAAACCATAACCATTATTTGCATATATTCTGTTCAAGAAGGAGTTAAATGATAAATTTTGAAGCTTGTTGAGCTTCAGTTTTTGTCAGGAAACAGCATTGGTTTAAGGAAACCAGAAATGAAGAAACAAAGCGAGATTAGCAGTGAGAAGTCGGTTCTGTAGCAATCATCGGGGAAGATGAGAGAGAATATCGGTTCATCCGAGAGTTATTTCCCCTTCTCTTTTTTTTCTAGTTTAAATTTTGGGAAAAAGCTCGATTGAGAAAATCATTGGCGGTACCATCTTGCCCTGGATCTTCTGAGGACATAGTAAAGTTCTTTGATAGCCATTCTTTATTTTTCCTTTTCTGGAGACAGTTTTTTCGCAGAATTACAAAATTTTAATAGTGACCCCAATTGAATTTTGACGAGTTGTGGTGGATTGACAAGAAATTTAAGAATGTTCTCCTCCTACAAAAGTTTTTCGACATTTAATATTTTGTCAAAGGCACAATGGAGGAACCTTTTCCACAGAGGAGGCTGTTTTTCCATTTAACCTTGACAAGATCCCGAAGTTACTGCCTCTAAGCTAGGGTAAATAAATGTTGGTAACTAACAAGAACTCGTCTTACGAACTCTAAGAAGATCCAGAGCAGGTTAACCGCCAATGATTTTCCTCAACCGAGCTTCGAGGCTTCTCAAAATTTGAAAGAAAAAAAAAATGAAAAGGAAAAGTGACTCTCAGATGAACTGATTGGTATTCTCTATCGTCCCCATAGATTTTCTTCACATCGACTTCTCACTTCTGATTTTTCATTTCCTGTTTCGTTGAACCATTGATTGTTGTGACTTTGACAAAACGCTCCTATTTGACCCCAAATAATTTTCTGGGTTGGGTTGTTTTACCTCCGAGCGGCACTTTTGTGCACACCATGTGCTAAATGGCCAAGTCACAAGGGGAGGTTGGGGGAGGGGACCCACTGGAACAGCTGTTGGGAGACAGATGGTAGCCTGCCATCCGTTTTCTAACGAGATTCAAGTCAGAAAGTGCCTAGTTTCTGACGCTGCAAAAGTTGTCACCTTTTCGGAAATCTAACCAAGCCATTGTAATGAGATATAGTAGCAGCCGTATAATCGTTAAGCATTGGAATTAATAAAGTAATGAAAATTTGTGCAAACATCAGTAAAAATTTTAAAGGTTAAGAGTAGAATCTAGTTCACAGAATCAGTGAAATCTAACTTTAGAGAGGCTATGTGTTATCACTTCCATGTAATCATCTCTATCCGGAAATGTTGATTTCTGATGTAAATCAGCGCGTGAAGGTTAAAACTACAATTCTAAGAAACACCAGGCAGTAAATGGAAGATAAGAGTACAAATATGTTAAATCTCTGTTTTTTCCCTTGGACCCGCCTGACCCAAAGATCTGACCGAGCTTGTTAACGAAATACCGTACTCCAGACAAGTTCATACCTCCCACCGTTCCCCAGTTTTCCCTCCATTTCGTGGCGTTCTTGCTCCAGTTGAGGTTCTATTATATGTGGCTGAAAAACTCAGGGGACGTCAGGGCTCACTCTTATCTGATGACGTTTGTTTGTACGTGCACGTTTGTGTATGCACACACGACTGTGTGCCCAGGCAAAAGAGAATATCAGGAAGTAAGATAACTGTCAGCTTCTCTCCACCTCTGATAAATGGATTCATTATGCCATGTCTGCAGGCCTTAGCAGCCGGTTTCGCCCTATCGGTGGTCGTCGACTGCCGAAGTGGTGTATGTCACTCATTGAACTGATTGACTCGGTCACCTACTTTATAGCCGACAAAGACTTGATGGAGTAACACATCATAAGAAAATACGTGATGTGAGTGAGCTTGAAAGACCCCACGTAGTTGGAGGTTGTGTAGATCAATTACCTATTGTTTGTTAATGGTGAGCCCGTTCGATTAAGTTTTGACAGCTTGTTGCTAATATTTGAAAGGATTGAATAATCTGTTCCTATAATCTGGTAAAATAGTTGTTTGTAAGCAAACAGTGTGCAGCTGTCTATAATTCTTCGTTTAGGCATAAATGCGAGTCTCTGAAATATAATGCTGAATTTCAAAAGAATAATATGAGATTGATATTTAGTTTTTTGTTATTTTTATTATGTTAAATAATATATATAAAGCTAAGATAATGACATGGGTCGGTCCTGGATGTAATTTTTATAATTAATCATGGTTTCAAATGTTGCTAACGGGCCTAATCATTCATAGCCAACTTTTAATATTAGACCTAATCAGGTGAGGTTTTTAACTGTTGCTGTTGGATCAAATTGGCCGTTTCAGTTGCTGATTACAGTTGGGCGCAGTGGCGTATTCAGAAACTTCCAATCGGAGTATTTTTAACAGGTTTGAGTCAAATGGGGCGAGGGTTTGACGTGCTTGAGTCTGATTTTCGGGGACTTAGAAAAATATACGTTCTTCAAGTCCTCAAGTACGCTGACGAATTTCAGTCGGTTTGGTTTTGAATTTAATAAGATCAAGTCTAGCGACCATTTTTTCATAGTAACCATATTTTGTTAATCACTGTATCAAGAAGGGTCACTAGGAATAGAGATTATGGGATAGATTGAATAAATCATTCAGAATGAAATTTATCACTTGATTTATATTACCTTTACGATTACAGGAAAATGGAGCAAAACAAAATAGCATTGTAAACTGATACTCATATGGGTTGAAAATGGTTCTGGTTACTATGCAATTAGAATGTCCTTGTATAAGTAAATTGTGTTGCATGACAATCATTTGTTTCCTAATGTGCTAAAGAATTTTTGAAACTTGATGTGGAAATTTTTTTGCATTAATTTGCTAGAACTGTTTATTTTTTATATATATATAACTTGATATTAAATGTTACTTCCTTTCTGAATATTATACTTTCTGGATTGCTAGAAATTTTTTGTTCCAGAGTTGTTTTCTTTTTTGCGTATTTTCTTCAATGTGACGACTGATGTTTGCAATTTAAATTGCTTCTGTGTGGCGATCTCACAAATGAGTCTACTCTTGTGAGATCTCAAAATCTTTCAACTGTTAAAAAACATTATATGAAATAAAAATACTACTACTACTAAACCGTCGGCTCCGTAAACTATTTCCGCAATGTGACCTTTACTGAACGTGGAAGATTCCTGGAGAGTTTAAAACACAATTCAGAGGTTCCTGTACTCGAAAAAGTGGTTTTCGCAATGCTATCTGTCCGTTACTCCTGAACAGTTCAAGATATTTAGCTTAAATTTTATATTCAGACATATTTCCATCCGAACTATAGTGTCTCTACGAATATGGGTTCTGTGTTGAAATAATTTGGGGGTACTTTTACCATAGTAAGTTTTATAAAATGGCTCTAATTGTTTGGGACGGGGGTGGCTCAGTCGGTAGGCTCCAGGGTAATCTGCAGTTATTAAGTTCGAGTCCCACCTGGGCCAGCGTTGAGATTTATCTCCACACAACTCTTCACCTTGTCCTCGGTCAGTAGGGTATATCAATAGGCTTGGAAATGCTGCCGTCCGTCGGATGGGACGTAAAGCCGTGGCTCCATCTGCAGGAGAGCCTATACCCTGTGCACGGTAACAGCTGTCCAGTGAGTCCCCTTCCTACAACCTTCTCTAAGTCCTTTGGGTCCCTGTGACTTGGACATTTAGACCATTGTGTACAAAAAAAGTGCTGCTCAAAGGCAAATCAGCCCAGCCTATGTCGATAAACTGCTGGTTTTTCCTTTTGGGGAATAGTATTACACATCGCTACGAAACAGCGCTTCTAAAATATAGGCGATATTTTCCCAATAAGTGTACAATGGAACGAATGGTGGTTCCTCCGTAATGTAAACTCTCCATTTCATTTGTTCAATTTTACACGGGGAACCCATTCGAACTCTATGTTTAGTCAGACCTTTGGTTTGACACACGCAGTGCAGTCGTTCATGACGGTCCAACCGGATGTCCTCATCCCTTCCTTCTGGGCAGAAGCTCCTCCCCTTTCAGGTCGCTATGAGCACAAATTTGTATGCCTTATGCATTGAGAGCCCTGTTTCCTATAATCGAATGGGAAACAGACTCTCTGTCACGTGTGATCGTCGCTGACTGTTGGCCTTAGTACTTTTTTTGAAGTGAGGTGCTGCTATCAGTGGATCGCGCTCGAACTTTGTAAAGGCAATGCTGAAGGGAAACAGGATCACTCCCTGGATGCACACGGATTTCCTTTTTTTTATTTCAGTACTTAGGTTTCTTTTTTATGCGACTGTTTTATTGGTCTAAATATTTCTCCTCTCATAATAGCTGAGAGAAGTAATAAATAATTTTAGTGTTCTACGTGACTAATGTGTAATTATTAATGTGACTAATAAAAATAGATTTTTTATAGTCACATTATAATATAATAGTTTGGTTCTTTCTAGGGTTAGTTATGGTAGTGAAACTTGGACGCTTTGTAAACAAGATAACAGGAAACTAGATGCTTTTGATTCGAGATGCTTCCGTAGTATCTTGGGTATTAGGTGGTTTAATTTGTAACTAATGATGAGGTTAGGCAAAGGAGTTTGCAACCTCCTTTAAGCAGCATATTGTGCAGAGAGAGACTCCACTGGTTTGGCCATGTTGCCCGTATGGATAATTATAGATTGGCGAATAGGGTTATGAACAGTGTGTCTAAAGACCTCAGAAGGAGGGGGAGACCTAGGATGCGGTGGGCAGACAATGTCAAACAGGACCTTGTTAGAAATGGTGTGCAGTGGCCGGATGCAGCAGATGTAGCTCAGGACAGATATGCTTGGAGAATTAAACTGCATAGTCTGGTCGGACCTCCGTAGCCCATGGCTGCTTGAGGGTGATGACTACTTATTACTTCATCTTATATATGGCATTGGCTCAGTGAGCTTGTTTGTAATTTATGATTTCCGAATACGAAGTAGAAGCATGGCTGCTTATACTTTATTGAATTCCCAAGTAAAATTGCTGCTTATACGAGTATCATTATAATTTAGGATAAATCTTCACAGGATTTGGCTATAGTCATTGATTCGTACTGAATCTGTATCAAATATCCTTGGGATTTTCTCTTATGGAGGACGGGGCGGTTGATCATTTGTTGGAATTTTCAGTGTCATGAATCTATTGCTATATCTTTTAAATAAAAATCTTGTTTATATAATTTTTATAGCTTTGATATCTTATTTGTAGTTCGTATATTATTTCGCAGTTTTATTGAAACTATTTCGCATAAGTGCGTCTTTTGTTATGATTTATATCTTTTGGGTATTAGCGGGACGGGGGAGGCTCAGTCGGTAGCGCGCCAGGCTCATAATATGTAGTTCCCAGGTTCGAGTCCCAGCTGGGTCAGCATTGAGATTTATCTCCGCAAAATTTCCCGCCCTGCACAAGGTCAGTAGGGGACACCGATGGGCTTGGAAAGGTCGCTGTCCGTTGGATGGAACGGTAAGCCGTGACGCCGTGTGCGGGAGAGCCATACACTGTGCACGTTAAAGAACACGCTGAATGGCCTTGACGGGAGGCTACCATCTGTCTCCCAACAGCTGTTCCAGTGGGTCCCCTCCCCCAACTTTTACTGAGCCTTCGGGGTCCATGTGACCTGGCCATTTAGCCCATGGTGTGCAAAAAAAGGGCCTCTCAGAGGTAAAACAACACAAACACAACACTTTTGGGTATTTCTCGCCTCTATTCGGTTCGTGTCGCTCTCATGACAGAATCCTATTTAGTACCCAGCTCTGATAGTCCATTGCTATCACATTGTGTCTTCCGATTATATCTTCCCAAGCTGAGCTGCGCGCGCAACTCGAAGAACCGAAAGTCACGCGACAGTTGACCAGCATAGAAGGCCATTCGTGGCCCACAACTGCTTACAAACACACCTGCACACATCTGGCATACCCAGTAGTTTTGTTTGCCTTTTAATACTTCCGCATAATGGGCACAGTAGTGCGTGTCTTGCCTTCTACTGCAACCTGTAACAATACAAGTGCTCCTGCCGTCCACAGTTGATGTATATAGGATTCACAGCTGGCAATTTGGCTACTATCGACGCTTCCGTTCCGTATGCAGCAACATATTTTTCTTTGAATATTGGAGAAAGCGACACTTGTCCTAGTGGACGTTTGCAAATGATCTGAAATGAGCCTGAAACTTATCGTTGATCTGCGATGTAAGAAAGTAATCACTTGTCATTCTTGGCAATGGATTCTTTGAAAGGTAATTGTAAATCCTACCACCCTTTGGAACTTTCCGGCTGTCTTTCACCTAAGTAATCAGTGTAGGGAGACAATTTTTTCAGATCCGTTCAAGGGCCATAGTAACAAAAATAAAAGCCAACTATATTCATGACCATCAATCTTGTAAGAAACAGCTGCTTAAAATCAAGTAGTTGTTTTTAATCTCCTTGAATTTTTTTAATTTGATTTCTTTTGTAAAAATTATTTTTTTTAATAAAATGGAAGTAAGTTTAACTAAAATGAAAGTAGTGATATGCAATCGTCGAAGTTCCAGCCGAATTTTGAAGTATAGGAATAAACATGGAATTGAGAATAATTTCTTCTCATGGAAAATGTTATTCTTTTAATTTTTACTAGCTGAACGTACCCGGCGCTGCCCGGGTGTCACTTTTAATCTGTATATTCTTATTTACACTGCACTAAAGGTAAATTTTGTAAGTACCCTCGCTCCTCCCCCCCCCCCCCGACACTTAGCACAGATTTTCAACAGGAAGAAATTTACCCGGATCGTTGTTGACGTCAACGAGCACTCCTCATAGCCCATGGCTTAGTTTCTGCATAAGTCGACGCTGCAACAATCGAGATTTTATTTCCGTTACCACAGATTTTGCTACCCTATGGCTCCCATGATATTCGTTCGCACGATCCAAATTTCCTGCACAGCGTTCTCCGTGTGGCCCGGTGATTGGTTTAAAAATCAGGTTCTCACTTAGCCCGTGGCTTCGTTTCTACACAAATTGTGACAGCTCGTATCTCACTTTTAATCTGCATATTCTGTTGTTTCCTGCACTAAAGGTTAGTTTTGTGAGTATTCCCTTCCCCGACATTTTATCACAGTTTGAAAACGAAGAATTTCCCGGTGTTGCAAAGGTCATTGCTGACTCGGCGCTCGCTCTCGGACCCGTGACAAACGATCGAGATACTTCGTCAGATTTTGGCATTCTGTAATTCCCGACGTACTTCACCGAAAGGTCCCAAATTTCGTAGGCGTGTTGCCCCTGCCAGATCCCATCTTTAGTTAGAAAATCAAGTCCGTAGCTGCAATGGAACACCTCAATAATGCCTTTGTAAATGTGGGGAATCTGGCAACGGCAGTAGATTTAAATAACTTTTTGCTCTCAGAGTTAGGGAGCAGTAAATGGCAACAATATATTTGACAGCGATTTTCGTTTCCCATAGGAATAGCATGGTAAATATATTTGCTTTTAGCAAGCCCCCCTTTTGGGCTTTCGACCTGAAATTTTACACTGCAATCCGGACCAGAACCTGAAACATTCTCTGAAAATTTGGAGCGTGTACGTTGATTTTCCGATGCGTTATGGCTGCCACAGACAGACACACAGACAGACATCTTCTTTTATTACACAGATCAGGGTTTCTCAACGTGGGGTTCGCGATAAAATTTTTTGGGGTACGCCGTGAGAGCTCAGTCACTAGATCTAGTAACAAAGTCGCTAAGTTGGCATTATTATACTATAACTATAGTTTTATGTATCTATCTATTCAAGGGGTAGTAGGCCAGTTACATACATATTTCCAGCGGGTACGTGAAGCATAAAAGGTTGAGAACCACTCATATATGTGTTTTATTTTATTCCCATTGTTACACTATAACTATAGTTTTATCTATCTATACAAGAGGTACGCCAGTTACATACACATTTCCAGGGGGTACGTGAAGCATAAAAGGTTGAGAACCACTGATATATATGATAATGGAAGCTTTACCTTTCACAAATGTGAGATGACATCAATGGCGTAGCGTGAATGGTAAGTAACTGTTAGACTAAGCGAGATTATGAAACTGCACAGTCGACGCTGCAACAATTCTTGTCGATCATTGGTTGACGCTTCGATTCTATCGTTCTCATCGAAAATTGGTGGATTCGCATGTGATTGATAGATCGTTGACCAATCAATTTGAGCACTAGAGAAATATCAATGCGCACTTCCATAGTCTCGCCTAATCTACCATTTCCCATTTTTTGTTACGCTATTGGATATCACACCGTGATTGCAAAGTGATAAAATTCTGATTAAAATCGTGGCTTCATGTACAGACGAGCCATACCCTATACGCGTTAAATAACTATACCCTATACGCGTTATACCCTATACGCGTTAAAGAACTTGCTGGATAGGGCGGATGGGAGACTTTCGTATATCTCGTAACAGCTGTCCAACCTTCTCTGACACTTAAGAGTTCTTGTGACGTGGCCATTTAGCCCATTGTGCGAAAAAAGTAATGGTAGGCAGGTAGCATAATGGTAGGCAGGTATTTACTCAGCTGGTAGCGCGCCAGGTTCATAATCTGCAGTTCCCAGTTCGAGTCCTACTTGGGTCAGCGTTGAGATTTATATCTGCAAAACTCCCTGCCCTCTGTCATTAGGGGACACTGATGGGCTTGGAAAGGCCGCCATGTATTGGAAGGGACATGGACCGTCAGAAGGGCAGTTAAGCAGTTGCCCCGTGTGCGGGAGACATTACCTTGGACACCTTAGAAGAACACGCTGGATGGCCTTGACGAGATGCTATATCTGTCTTTTAACTGCTATCCAGTGGATTCCCTTCCCCGACGTTCCTGAGTCCTTGTATCCTGGCCGTTTAGTCCATTATGTGCCAGAAAATGCTGCAGAGGTAAAACATCCCAACGACGCAAAAAAGTGCCGTTCAGAAGTAAAGCAATCCAACGCTGATGAAACGTAAAAAAAAAACATTATAAAACTTACATATTTAAAAAATTATTATGACATCAAATTGATCACTATGCTAGTTTTTGCAATGATTCAACGATTTTCGTCACATGCTTTTTTTTATGGAATTCACCACTTTAGCATATCCAATATATCCAGAACTCATAAGGTAATGAAATCAGAGGAAGCAAAACACATTAAAAAGAAATAAAAAATAAATACCCCCTCAAGCAGCTGCTTGCCACAGAGGTCTGACAGGAGCCTGTCAGTTTATATGCCATAGTAGAGGGTCTGTGAGGACGGCAGGACCTCAGCAGAAAAACGACACATACATCCATGCCTTAATCAGGGGCTCGAACCCAGGTCCCTTAGATCAACAGCGAAGCGCGCTAACCTCTGAGCCACGGACGGCTAATTAGGCATTCTTAATTAGCAATAGCGAATACGCTTTCTATCTAATTAACAACACTATCAGGTCAAGTATGTTAAATATAGGCCGTAGTGTTGAATCGGATATTTGACTGGTATTATTTCTTTGTAGATGAAAACAAAACTGATTAGAAAGTTAAAACTTTCTGCAAATCGAGTTGTTTCACCTCTGAGCGGCACTGGTTTTGATCACTATGGGCTAAATGCCTTAACTAGCATAATGGTAGGCAGGTAGCATAATGGTAGTTAGGTGCCTCTTCCAGCAGGAAAACTTTTTGTGTTACGTTAGCTCTGTCTCAGGCAGTGTTCAGCAATGGGTTGTTTTACATCTGAGCGGCTCCCTGCCCTCGGTCAGTAGGGTATACCAATGGGCTTGGAAAGGCCGGCATCCGTCGGATGGGACGTTAAGTTATGGCTCCGTACACGGGAGAGCCCTCTTCTGTGCACCTACACATTGGATGGCTTTGACGGGAGGTTATTATCTGTCTCCCAACAGCTGTTCCAGTAGGTCTCCTCCCCCCAACTTTTTCTGAGCCCTCGGGGTTCTGGTGACCTGGCCATTTAGTACATTGTGTGCAAAAAAGTGTCGCTCAGATAAAACAACCTCTGAGCGGCACTTTTTGCGCATAATGGGCTAAATGGCTAGGTCACAAGGACCCCAAGTGCTTAGAGAAGATTGGGGAATGGGACCCACTGGGCAGCTAATAGGAAACAGATGGTAGCCTCCCGTCAAGACCATCCATCGTGTTCTTTAACGTACACAGAGTATGATTCCGCACACTGGGCCGCGGCTTGATGTCCCATCGGTGTCCCTTTTCTGCCCGAGAGCAGCGAGATTTTCATTAGTGACTCCTGTCTTTTAGGACATGTCCATGTACGAGAAAACATGTACTAGCTGGTAGTAGTTTCTAGGATAATTTCTCTGTTCTATATGTTGCAAATAGCCAGGTGACCCCAAGTGATCAGAGAAAGTTGGGCTAGGCGATTCAATAGACAGCTGTTAGGTGAGAGATGGAAGCCTTCCGTTAAGGCCGTCTAGTGTATCCGTTCTTTATCACGCACAGGGTATGACCTCTCCTGCACACGGAGCCACGGCTCTTTCTAAGAATAGAAACTAAGCAATAACATAATAAACTGACTCATAACAAAAAAAATAGTAAAATTTTTGTAAGGTGCGATATTCTTTCATGTAAGAGATTTACGCATTCGTTTCTGACATTATTCTCGGGTGTACCACTTTTCTTGTTTCATTTAGGGTAGTGTTAGAATGCAGAAAACATTTGTTGTGAGGTTTATATTACATATGCTTATGATTTTTTACGTTTGAAAGCTCAAGCGTGGGCTTGAGAAATTTTCACTGCCGAGATGATCCGACAGTGGTTCCAAGTGAGAATTAAATTATGACGTTCACTTTCGTTCTTGGGCTGGAAAGACGTAAATGTTTCCAGCAGTTTTCTGCCTAAAGCGAATTTTTTCTTGAAATCTGTTTTTTAATCGGTATAATTTATGATTCATTCAGAAATTTTAAGAAGGTTTGAAAATATGAAATATTTCCATTTCAAATTAAGTGGCACGATAAATATCAGCTATATGATCGATCATCAACATGCTCTGTTGTCACAAAGTTGTTTGTACTCCTTGTGGACAAAACTTTCCAGTTTGTCTTGACCTAAAATGCGATTGGGTTACATGTCAAGTTCTAATTATCATTTTTTCCATCTCATGTAATTTTAATAAGCATGCTTTGCTCGGTACATTCAAAAAATAAAAAAAAGCTTTTTGATTAATCGACCTTTGCAACCAACCCGGGTAATAAAAATTCAGAAAGCTGAAACAACAGCAGAATGTTAAAGAAATCCCCCCCGTTTAACTCCTTCTTTTTTTTTGTGTTTTTTCCCGTAAGACATGAACTTTTCATTGTTAAATCTGATGTTCAGTTTTTAACTGAAATGCTTTAATTTAGTTATTGAAATCTAACGAAAGTTTAGAAATCAGGGTTCGGAACTGATAAATTTTGCTCTTGCTGACAAGGTGTAAGTGGCCTCGGGTCCCTCATCCCTCGCCAGTAGTATTCATCCTTTACGCCAGTAGTTTTCGAAGTTTATATCGCCTGTCAATCACTAAGTAGCTTTCGAGAGCTGTGGACTCTCTCTTAAAAGTCGTGGGCCCTTCACAAATGATAAACTGCATCAATTCTACACCAGTTTCATGAGGACTGCGAAGCTGTACTTCTAGTACTTTTCATTTCACTTTTCTTGATTGATGTCTGTAGGAAAGATTGGGTTACTTTACATTATATTGAGGACTTGAAAACAGCAGTCGAAGCAGCTTTCAGCCGATTTATGTTCATGAGCGTTTCCGCAACGTGTTGAAGTCTTCAAATTTTCATCGACGAAGACAGCGGACACCTAGAGCAACTAAAGCGAAATTTTCTACTTATAAAATGTACTTCCAGAAAATAAAAAAAAACGCCCTAGATCTATTCAACTATTTGCTTCTATTCAAATTCAAACGTGTTCAGTTAGTTAGTCCCCACCTTCTATATTAAAATCTCGTGAAAATTGTATGATTAAATGCTGATCATTTATGTTCCTTATACAATATAGTTTCAGAATAATTCAAATTTCATTTTTTAGTCTACTATGTCTAGATTCTTGTGAGCAATTTATATAGTTTCGTGAAACTGATAATGTACTAAATAAACTATAAGCGAAATAAATAATATTATGAGAAGAAATTATGCTTCAGAGCTCAGTTTATTCATATCAACACTTAATTCATCATCCGTAGTGAAGTGTGTTTCCGTATCGAGTGTCGGCCAGTACTCAACAATTTGGGGTTGTCACACATTAATCTACGAGTATCATGCAGGCTCGTAAAATCTGTAGTTCCCAGGTTCGAGTCTCAGCTGGGTCAGCGTTGAGATTTATCCCTGCAAAATTCCCCCACCTTGCCCACGGTCAGTAGGAAACACCGATGGGCTTGGAAAGGCCACCGTCCGTCGGATGGGACCTTAAGCCGTGGCCCCCTGTGGGGGAGAGCCACGTTCAACAATACACTGGATGCCTTGACGGGAGGCTACCATCTGTCTCCCAACAGCTGTTCCAGTGGATCCTCTTCCTCAACTTTCTATGAGCTTTCGGGGTCCATGTGACCTGGCCATTTAGCCCATGGTTTGCAAAAAAGTGCCTCTCAGAGGTAAAACAACCCAACTCAACAATTTGTAATGGCGCATAGATTTGAACTATTAGTATGGAGGAACGGACTGAACTGTCTGTAAAGTGAAAAAGTCCTTTTGTTTTGGAAGATCAAACTGGTCCAAGCACATCGGCAAAAATAATGCTATTTGTTTTCGAGTCAATGCAGTATGTTAGTTTAGATTACCTAACTGGTTAGTCGGTCCCTATTTTTCCAGCGCCATTATGAGTAAATCAGGTCGCACCTGTACACTTTTTTTTTTATCAATGTGCTTTCTGTTAGCTTATTGTTCTTTAATTATCTTGTTAGAAACTGCATATAATTTTCGAAATATCTTTCTATTAGTCTTAGGGTATAGATTCGTTATCTCTCATTGTTTTCCAGGGTTTCTTCTGTACATCAGATCTTCGATAATTATACATTGTTAGCATAGCTAATGTAATTGCAGCTCAAACCGGGAACATAAAAATGTAGAGCAGGCATTATCGAAATTAAAGAACGTAATCCATAGTTTTAAATGAAGGTTATCAATCATTTTCTACAACTACCATTTCCTCTTGTATGTTAATAGTTCACTTCCAAAAGTAGTCAAGAGAGCTTGCTCTTCAACGCCTTGTTACTTGTAGTGACGTGGGAACCACTGACATTTAGTGCATGCCAGTATTCAGTTGGGCGAAGGTTGGCGTGGCCAGCGTGACTGAAATGTGCTAGTTTTTCCAAGAGTGCCACAGATCGTGAGAAATTGTCTGTTAAGCCTCACGATTAATGGTCGGTTGTCGAAAGCGGAAAAGAGGCCCAGGAAAGAGGAGGAAAGTCATCACAGATGAATATACAGTGATTTGAGTGAACTTTTGATGTTTGTCATTCCTTATGGGAATCACGTAATGTTATAAAAGTCAGAATGACATCAGCAGCGTGAAAATTGCTGAAAACCGGTGTCAGCTCTGTTAATTGCGATAACAGAAATATGAGATGAACTATATATATATATCACTGACTTATAAGGGGACAATTGTAAGAGCTATGCATGAAAACGACATCAAAATTTAAATTGTACTTACCATAATCGGATATTTCATTATATTTATTTCCATCCCTGAGTGAAAAAACTAGTTTCGCAAAATTACAGCAATATCGTCCCTTTTGTGTTACTTTCCACTGTAAACCACCTGTGGCTCAGTCGGTAGCGCTCCAAACTCGTAATATGTAGTTCCCCGGTTCGAGTCCCAGCTGGGCCAGTGTTGAGATTTATCTCCGCAAAACTCCCCACCCTGCCTTCGGTCAGTAGGGGACATCGATATGCTTGGAATAGGCCTTTTTCATTCGGATGCGATGTTAAGCCGTGGCACCGGGTGCGGGATAGCCATACTCTGGTCACTTTAAAGAACATAGTTTGTAGCCTCCCGTCAAGGCCATCAAAAGCATCTCCCAACAGCAGTCCAATGAGACCCCCTCCCCATTGTGTGCAAAAAAATGCCGCTAAGAGGTAGCATAACCCACTAAAAAATTATTGTATATGGCTACAAGCAGGATAAAGAATATTAAAGAACTCTATAGTTCATTTTCAGACTTCTAAACTGCGCAATATAAAAACTAGAAGAACTAGAGAAGTCTGGCGCAAATGAAAATCTTGTTTTCAAAGAGAAAGAAGTTTTTCCTTTATCTGCTGTTTTATTCCTTAAAAATTTTAATTTGAGCTAGCAGATGATGAGAAAAATGCAAATTGTATTTTATTAGTAATTATACAACATAAAAGTATTCGTCTTTTAATTCTTAAATATAAAAAGTTGCATTTCCCATACCTCTATCAGAAAAGAGGGCAGATTACTGCTGCCAGTGAAATATCTCTTAAAAACTATCACTAATTTTTCAAATTTCTATTCTATACATATTATTTGTAAAACTCAATAATAGCTCTGCCATTTCCTATTTAGTGACCTATTAAGATATGCAGGGTGTCTCAAAAATATAGGTGCAAACTTTTAGGGGAGGTAGATAACATCTAAACGAATGAGAATTGCATAGGAACCCATAACCGGAAACGTCATGGG
Source organism: Ryuthela nishihirai (assembly GCA_038380435.1). Classification (NCBI taxonomy): domain Eukaryota; kingdom Metazoa; phylum Arthropoda; class Arachnida; order Araneae; family Heptathelidae; genus Ryuthela; species Ryuthela nishihirai. Next base: position 67,444,256 of record JAWZYU010000021.1, on the reverse strand, counting down.
AAAGTGGTAAGCAGAGGTACAAGATCTGAAAGGACACAAGACAATGATTAATGGGAAAACGTTTATTGGACATAATTATTACAAATGGCGTACTAGATGATACATTTCGTAATGTTACAGCTCTTGATGACCCATAATCGCACAAATTTTGATGCGCACGCGCAAACAAACGGTGGCCCGGCTATTCCATACACTAAGTGCATGTCTGCCAGCTCCCTGTTCGAATACCTTTGCATGCTCTTCGTCAGCCGACTACCGCTCGAATGAGGAAATCCGAAATTTCCCCTCTAGCGCACTGATGAACAGCGCCGCCTATTGACTTACGGTGACGTTTCCGGTTATGGGTTCCTATGCAATTCTCATTCCTTTAGATGTTATCTACCTCCCCTAAAAGTTTGTACCTATATTTTTGAGACACCCTGTATATATTAAAACTACTAAGTATTTAAAAATGCGAATTATAATATTTCAATAGTATCAATCAAACTAAAAAAGAGTTTTCTAATTATCGTTTTCATTGTTTCCAATCGAAACTTCATTGACGTTCACATTCCACCACCAAAATTTCATATTTTATCATTAATATATCGTTGTAATATTCGTTTGAAATTTTCATTCTTTTCCACCGTTAGAGGGCGCAATTATAATGTTCGAAATATTCCGAAAGTGCGAATCATAATATTTTATCAATTCCTATCTAACCCTAAAAAGATTTTTTCATTTATCTTTAAATGTTTTAATGATGTGCTTAATTTAAAACAAAAAATTGTGTTCCCCCACCCCCTGGGTTTAAGAGGTCAATTCATTGTTGCCAATGGAAACATCATGGCTTTCATATTCCAGCTCCAAAATTTCAAATTTCTAGCATAAATACATCGTTTGAAATTTTCAAATTTTCCACCGCTAGAGGGCGTAATATATTTCATCAATACCTATCCAACATAAGAAGAATTTTTAATTTATCTCTGTAAACAAAAAAGTTCGATGTCTACAGACGGACTGACAGATAGAGATCTGTCAGTCCGTCTGTAGACATCAACAACGACAAAGAGAAATTATTATCTCGTTAAGAAAACGAGATACAAAGCAAGCATTCTCGGTGATTTTTTTTTATTTCTACAAGAGTTAAATTCCTTAGCTTGTTTTAATCGAAAGTCGGTTGCCACTGTAAGGTACAAATAACTGTAAGAAAACAGCTTTTACTCAGGAATGCTGAATTATACTTTTCTGTTCCTTTTAGTTATGCATTAAGAATTTAAAAAAATGGAAATTGGGAAAGGATCAAGCAGCAAATATTTTGCACGCTCAGAACGCAAATTTCCAACCTTTGTGAATAAGCTGTTTGAGTCAAACACATTCACTAGTGTTATCGAATCCATCTCGAGTTGCAGTAATTTGGGAGGCGGATCTATTCTGTACTGATTTACACGCACAAGAAAGCCACACTTGCTCGCCCTTGAAGTTCGGCGGTAGCTTGCAATTATGCCCCGTGTTAAATATGCTGAGATGGCGGTTTAGAGGGCGTATTGAAGGAGGGGGAAAAAAACCACAAACCCGTCAACTTTAGTACGTGTGCGTATTTTTCACTCCAAGAACATTACGATAGGGGAACCTACCAGTTATCATCACATGCTTTGGGTTTCGTTGGTACCTTATCTTGCCCATGCTCGCACAGACTGCGTGAGTGGATAAACAGCTCTGAGGCTTTTAAATTTCCTTGGTGATTGATACTCAGTGCAGTCTCCTCCATGGTGGTTATACGTAAAACTTCTGCTTGGTCGAATGCATTTAATAAGTTTCCAACGCACGTTCACTATTTGTAAGCAGTATTTTTGTTATTGAGTTAGTATTTTGTTGTTTAGATAACTAGAGGCCGTCGACCGTTTGAGCAAAGTCTAGTCGAAACCTCGAATGCAAAGGATAATAAAATCGGTTTCAAACTGGACTTGGCTTTCTGCTTGATTTAGCATGTTGCGAGAAAATATTTTTTTTTCTACTTTAAGTTCCGTTCAACTTAAAATATAGTATGGTGCGGGTTTTTAGATATGAGGATTACATACTTAGGGTAAAATTATATCTTAACAAGGCATTCTTTACAGAATTTTTCTACTTGGTACAAAAGTATGCATTGTGAATGTAAGTTTTAATCGACAATTTTTATAATACTCCATTTAAATGAGCTTTTCAGACTTTTTATCGGCTATTGTATATTTTTTACACGTCTAATGCTTATGATGATCATTGCACTGAACCAAATTTATGGTTCTTCAGTAGAAGGCTGACTAAATAAATAATGAAAGGGTTGGGTTGTTTTACCTCTGAGCGGCACTATTTTGCACACAATGGACTAAATGGCCAGATCACAACGAATCCGAAGGCACTAACTGGACAGCTGTTGGAAGACAAATGGTAGCCTCTAGTCAAGGCCATCCACCATGTTTTTTAACATGCACAGGGTATGGCTCTCCCACACATGAGACCACAGCTTAACGTCCCATCCGACGGTCGGTGGCATTTTCCAAGGCCCATCAGTGTCCCCTATTGACCGAGAACGGGGAGTTTTGCAGAAAGAAATCTCAACGCTGGCCCATCTGGGACTTGAACCTGGGAACTGCAGATTATGAGCCTGGCGCGCTACCAACTGAGCCACCCTGCTCCAATAAAGAAAGGAATTATGGTTTTGTTCTAATTAAATGTCAAAAAATACTTCAATTGAACAGACATTGCATCAGATATGAAAACAGAACATATTGTAGTAAAGAACACATTGATACGAAAATGAAAAGTTAATACCATTTCCACATACTAATTTTACGTGAAGTAATATCACGATATTGAGAAAGAATATATTGAGACCTGAAGAAGTATGGCAAAATCTTAACATCAGCTGTAGTGTAAACAACTTTGCTGTAATCTGAGTATTTCCGAGTTTTAAATCTTTATTAGCATTTTTAATTGATTTCAATCGAACTTTAAAAACTGGTATTGAAGTAAAATAGGTAGTAACTCCCTGTTACTTACCAGTTTTTAAAAGTTCGATTCAAATGACTGATTAGAAATTTCGGATTATAAGCCGTCCCATAGCCGAGTGGTTAGCGCGCTTGACTACTGATCTAAGGGACCTGGGTTCGAGCCCCGGGTTGTGGATGTCCGTGTTGTCTTTCTGCTGAGGTCCTGCCATCCTCTCAGATCTTCTACTGTGGCATATAAACTGACAGACTCCTGTCAGACCTCTGTGGCAAGCAGCTGCTTGAGGGGGTATTTATTTATTTATTATTATTGTTGATCATGAAAAAAAATTCGTAACCTGATTCATAAGTCATAAAAGAACTTGGGAATTGAGACCATTATTTAAGAAATCTGGGTTCGAACCTAGGAAAAGATATGAATATTTCTCTCTTGTATTGTTTCTTACTTTCGCCTTTCCCACAGTTCTTCCCTATAGGCGTATTAAAGTGACAGACTATTGTGGCAAGAAATAATTTTTTTATTTTTTTTATACCTTATTTAATTTACAAACAGGTAGTTATATTAAACTTCATAGATTTCACACAAAATATTTTTTGAGAGAAAATTTTGAGAATATTAGGTTAATTTTATAATTTGTTTGTAGTCCACTTGTAGTGTTTCTTTAAAGTACTAAAAATACTGATATTTATTTTAATGTATGATGTGAAAACTGAAATGCGCCATTTTCTTATTTACAGGCCACAAGGAAGATGTGCTTATGTGGTTATCTATTTGTTGCTCCTGATTGGGACTTCTCCCTCCCTGCTAACAGGAACAAGGTAAATATCTTTCCCTTTGTGTTCAGGTAGCAACATCAGAACATTTCTTTATTATCTGCAATCAGTAAATAATTTTTGTTAAACAATTATTAATTCGATTAACCATGTTTTTTTAATTTCCTGATTCTTATATGCTAGATATGATCACTTTTGTTTCATTTTTTGTTATCTATTATTGAATTGTTGTTTTATGAACTTTACAAGCTGTTAAATTTTTTTTGCGTTTAATTCCACTGTAATTCATAAGTGAAGTCTTGTTGCAGTAACGACTATTTAAATAAAATCCTGTCAGTTGTGAGCATGTAGAAAATATTCTTAAAAAATTAAATATGTAATTGTGTATCACTAAATCTGCATAACTAGACGATTCTTAATATGGATCTTTGTGATTGAATTAAACGTTCACTTCAAAGGAAGGTTCACGTATGGATCTCTGTGATTGAGTTATCATCACATGCTTTGGGTTTCGTAGGTACCTTATCTTCAGTTTTGCACCTACTAGTTAATTAGAATAACAAAACAATTCTTGGCATCTTTAATTTTTTTTCACTACCAAATAAATATATAATTTTACTAATCTACCTATTTAGACTCAAATAATCATCTGTTGCACTTAGATATAAAATATTTTTAAAAATTTTGTTAAAAATACCTGTTTTCGCCCCAAAAATAAACTTAACTACCAATGGTAGTGTCATTTAGTGGTGAGGTCATTTAGTGCATTAGTTGGTGAATGAAAATGGAATTGAAAATGGTGAGGTCATTTAGTGCATTAGCTTCAAAAGAAGATAGGACGCCAATTGACATACACAATCAAATTTACCGGCTCCCTTTCTTCCTTTGAAGTGAACATGAATTCATTGAGTGATTTCACCATCAGTATACCTTTACTTTTTTGCATTTTAGGGCACGAATAAGATGATGTGTATTTTTTAATATTTTTAAATAATTATTTTTTCCTTTGTAACTAAAAACGTCTTTGGAAGTATTACTCTGCAGTTTTGAAGTTTTCATTTCGCATAAATAAATAAATAAATAAATAAATACCCCCTCAAGCAGCTGCTTGCCACAGAGGTCTGACAGGAGCCTGTCAGTTTATATGCCACAGTAGAAGATCTGAGAGGATGGCAGGACCTCAGCAGAAAAACGACACATACATCCATGCCTTACCCGGGGCTCGAACCCAGGTCCCTTAGGTCAGTAGCCAAGCGCGCTAACCACTCTGCCATGGGACGGAGGGGTGTGATTTGCGGTAGCACAGGACATCCTAAGCATCACAAGCTTTCATTTGAGATATAGCTCGATGAGATCGAGCCCCGCGAAATTCCCCCCCCCCCACACACACTTTTTTTTTGGGGGGGGTAGAAGGGGGGAGGTGGTGTGACTCGAGGTAGCCCACAACAGTCTCCATATCACAAGCTCGCATTCGACACCAAATTCGTAACTGTGGACCTTCGTGTTTTGCAGATGTAATGGAAGAACGATTTCACTTCCCCCTTTTTTAAGGTGGAAGAAAACACGTGGGTAATATTTTTTTATAGCCTATGATACTCCCCGCTTGACAAGCTTTCATTTGACACATAACTGGTTGAGATCAGTCAACCGTTTTGACATCACAAACCAACAAACAAATGACGTGCGAAAAGCAATAGTAAATAAAATATAATCGCAGAGTTAGTGTTTTCGTATGGGCACGTAAACGATTGAAATGGTAAATAATGTATTTTTATGTACATACGAAACAAACCAAAATGAGGTACTATCACCATTGAGCTTGACTGGATTTCTCAGCTGCATCAACAGTAAAATCCAAATCCAATTAAACAGAATGGCGACATCAGTCAAATCCAATCAAAGCGAATAACGGCGACAGCATCATATTTTATTTAAAAAACATTTATTGAGATATGCCAAAAGTCATTAATCAGTTGCATCTCTTCGTCTTATAGCTACTGAACTTGTAGGGGAGGGAGAATTAACCAGTTTGATTAACAACTCTATTCATTATTCATTAACCATTTTTAAAGAGAAGTTCGTGCAGATAAGCTGCATTCCAGTACGTTTTGAAAAGGCGGAAGCTATCTTATCGTTCTCATTAGCATGCTAAATCTAAACACGATCTTATTAACTACGATATGCCAAATTGAAACAACAGAGAAAAAAAAGTTCGAAGCTGAATTTTATTACATATAGGTTAGTGTGATGATAGAGCAAAAATGTTGTTGTTTTTGAAAGAATTTATTACTTCGCAAAAAATGATTCTATCACCGAAAATAAATTATTATAAATGTCCTTCATGAAATATCTAACATTCATTGCTAACCTTGAGTCGTGTCTGCTGAAACTGACTTCGAGCTCTGGTCGGACTCGATGCGGTGCTTCCTGTTTGCAGGCTTCGTTAATTACTTCAGTGGCAACTAATACAATGGTGGCAGTTTAACAAAGTACAAAACGAAAAGAACAAGCAGGAAATACAGACTCTACGTTTAATATGTTCTCCCCGGTCACATTGTAATAAGCTATTAAAAGATCAAGTGTCAACGAATGAGGACGGGCAAACCGGTTACCCATTGCCCAAAGGCCAGTTAGGAATAAAGTATTTGCTCTATGTGTAAAAGAAAGGAAAGGTGTTAACTTTCCTTTGCGGATTGTTTGGAACGTATTTTTATCCTTAGTAAAAGTTCGAAGAGAATGTTGCCGATAATAGGATTACGTAGTTGTGTGTTATTAATTGATAAATTTTTGTGCAATAACTTAATATGAAGATATTAAATATGTTATATTTTTTTCCAAGTGTATCTGTATAAACATTAAAATCCCCTTTCTGAATTCGAACACGGGAAGCAAATCGTTAATTTTTTTCACTCGTGTATTATAGTGAACATATCTCTTGAAATTTAGTTGTGTTTTTGTGCCCAATGGGCTAAATGATCATGTCATCACATGGACCTAAAATCTCGGAGCCAGGTAGGGGTAAGCGAGTCACTGACATTAGGACGTCTTCCCGCAAGGCCATTCAGTACGTTCTTAAACGTGCACACTGTCTCTTGTGACACCATAATTTAGACCCCAATAAGCAGTAAAATAATTTTCACAATTTAGTATTTTTATTGAAATTTTAGATAGCATTAACTATCATAGCGGGTAGTGAATTTACTCTTCTAGCAGAGTTGTGCTGGTTTTACCTCTGAGTTGCACTTTTTGTACACAATGGGCCTAAATGGTCAGGTGATAAAGATCCCGAGATCTCAGAGAAGGTTGGGGGAGGGGACCCGCAGGAAAACTGTTATGAAATAGATGGTAGCCTCCCGTCAAGGCCATCCAATGTGTTCTTTAACATGCACAGTGTATGGCTTAACGTCCCATCCGATGGACGGCAACCTTTCCAAACGCATCAGTGTCTTCTACTGACCAAGAGCAGGGCGAGGAGTTTTGCGGAGATGTTCCAGCAGGAATGCATTTGTGTATGTTACTTTAACTGATGGAAAAGGTGTGAGTTTCAGTTAGCCATAACTTCTTTTGTGAGGAAATTTCTCATAAGGTCATGACTTCACAAAGGAGTAGATATCTCTATTATTTACGTAAGTTAATATAATGTAGTTCCCTAAACTTACTATAATAAAAAGCTGAAACTTTTTGTTTTTGCTTAATTTAAGTACTTCTTAATAATCATAACTAAAATACGTTTTTGATTCCACCAATTTCCAGTACTCTGCCCGACATATAACACTTTCCAAAGTTGTTTATGAATTTTGCATCTGATAGTGCAGTTACATGTTTCCTATCACATAAGATAACTATTTTCTCCATTAATATATTCTACACTTCTGGCCATTGAAAGTGCAACACCAGGAAAGATGAAAGATATCAAAGCCATAGTTAGTGAATACATAGCTTACATTATTATTATATTTATATATTTATTAGGGTTACAAGGATCAAATGATTACAAATACAACTCGGTTAGACTTGTGGAATGCAAAGAAATCGGTATCCTGTGTAGCCACCATGAGCGGCAATAACCGCTGCTACATGGTCCTGCATTGAGAGGATGAGATGTCGGATGTGTGTTTGGGTAATGCAGTTTCGATATGTAGCCAAAGTTCATCTGTTGTAGCAGCTGCTGGTGTGCTAGTCGTCGTGAGATCATGGACCAGACATGTTCAATTGGGAACATACAGTGAACTCGAAGGCCAAGGCAGAAGTGTCACATGGTGGCTATCCAGGAATTGTTGGACGATGCATGCCACATGTGGTCGGGCATTGTCCTGTTGGTAAATGGCACCAGAGAGCCCTGAAGTTATGGTACGACCACAGGCTCTTACACCTCAGTGTTGTAATGCTAGCTGTTCAAAGTAGCGGTAATCCATACGAGGCACATGCGTGAGTATAGTCGAATTGCACCCCATACCATAACACCAAGGGCCGGACCTGTATATCATGCATATCTCACTGAGCCTGTCGCCGCGGTACCGCCATCATACAGATTCGTTCATCATCGCAGATATAGATTCGTCCATCATGGTACTGCAGACTGAAGCAGGATTCGTCTGAAAAGACAATGCGATGCCATTCGCACATTAATGCGCAACGTTCTTGGTACCATTATGCCAAAATCAAACGCTCCGTTTGATTTTTCCAAATCAGTTTTTTACTGAATTAAGTCTGAAGTAGATTTTTAGCGGTATAGCTTGAATGGCAACTGTTAAAAAAGACAATACTTTGAAACTTCATTTGACGCTTCTATGGTCATCTTAGATAAATAGTCTAGCAATTAACTGTCAATTAACCAACGATCGATGTAGATGGCAGAAACTCAATCTGGAGAACTATTGGAACACAACGGCGCAGTTCCATAGTGTTCCTGACGTAACAGTTGCCATTCACGCTACTCCTCTTGTAATGTTTGGTGTTAACAAATCGTTTAGCTTCAGATTCGTTTAAAGCGAGGAAGTAATATAATAGTAAACATACACTGTCCTGTTAAAAGATTATAGAATTTTCTTGTTATGTAACGGGAATCAAACTTCGAAGCTCTATAACTTCTAAAATATACATTTAATAAAAAATTTGGACTGAGGATAAAAATCTAATCTATTTAAATCTCTATTTTCAACCATATTCGGTCAGTATTTAAAACGTTATGGTAGCTTGTTTTATTAAAATCTTTCATAATTGTTTAATGTTGAAATAATCTTAACGCAAACTTCTAAAATACATTATTTTCTCAGCTTAGTGACGTTATATATTATTATCATGGCAAAACCAATTTTTTTCAGCTCCTTATTTCGTGAGTTCCATGTCTACAGGTTGGGTTGTTTTACCTCTGAGCGGCACTTTTTTGCACACCATTGGCTAAATGGCCAGGTCAAAGGACCCCGAAGGCTCAGAGAAGGTTGAGGGAGGGGACCCATTGGAACAGCTGTTGGGAGACAGATGGTAGTCTCCCGTCAAGGCCATCCAGCGTGTTCTTTAACGTGCACAGGGTATGGCTCTCTCGCACACGGGGCCACGGCTTAATGTCCCATCCGACGGACGGCGGCCTTTCCAAGCCCATGTCTACAGGACTTATCCTGTGATTCTTTACTACTGGTTCTAAAATGCATATTTATTTTACTAAATAGTTTTGAAACAATACTTATTATTTAAGTTCTAATTAATTTCTGAGGTAAATTCTTATGACTCATTACTGTGTGGTGAAATATTCAAGCTTTCATAACTCTTTAAATACTGAACAAATATTGTTGGAAATCGAAATTTAGATAGATTTGACTTTAATTTATCTTCAGTCAGATTTTTCCATTGAATGCATATTTTAGAATTATAGATCATCGAAATTAGAATTTCATTGACATAGCATGGATTATTGTTAATATTTTAGTAGGGAAATGTATTAAGGAGATCTTAAAATCTGATATACATAAATTTCTACCGCTCTCAACTCATATCAGTTATTCATACCAAAGAAATATGTAACATTTCCTGTATTTCTGTTTCATTGCAATATTCTGTTTGACCTAACACCTAAATATCAGTGTTATGTGCATTTTAACAATCATTGATATTTAAAGCCACCCTTATCAGAATCTTTCTAATTATGACCTATGACTTGAGGAAGAAACGTGGACAAACAATAGTCACGCTTCCAGTAATTCTATTTCAGTGTAAGTTTCTGTAGACTTCGGTAACTCTCTGCTTGACCCAAGACCTAAATAGCCACTCACTGTTATGAATCGTAATGATCTTTGCTGTTTGGAATCTTTTGAATCGGAAGAAGGCACTCAAGTGTTGTCTCAGAGAGAATGAAAATTTAGCAGAGCAAAGAAGGAAACAATAGCAGTGATACAAAGATTTATGAATCCATTGCGTGGTTTGATTGATGATGAAAATATATAACTGCTGACAAATATAATTTAAGATAAGCAATCAGTATAATCTTTAAAAAAATAATAACTTCAGTGAGTAAGGCGAGACCTCAGCAGGAAGACATCATAAAGGAAACATCAATCCTTTATCCAGGGTTTGTTGTTTGGCGGTTACATCAACCCTGGATAATGGGTTGCTGTAACCGCCAAACTTCGCTGCCGTCGGTCAGAAAGAGGACACGATGGTCTTGTGAAAGCCGCCGTCCATCGGATGGAACTGTAAGCCATGGTTCCGTGATCGCGAAAGCCATGCCCTGCGCATGTTAAAGAACACCCTGAATGTCCTTGTCGAGAGGCTACCATCTCTCTTTTAACAGCTGTCCAGTGGATCCCCTTCCCTCACCTTCTCTGAGCCGTTGGGAATCCTTGTGAACTGGCATTTAGTCCAGTGTATGCAAAAAAGTACGGCTTAAAGGTAAAGCAACCCATCCTGCAATGATTAACCCATATGTATAGATTATGTTACATACCAAAATAAGAAATCTGATCTGAATAATAAGATAAGAAAAATTAAGAAAAAATGGAGACTAGGCTTTATTTTGAAAAACCGTTAACTGGTTTTGGATACTTCAAGTGGTAAAAAAATATTAAACGGCATGAATTTCTGTGTATATATATTATGAATGTGCCAGATACGTTAATTTTTCTAAACGTCACTTTTCTTGCGCCATGCGGTCGGTGCGAAAAGAAATGAATATAAGGCCATGCTCTTAATGTGCAACAGAGTCGTACCCTTGCACGCAGAAGAACATAGTTGATATCCTAAAATGGAGTCTTCCTCAATGCCACCGTAATCATTTTACCTAAGCATGGGTCCTTGTGGCCTAGCCCCTTTACGTTCTACAGTAGAAAACATTCTAAGAATAAAACTATTATGCTAAATATGATCCTTGTTTCCTGGTTAAAGAGGGCGAACCATTTCAGACATATTTTCTGTCTAATTCAAGCTTCCAATAATATTAAAATATGAATGAATTTTTAAAAAAAATTAAAAAATAACTATTATTTCTATATGCACCGTAAAAAGTAGAAAATAAACCAAATATACCGATGTTTCAGTTACTGATTGCACCATCGGTATGTTTTAGGTTTATTTTCTACTTTTTTAGGGCGCATATTGGAAGATAGTTTTTTTTTCATTATTAATTTGTTTATAGTTTTCTTTGTCACTAAAAACACCTGCCTTCAGAAACCTTCATATGACTCATAAACATCTAACACATTTTTCCTCCTAAATTTTTTGGTAGCCTAAGACATTGGAGACGTCACAAGCTTTAATTTGAGATATAACTTGTTAAGGTCGACCACCTCCCCTAAATTTCCGTTTGTTTCTGGGGGAAGAGGAGAACGTTGGAGGAGGGCATAATTCGAAGTAGTCTACGGCGGTCCTCATATGACTTTCGTTTGACACCTAACTCGTAAATGTAGGCTTGGGTTGTTTTACCTCTGAGCGGCACTTTTTTGCACACCATGGGCTAAATGGCCAGGTCACATGGACCCCGAAGGCTCAGAGAAGGTTGGGGGAGGGGGGACCCACTGGAACAGCTGTTGGGAGACAGATGACCTCCCGTCAAGGCCATCCAGCGTGTTCTTTAACGTGCACAGGGTATGGCTCTCCCGCACACGGGGCAACGGCTTAACGCCCCATTCCGACGGACGGCGGGCTTTCCAAGCCCATCGGTGTCCCCTACTGACCGTGGGCAGGGCGAGGAATTTTGCGGAGATAAATCTTAACGCTGACCCAGCTGGGACTCGAACCTGGGAACTACAGATTACGAGTCTGGCGCGCTACCGACTGAGCCACCCCCGCCCAGTAAATGTAGGCTCTCGCATTTGAAAGCTATAATTGAAGAACGACTTTCACATTTCCCCTTTATTAGTGGGGAAGAAATCAAGAGGGGGGGAGGTATTTTTATTTCTCACAACATTCCCCACGTCACAAGCTGTCATTTGACAGACGTGTTATGTCGGCCCTCGTGTTATGAAGATATAATGAAACAATCGTTTTCATGTTTCCACCTTTTAGGGAGGAAGTAAGCATAGAGGGTTAATTATATATATAGCTATGATGCTTCTCGCGTCACAAGCTTTCAGTTGACGCATAGTCCGTTACTTCCGGCCTTTGCATTCCGATGATATAGCGGAACAATCTTTTTCGTATTTCCTCTTTTTCAAGGAGGAAGAAAGCATCAGTTGTCATATCCTATGACACACCCCTCGTCAAAAGCTTTCATTTAACACATAGCTTGTTACTTTCGACACTCACTTTCTGGAGATATAGCGGAAGAATCGTTTTCATATTTCCCTTTTTTAGGGGAGAAAGAAAGCATAGGGTCAATTTTTTTTTATAGCCTATGACACTCCCCGCGTCTCAAGCTTTCATTTGACATATAAATGATTAAGTTTGTCCGTCGCGTTCGAAAGATAGGTGGAACAACTGTTTGGACAAATCCACAAACCGACAAAAGACGAGCGAAAAGCAATAGGGTTGGGTTGTTTGGGTTGTTTTACCTCTGAGTGGCACTTTTTTGCACACCATGGGCTAAATGGCCAGGTCACATGGACCCCGAAGGCTCAGAGAAGGTTGGGGGAGGGACCCACTGGAACAGCTGTTGGGAGACAGATGGTAACCTCCCGTCAAGGCCATCCAGCGTGTTCTTTAACGTGCACAGGGTATGTCTCTCCCGCACACGGGGCCACGGCTTAACGTCCCATCCGACGGACGGCGGCCTTTCCAAGCCCATCGGTGTCCCCTACTGACCGTGGGCAGGGCGGGGAATTTTGCGGAGATAAATCTCAACGCTGACCCAGCTGGGACTCGAACCTGGGAACTACAGATTACGAGCCTGGCGCGCTACCGACTGAGCCACCCCCGCCCCTAAAAAAAAAAAAAGCAATAGGAAGATAGGTAATAAAAACACATCATTCTCCCCAGTCACAAATAGCATTTTGCTTCACCCCCATTTCTAAAACTGAATAACTTTTTCAGTGAACCAGCTGCACATCACTCTTTAAATTAATCAGGACTCGGTATGTGATCTGTTGAGAATTGTCCTGCTTCTTAAGGTCATTCATCTGACTTCGATTATAATCTATGTAATTAGGTCGAACTTCCATAGCCTTGGGTTTCTTTTTTTTGTCCCCCATTAGAAACAGAATCAAAGTAAGCCATAAAATTTACCTCAAGGACTCTAATCTGGCTACTTTAGATGAAACGTAACTCTTTAAAAAACGAAAGGATAAAAAGCAAAAAAGCTAATTGAGGTTTAAAAAAGTATATCCATACATATCATAATTAAATTCTACACAATTTATCCGAACAGCAGTAATCCGTCGAACGTTGATCGTTTAATGAAGACACGTTCCAATTCCACATTTCGCTTTTGACTGTATTTTTAAAGCTAACGAAGTTAAATACCTCTGGCTGTTAAACAATGCTCATCAGCTCTATGTACCTGTACTAAAGGTTTCTTGGCAAGCAAGCGAGCCCCCAAACATACCCTCTGGCAGCTGGAGTACGTTATGGTCCTCTCCCCCCCCCCCCCCCCCAACGAGAGAGAGAGAGAGCCCTAACGACAAAATAATGTCTTCTAATTACCAGTGTGTCGAGGATCATCTTCTGACCTCACCCAATAAGTAACTACGAGTACCAGCCGTGTACTCTGCATTGGATGCTAAAGGTGGGATAAGGCTCGACTTTATCAAGTGCAGTTATATCGTAGCTTTTCTTTTGAAGTATAAATCTGACTTTCTAAGTAAGCTTCTTAATGAAACTGTTTAATTCATAAAACCTAATTAAGCAAAAGTAATATTTTATCATTAAAAATATGTTATTTTAAATCTACACGGTGTTTTGTACACTTTCAATGTTGAATTTTCATGTCGTAAAGAAGTCTTTTTTTTTTCTTAAATATATTTTTGATAATATCCAGAGATTTGTAATTTTATCCTACCGAAATGCAAAAGTAAAGAATGATCAAATCACCCATCAGGAGAACCCAAAAAAATGAAGAAATATATTTGTCGTAACTACGAGCCTTACACTAAAATCATGTTCATTATCGTCACGTGCCTCAGAATTATCGTCTTCTACCAACTTTAACAGTTGAACCAGTACTGTGCCTCATTAGGTGAAGGAGCGAATTTGAAACTTCTTTTGCTGTATTATATATCCATGAATACCAGTAGAGACATTTCCGGAGAAAGCAGTAAGGGAAGAAATGATATTTTAATAATCCGAGATGATATTTTACTTGTGTAAAATGTAAATGTAATACTATGACACTTCCCTAATCACAAGCTTTCAGTTGATGCATAGCCCGTTACTTCTGGCCTTTGCATTCCGATGATATAGCAGAACAATCTTTTTCATATTTCAACTTTTTCAAGGAGAAAGAAAGCATGGGGAGGGTGGTCAGTTGTTATATCCGTGACAACCGGTCAGTTATTATTGACATCCCCCTCACTCTTCTTTACCATCGCTAGTGCACATTTTATGATGGTTAGTAATGCTTGAAATTAATTTCCAACATAATAATAAAGGGGAGTCATGTTCATATATTGATGTACATGCTAAAATCTTGGTCTAGGTTTCATACATGATTTAAAAAAATCTTTTGTTTCTTTAACAAGCATTATATTAAAAAAAAAAAACTTTTTTTTTTACTAAGCATGGATGCCAAGCGGTTTTATTGTTAGCTTGATTTGAAAGCATGTTTTCTTCATTAAATTCAGAAATTATTTTGCTAAAGCCGCCTTGTGTGATTTGAACGTAGCAAATGCATTTGCCACTTAATATGTGAATTGATATTTGAGATTTTAATTCATACATTTAGACTTCGTAAACCTTTTACGATCTGATTCACAGCTTTCAAAATTTTTTGAGGGACATACAAACTTCCTCACTTAATAAAAAAGAAAAAATAACCTACAGTGGTGGAACACCGGTTAATCGAACTAGTGGGAAACAAAGGAGGACCAGATAATTGGACATTAATTTTTCAGAAACATCATTTCTTTCAATACTATAAAACCTATTTTTGTAACGTACTTTAAAACAGTTAAGACTAGCCACTGCCCTATAAAGTAACACAGATATACTAAGCAAGCATAATAATATATATACAAATGTATAAGATTAAAACTGAACACACGCAGAATACAATAAATATTCACAAAGACGAGAGAACTTTCTGCTTTAAAGAAACCATTCTTCGCAACTAAATTAGTAATCTTTGAAAATTTTTAGATACTGTCTAGTAAATCAAGCGTGCACTACTCTTTGGTACCAAAACTCACTGAACTGTGTTTAAACACCACTTGTGAACAAAAAGAAAATCTTTTAAATATGATCCGGATAATTGGCGCTCTGCGGTATTTCTTATTTAAGAGAAATAAATACCCCCTCAAGCAGCTGCTTGCCACAGAGGTCTGACAGGAGCCTGTCAGTTTATATGCCATTAGTAGAAGGTCTGTGAGGATGGCAGGACTTCAGCAGAAAAACGACACAAACAGCCATGCCTTACCCGGGTCTCGAACCCAGGTCTCTTAGATCAGTAGCCAAGCGCGCTAACCACTCGGCCATGGGACGGCTTTCTTATTTACCTTTTTAAAATAATCCCACCAGTTTTATTATTATTATTACAGTGTGTACTGCCTTTAAAGCATATTTGATGCGTTTTATTTTCTGTATAGAAGCTGTTTCGTTTATATGTATTGCACGAGTTTAACAAAAGATTTTACAATGAATATCTTCATTATCGATCAAGAGTTTTTTTTATCATCATCCAACGCAGTTAAAACAGAGCACTTGCAACGTCATCCTCTAGAGTCCTAGAAGCTGTCATTTATGTGAATAGTAAGCGAAGATAATATTAGATAATGCAAAGCCTGTGATAAACAAAGTGCACTGACTCTCTCCAAACTGTCGCATTGGCAAACAAAAAACAGATAAGCAGGAATAAGTGCTGGAGGAGGGAAAAGAATAAGCGCCCAGACGTTGGTAAGCGGGGAGAGAAGGGGAAAGTGGTTTTCGTGAATAAGGAACAAAGTCACTAGTCTGGATTTCTATACCAGTGGCTCATCTGTCGCTGCGTTCTTCAGCGATGTCAATTTATATTGTTGGAGAGATGTTTGTTTCAACAACCTCATTTCTTGACGGAATACCGGGTGCTGTCAAAAGTGATGTTTTGAGAAGATAGTGAGATTCTCTTATCGCTTTGTTTTCTTGATCTTCTCTGAAGTGCATTTTACCTGTTGTAGTAAAGTGTATTTGTGGGTGCATTTTTCTTTTAATCATCTGAAAGATAGCAGAGTTGTAAGCTGTAATAATGAAATATAAAGATAGGAGAAAAAACGATATTTTTTTGTTAGTGGGAGTATGGAGAAAAAGAATTTAGAAGTGAACAGTAATGCCCGTAAGCGTAAAACTGTAGTCTTTGCGTTAACCAAACGTTAAGCACTGATCACTAAAATACGCATATCTCGAAATATATTTCTACAAATAGAATCAAATTTCACAGGAAAATGCAAGAATAATGTTTCAATAAGTCATGAAATTTTGGACCAAAATGATTTTTATATATCATAAAAAGAACGAATAAAGGAAAGTATGTGAGACAAAAGGGAGGTTTTGAATACAAAATGTACAGTTAATAGAGATGTGTCTCTAGCACTTATGCAGGCCTGATAGTGTTAATTCATACCTACAATTTAGATAATCCAGAGAATCAGGGCAGTAAAGTTCACTGAGCAATAAGAGTAGTCCTAGAGGATTTGGGGAGCATTTGAAAGGTGGCAATATGTCTTATCAGAGCATCCTATAGATGTTCCATAGGGCTGAGATTCTGGAGAGACTGCAGGCCACCGCAAGATATTGGTTGGTCTTGCTCTGTCTACACAGGTATTATTGTCTGTTAGGAAGAAATCATCCATACTGCACCAGTATAGGGCTTAACAATTAAGGATCAAGGATCTCACCCCAATATCTCTGAACATTCATGGAACCTCCATCAAACACATGGAGGTCAGTATGGCCATCAAATTAAAGCTCAGCCCACATAATCAGACCTTCACCACCAAATGCACTTTTCTAATTATGTTATGGGGCTGATGCTGGTTCTGATCTCTCCCCAGATTGTTACACACCTGCTGTCTGATTGTAGAGAAAATCCAAACTAATCTGTGAACAGAATGTGACTACATTATTTACAGGTACAGATTACATGATGGTGGTGCCATTTCAAGTAGGCCTGTCTGTGTATGGAGTTTAAAGGGGAACATATGGTCTGGCTTTGTGAAGACTTCTGATCACAGTTAATACAGACACCTGCCTTTCTGTGGCTTCAATGAGATCAGAATGCAGAGATTCAGATGCTGTTACTCTTATGCTCTGTTGGGATAATAGGCCAATATAGTGATTACCTTGAGGAGTTGTAACTTTTCTTCTGATTACTATTTCAGTGGGGCAGGGATGGCTCAGTCGGTAGCATGCCAGGCTTGTAATCTGCAGTTCCCAGGTTTGAGTCCCAGCTGGGTCAGCGTTGAGATTTATCTCCGCATAACTCCCTGCCCTGCCCACGGTCAGTAGGGGACACCAATAAGCTTGGAAAGGCCTGCCGTCCGTCGGATGGAACGTTAAGCCGTGGCCCCATGTGCGGGAGAGCCATACCCTGTGCACGTTAAAGAACACGCTGGATGACCTTGACGGGAGACTACCATCTGTCTCCCAACAGCTGTTCCAGTGGGTCCCCTCCCCCAACCTTCTCTGAGCCTTCGGGTTCCATGTGACCTGGCCATTTAGCCATGGTGTGTAAAGAAGTGCCACTCAGAGGTAAAACAACCCAACCCAACTATTTCAGTTTTTGGAATTACTTCTATGGCCTTGAGATAACCAAATTCTTTGGTCCCACCATTCTGTTATCTCTATTTATTATTCTATTATCTCTTGTTCTATTATCTCCATTCTATTATCTCTATTGTTTGACCAGTTTCCAACCTTTCAAAAGCTAACCATCATTTTGAGTCATCTAAACATTTTATTTACAGCATCATGAAGTAATTGGTTATTCCAGATTGATAGTGTAACATTTCAATGTGAAATGATAGCACATCTACAAAAGTATTCTTTTTATAGGATATCTGTTTTACAACTCCATGACATTTTATGGGATTTATATGTTGATTTTTCTGGACTACACATTAAATTGCATAGGTACATTAAAAACAGACTTTGATACTTCTAAAAATTATTTTTGATTCACATTTTTGTGATCTGCGCTTAATTTTTTGACAAGCAGTGTCTCAAACGGGAAGAACAGAACTTTTACTAATTATGTGCATATAGTACTACCTTGTGAATCCTTTTAGTCACAGTTGATACAGATATGTACCTGCATTTCTGTGGTTGCACCAAGGTCTGAATGCACAGATAATGCTTTCTCTCCTGGTACTCATGACAGTAATTCAGTAAAGCAATCATCATGAAGAGTTGTGCTTTCAAATCACAGATTTTCATCAGTTTCCTGTAATTTGAAGAGTTTTGATAAATATGGCCTTCTATAATACTATTTGCTAATCTGCATATAGGCTTAAAGGCAGTTGATCATTCCATCCATCTCATCATTGTTTATGTAACATGATAACCTTTTTGCCAAGATGTGCTTATATAATCATATTAATCTGAAGTCAAATGCAACAGCCTCCTTGTTCTTCTCTTTTCCTCATTTCATACATTGTTAGTATCTGTAACAACTCCAAGATAACTGAGAAACTTGTTTAACCCTTCCCGGGTCAAGGATGTTTAGAGACTTTTTTTATACAATACATAAAACTTCGGGGGTTTTTTAATTGCCGTTTGAAAATTTTCTTGCAAATATCTTTTAAAAATACGTAATTCAAGCTTCAAAAATAATATTTTCTTTTTTTCATTTCTTGCATATTTTATTAAACTATAATATGAATAATTCGATAAAGTCATCTGATTGCCATATTTTAGAAGTGCTATATGGTATTGCCGATTTGTTAATGTTACTCTGTATTGAAGCAATCACCTGATTTAAGCTCACAAGTTTGATTATTTAACTATTATCAACATATTTTTAAAAGCAAAAGATTTTGGAAGTAATTATGAAATATATACTCTTATATTGGTATACCACTGTAAAAAAAAGTTTTGTTAAAATTGATATGTTACTACAATGTTAATATTTTTTGTTTAACATTCAGAATTAAATTCTCTTTATTGTATAACATGACTCATTTCTGTTGATTATTATTTATTAAAAAATATTCTAAAGTTGACTTATTTATTGGACTTTCAATGAGCCTGAACTTTTCTCAAAGTATGGTATGGAGAAAAAATTACAAAACGGAAGAAATGTGTACTTTAAACAAGAAATTTTTTTGGTTATTCAGAAATAAATGGCTTTTCTATTCATGTGCATTATAATCATTTCTGTCTATTAGTGCTTTTTAAATAAATTTTTATTTGTGTTGCCAAATGGATTTTTTTGCTACATGACTAAAAAAAAAAGTCCTATTAAAAATAAAACTAGTAGTCTTTTTTGTTAAATATTTTATTTTCAGTATTCCAGAATTAAATGCTGATTAATTTGGCATATAACATGCCATAATTTCTTTCATTAGTTATTTGGCAAAATAGTTCTAAAGTTTTTTTTTGCCTTATCAGCGTGAAAAATATAGACAACTGAAAAAAATTGGACCTAGACAACTGAAAAAAATTGGAGCACTCCCCCATCTAATCAGTTTTCCATAATTTTAGTTTTATCAGCATGTATCATCAAGCCTACTTTATTGCCAGTGCAAGTATCATTCTCTAGAATCCTATAGCTGAGAAAAGTTTTTAAAATTATCAATGTGAATAATAACCAGATATAACATTAGATAATACAAAGCTGACAATAAACAAAGTGTACTGACTTTTTCTGAAGTTGTTACAAATCCTAACCAAATAGCTCTAATAAAAATATTCAACCCATGGATATTTTCCAACAGCGATAAATCAATTGCATAATCTAAGCCACATAATTTCAGATCTGTAGGCAACCTAAGGCCCCAATCTCTTCAACAGAAAAGTGAAAGGTACACATATAACCACTTTGTTATTCATTGAGAATAAATTTTAGTATGCTGAATTTCATCTTATAGATTAAGATTTAGAGAATTAAAATGAATATTTTTATGCATTTTTAATATAATTTTGTCAAATATTTATTGTAGTGGTTTGCTCATCTGTTTTGTGTGTGGGTTAGGATTCATTGCATAAAAAAAGTACCCTTAAAGTAGCTGCTTACCACAGAGGTCTGCCAGGAGCATGTCAACATCATACACTATAGAGAACATTATAAGGAAGGAGAGAGCCACTCTAAAGGCTGCATGTGAAAGGAAACGTCCATGCCTTATCCAAGGCTTGAACCATAGCTAAACACACTGAGCCACAGGGATGTATTTTCAAATTCCTTAGGCTGTTGTCATGCAAGAAATTTAAGCAGTTTATCAAAACTTATTGTTACCCTTCCTTGTGGGGCGGGAGTGGCTCAGTCGGTCACCGATGGGTTTGGAAAGGCCGCCATCAATCGGATGGGACGTTAAGCCATGGCCCGTGTGCGGGAGAGCTATACCCTCTGCACATTAAAGAACATGTTGAATGGCCTTGACAGGAGGCTACCATCTGTCTCACAACAGCTGTTCCAGTGGGTCCCCCTCCCTCAACCTTCTCTGAGACTTCAGGGTCCTTGTGACCTGGCCATTTAGCCCATGGTGTGCAAAAAAGAGCCGCTCAGAGGTAAAACAACCCAACTCAACCCTTGTGCAAAAGAAATTGGGATCCATTATTAAAGCACAATGCTTAACATGATCATGAAGTAACAATCACACATAATCTAAACCATATTACATGTAATAGCATTTTTAATATCCTTACAATTTTATTACATAAAATTATACTTTGACTCACTTGGTTTTGGTATCATATTTTGAACATTAAGTGGGAAATTCTTTAGTTTTTCCTTCAATAATCAAATCTTTGAAGAGAAAGTTTTCAGATATTATGAATTTAGTGCAAAAATTCGTTGTTCAATATTTTATCAATTATTTATGCTTTATTGCATTTGTTATTAACTGTTTGCAAAAATTGGCATTATTCAAAAAACATTGTTATTTTTTCAGAGGTGGCAACGAAGGTGGTTTGTCCTATTCGATGACGGTGAATTGACATATTCAGTTGATGAGCATGTAAGTTTGATGTGATAGTTTTATAATTACTAGGTCAAGATTCAGTTTATAAGTTTTTCATGTAAACAAGAATTTCTTTAAGAAAAATGTAATAATTTTTACTTACATAAATATATCATAAAATTCCATAACAAAAAAAAAATAGAGGACTTCACATTGCATCTGTTACCCAGTGGTCAAAAATTATCACATTGTAGTAATTTAGTATATTTAATTCTTTGTCACTGTTAAAGAATTTAAAAGGCACTTCAGTGAAATGTCCGTGCTACTCGGTATTAACAGTTATTGTCATCATCATCATCATTGTCTTCAAGCAGCCATAGGCTACAGAGGTCCAATTAGATCTCGTGCAATTTAGATCTCCAAGCAAGTCTATCCTGAGCTACATCTGCATCTGGCCACTGCACACCAATTCTAATAAGGTCCTGTTTGACATTGTCTGCCCACCGCATCCTAGGTCTTCCCCTCTTCCTGCTTCAGAAAGAGGGGAATATTATTTGGTTAATAGGGTCACTGTTCATAACCCTATTAGCCAATCTATAATTATCCATACGGGCAACATGGCCAAACCAACGGAGTCTCTCTCTGCACATTGTGCAGAGAGAGACTCCGTTGGTTTGGCCATGTTGCCCGTATGGATAATTATAATCTTGGATATCTTGGTATAATCTTGGAGATCTAATTTTTAAAGGAGGTTGCCGACTCCTTTGCCTAACGGGGGGCGGGGGTGGCTCAGTCGGTAGCGCGCCAGGCTCGTAATCTGTAGTTCCCAGGTTCGAGTCCCAGCTGGGTCAGCGTTGAGATTTATCTCCGCAAAATTCCCCGCCCTGCCCACGGTCAGTAGGGGACACCGATCGGGTTGGAAAGGTCGCCGTCCGTCGGATGGGACGTTAAGCCGTGGCCCCGTGTGCGGGAGAGCCATACCCTGTGCACGTTAAAGAACACGCTGGATGGCCTTGACGGGAGGCTACCATCTGTCTCCCAACAGCTGTTCCAGTGGGTCCCCTCCCCCAACCTTCTCTGAGCCTTCGGGGTCCATGTGACCTGGCCATTTAGCCCATGATGTGCAAAAAAGTGCCGCTCAGAGGTAAAACAACCAACCAACCTTTGCCTAACCTCTTCATTACTTACAAAGTTGAACCACCTAATACCAAGATACTGCATAAGCATCTAGAAACAAAAGCATCTAGTTTCCTGTTATCATGTTTATAAAGTGTCCAAGTTTCACTGCCATAACTAACCCTAGAAAAAACCAAACTATTATACAGTCCAATTTTGGTCTTTAGGTGTATACACCTATTTCTCCACACTCTCCATAGATTCTTAAAAGTCCCGGCAGCAATCCTTACTGTCTGTTAATCTCATGCTGCACATCACCAGTATCTGTTACATAGCTCCCAAGATAATTAAACTGTGACATCTGCTCAAGACTGCAACCATTCAGATGAACTGAATCACAACCTGCCTGACCAATTTTCATCACTTTAGTTTCCTCTCTGTTTATGTATAACCAAACCTATTCTACTACCAGTTTCATCAACAGCTCGAATGGAAGAGTTCATCTCATCAACATCATTTGCCAAAAGGGCTAAATCATCAGCATAATCTAAATCAGAAATCTTAGTATCTCCAGACCATTTAAGGCCAAAATCTTTCCCTTGCAACGAATTTTGCATAACGTAATCAATAACCAAACTAAAGAGAAAAGGAGACAAAATGCACCCTTGTCGAACACAGAAGTAATGATAAACCATTTGTTACAAGACTTACCAACTCTCACACACGACTCAGTGTTATTATAGAGAGCTTTCATTATGTTAACTAACTTGTCTGGTATACCATATGATCTCACAATTAACCACAAATTATGTCGATCAACAAAGTCGAAAGCCTTTTTGAAATCAACAAAGCTAGCAACCAAAAGGTTTCTGAAACTCTAAACATTTCTCAAGAATCTGCCTAAGTGAAAATATCTGATCCACACATTCCCTACTACTTCTGAATCCACATGCTCATCACGCAATTGACTGTCAACCAGATTCTTAATTCTATTAAGCACAATCATGGAAAGAACTTTACCTGGAACAGAGAGTAGGCTGATACCCCTATAGTTATCACAAGAACTGCGATCACTTTTTTTGAAAATAGGGATAATAATAGCTCTGGTAAAATCCTTAGGAACCATGCCTTTATCATAAAAGATGCTCAAAATTTCAGTCATCCAAGTGGTAACAGAAACATTCCCAGCTCTAAGCATTTCCATAGTAATTTCATCTACCCCTGGGGATTTATGAAGTTTAAATTTAGAAACAGCCAAAATAACTTCAGATTGTGTTATAGAGCCAACATTAAAGCCCCCAATACATTTATCATTACAAACAATGGGAGTAGAACTAACCACATTGTTTAGAACATCACTGAAATACTCAGCCCACCTAGCCATGACAGAATCCTCCCCGTCTATAACCTTACCTTGTTTATCCTTCAATCCTTGCCTGCCTGTCCGTTTTCTACCACATAAAACATTAACTATCTGGTACAGCTCTCTGCTGTTGTGCTGTCTAACTGCTTTCTCTGCTTTGTCACCCAAGTCATCAAGCAAAGATTCTTATCAGCAGCTAACTTATCCATTTTGCTTATTAAGCTCTCTGTAATGGTTTCTACTAGGACTAGTAGGGTATTGATTAAGGACATTCCTGCAGTTCTTTCTTTCTGAAATAAGCTCAAGTGCCTTATCACTCAAATAATTCTGCCTCCTCTGCTTCTTTTTCCCTAAAAGAGTACTGTAGTAAGGTATAGATTAAGGACATTCCTGCAGTTCTTTCTTTCTGAAATAAGGTCAAGTGCCTTATCACTCAAATAATTCTGCCTCCTCTGCTTCTTTTTCCCTAAAAGAATACTGTAGTAAGGTATAGATTAAGGACATTACTGCAGTTCTTTCTTTCTGAAATAAGCTCAAGTGCCTTATCACTCAAATAATTCTGCCTCCTCTGTTTCTTTTTCCCTAAAAAAGTTTCCAAAAAAGCCTGTTTAAAATGGTCTCATTCTTCCTCAAATTCAGTAGTAAGCAAACCATGACTGTCATAATGACAAAGTAACCTATCATGGTAAGCTTCAGCTATAACTGGGTCTTTCAGAGCTTCAGAATTAAAGGTAAAATTATTAACCCTAGCACAACACTTTTTAAGTTTAAGTTGCAAGACACTTTTAACAAGGTAATGGTCAGATCCAATTTCAGCTCCCCTATATGACCTGGTATTCCTAACAGAACTACCCCATTTGCTGTTAATTAATATATAATCTATCATATTCTTATGCAGCCCATCAGGTGAAACCCATGTGTATTTATCTATGTCGCGGTGTTTGTAATAAGTGTTAGTTATTCTGAATCCATTGAGTTTACTTACCTGTAGGAGACGATTCCCATTGCAGCTACCAATACCAAAAGGGCCTATTACTCCTCCCCACAGGTCAGAGTCAGTACCAGCTGTGGCATTAAAGTCACCTAGAACAAGGGTAATATCTCCTTTCTTGACAGAATTCAAAATATCCTGAAGTTGTCTGTAAAACCTATCCTTCTCATCCTCATTGGCATCCTCAGTGGGGGCATAACAGCAGATAACATTCAAGTCTTTAACGCTTGTCTGAAATTTTGCTGTAAGAAACCTTTGATTAATCCAAGAAGAGCATCACTAGTGTGTCTGCTGAGAAGCAGACCACGCCTTGGTGATGTTTATTATCGTTCCTCCCTGAAAAGAGAAATTTAAGATTATTTTTAAGAATCTGACCTTTATCTCTCCATCTGGTCTCTTGCAAGCCAAGAATATCTAAATTATAAAGGTGATTATATATTAAAATTATTATTATTATTATAAAATTATTCTTGTGTGAGGACATCAAGAGAAAAAGCTCTGTGCAAAGTCCTCACATTCCAACTACCTATGGAGAGAAAATGGTTAGTGGGATGTTTAAAGAACTATGTTTATTGAGAGAGGGAATGCCGACAATATCAAACAGTCCCCTAATCGCAGACATGGGACAAAGACCCGTTCCCCCACTACTAAAGGCTGAAGCCATCAACACTGGAAGACTTTCCCCAATGTAGAATTTGACGATGCCAGTAGAAGCAAAGAGTTCAGGTGCCTGCGATGACCTCTGCTCAGGATTATCCACCAGCTGATAAACATATCCTGTGAATCTATTCACTTGGGGCTGTCAACCCACAAACAAACAGAAAACACAGCAGAAGATTTTCCCTCTACAGAAGCCCAGCAGTGCAGCAAATTCAGGATCCATAATCAAGCTCGGAACCATAATTCAATCCAGTCCAGTGGGTTTATAAGGTCAGCACCACTCCTCAGCAGGGTAGGAAATAAAAGAAAAGTATCCAGAATTGTCCAGATCAGTAGGTCACACTACTCTGGCAGCCCTCCCCTTCCGTTCACTCCCACAAGAGAGTATCTCTTCTGAAAGGTACTAACGGTCTGCACCACGAGAAGGTGGGGTTGGACATTAGGTGCTCAGCCTGGCCGGTTCTATGCATCATCACAGGAGATTGGTGCATAGCTCTCCTTCCAGTGACTATCTAGCTACCATTTACAGACCACATTTATTGTAATTATCTTAATTTGTACAGATAAATCAACATACCATGGTATAACATCAGTTCAGAGGGAAGATTTTGAAGGGTAATTGTCCCTAGTAGGTGAGAGAGTTCAATATTTTGCTCTTTTACTAAGTCCACAAAGTTGAATGGAGAAACAAAACCAGAGAAAGTATGCAACTATGGGATTTATTAGCTCTTAGTCAGAGTTGAGAATCGAACTTTTTGCTGCATCACAGAGATAAATCCTTTGTAGTGTATAAGAGAATTCACCTGCAGGCCCTTTCAGAGCTACAAATGGGATCTTGTACTAGATGGGAATTTGAGGCCACTCTAGACCTCAAATTTGTAACCCCTAGCTTTTGGGGCCTGTGCCACATTTCCCCTTCTAATAGGGTCTATTCACTTGTTTTTATTGCTCTACCCCTATATTTTTTTCTTAGCATTTGTACACTACACTTAATCAGCATAGATTTATTGTAATTGTGTGTTTATTTCTCACACAATTTTTTTTGGAGCAATATTGTTATTAACTTCATATAAACCATATATTGCTTTACTTTAAAAGCACAGCAGATACACAGTTGTATCAGAATAATATGACCACCTACCATACATACTATGGTAGGTGGTCATATCATTGTAATACGACTGTGTATATTAAGCTGGAAATTTTATTTTTAAAGCCTAGTGTTGAGTTATATATTATTTTATTTTTATTAATATACTTCTTATATTGTAACATTTGGGTTATTTTGCTTAAAACACTTCCTTCAATATTAAACAACAGCATGGTAAATCTTCTACTTATTCTTCATCTGTTTCAGCCTGACACCATTCCTCAAGCAATCATTGACATGAACTGTGTTTTAGAAGTGGCAGATGCTGAGAATGTAACAGGGAATCAATTTGCTTTAGCCATTACATCACCAGAAAAAGTTCATTTTATTAAGGGAACAAACAAAGAAGAAACTAAAAAGTAAGTTATTTCAGGTTTTAACAATTCTGCAAAATTAAAAATCTGTTGGAAGATTTTTAGTAATAATAAGCACTCTTGCTTAATAAACTTTTGAAAGTAAGCAGATCAGTCATTAAACAGAAAATAAATCAAGATTAGAAGTAAATGAAAGTTGTATCAATTCTTTCTGTGCCTTTCTTCTGTTAGTGTAAACTTTTTTCCAGTATACTTTAACAGGAACTTTTAATGTTTTGCATAATGGCCCCAAAATGGGGGAGGAATTAATAGGAAGAATATATTTTTATTTAACATTATGCTTGAAGGCTAATCTAGATATCAAAAATGATTAAAATGGTTTCAACATTTTAAAAGTTGATTAAAAAGAATATTAGGAACAATATTTTTCTTCTTGACATGCTCTAAATGCCTTATATTTACAAAGAACTGCATAATAAAACTTAGTTAATGCTGGCATTTCAGAATTTCAAGTTATCAACAAAAAAAAGTACTGCTATAAATACTATGTTTCTGCTTGATTTATTTTGAAATATTTTATTCATGTTTGTTAAAGTAAGCCCTTGCTAATAGAAAAATGTGTTATTTTGTTGCATGTGTTACCCAGTGATCAAATGGCTAGGGCAGGGGTCGGCAACCTGCGGCTCTTTTGATGTAAAGTTGCGGCTCTCCAGTTCCATACGCAAAAAATTAATAATTTATTATCAAAACCCTTAAAAAATAAGAAAATATATTTTTAAGTACCTAATTTATCAATAGCTTCTATTTTCATAATCGTTAATTACATATCGCTACGCTTAACATGACCGTAATGAGATAAATTTGAACTATTGTTTTGTTCTTAGAGATGAGACTCTGTGACCATGTTTATCTTTCAGCCAATTGCATTCCATTTGCGTCTCACCCGCACCGCCACCATCGCGACGTGTTGTCAGTCAGTTGTCCTCGGATAGCGCTGTCGACGTTACGTTGCATGTCTGTTAATTTAATCGCTTGCGGTTTTTGCGTGTTTATTCGCTTGTTGTTTCAAGAAGAATTCGATTTAGAAGCGTATTATCTTCTCAAAGGTATGTAAGTCAGTAACAGAATTGGATTATATATCTGAGGATCGTGTTAACGTAGTAATAATGGTTAATAAATTGTTGGCCGTTTTAGATAGTTAAGTAATATTTAAAAAAATCATTTTTTCAGCTCCGATGCCAGCATGGCATCTGGTAAAAAAAAAGAGAAAAACTGAAGAAGAAAACCGAGACTTCAATCAGGTTTGGACGGAGTCATTTGCGTTCATATGCAACACAGATGGCCTTCCGACTTGTCTCATTTGCCACAAAAAACTCGCACACAATAAGAAGTCAAATTTGGAGAGACACTTCACTACGAAACATACCCAGTTTGCTGGTAAATATCCAACCGGTGACGCACGAAAAAAAGCTGTTGAAGAGCTCCAAAAAAATCAAACACAGTCAAGTTCCATGTTAAGGAACTGGGTGCAATCTTCCAATGATGTAAATCTGGCAAGCTTTGCAGTATCATTAGAAATTGCAAAAAAGAGGAAAACCATTCACAGATGGTGAGTATGTCAAAGATTGTTTTATACGTGCATCTGAAGAACTGTTTCGTGATTTTAAAAACAAAGCAGAAATCATGAAAAAAATCACAGATTTGCCATTATCTGCTAAAACAGTACAAGATAGAACTTCTAAAATGTCTTCAAATGTAACACATATGCAAGTGGAAGACATTCAACTGGCTTCTGCCTTATCACTTGCTATAGATGAGTCTTGCGACATAAAAGACAAACACAAGTTACCCTTTTTGTCAGGTATATGTCGTCCCAAGGTCCAAAAGAAGAACTGCTAGGATTGCTACCGTTCTCAGGGCAGACTCGTGGAGAAGATATAGCAAATGCTGTGCAAAAACGTTTGGAAGACAATGGAATCGATATAAATAAAATTGTTTCTATAGCAACTGATGGAGCCGGAAGTATGACAGGAATACATAGAGGGGTAACATCAATTCTTCAGAAAAAATAAACCACGAAATTCTAACGTTTCACTGCATAATTCATCAAGAAGCGCTTTGTGCCCAAACATTTCCGGCCGAAATAATTGGTCATGAACTTGGTAATTAAGATTATTAACAGCATCTTGGCAAAAGCACTCTACCATCGCCAGTTTAAAGATTTCCTTGCAGAAATAGATAGCCAGTTTTCTGACCTACTTCTGCACAATAAAGTGCGATGGCTTTCCAGAGGTGACGTATTGCAACGTTTTGCTTTGTGCTTGAGTGAAATAAAAACATTCCTCAATGAAAAAAGTATTTACCATCCCGAATTGGAAGAAGACAAATGGCTGCAAAAATTCAACTTCATGGTAGATACCATAATGAAACTAAATGAACTAAATCTAAAACTGCAAGGAAAGGGCAACCCAGCCTACCCCTTGCTTGAAGAAGTAGTTTGTTTCGAAAAAAAATTACTTCTTTTTGTTGAAGACATAGAGAGCGGTAAATTACTTCATTTTAAAAATTTGAAGCAATATCGCGATGAGACCAATGCAACTATTGACACGAATTACTTCAGCATAGCTATAAAAAAAATGAAGGATGGATTCACTGAGAGATTCGAGCAATTCAAAACAAACAAAAGTACTCTCGCGTTCATAGTAAATCCTCTCAACACAAATACAAATGAGATCAACATTGAGCCATTTGAAGTTGATGCTGGATCACTTCAAATGCAATTGCTGGATTTGAAAACCAAAGACTTGTGGAGTGGCAAGTTCACAGAACTCAAGAGCAAGTTGGAAGAGTTGGAGGTCCAGAAATGCATGCACATTGCGCAGCACAAGTGGACAGCTCTAAAAGAAATGCCGCGAGTTGAGGCCCTCATATTCGACGCATGGAATAGTCTTCCAGAATGCTACAGTGAAGTGAAGAAGTTGGCATATGGAGTGCTCACAATCTTCAGGTCGACATATTCGTGTGAGCAAGCGTTCTCTTGCATGAATATAATAAAAAGTAAAGTTAGAAGTCAGCTAACAAATAAAAATCTAGAGTCGTGCTTGAAACTTAAAACAACAAGTTATAAGCCAGATTTAATCAAACTTTCAAAAGGCATGCAAAGCCAATGCTCCCATTGATGTAATTATCTATATTTGTGTTTTTATATGAATAAATATTATTTCATATTTAAAGCCGTTTATTTTAAATCAAAAATCAAATATATATAAGCAAATACTATAATATTAAAACGAAAATTTTTAGTGGCTCTTTAAAAACTGGGAAATTTTGTAAATTGTAACTTTTGGCTCTTCCGTTTCAATAGGTTGCCGACCCCTGGGCTAGGGTACTTGATTGAGAATCAAAAGGACCTGGGCTGAAGCTTTTTTTTTTTTTACTAAACATTATGATTTTTTGGGGGGAAGGGGGTGAAGTTTGGCAATCTTATCTAAGTGCCAAAAAGTTTGTGCACCAAGGGAAAAACAAATGTCTATGTCATCAGAGTGGCACAGCCAAATATTGAGGGAAGGGAGGGGGGGGGGGTAAACTTTTTTAAAACCATTGAATATTAACTTAAAAACTTATGTAAAAGAAATCTGGGGGAGCAAAATGCTCTTAGTGTAGGTGGGTTAAAAGTCCTTGCCAAATTGCCCTCCCACAGTAGGACTGATTTTTGTGCTATGGAAGTTCTTTTTGCTTCTGTATCCAAAACCTCATTCATTTTCAGAAAACAATACATGATCAAAGTTTTTTTTTACTGGAAAACAAAGAAATAATAAAATAAAAATTAACATCTAACTTAATGCAATGTTAAACAAAATATCTGCAACAACTTCTAAGCCATCCATCCAATGTAGCATAACTCCAAAAGATTGCAAATAATCTATCGATAGATCAACCGACCATAAGATTGATAATTTAGGAAAATAAAATAAATTTATGAAAATTAAAACTAAGGTTTCATTATAAAAAAGCAAATAAAATACTAACTTTATAAAGGGAGATGATATGCAATATATGGGGAGAAAGTATTTGAACTTTACCATGTAAACAACTACTCAACAACTATCCAGCCACTTAAAAGACCGCTGTCACACATGTGAGTGAGCAATTAGTAACACCTGTGTCCTCCTTTGCCATTACATTGTGAAATGCAGCCAGTCTTGAATAACAAGCTCTGACTAATCTATCGATTCTATTCTTAGTTAGTGCCTATTTGAGGCACAGAAATGACACATAGAATGCCAGGATAAGTGAAAAGAGTGTAAAATGGGGGGGGGGGGGGTATGGACTTCATAATTACTTCCAAAACCTTCTGCTTTTAAAAATATATTAAGAGATTGACATTCAAACCTAGTGATGAGTTTTCTGAAACATAAACCTGAAAAACCTAGCAATTTTCAGAAGTTTCAAAACTTTAAGGAAACATTTGTTGATAATAGTTCAAATCCAACTTGTGAGCTTAAATCAGGGGTTTACTTCAGCATAGAGTAACATTAACAAACAAATCGACAATGCTATAGAGTGCTTCTAAGAAATGTCTTTAACAAATTATTTATATTGTAGTTTAATAAAATATGCATCAGATGAAAAAAAATATTAGTTTACAATTTTGGATTATGTATTTTTATAAGATATGTGTAAGAAAATTTTAAATGGCAATTTCTATATATTTTTTTTTAAATTGAATTTTTTTGTTGTTCTGAAAATGAACATAGACTTCATGGGCCTCTCATTTTGGATTCAGTTAATGTCTACATTCATCAGAGACCCTTGAAGAGTGAGCAGTTATTTCAGTTATTCCTTTAAATCTGTTATATTATATGTACTCTGCCATCTCTGTAGTACACCAGTGCTGCATGCTAAATGTTAAAATCTCACTAAGTTATGACCAGATAAGCTTAAATAGTGTAATGAGACTGACCATAAGTTAATTCCTGAAAGTAGCCAAATTAGTAGATACTGTGACCTAGAGAAATCTATCAGGATTACTTATACATAAATCAGCACAACAAACAGCATTTAATCTCTAAACTGCAATGTTGCCTTTTTTAAGAATTGTGCCACACGTGAGAAAATCATGTTTATCATTCTATATATTATTTTCAAACTATCTTGATAAAATCTTTTTGAACATTCTCAGATTTTAATATATATTGTATTAGTTAGTATTTGATTTTTAATATAACTGTTACTTTTTCAGATGGTTTGAAGTCCTATCTAAATTTCCACGAAATACGGTGTGTGGGAAATACAAAAGAAATGCAACATTCCCCTGTGCAAAATCAATTTCAGTTCCAGGAGGAGAAAATGTATGCGTTTACCTATTAATGATGTTCCAATTTGTTTTTGTTAAAACAGTAATTTCATATGAATATTTCTAGTTATTTCCAGCTTATCATGTGTATCATGTAGTCACAAATAAATTTTGCATGACTTTTAAAAAAACTAATTATCTGGGTCTAGTATGTAATTCATAAAAACAAGTAAATGAAATTTATAATTGTCTCATCAAAAATATGCCAGTGATATGATATTATATTTATATAATATATACAGAGGATATTCCATATACCTATAAATGTGTTTTTCACAATATTGTAATTCCAATCTTGCTTCACGTGATTTAGCAGTGTCCAATAGGAGGAAGACCTCATTAGTTGCACTTGCATAATCTTAAATGAAAAACCATGTCTCTGAGAGCATTTGTGATTTAAATGTGGAGGGCAATAAGGTCCACCTAAAAATACTTTCTTTATCAATACACAGCTCTTTCTCTGTTTCTCTTAATGTTGGATTGCAGGTAGTAGGTCTGCACATCAGGAAACATTCTGAATCCATCTGTAGTGAGAATTAGGCTTGTTTGCAAACAGTATACAGCCCAACTTGACTGAATTTATCTCAACTATTAGGTAGGTTATTTTATACTGTATGAATTCAGTTGACATGTTGGTGAGACAATTCAATCAAGCTTGTTGTCCCTAGGAGCAAAAAAGTGCACAAACCAAATGTTCCTTTGCATATATAGTTCAGTGTCATGGAGTTTTTTAAAACAGGCAGTGGCAGATCCAGAAGTGTGGCATCCGGACATATCCTCCCCCGATCCCTTATTGGCATTATTTCATTCCTTCATTCCACTTGTTCACAATGTGCAACACTTAGTAGGAATGTGATGTTTTTATTATGTGCCCCTCTCCTCCAAAATTTTCTTGTATTTACCACTGGGCACAGATAAATTCCTTTTGTTACGAGGTCAGATTGTAAATGTATACAAAATGAGGAATTTCCCTTCTTCCATAATCTGGAGTGATTACTTTCCTTCTTCCATAATCATATAAGTGATGCCAGTGATTCAATGAAGCATTTTTGAAATTTAGCTGTTTCAGAATTACTCTGTTGATATTTAAATAGAAACTAATACCAAATCATACATGTTTGTTTTATGGGACTCTGATTTGCATATGTAATATAACTTTTGATTTGTTAATTATTTTCTAACCTATACTCTTATTTTAATTTTAAATTACTATTTTAAATTACTATATTATTATTTAATTTTAACTTTATATTAATATTTTATATTTAAGTAATCACAAATTTAGTGATTTGCAATATAGTTGTAGAAAGGGGTTGTCTGTAGTTACAATGAACAGCTACATTGTGAAAACACTAAAATCCCATTTACTTTCAGAACTTGAATTTTCTGTAATACAAAATGAAATACATAATTATGTATTTACTACATTATCATATAAAAAGCTACAGATGGAGCCTCCTGTCAAGGTTATCTAATGATGACAGGGTACCTTTAAGGTGCACAGGGTATGGCTCTCCTGCACATGAGGGGTAGGGATTGTTTATAATCTGCATTTCCCTGGTTCAAGTCCCATGTATCCTTTTATCTTCACAAAACTCTTCACCCTGCCCTCAGTAGATAGGGGATGCCGATGGGCTTGGAAATGTCACCATTTGTCAGATGTGACATTAAGCCATGGTTCCATGTGTGGGAGAGCCATACCCTGTGCACATTAAAGAACATGCTGGATGGCCTTGACAGGAGGTTATCTGTTGCCCAATGGATCCCCTCCCCCCAGCCTTCTTTGAGCCCTCAGGTTCCCTGTGACCTAGCCATTTAGCCCATTGTGTGCAAAAAACGTGCTGCTCAAAACAACCCCAACCCTCCTGCACATGGGGCCATCCATGGCTTAAGCATACCATGAATGAACTGCTGAACATTCAGCTTCAATGACATTGTAGCTAGTTGTATGCTATTCAAATTTTGGTCTTTCATCATATTAAAACATCATTTACTTTAAGAGCTAGATTAAAACTTTTTATACTTTCCAATTTTTATGTGGCTGGATAAAATTATTAAAAAGCTTGAGATTTGCATGCCTGGTATATACATTTGTTTCTCTTATACAAGTTATCTTCAGCCAGTTCTGATAACTATTAATCAATATTTGAAGTTTAACTAATTATCATATTTTTACTATATTTTTTAGGATAAATGAAAATTAATAACTGTAGTAATAGCATATCTACAGTAATGCCATCTTACGAAACCATCTTGTCAATATTAAAGCACCAAATGTTAGTTATAAATATGCATATTAAAATTACACATTTCATTCTTGTTTTATATGTAATTATTCCAAAATGTTTAAATATAGGCAACTCGTTTTTTTTTATGCAACAACATGTTTATCAGTAAATATTTTGTACAAATTGTTTTTTACACTAAATACTGCATACACATTAATAAAATTTCATAAATATTTTCAGTTTTTAAACCTTATTATGCAATTAAATATGTTTCTATCTCTGTGGTTTTAGAATACCAGTGGGAATAGTCATAGGAGAGAGACAGTACAAGTGACTCAAATAAATCATTCCAGACACACTAGTTACCTGAATGACCTACATAAAGATAAAAAGAATCAAGCATCCCACATACATTATGATCCTGAAGGTGATGTCTATCCAACTAAAGACACTAATTCTCAACAAGCAAAGAACTATCAAACTTGTAAGGAACAAGAGAAGGAAAAAAATAATGCTAATGAAGCTAAAACTGAAAAAACTCCACAAATGACCACTAGTAATAACATTCCAAACTGCAAAGATGTATCACCATCAATAAATGTACATCAATTTCGATGCAAGGAAACTGCAACATCATTCCAAAATAATCAAAGTAAGTTCATTAAATATTTAGAATAAACAAGCTAAATTAGATTTTTTTGTACAGATAGCATCCTTCTGACTACTCACTCGCTCATACTTCCATTGCTTTTTGCCTTACCTATTCCATCCCAAATGATGTAAAACATTTTCATAATACTCCAAAGATGCTCAGAAATACGTTGTTCTTAAAAAAATATATAGTTATATATGGGAGCAAGTATGGTCTGACTCGCATGAGCCAGTTGTTTAAATTTTTGAAGATCAGCTGATGGCAACAGAAACCAGAGTTCATTAAAGAACCGAGTAAGATAGCTATTAATCAATAAGCCATATGGAATTTATATTAAATTCAGTTATTGCATTGTGGCCTTATTATATTACCTAGATATTTAAAATTAGAAATATTTATGATAAAAAAAAATCCAATATTTGTAATTACACTTTTTACATCATTCTGATTTTTTTCAGTAGAGCAAGCTAGCTGTTCAACACTTAGCAGTACATCTCTGGATAAGGGTGGCTACATTCCTTTTTTTAGTGATTAGTTTGCATCTTGTAGAACATAAATGGAGAAGACAAACCAATGTGTGCATAGTTTTTTATATGTAATAAGAATGTATCTTAATGCAGACACATATCAGAAATTGGTAACTTCAGCTGGAAAAATATTGTATCTCTTCCTCAATTACATAACATTTTAAGAACAGTCTACCTATACCTTTCAGGTCTGGGGTATTTTTGAAATATTTAGTCTTCATAGATTTCTCTGTCATTGAGCAATAAAATTTTGAAGTTTATCCTTCAAACTGTTTGCATATTAAAAAGTTTTCAGGAGCAATGTCAGATGCTTATCAGAGCAAGGACACTGCTCCATCTTCAGTGAAGTGACACTATGTGGCGATATTGATTTGAAAGATAAGTTTCAAAATTTTATTGCTCAATGGCAGAGAACTTTCAATTATTTTAATTATTTTGTATGCAAGGTCTTTTTTAATTGTTAATATTTAATAATTTTACAAAAGAGCTTGAAGGATAAATGAAATGTAAGAAATAAAAATTGCTCAAATTTGATACCAAAAACATTAGAGATGTATATTAATTAAAACTCTGTCTTGAATACCTCATTCACACTATGTTAAAACTTGGTAGTCCTTTCTTCTGCTTTTAAAGTTAATATATTTTTGTGAGCTATTATAATTATACATTTTTTAATATTGTTTTTGTCATGTTTTATAATTGGTGAATGCATGCAAAGGTTTTCATGGTTAACTGAACAATAAAATAACATAATAAATTATATATTATAAGCATAATAAATACTCTTTTCACTCTGATTTATATACTTATAAAATTTTTGACCTTAAATAGATGGTGTCAGTAAAGGGAATGAAGATGTTACTAAAACTGCGGAAAAAAATAAGAAGTTGGGCAGGTAACTGTTTTCGTAGTGTTAAATTTTCATGCAAAGTCTTAAAAAGTATTTTTAGAGAAAAAAATTAATTTTTCTTAACTGTTAAAACTGGAGAGCATATATTAAGGTGTTAAACTAGCTGTATGTGATGTTTAAGTTGAAATTTTTAAATAATTATTTCTTAAATATGAAATACTTTTACTTTATGTTATTGTTTTTCCTGTTCAATATCCAACTCCTATTAATAGCATTCATTATAAACAAAACTACTTTGATTAAAAAAGAAATTTGTAAAAATTTTAATATTTAAAACAGTTTTTCTTTTGTATTATTGAGTAATTTTTGATAAAGAACATCTTTCATCACTAAAATGCTTTATTTTTTAAATTAGTTTTTTAACTTTTACCTAGAACAGTGTTTCTCAATCGGGGTTCTGTGGAAATTTCTTTTTTTGTTTTCTGAGGTGGAGAACGAGTGAAAAAAAGTTGCTTGTATGTGTTGGGGTTATGTGGACTTGACAACACATTCAACGGCCTTTCCTCTGTTAAAAGGTTGATAAACACTGCCCTAGAATGTGTATTATTTTAAAAATAACTTTTAGTTTTAATGGAAAAAGTTGTAAAGAAAAATGCCTATTATAACCCTGTGGGTTTATTTTCTGTCTTGGAATTTTTCAGAGGATCAATCAAAGATTTAGATATCAGCAGCACAGAAAGCATTAGAAGGTATCTGAAGCATGAAATGAGAGAATTAAGAAAACCTCATAGCCATTCTGATGTTTCTAAAATGATTCCTCCATTAATTATTGGTAAAGAATGTGAGAAACAAGACTGGAAAAATATTGCTTTGGAACTTGATACAACAGATTCTAATAATAAAAATTATCATCATAATCCAGTTTACCTTATAATGTCTGATGTGCCATCAGGGAAAAAATTTGATTCATATGAAAGCTTCTTTAAAGATGAAAAGCCACAAGTATTACGAAGACAGCGCAGTTTTGGTAAAAAAAGTAAGCATGAATGCTAACATTTATATAATATATTTGTTTTCTGTCATCTTTTTGAGCATATATTGTTGTGATATTTATTTATTTTGTTACTACTATGAAATAGTATACAAATATTTACAATATTGTTTTTACAAGAAGTTTTCAACATATTACACTATATTTTTAGTAAGAGTCTGAATATTAAATCTCTTTTTTTATTTGCAATACATAGGACAGAGAATTATCCTAGAAGCTACTCCTAGCTTTTACAGGTCTTATACAAGGACCTGCTCTACTAAGACCAAAATCACTTCTTACCACTGCGTCAGTTAGAGTTACCATAGCACACAAAGTTTGCCCTGGTGGAATAGTTGCTAGCTCCCTAACCACTATGCCAGTTAAGTCTGATTCTAAGCATTGATGAAAAAAAAAGAATTCAGAAAAGATTTTAATTAAGGCACATAACTGGATCTCTAGGTCAGTTTTTTTTTTTCATTGATTTTCCCATTGTTTGCAAATATCAAAGAGGCTTCTTCGTTTCAGTAGTTTGAATGAGTTCACTATACTTTTTTCAACATTTTACAGATCATTTCATGCACAATATACAGGATGGACTTTAAATGGTTATACATAACACAGGTGATTGTTAAGCCTTCTCTTCAAAATAGTTGTATATCTACCTTATGTAATGGGCAAAAGAGCCAAACTTTAGCAGAAAATACTCATTAAATATATCTCAAGTGATGAAGTTGTACGTAAAGGAAGTGTTTCTTTTAAAGAAAAGGAAAACTGGAAAATGGTATGAGTATTCAGTAGTCCTATATTATTAATTCACTTTAAACTTAAGAAATTAGGTTACCTTTATTTTTAAGGTAAAATCAGAAGACTAGTATGCAGGTGTGGTTCTGATTGGCATTTTATTGCAGTATAGCTATTTCCAAGCACTCAAAACATTTTCAGTGTTTCAGACCAGGGATCAACAACCTGTGGCTCTTTGAATGCATACTTATGGTTAGTCATATAATTTACATTTATTTTCACAATAATAACGATAAAAATTTTTTAAAGATTTAATGATGCATTCAGACTAAAAGTATTATTTCTCTAGATTGAGGGCAGATGCTATAATGATTAAAAGTGATAGTCTTTGGGTTTCTCTTGATCTTCAAATAAACGTATTTCTATGAGCAATTGTGTCCTGAAATGAATTTTATTAATAGCAGCTGAAGTGGGCATGTTAAACATAAGTCCCAAAATACCTGAAAATAAAAGTCACAGTTCATTCATCCAACATTTAGGGACTTTCTAAAGAAATCCAACAGTAGAAACTGCTCATAATAAATAGGCACTTTAGCGTCGATTTAAATTTTAGAGGAAAAAATTGTCTTGAGCCGGGTGGGATATGAACCCACGACCTCCTGATAACATGTCAGGTGCTCTGGACCACTGAGCTACCGGCTGCCAATCAAGATCTCCTCTAACTAGCGCTATGAACATTCCTTTTATGTTTCATATAGGCACTGTTCAGGCAATATTTCTAGCCACAAGCGGCATTTATATTTGCCAGTAGATGGAAGCATCCAAGGTAGCTCAGTGGTCCAGAGCACCTGACATGTTATCAGGAGGTCGTGGGTTCATATCCCACCCCACTCAAAACAATTTTTCCTCTAAAGTTTAAATCGACTCTAAAGTGCCTATTTATTACAAGTTGATTTGAAATACATCGAGCTTATTTCATTAATTATTTATATATAGTAGAAACTGCATTAGGAGTAGCTGGTATATCAAAAAAAATTTGTAGTGAGCAACCTCCAAAAAAGTTAATAAGTTATGTAAAATTAACAAACTAACTTTCTAATTAATATCCTTACTAGTTTGTGTCAGTAGTACTAGGTTCTATGTGTGTGTCTACTCACATATGTTGCAACTATCAAAATATTGTTAAAATTGAAAAAAAACTGCTTTTGAAATGTTGCATCTCTGTTTTAGACAAAGACTGCAAATAATCATTGTAGTATATTGTCTGCAGTTATGAATTGTCTAATGCTGTTTAATATGAAGTTTTAAAACATTAATTTACTATTTATTCTTGAGATTTTAACACTTAAAATATTTTTTATATTTTAAGATGACCTTATGAAACATGTTACTTCATGGTCAGGAGAACAAAAAGAGAATGAAATGAGGAATAGAACAATCCAGAAATCAGCATCTGTACCTGATGCTACAACATATTCTGCAGAGCATAAAAATATACCTAATGGTATACATAATGGTTTTTCTATATCTCATAAGGAAAAGTCATCAAAATATATTTCTAGATGCTCTGAAAAGGTGGTCCATGATACTGTTTCACAGGTAATGTTTATTTTCTCTTTTCAAACTAACTAGGCACAAACACATTAAGTAATTTTTAATCATAATTTTTATCTTGTTAATATTAGAATTAAGTAGCATATTTTTAGGGGAAGCTAGCTTTTATGTATTCACTGTTGAGTTAATCACTTTACTCTTGATTACTCGTAAGCTGAAAATTAAATCCAGATAAGATTAATCAATTCTTCATATTTTTATGGTACATTTAAAAACTTGAGTATGGAGAAAACAATTATCTTGAGCCTTGAAGGATCTGAACCCACATTACTTGATCTCTGATTCTAATTTTTCCTCCGTTCATTGAGAATGTTTATCCTACAGCTATTGCCTGTAAGTAATCGTACCCCTATGCTTGTTAAAGTGTGATTGGCTTTTAAAAAAAATACTACTTCATATAACACTTGTATTGTCAATGGTCTAGTGCACATACCTAGAAGTGATATATTGGCCAGAATCTTCAGTTGCAGTCAAGACAATTTCTAATGACTGATCCCATAGTAAAAAGTTTATAGCCATCAATAGAGGAGATCTTGAACAGCAGCCAGTAGTTCAGCAGTCAAATCACCTGACATCAGGAGATTGTGGGTTCATATTCCACCTGGTTGAAGACTGTTTTTTCCCTATATGAGATTGTTCATCCTCTAGGTGTTTACCTGTATTTGCCTGTTAATAATTTAAAATTTATTTACAAATAAGAAATGATCATCAATTTAGGTAATTGAAAAACGTTAAAAATGTTTGTGATTGATTTCTCATATAGATTAAATAAGAGTAGAATAGCTGAAACTTAAACAAAAATTTTAATTGTCATCTACATTTCATTGCTATAAGTATCTGCCCACTTCTATATTATATCAATAGAGAATTGAATTCAAAACCTTATAGTTTCTAATGCTTTTTAAAAGGAAATGAAACTGAGGAAAAGTCAAAGATATAAAATTTGCAAAATTAGTTTATTATTTAAAGAGCTATGGATGCTAGAACCTTAATAGAATGACTGTTATAAAAAAAATTCCTAAATTTACAAAATATTCATTATACCAATTTATTAAAAATATTGACAAATACTTAGTATTGGTAACACTGATGCTAAATGTCCATTGAATACTCTTGAGAAAACTAAATACTGATATATTTTATTTTGATCACATGTATATTTTTTTTTTGTGGTACAGATGTTCTATATATAATTTACATGTTAACTGATATAAGAGCGGAGATTTTTAATATAAATCATTATTAACAGTAGTATCCATCCATTATTAACTAGTAGTATTTTTCATCTTTTAAACTAATAAAGCTCTATTGATAAAATAACATTTAAACAGTTATAATTGCTTTAACAAAACTTAACCATAACACAATTCTTAATTTAAACCGTTTATGATTGTCTGTTTAATCTTTTGAAAACATCAAAACGGTCAACTTAACATTATCTTAGGTTCCATTTTAGTCACGAGATGCATTCCACAGTTGATGTGAAGATAATCTACGTAATAAAGGCTGACTCACGGTAGTTCACAAAATAGACTGAATCCTTGATTATTAAAAAAATTCTATAGATTTAGTTCTCATTTCTTAAATTTCCAAAAAAAAATTAAATTCACATAAGTTTAAATTTTTTTTTAAATATAATAACTTTTATTAAAAAGTAGAATTTGAATTTCTTGTACTAAAAATTTTCTGCTTATGTAAAAAAAACATACAGACAATTTAATCATGTTAAATGATGCCCATTATTATCAATAAAAATGTAACCTCTTTGCAATTCAATTCATTTTGAACTTTATTGGTATCAGATACAGTAATGTTTAATGAAATTATTTAGCAAATGTATGGGAAAAAATGACAGATATATATATATACTGTGTGGTTATTGAATTATGACAAATTACCATATATTTCCGCAGATAAGACGAGGTATAAATTTTCGTCAAAGTTTTATAGTTTTAGCATATATCTGTCCTATAAGATGACCCCAAACTATCAAAGGCCTATGAATTTAGTTTAGATCGGCGATCATCATCTGGATAATAATACTGTATAGCGTATACGGAATTATGTCCTATTCGCAAACATTCGCACTGATTCAGGCATTAGGGTAATGACCTTGACTATTCACAAAAGCGTTGTATGGGCTATTCTATTTTGTGGACATACCCTGCTCTGTACTAGTAAATAATTACGGTTTGTCCGTTTTTTCCTCAGTAGCTCAATAAACATAACTTTTAATATTTATTTTGTTTTAATATTGTTTTACTATTACAATGTAATGTATTATTTACTATTACAATGTAATGTATTATTTACTATTACAATGTAATGTATTATCATATAGCGTATTTAAATAATATGATAGATTTTTCGATAAATTGTAGTAATAATGGTTTCAATTTATATAAATTTCAATCTAATTTTTTTGTATCTGTCTTATAAGACGACCCGGATTTTGGGAGCCTTTCTTTATGATTCAACTATCGTCTTATCTGCGGAAATATACGGTATGTGAAGAGAATGAAAACTGGTGTATACATAAATGGTAGCATTCAGTTTTGAGATGAAGTTTGTGAGACATTAATTATAAAGACAAATAATGAGCAAATGGTAGAATTTATGACAATTTTGAAAGAGGGATATTTGGTGCCAGGTGTGTGACTGGCTCCCTTTTTTTATAAACAATATGCCTTCATTGTTCCAGAGCAGTTATTGTAATGGAGTATGGCAGGGGTGGATTGGCACTTTTTTTCAGGGATGCAGCTACAGCAATGGGGAGGGGGGGCAGGCTGTGATAAAAAATCGGTTTCTTTTTCAAGATTTCAATATTTATTCTTTTAAGAGTTCATATATGAAGTAGGTTTTTTCCTTAGGTTTTTTCCCTAATTCTGTAAAATTTCTGTCAAATAACAATTATTATTATTATTTAAAAAAATCCTGCTTTTATGAGATCCCAGGAGCCAGCAACACTAAGGGTCCAGGAAACTACTGTGCTCAGTGCCCTTTACCAGTCCGTACCTGGTGTATGGGGAATACCAAAAGAAAAGCAACCAGTAAACACAAAAAATGTGGTAGGAAACATAAAGATGAGTGCACAAGATGAGAGACCAGTCCAATGCCTTCTGCAGTTGTAATGCCTGTGAATACATTGCTTAATTGTTATAACAGATTTAAACTAGGATGATACATCGAATTTTCTATTATTTGGGATATCAGAATAGACATCCATAAGATCAACTCTTATTCCCACAAAATTTAAAACTGTAAGTTTCATGTTGCTGTAAACATCAAGCATGGACTGTGGACAATTATAAAAAGGTATGCTGGTCCATTGAATGGTATTTCCTTTTGCACCATGCAGATAGATGACTGCATGTATGGAGAAAGGAGCATAAAGCAATGGATCCACTATGCATTGTAAATACAGTGCACACCCATGGCAATGGTATAATCTTGGGTATGTTTTGTTGAAATACATTGAGTGATTTGGCACAAGAATATGTAGATGTAGACTACTTGAAATTGTTGTAGATCACCCTTCAAAGTTAATGTTGTTCCTCGATGGTGAGGGCATCTTTCAACCATACAATGCACCATGTCACCAGGCTTATATTATGTAGGAATTTCATAACATTTAAATGACCACCTTCCTCGTGTAACCAACCAATTCCCTAAATCTCAACCACATATAACATCTGTGGGGTGTTGTGGAACATGCAGTCTGATGAGCTGATACACTAGGGTTACTGTTACTTAACTGCAATATACTTTATAGTCAGCTAGGTTGAACCTATATTCAGGGGTATATGATATATAGCCTAGCGACATCCATGCCACATTGTGTGTGTGTAGAGTTGTGTACGAGTGCTGCACTATTCTTTCTGGGTTTAGCTTCCAAGCTGTTGATATCCATTCCACCAATTTTGATGCCTGCGCTTTCTTAATTTTTCCGGATAATTCATTCACAAAGTTCCACTCTAATGAAATAACAG
The DNA here is from genome assembly GCA_038380435.1 of Ryuthela nishihirai. Taxonomy (NCBI): domain Eukaryota; kingdom Metazoa; phylum Arthropoda; class Arachnida; order Araneae; family Heptathelidae; genus Ryuthela; species Ryuthela nishihirai. Next base: position 67,400,263 of record JAWZYU010000021.1, on the reverse strand, counting down.
TGACTTCACATTTGGAAAGCGCGGAAAAATAACCACACCACTTTATTCTCCAATGGAATTGGTGAATGCGATAATGGTCAAACCTGGAGGCAGGGTTTCCGCATAAAAACAAAATGTATGGTGCCGTGTGCAAAGCACTGGAAAAAAAAAACGATTCTAAGATGCACCTCGTTTTTAGAGATTTATATGGGGAAAAGAGTGCATCTTAGAATCGAAGAAATACGGTATATTATACTGAGAGACTCCTTTCAGATATCCATGAGAAGCAGCTTCCTGAGGAGTAATTTATTTTATAAGTTAGTGTAGATTTCATATTGTGCATTACACTTAAATCAAATAAAGGCTGTTATTTTTAAATTTTATGATTTCTTCTTTAGGTGCGTGGAGATCCTGATGGATGTAATCTGGACACTATAGCATCATCATGCTGCACATCATCTGAATACATTGCAGATCAAAATTCTGAAGTATATTATTTTATTAAATAATATTTTAATATGAAATATTGTATAATATATATTGCATAAAAGTGTAAAACTCAGTTGTAATAAGTAAAATCTTAACTTTCAAAATTAAAGTTGAAAAAAAAATTTATGATGAATGAAATATGCTTTAAGGCAAATAGGAAGTGGCACTTAATATATGACTGTCTCAAGTGTGTTTTGTACAAGTTTTATTTTCTAGTTTTTAGCCTGTTTTGGAGGCAAAAATAAACTTTCTGAGCACTAAATTATTTTTCAAACAAAGCTGCTTTCACTATTCTCAGATACCTCTCCATTCAAAAATACTTTTTTTTTTTAATGTAGAACTTTTATTTTTGCACAGATACTTTTCAAGCCATAGATTAAAATGATTTGCAGTTCTTCCGTCATATTATCAGCATCAAACAGTAATGTACATAAGTTATTGTCAAACTTTAATATTAGAAACATTTTCTAGTCCTCCTGGGCTAATTCTAGTAAATTTAGACGAAGTTAATGGAGGCTTAGTCCTGCCATCCAAGATCATCGTATACAGTTTTATAAAATTGAAATATCAGTTTCATTCTTATCCAATTATAGTGGTTGGGGACTAAAGGGTAATTTATTATGTTCTTCAGTTTGCTTTTAACAATGTAGCTTTTATTCATTGCATTTTTTTTTTTTATTATTGCATAAATATTTCATTTTTAATTTTTATTTTTATGTGATCTCAGCTAAATTGAGTTCTTTTTTGCCATATAGGCAAATTGGGTATTATTTAATGCATATCCATTCCATGGCCAAGTGGTTAGCACGCTTGGCTACTGATCTAAGGGACCTGAGTTCAAGCCCCGGGTAAGGCATGGATGTATGTGTCGTTTTTCTGCTGAGGTCCTGCCATCCTCTCAGACTTTCTATTATGGCATATAAACTGACATTCTCCTGTCAGATGTCTGTGTCAAGCATCTGCTTGAGGGGATATTTATTTTTATTTTACACTGCTTAAAGTGGAAATCACAACACCATGAAGGAAGTGATGTATATGCCCGAAACTGACAGGATGGAAACTATGAAGATAGATATGCAAATGATAAAAGAAATGGAATATGAGAATGCAAGGTACATGCATTTATTGCAAATTCATCAGTACATAGTAAGCCCACCTCGAGTGATTATACAAGCTTGTATACATCTTGACATTCCATTAATCAGATGGTTAATGGCGTTCCAAACAGCATCAATTGAACACACAACTGTGCCAGATTTGCTGCAGAGTGAGCTGGCAAAGGTGGCGACCCATAAAATCCCACAAATGCTTAATGGGCAGCAGGCCCAGGGATTAGGGCAGCCATGGGATAATGTCCACACCTCGGAATGTCCGTCATTGCACATACAGTGTGTCTGCTGCAGAATCGGTCCAGGCAGGTGGTAAGGAAGGGTCGTGCCACAGGATTAACGTCATCAATGTAACATCTTGCTGTTAACACACCAGATGAAGCAGAGGTGTCCAGCTGTTGTATGTGATGCCACCCCATACCATTGTATCATGATGTGGAGCCATATGGTGGCTAATAAATTAGGCTTCCATATTTTGTTGATGACACCGATGCTATGCAGACTACAGGCATCTGTCATGCCAAAACAGAATTGGTACCTGTCTGTGAACAACATTCTCCTCTATTCTGTAGTCCAATGTTGCCTCGCTCAACACCAGTGGAGACAGTGTAACTGGTGATGTCGCTGCAATGATGAATGCTGGACTGGATGTTACACCCTCATTCCTGTATCATGCAAATGTTGTTTAATGGTTTGCATGGAGACCATGGTACCTGTAGTGGTCTGCAAATTATACATATTTATATTCACTTATAAATTACGTTATATTTTTTAATGCTGTTTTCTGTAATTTGTGTTTTGTTATATGTTGACTTATTGCTTGTTTTTGTAAAATTATGATGCAGTGTTTTAATTGTGTATATTTTTAGAATTTATTTTTGAAGAAAGGCTGGTTAGTGAAACAAGATCTTAACAAATGGAATAAACACTGGTTTGTTCTAAGAAATTCTGCTCTTACATATTATGCTGATCCTATTGCAGAAGATGCAGGTATTTTAGATGGAGTTGTAGATCTTCGTCAAGTAAAAGGAGTATCAGAAGTGCAAAGTAACAATGGTCATACTTTCTGCATTTTGGTAAATGGTTTTCAAAATTCCTAATATGCAGTTTTTTTGAAAGTATTATTTATTTTTCTGTATTATAATTATTTTAATATTTAATTCAACTTTGTTTTAAAAATGTGTAATTTCAGAATTTCATATTCTTTACATTATATTTGTTAATAGTTCATCTTATAAATGGCTCAGTCAATACTGTACCAGACTTGTAATCTGAAACTCTCAGGTTTGAGTCTCACCTGGGCCAGCTTTGAGATTTATCTCCACTAAACCCCCACCCTGCCCTCAGAAAGGAGACACTGATGGGCTTAGAAAGGCTGCCATCTATTGGATGGGATGTAAAGCCGTAGCCCATTGTGTGAGAAAGAACCATACCCTGTGCACATTAAAGAACATGTTGAATGGCCTTGACAGAAGGTTACCACCAGTCTCCTAACAGTCATCTAGTGATTCCCTTCTCCAACTTTCTCTGAGCCTTTGGGATCCTGGTGACCTGGCCATTTAGCCCATTCTGTGCAAAAAGTACTGCTCAAAGGTTAAACAACCATCCAAAGCTTAGAGACTGACTATTTGCGCTATAAGAGACAGATAGTATAATCAATAGTGACCCAAGCTTATAACCATAGATTTTCAATTCAAGTTCTAGCTTCATCAATATAGAAATTTGTTCAGTTGAACCCTTCTCTATTGAGAATGCAAATTATGGGCTTGAAAAGATAACCCATATGAGAGACATACACTTGCGTGACTACACTTCAACATCTCATACAGGTAAAATATCCCAACTAGTGTCTTTGTTTCAGTAGAAATGTATTTAAAAGCTATTAAATTTGATATTGACCACATTTAGAACTTTAGCCTGAACAAATACATTGAGATGCCAGTTTATTAGGTATACCACCTCTTGTGACATAAATGATTCATTCCAACATGTAATACATCGCATGACTATGATGTGCTGTATAAATCAGGCAGCCCAGCTCTTCAAGCATCAGTTACAATTACATTGAGCATCACAATGGGTAAAACAAGTGACCTGAACGACTTTGAATATGACATGATAGTTGATGCTAGGCATGCCAGTTCTAACATCTCCCAAATGGCCATCCTCCTGGGCTTTTCATGCACAACTGTTTCAAGGGTTTTTCAAAAATAGTGTGAAAAATCAAAAAGCTACTAGTGATTGACAATCTTGTGGGCAAAAACAGCTTGTGTATTAGAGGGGTCAAAGGAAATTGACAAGAAACGTGCAAGTGAACAGATAAGCCACAACCAGGCAAATCATAGCAGAATTAAACATTGGTGTGCAGAAGGTCATCTCCAAGTGAACCACATATCGGACCTTGTCGCAGATGGGCTACAACAGCCACCAACCATGTTGAGTGCTAATGTTATCAGTGAAGACATGAAAGCATGTCACCAGTGGGTACAGGAACATCAACACTGGAAAAAGATAGCCTGATCAGACGAATCTTGGTTCTTTCTGATCAGAAGATTAGAATTTAGTCCAAGCAACATGAGGACATGGACCATCTTGTCTGGTATCAACAGTACAGGCCATTGGTGGGAATGTTCATTGGTACAGACCATGGGGGAATGTTTTCCTGTCACACATTAGGTCTCCTGATACCATTGAAGAACATCTGAATGCATGAATGCACAACATATTTGAACATCATTACTGACCAAGTTTATCCCTTCATGGCTACAATTAATCCTCACCTCAGATGGACACATTCAGCATGATAATGCACCTGCTCGCTCACAAAGTGCATATCATCACCAAATGGTTCCAGGAACATGTCAATGAGTTTTCCTTGCTTCATTTGCCTGTACATTCCCAGATCTAAACCCTATCGAACATCTTTGGGATGAGATGGTAACAGCTGTTTGAATGAGATGTGCTGCTATCCAATTTGCAGCAAGTGCACAATGCAGTCATTTCTGCATGTTACAACATTCCTGCACAATGCATCTGACATCTTCTCAGTTCTATGCCCTGATGAATTTAGGCTATTCTGAAGTCCAAAGGAGGTGCAACATGCTACTAAGTAGGTATACCTAATAAAGTGGCATCTCAGTGTATGTTCCTAATGTTTAAAGTTGATTAATGTAGAGGAGTTTAGCATATTTTGCTCAAAAGTGCAAATCATTAAATTGACAAATTAATTGAATATGCTCCCAAATTTTAAAATTTTGTTCATTATGATTTCTGTTTTATTTCAGATGAAAGATAGCACAAAATTATTTTTGTCAGCAGTTACTGCCAAGATACGGAGTAATTGGATTCGAGCAGTACTTCAGGCTGCAAACATTAAAGAAATTACGCGCAGTGAAAGCTTTTCAAGAAAGAAACATGAAAATGATCTTAAATCTCAATCCATTCAGGTCTCAAAGGACAAACTGGCAGTCACCCATGTTCGAAATCATTCTGTCTCGAGTGCAGACTCTGAAAGCAATGTTACAAGTAGCCAACATTCCAGGAGCACTTCAGTGGCTGATGAAGAAGACCAAGAAAACCAGTTGCGTACACACCATTCCTCAGTAGCATTACCCCCTTCTCCTCCTTTAGCTCGTACAGCTATATCTAGGGTTAAGGAGCGTGCTCGCACTCGGTCAAACTCACGCTCTCGAACATCAAGATTCCGTTCTCAAGAAATGCAAGATGCAGATCATAATTATTTGGCAGACAGTGATGGTGGTACTACTGATCATTCCAGTTCAAGCCTTCCTGCCACTGGCACCACTTTGCATTCAAAGGAAAGAATATTGGCAAAGGTATTTTGGTATACTATTCCTAAAATATAAAAAAAGTACATTATGATTGTTGCTACATAATGTGTTGTATGAGTAATTAACCATATTCTAAAGTTAAAAACTATTTCAATTCATTGAAAGCACTTTAATAATTGATATTAATATGTATGCTATTTTATAGGATGATAAGGAATTCCATAAGATGTAGTGTATATCTTATAGAATATATTAGAATTTCTCTGGATATGTAATGCCTAAAGCAAAATTAAATATCAGTTATTAAAATAATTTTAGCTTTGTTATTATAGAGATTAAAGAAAAATAATCCCAGTATTTAATGTTGATTTGCAACATATAGGATGGACAAGATCTTAGAAATTATTCCTAGTTTGTGCAGGCTTTCTTCTACACTGACATTCCCCACTAGGATAAAAGTCACTGCTGACAACTGCCTTAGAGCTAACGTCACACACACACAAAAAACTATACCAGACCAGGACTTGAATCCAGACTCCAGCAGTTGCAATGTCATAGTGAACCAATACAATACCACTGCACCACCAAGGCCATTTAAGTTAGAATTGCAACATCCATACACTTTGCTGAGTCAGACTTTGTCTATACTCTAAATAAATAGGCATACCTGGGCTATTATGAGTCTTTTCCTAGCTGCTAATTCAATGTTTAACAGTAGCATGAGATCCAAGCAAAATTTCTTAGAGAGTCAAACTCGTCTCTACTACTAAAGATCATTTCACAATAATATGGTAATATGGCAAATATTTGTGCATGAAGAAAAATTAATAGAAGAAGAAGAATTTCCCTCTTTAATATTTTAGGCACATTGAGAAAGCATTCACTTTTGCATCTAAATATTTTGCATGCCTGCACTATTAAAATAAGGAAAGAAGGGTCCAAGAAACTACTCATAGCTTGTATACTTCTATTTTTCATTATTAAAATTATTATTAATTATTTATTATAGTTAATAAATTATTTTATTACTATAATTAATGAGTTATTAAAATATTTGTGCACTATTAAAATGGTAAAATTGACTTGTTGCTGTCAAACAGATTTTATATTTTTGATGTTTTCTAAACTATAAAGTATACATACATACAGAATACTCAAGCACCCATGGGCTACTAAAATATCTTATGTCAGAAGCATTAAATACAATTTGTCATCTAGATTTTATATGTGTAACTTGATGTGAGTCATATATTATTTTTGGGGCGGGGGTGGCTCAGTCGGTAGCGCGCCAGGCTCGTAATCTGTAGTTCCCAGGTTCGAGTCCCAGCTGGGTCAGCGTTGAGATTTATCTCCGCAAAATTCCCCGCCCTGCCCACTGTCAGTAGGGGACACCGATGGGCTTGGAAAGGCCGCCGTCCGTCGGATGGGACGTTAAGCCGTGGTCCCGTGTGTGGGAGAGCCATACCCTGTGCACGTTAAAGAACACGCTGGATGGCCTTGACAGGAGGCTATCATCTGTCTCCCAACAGCTGTTCCAGTGGGTCCCCTCCCCCAACCTTCTCTGAGCCTTCGGGGTCCATGTGACCTGGCCATTTAGCCCATGGTGTGCAAAAAAGTGCCGCTCAGAGGTAAAACAACCCAACCCAACCCATATATTATTTTTAGATCATTGCAAATCATAAAAGTTCATTCCCCTGGTTTTGATTAAATAAGATTTCCATTTCAATAGTAGAAAAAAAAATCACAAGTGGGTTTCCTATAAACACAAAAGTCATAAAAGGCTAGCTGAAAAAAATTAATTTTGCCTCGTGCGGGATACAAAACCCATGACTTCCTGATAGCATGCCAGCTGTTCTGATTACTGAGCTATTAAATCTAGCTCTTTTTCATCTAATTGTGACTTTTTTTAATTCTATGTGATATGAAATTCACCTTTAAATCTGTCCTGGAATACTGATTCTTTAACTTAAAACCTGAATCACCAGAAATCTTAATATTGTTTGGAAATTTTCAAATAATTAGATCTGACTGATAAGCTGTATATGTGATGCCCCGCTCCTACTTTAGAATTCCTATTCAGCAAAAAATTTTAAACTAAGTTTGAAAGTCTTAATTTTTTTAAATGCTCTTTTCTTTTACATTTGTGTGCATTCTTTGTATTTTAAAAACTTATATTAACTTTATTTTATTGAAGTTTATTTTCCCTTTGATTGTCTTAGGAAACAGGATTGAGGATAGTAGAAGAGAAAGTTAGACCAGAACGTCGAAGAAGCTTGAAATTGACAAATACTGATGATTTGCCATTATTTGATGGCAGGAAAAAAATTACTGATATTAAAGATAAATTAGAAGACTCATCATGGACAATTTGGTTAGATGTTTCCAAGTTTTGCAAAGAGGTAGAATCCAAACTTGATGATATTGAAAAAAGAAATAAAGATGTTCAACAGCAAACTAACTGTAAGGATAGTAGTAGCTTGCATTATGTTAATGCTGATCAAAAGAAAGAAGTCAGTAATCTTTTGTCTAGTCTCTGTAAAGTTGAAGAAAGGCTTCAGAAGGTACAAAATGAGTTAGAAAAGGCAAAAGTAAATTTATTAATGACAAATAGAGATGCTGATTTGGAAGCAGTGTTTAAGAAAAGCATTGGTTGCCAGTCATTGAAGGAAGAAGTGACAAGGTTAAATGGAATGTCATCTCAGAATATTCTTTTAGCTCAACAGCTGAATAAGGTTAAAGAAGAAAACAGAAAGTTAAAGCAGGATGTGAAAATTGCACACAAATCATCTGATGAATTTGAACTACACTGCATAACACTACAGCAAGATAAAAAACAATGTGATGATTTGTATACATCACAAATGGCTCTCATGATAGCAAGAGTTGATGATCTAACAAGCAAGTTGTTTGCTTCAGAAAAAAATGTACGCCAACTGAAACAGAGAGTCATGAAGCTAGAGCAGAGACAAGAGAGAAGAAGAAGCTCATTAAAAGGTAAAGAAGGACTAAGTTTATCCAAAGAATATGAGTCCAAACTTTCAGAACTAGAACAGAAGATAGATGCTGTTGAAGCAACTCTGAAAACTTCAGAAACTAGTGCAACAGCTGTTAAGATTATGGAATCGAACTCTTTCCCAGGAAAAGATGAACAACCATCATCAGAAACACAAAGCTTGTTGATGCGTTTGCATAGGTTAGATAAAAAAGTTAAGGATGTTTCAGAAATAGTAGATAGATTTCCTGAAGAATATGAAAAACAAGAAGATTTTACAAAACCAAAAATTCGATTACAGGTTAAACTTAATGAGAGCCCACAAAATCAAGATCCAAGTGAAGATTGGAATTCTCTGTCTCTTTCTACTAGCATGACAGATCTCAGCAAACAAGAAGAAGAAGAAGAAGAAGATGAAAAACAACTTTCATTGTCTTTTCACGATTGTTTAGAAAACCTCGGACAAAAAGTAAATTCATTAGTTTCTTGGTTAAAAACTGCCTTGCAGTTGTTACATACACAAAGTAATTCAACCACCATTCATTCAGCAAAAGTAAACATTATCAACGAAGAAGCTGGAGAAGAGCTTGGAAAATTAGTGTGTGCCTTAGAATATGTGACTGGTAAAATTGAAGAAACACAAAATCTTCCTCAAGGTTTGGAAAATGTTGTAGGAAAACTGTTATGCAATATTATTTTATTGCAGGAAATAACTAACATTGTATTCAAAATGTGTGACTTTGAAAAGTACAAAAATATTATATTAATTCAGCATTTGAATAGGATAAAACAGGCAATATCAGGAATAGAACACTATATATCACAAAAGTCAAATACTACACATGTAAATAATCAAAAAACAAATTTGTGTAATATTATTGCCCTTCTTTTATTTTACCGTTGTTCAGCTCCTTTGTTTAGTAATCAGAGTGCTTGTGAATTCAGTCAACAAGTTGAACATTTGTATGAGGAAGTGGAAACTAGCAGAAAACGGGTATCTAGCTTATTGTATGATTATAAAGTTAAGTTTATTGAAAATTTTTGTGCAACAATAGGGGAATTATCAGAGAATTCAACCACTGATCCACAAGATCCAATTAAAGGTAGTGAACAGAAATCAGATCTTCGGCTTCTTGGGCAAAAACAATTTCTGTCGCATATTAGTCATATTATAACTCAGGTTTCACAATCTTTTGTTGCTCACATATCCAAGTCTTTAAATGAAGTATATTTCTTATGGTCAAGTGTGCAGTACAGTGAACAGTGGACAACCTATATCTGTAAGTTACTACAGCAAGAACTAAATCTTCTAGCATCAGAAATAAAAAACCTTTGTATAAAACACTTGGAAAATAATTTCTTTTCTAGTAGCAAGTGTGGAGTGTTAGTAGAGTATATGCACTGCTCAATCTTAGAATTATCACAAATAGTTGCAATAAATTCTATTGTTGAAGGCACAGTGGTTCTTATCAAAGATGCAATTTATTGCATTGAAGTAAATGAAATTAAAGGCAAAAGTTGTATGTTTGTAAAAGAGAATAAAACTGCTTTGAAAGAAATGGATCAAGATGCATTAACAGCTTTCCATGAGCATTTGCAACATAGAACCATGAGTATAATGTCAAATCTACCCATGCATCTATTTCCAAATGCATTCTGGAGTTTATGTAATTCCAGTGAGATTAATGTTGCACACAGAAGTGTTTCTAGTCTTATATGCTTTAAACAAAAATGGAAGCAGAAAATGGAAAATGAAAGAAGAACCCATAAATCACAAATGGATCAACTGACACAGAAACTGAATGCCTTACGTGAAGAAGAACAACGCAGACAAGAAGAAGGATGTAAATCATGTACAGAATTACGACAGGAAGTTAGTTATCTTCAAGCTGAACTTGATGAGAGTCACGCTTTAGCTCGATCAGGAAGTCTTTGCGAGAAGTGCAAAAACTTGCGTTTAGAAATTCAGAAACTGGTTGAACAGCATGAAAGAGACTCGTTTCTAATCCAGAGGCTAGAAGATCAAGATGGCCGATGGAAAAAACATGCACAGGATATTGTAAAAGAAAAGGTTGGTACTAAATTATTTTACTCAGTAGACTTGCATTCACAGATAGTTTTGTTTTAATCTTTGTTTGAAAAAACTGTTTATGGAAATGGAAATTTTTTAATTACTGAAAACTTGATTGCATTATATTTAACTGATGCTTCAATTAATTTTGTGAAAGTTGACATTGATTCTCCTGACAAATCAACCATTTCTCACTCACTTAATCTTTAAGGTGAACACAAATCGTCTTTGGTTCTGGTTTTCATTTTTCATACTTGTTAATAATTTTATCTCTTGTCTAAAGCAAGGACACAAAAAGTTACAAACTATTGCACTGCTGTTACAAACAAAAACTTACAATACTTATTATCATAATCAAACATTATCATTGATTGATGTCTTTATCTGACATACTATCAGATTTACAGAAGGCATTCAAAAAGTTCTTGATACAATCATCTGAAATTAATGAGCTACAATTTTTTTTGTGAAATCTGTGCATTGTTGCTATGGAGCATACTAAAGAAGGGGAAAGATTTTTCATTTTCACAAAGATACAGCTTGGGGGACAACAAAAAACATTCATGCTGATTTATCATGAGTATATGGGATTATGCATGTTCATATGGACTATAGCAGGATGGATGTGCAAATTAGAGAAGGACTGTAGAGCTTTGAAGACCTTCCTCAGGCAGGAAAGCCAAAGGAGGCTATGAATGAGAGAACCATCATTTCTGTTTGTGAACTCATTAAGGTAATAAGTTGAGATGTCAGTGTATCGATTGCCAATGTCGAAACTGTTATTTATCAATATTTAAAGTTGTGAAAGATTTGTGCAAAAGACCCACAAACTAAGAGAAGAGCAAAAAAAAGAGAGTCGACTTGTGCAAGGAGATGCTGGCAGTGTTTGAACATAATGGTCCCAAACAGTTAACAGACATTGTCACAAGTGATGATCCATGGTTTTATTACTATACTACTCCGAGAAAGATTGACAACTATATTTGGGTTGCAGAAGATGATACCCCCACATCTTTCAACAAGACTTTTGCTTAAAGAAAAGGATGTTCACAATTTTTTTCAATTCCCAAAGAGTGATAGCCATGGACACCTTACCTTAAAAATTGACTGTAAATGGCCAATACTACACCAACATTGTTTTGCCCAAAATGGTTGAGGTGGGGATGGCTCAGTCGGTAGCATGCCAGGCTCATAATCTGCAATTTCCAGGTTCAAGTCCCAGCTGGTCAGCATTGAGATTTATCCTTGCAAAACTCCTCACCTTCCCCGCTGTCAGTAGAGGATACCAAAGGGCTTGGAAAGGCCGCCATCCATCAGATGGGATATAAAGCTACAATCATGATACACCCCGTGTGCCATACCCTGTGCACATTAAAGAACACACTGGATGGCCTTGATGGGAGGCTATTATCTGTCTCCTAAAGCTGTTTCAGTGGGTCCCCCCCCCCCCCAACCTTCTCTGAGCCTTTGGAGTCCTTGTGACCTGGCCATTTAGCCCATGATATGCAAAAAAGTGCTGCTCATAGACAAAACAATCCAATTCAAAATGGTTGAGGAGATGAAGGAGCAGCATCCAACAGCAGACATGTCAAGGGTTCTTTTTCGTTATAATGTCAGTGCTCACAAAACCTGGCAAGTTACCACCTATCTGGAGCAGGAAAAAATCAAACAGCTGCCCCATCCTGCATATTCACTGATCTTGCACCATGCAATTGTTTGGTTGTTTCCAAAAATTACAAAGGAACTTGCTGGAAAGGTTTTTCCAAGGGTATGCAAAAAGACCTTGCAAAATGCGTTCATTCAGAGTTGCGGAGTATTCCCCAATAGGAGTACCACCAAACATTCCTGAATTAGCATAGATTCCGCAGCTTTGCATAGATGCTAGAGAGGAGTACTTTGAAGGAAAGTAAAAGTTTGTTGAGGTAAGTGCAATGGTTTTTGTTCTGCAGATGCACGTCAAGAACTTTTTGAATGCTCCTTCTAGTTGAATTATTCAATAAATTAGCAAACATGATTTAGAATGATGAGTTACTATGTCACACAAAGCTAGACTGCCTTCATTTGTACAGTTGAATTCATGGATTACCTACGTGCACTGCAATGCCTATTTCTCTACTGCAAATGTAATTAAATGTCTGTAATAATTTTCAATAACATGGAATACTACATAATACTACATACCACTTACAGTAATTTTCTTCATACCATGGGATGAGGAGTTGACTCGGTTAATAGTCACCAAGCTTGTAACCTAGTATTTCCACATTCAAGCCCCTCTATGCTTGCATTAAAGTTTGCTTTACTAATCCACACCCTGCATTTTGGGTTATCATTTAATTTTAAACAGTAAAAAATTAGATTTTTAAGACAGTTGATGTAATATATTTTAAATATAATACTGAAAACAGTTTCTTTTTGTGCTACAGGAAAAATTATTTAATGAGGAGAAATGGAAATTAGAGAAAGAACTTCATTCTGCTCAAAGGCTTTTGCATAATGTTGAGGTATGTAAATGGCTTTGTGTGTGTGTGTTTATTGCTGTTGCTTATTGGAATTTAAAGTTGTTTTTTATTCAAGTCCTTGAGCTAGTATTAGTGTTTTTAAAACCTTCAATATACTAGTTCTAAAGTATCATTTAAAATTTGGATAGAAAACAAGTTCTGGAGCATAGTTTTTTTAGCGCTTTGAATACTGCCTATTTATAGTGGCCATAAAATTCATGTTACCAAATTAAAATATTTCCTTTATTCAAATTTTGTTTTTACCTTATTGTGAAGAGATTACACTGCTTAGTGACAGCATTAACATGCGTTAAAAAGGAGTTTACTGTAATTCTCATTCTTCTCTTGTATTCGAATGTGGGACATGTATAAAATATTTGAACTTTAGATATTTTCTTGATGTTTATATGTTCATTATTCCATCATCGTTACAACTGAAACTTTAAATAAAATATAACTCTTAATACAGACATGGCTAATAATGGATTTACTCTGCATTCTCACATTTTTAAATAAGGTGTAATTATTCTGAAATAACGAGCATAAATATGTCATGTGAAATGCAAAGAAATATGATATAATTATTATCTATAACATAGTAAACTAAAAGGATGCATATCACCTCTGGTGCATATAAAAATCTCTTTTTCAAAGAGAAAGAAGTTTTTCCTTTACCTACTGTGTCATTCCTTAAAAGTTTTAATATGAGCTAGCAGATGATGGGGGGAAATGAAATAGTATTTCACTAGTAATTATACAACATAAAAGTATTGGTCTTTTAATTCTTAAATCTAAAAAGTTGCATTTCCCACACCTCTCTCAGAAAAGTGTGCAATTATTACTGTCAGTGGAATATCTCTTAACAACTACCACTAATTTTTCAAATTTCGATTCTACACATATTTTTTGTAAACCTTGATAACAGCTATGCTGTTTTATTTCAGTGATCTGTAAAGATATATATATTAAAAATACTAAGTATTTGAGAAATGCGAATTATATTTCATTAGTACCAAATTGAAAAAGAGTTTTCTAATTATCATTTTCATTGTTTCCAATGGAATCTTCATGACATTCACATTCCACCACCAAAATTTCATATTTCTATCAATACATCATTTCAATATTTATTTGAAATTTTGGAATTTTCGAACTTTTTCACTGTTAGAGGGCACAATTATAGTGTTCAAAAGATTCTGAAAGGGTGAATCACAATATTTTATCAATTCCTATCTAACCCTAAAAAGATTTTTTCATTTATCTCTAAATACAAACAATTATCTGCTAAAACAAAAAATCTCTCCCCCCGCCCCCTGGGTCTAAGAGATCAATTCATTATTGCCAATGGGAACATCATGGCATTCACATTCCACCACCAAAATTTAAAATTTCCAGCTTAAAAATACATCATTTGCAATATTTGTTTGAAATTTTGGAATTTTCAAATTATTCCATTAGAGGGCACAATTACAATTTTTGGGAGATTCAGAAAGTGCATATCATAATATTTCATCAATACCTATCCAGCATGAAAAATTTTTTTAATTTATCTCTGTAAACAAAAAAGTTTGATGTCTACAGATTGACAGACAGACAGACAGACAGACAGACAGACAACAAAGTGAAACTATTATCTCATTTTCTTTTAAAATGAGATAAAAAAAAAAGAATGAAATTAATAAATAAAATTTTATTTTTAATTATTATTGTAAAAGAAGGATATTTGTTGTTGTTTTTTTACAAAGTACATTAAAAAGCTCTTTTTCATGTGTTTTGCATTATCTGCTTCCTCTTCTATCCAGTACCCTGAATAACAAGAAAATTTAACTCCTCGTTATTTGCATAAATATGCATTGTAGATAGAAAGCATTTATATATATCTGTGTGTGTAGGTTTGCATCAATATATTTTTATTATCTGCACATAGCAATTGGCTTTCACCTTGACTAATTACAACACTTGAAATATAAACAGATAAATTTAAGATTATATTGAGAAATGACCAAAGGAGTTTAAAAAATGGAAAATTTATATATATCAGAGCTACAAAAGTAAGATGAACACTAATAAATAAATTATAATCAAAATATTAAACACTGACACTAACAAAAAACATAGTTTCTTTAAACATCCCACTAACCATTTTCTCTCCGTAGGTAGTTGGAATGTGAGGACTCTCCATGGAGCTTGTTCTCTTGATTCTCACACAAGAAAGCTCTCCCACTAAACATTTTGCTCTGGGAATGTATCAAATCAGAGGTTTATAACACTACAATAATGATAGGTTGAAGAAATTTTAATGAGTGTGCCAAAATTTGTAGAGTAGTAGTAAGAACTATTCAGAGGTCACTTTAGTGACAAAAAACAATATTTTCATATGATTTCAGTGACACAATTTGTGATTTATAATTTAAACATTTAATGAAATATCAGAAAAATCATATATCAATCTTAGTTGGTAGGCATGTAAATTTGCCTACTAAGGATTTTGAGGTTCCTGTATGTAATTCTATTATAATATATAATTATATATAATATTATATATTATGCATATATATAATATAATCCAATCTATAAATTTATATGTAGTCAGTCATTTTGTCTTTTCATATTTTTTCCAAAAGTGATTTAATGCATTCTCTTTTTTAATAGAGTCAGTATGATGAAGAAATTAGAAGCTTGCAGAGCTTATATGAGCAAAAGCTCTCTCAGAAACAGGATAGCATAAAAGAAGACACATTGAGATATCGCTACAGTTCTGAAATTGACCAGCTAAAAGTAAGTTTAAAGCTCTGCTTAACTTGATTTGATACTGCAGCACTAAAACCATGATGTTAACATTAAAAATATTATTCATGGTTGCAATTTAAAACTAATTTTTGAATTATCTTCATAACATTTCCTAAGGTGCATTTATTGTATTTTTACTGAAAATTTACAATTCCACGGGGAAAAATAACACCTGAAATGCTTCTTACATCATATTTGTTTTCCTGATATAAAATTGTCACCATGCTTATTGTATACTGTATATGTTATTGATTTGGTTTGCTTTCTGCATATAGTTGACTTCATTGTGGATGATTAATTGCTTAGCTGAACCAAAGATTAGATTATTATTCCTTAGATGATGTCACTTTAGTAGATCATGTCAGCTTTGACATGGTAGGGTAGAAGGTGGGAAATCTTACAGTACTCATAATAATGATTGCTCTGCTAACATTTTTTTTTTAAAGACATTCAGTTCAACTTTACAATAATAGTTACACTATTAATGAGATGAAGTGTCTGAGACTGCTTCGAATATTTGAACTACAATAATCCATACTGTATTTGTGCAAATGTATAACAACTTTGCCTAGAACTGGGCTAGCCAAGCCAAACTTAGTAAAATTTCACTGGATAAAAACTATTATTAAAGAATTACAAGAAAAATTGTGTATTTAAATATGAAATATACATTTTAAATGAGTAATATGAATTGACAAAATCACTTAGTTATGCATCTAACAAAATTTGGTAAAAAAAAAATGAAAGAATGAGCCACATTCACTATAGTGATAATTCGTTTTATGAGCCACAAATTCTTTCGTAATGAGCCACAGGTTGACTAGGTGTGATCCACAATGTTTAAAATAGTTAATTTGAAGGTACTGAAAAGTGCAGGTTCTTAACCTAAATGATTTGCACAAGGTTCAAAGTGTTTCAAGTTCGTGGTGAAATTAGCCTCCAATAAAGGGCTCCCTACACCAATCACAACAGAAGGGTGAGATAGTGGAGGCAGAAGAAACTGCCTCTTATTAGCTATCTCTCAAAGCTAATAAGAGTACTAATCACGAGAAAGAAAGAAGAAAACATTAGACCTTGCAGAAGAGGCCAATGTTCTGAAAGAAATCAGTGACTAGTCGGAAGCGCTTTCACTGTGGCTTCACATTGTGGTGATTACCAAGAAGGGAGGTGATGGAGTAGTCGGTGATTCCTATAGCATGAAACTCCCAGAACAAGTGATTCCTATAGCATGAAACTCCCAGAACAATGCTTCTCTTTCGGCATTGTAGCTGGAGCAGTTGAGCAGAACATGGGATAGTCTCAGGAGTGATGCAAGTGGCACAGTTTGGACTGTTGGCTCTGCCAAGAGTGTGGAGCGTAGAGTTGCTGTAGATGACACCAACTCAGAGACAATGAAGGAGGGTCTCCTCAGATCTGCAGAGGTTACCGAGGTTAGGAGCAGTAAGAGAATGGTCAACCAGGTACCTGAATGAGGAACAGCTGGCGTCCCTCTGCCACTGGGCAAGACGATACTGGCTCATCAGTTGTGAGACAACTCTTGCAGTCCCTGAGAAAGAGAGGGTAAATAATTACACACCTCTGATTCACCAGCGCCTCCTTTGTGGTGCAATCAGCAAGCTCATTGCCAGGTATCCCTACATGGGAGGGGATCCACTGAAAATGAACTGTGATTCCAGCAGAAGTGATCTTGGAGCAAGTCTCTATGATCTTCTGGATGAGTTTGATTCTTCTGATGAGGGTTGCAGCTCTTGTTGTCTTGCTTCTGGAGAGCTTCCAAGGCTGACTTCAAGTCACAGAGGATGACAAAGTTGCCACTCTCAAGACTGAGGATGAAGAGTACAGCTTCAAGGATAGCATGAAGCTCTGCACAGGTGGAGGATATATATATGTGCGGGAGATGGAAACCTCTGGCAATATCCGTATCGGGGATGGCAGAGGCAGCACATAGCCTCTTCTGGTTCACAGATCCGTCAATGTAGACCTCAATACATCTCTCATATCATGCAGTGACATAGGAGGTGAAGAGAAGGGATAGTGACATTGATCATGAGATCACTGTTCCTCCAGGGTGGAAGGTCAGGGAAGAGCGCATTGCCAGCAGTGGAGTTGGCAGGGATGTCTTGGTCATAGAAGTCAGTGGCAGGCAGTACGATGACAGAGTCTAGTATGTCTTGCAACTTCCTGAGAAGCTTGTGGTTAAATTGGAGGGAATGGAGATCATTTTTGGAGATCACACTTGTAGATTACCTGTGATTTGTAACACTCAACTTACCACAAGTTACAAGCTAATATTTTTCTGTAAAAATAAATTTGATACTTTTATGCATTGTTGTGGATCTTGGAATACCAATGTAGTAAATTTAAGCTGGCTGTACAATAAATGTTAGCATACATTTATAAACTAAATATCCTACAATAGTTGTTCTGCCCCTCTCCCTCTCTAAGCTCTTATTTTAGCTCTGCATCTTGCAAAACCACCAATATTTTAAGCAAACACTTCTTTCACTCGTTCAGTTTATATTGTGGTAAATACTTATTAGTTGTTCATTTTTTTAAACTTTTTTTAATAAAATTATTGTTAAGTGCTTGCAAAAAATCAGTTATTTGATTCATTCAGTGATTTTGTAATGTGCAATTTTAAATGTTTAGAAAAGTTGCCTTTCTTTTAGTCACTCTGTGAAAAGGGATTAGCAGCTATGGAAGCATCCCATCAAAGAATAATGAATGAGTTGGAGCAAAGGCATCAGAATGAACTAGATGATCTGATGGCTGAAAGGGAGAAAGTATTAGCTGAGGAAGCTCATGCTACAGCAATAGGTATGCTTTGTTACTTAAGAAATGCTGAATCTGTGTTAAAATGATGCATATATTTTCATATAGTTTGTTTTTAAGATGTTTAGCAATGGTTATAGTATTAATTGAGTAAATGATTGTTACTAGTAATTTGAAAGGTTCATATACTTTCAAATTGCCATTAATGAGAGTTTTGTTATTGACCTCTATTGATATCTTTGTTGTGGTACCTTAAAAAAAGAACTATATTCATTAACCATGCTTAGCCATGAGATACATGACACTTATTACATACACAAAACACACACTTTCAGCCACTGAATTTGATGGATCAAAGTAGCAGTATGTGGAAGATGCAGAAGAATAGCAATATGCAGAGATTTGAAAAGATTCACTTAACTATGTTAAGTATAAAGTAGACAAACTTAAATGAAATATGGAGAAATACTAGCCTTAACTGGCATAGTAGTTAGGAAACTAGTAGCTACTATTCCAGAGGGCAGTTTGTTATGTTAACTCTTAACTGAGGCAGTGGTCAGCAATGACTTCAGTCTTAGCAGGGCATGTCCTTGTTTGAGAAGGCCTGTAAAAGCTAGGAGTAGCTTCTAGGATTATTCTATATTGTAAGTTTTGCAAAGATAAAATGAACTTAAAGTATGAATTCATTAAATTTTAGCAGAAGGATGAACCTGAACCCAATCTTCCAGAAACATGTCAGCTACTGTAACTTATTAAGCAATCTCACTTGTTCAATTCTCAGCTAATGGGAGATATGAATATAATTGCACTATCTAAAGGTGACCTTGGCACCATCAATCGATTGGGAATAAAGGCACAGCAACTTTCCACAGGGATATGTTTCATAGTCAGTTACACAAGTACACCATTGTTAGTGAGAAATTCAACAATTTTAATTCACAGCTTAAGAATACTTATAAATAATAAATATATAAATAATACTTATGAATACCCTTACAGCAATTGAAGAGTTAACTGTAAAAATGAGAGTGGGACTTAAATCCATAACTCCTGAAATTGTGAAGGTGCTCTAACCTTTTAAGCTATCTAACCTAGTTCAATACTCAGCCACTGAAAAACTGCCTATGATTCCATAATCTAAAGGTCTCATGGCATCCTCTGAGATCATGTGTCATATCTATAGAGTTCTGCTTGCTGAAAATTGAACTAGATTGAATAACTTAATAGATTAGATCTGGATGCTCAACTTGTATGTGCTTGAGGAAGCCCTTGAAAAGGTCAAAGACTGCAGATCATTTTAATACATATGAGCTAGCAAATTGTAATGACTCAGGAAAATTAGTACTATATAAATTTAAATACAAAAAGAAGTAAAATTTAATAACGATTATTATTATTATTAATAATTATGAAAGGTTAACGAAAAACAAAAAATGAAGCAATGGCAGTCTGTGATAGTCATAAGAGACATCCATTTTGATAATTATGCAAGTGTAAAAAAACCCACTAATCTGCCTCCTGGAATCTAATATGGCATCTCCTACTTATCTTCTAGTTGCCCTATCTATTGAGCTTATAGAATAGTGACTCACACTTGCTCAAGTAAGGTATGATAGTGAAGTATGAATTGACCTCCTAAGCTCAGTTGGTAGAGTAACTGGCAAAATAGACAAGAGATTTGCTTTTCAAAGCAGAAAGGCAAATTGGTAAGTGTTTCTTTCATACTTGTCTAACTGTTCAAGCAAAATTAATTCCAGTATATTTTCTGCAGACCACACAAAAGGATGTTGAGGGCCACGTAATCTATGGACCACTATTAGTTGAATTTTAGGTTTGAAACTGCATATGATACCAATTACAATTAATTGCCTTTAATCAGTCAACTTAGCATATTGTAATCTTTATTAAATATATAACTTTGTTCAAAGTCAACAGAACAGTTTCCAGTGAGTTCAGTGCCATACCCAGGGAGAGGTAAGGGGTTATAACCCCCACCATCACCACCATCATCTTGAGGGCTTAAATATGTATTTTTTAAGGCAGAAGTAAGAGACTCAAATATGGCATCTCCTCCCTCACGGGGTTTTCTGTGCAAACCACTGTAGGAGTTATTACTTTTGAATTTCTCACTGATAATGCTGGATTTGTGTGTCTGATTGCAAAAATGGAATCTTTTTTGGACATTAGATGTGTTCCATTCTTGATCAATATATGCCATGAACATCTTCTGATCATGTGAATATCTTCAATCTTTATAGTAACTGAAGATTTAATGACTGGGATAGTTTATGTAATAAGAGCATCAGGAAGCTGTTATTTCAAGTCACATGTCTGCCAAACCCAATATTTTAAACTAATGTTTCATTTTTAAGTTAACAGGGCATTTTCTTATTTTCGATTTGTTGAATAATTAACATATTTTGAATGTATTGTCAGTGAGGATTTTGCTTCGTATTCTTTTCACAATAACAAACCTCATTTGATATTACTTGCCAAGCTCATCTGCATGATTGAATTGTGATGTTATATTAGTCATCCCAAGATTGTTCAATGAATAATTTTAGCAAATAGGAATGAAAAAGAAAATAGATAATTTGCTTTAGTGTGCCTGTATATATATGTATCGAATAGGTATTGTAATGCATTATTTTTTGCATTTTAGCTTTGGGGTCTGTCAGGAAAGCTCATAAAGAAGAGTTACAGAGGCAAATAGAAAAATTTAAAGAAGAATTTGTGCAAAAAATGAATGTTCAATGTGAAACAGAAGCTTTTAAGAAAGGTTATGAGTAAGTATTCATAATGATCTTTTGGTATCAATACAAGTTCAGTCGGTAGCGCGCCAGGCTCGTAATCTGCAGTTCCCAGGTTCGAGTCCCAACTGGGTCAGTGTTGAGATTTATCTCCGCAAAATTCCCTGCCCTGCCCACGGTCAGTAGGGGACACCGATGGGCTTGGAAAGGCCGCCGTCCGTCGGATGGGACGTTAAGCCGTGGCCCCGTGTGTGGGAGAGCCATACCCTGTGCACGTTAAAGAACACGCTTGGAGGGCCTTGACGGGAGGCTACCATCTGTCTCCCAACAGCTGTTCCAGTGGGTCCCCTCCCCCAACCTTCTCTGAGCCTTCGGGGTCCTTGTGACCTGGCCATTTAGCCCATGGTGTGCAAAAAAGTGCCGCTCAGATAAAACAACCCAACAACCCAACCCAATACAAGTTCTTCATGTAAATGTATTCAAGTTATAAATTAAAAAAGGAGAACTTTCTAAACAAGGATTTACACCAGTGTTAGAATACATATTACCCTTCAACATGTATTGTCATACTGTGTGAATGAAAAGCAATTCTGAGTTCCCTAATTCTGAAAATGAACTTATGGGACAAAATATCACTGGAGATAAAAATCTCAATTTCTGAATAATATTTGTTTAATATTTAACGAATTATAGAAGCTGAAATATTTAACAGCAGCAGTGCTACTCACGAAAATTTACCTTAAAAGTTAATTAAAATGTATAATAACTTTATAACAAATAGTTTTCTAAAATTAAATTTATTTTAGTCATCCTCTCAGACCTTCTACTATGGCATATAAACTGACAGGCTCCTGTCAGACCTTTGTGCAAACAGCTGCTTGAGGGGGTATTTATTTTATTTAAGAATTAGATAAGATTTTAGAAGCTTATATAAAATCTTCAGTTTGATTTTTAGGAAAAGTGAAGGAAAATGTGTACAGCGGTGTTTATTAAATATGTCAGCTTAAATAATTCTTTTAATGTTAAATAAATATTTGAAAAAAAAATCAAGATTTGAGCATGATTTTCAAATTATCTCCAGTGACATTTTTCCATAAAAAATAGTTTCCAGAGTTATGGAACTTTGAATGTGGCTTTCACATGAATGTTCCAATGCATTTTGGAGGAAAATGTATATGAGCTTAACATATATATATATTAATTTGAAGGATAAACTTTAAAATAATATTTCTGTAACAGTTTTTCCCTTGTGTGTAAATTATTTAAAAACTAAGCAATAGACAAAAGAGAGAATGTTTAAAATGCTGCTGAATGCTTCAAATGTTAAAAGTTGTACAATGTTTATTATTAAAATATTTAAAAATGTTGTGGTACTAGTAAATACTTTTGTATTTTAAAGCTTAATAGTCACTAAGTGAAACACTTACAGACATATTTGTGGCAGCTCTTTCTGAAGTGCATTGGACTGATTATACTGTAAATGATCAGTGAAATATCCTGGTATATTAAACCACTTATTCCAAATAAATGTATGGCATGTTTTCTCACAACAACTGATATTTTTAACCCTTCTAATATCCAAGCTGAAAAACTGGTTTACATCCAGAGGCCAAGCTATTTTCTCCTTATGCTCAGCCAAAAAAAAAGAATCTTTAACTTTAGAACTTTTATTTGCCAAATAACTAATGGCATGTTTTATGCCAAATTAATCAGCATTAATTCTTGATTTTCTGAAAATAAAATATTTAACGAAAAAAAGTTTTATTTTAATAGGACTTTTTTTTTAGTCATGTAATAAAAAAATGCATCTGGCAGTGCAAATGGAAATTTATTTTTAAAAAACTAATAGACAGAAATGATTACAATGCACATTAGTAAAAAGGCTATTAATTTTTGAATAACAAAAAAAAATTGTTTGTTTTTTTTGTTTCAAGTACATATTTTTTCCGTTTTGGGATTTTTTTTCTTGGTACCATACTTTGAGAAAAATCTAGGCTTTTCACCAGTTATGTTGAGTCTGGTAAACAAGTAAACTATAGAGACTTAGAGAAGAGTATTTTTTTTAAATAACCAATCAACAGAAATAGGTCATTTCATATACCAAATTAAACAGAATTTAACTCCAAATTTTGTAAAATAAAATTTTTTAACAAATTTACAAGCAAATTAATTTTAATAAGACTTTTTTACAATAATGTAGTGAAAAAATAAATCAGACTATGCAATTAAGACTTAATTTTGTAAAACGTAATGAATAAAAGCAGTTAAATTATATGTTAAAAGAAAATTATTCTAAAATAAAATATTTCTTTCCAAATAATATATTTATCTGAAATATAATTTTTATTTCTTTTAATGATTCTTTTCAGTGTGGTATATTTTGAAACATGGGCCAACATTATGCAAGGTGACTTGGATTGCTCACATTAATGGGATTTTCTGTCATGTTATGAAATGGAGGAATACTTTCTTGGCTGCTATTTTTGCTAAACATTATGAATTTATTTTCTTTGGGTGTTGAATTTTGGAGATCTTGGCTAAGTGCTAAAAAATTAGTCCACCAAAGCAAAAAGGACACACACAATTGGCATAGTCAAGTTACTGGGGGGGGGGGGGTCTTTTAACTGTTGGATATAAACTTAAACACACTTATTTTTTTTAATGAAATTTTTTTTTTTAAATAGAACTTTTCCTGGGAGGTGGGGGGGGGGGTGAGTAAAATGTCCTCAGTGAGTATAGCAGAGAGGGAGGGAATCATATGCTGAAATTACCCTCCCATGGAAGGACTGATTTCCGTGCCAAGGAAGTCCTTTTTTGCTTTTTGTACCATATCCAATACCTCATCTATTTTCAGGAAACGATATAAGATCAAAATATTTTTACTGGAAAATGAAGAAATAATAACAGAAAAATTAATATATAATATAATGCAATATTAAAATATCCATAGCAACAAGTTCTAAGCCAGGCATCCGATATAGCATGACTCCAAAAAATTGATCAGTATATCAACCAACCAATAGATCGATAATTTACAGAAATAAAATAAATCTACTGAATTAAAAATGAAGGTTTAAATATAAAAAAGTAAATACTAACTTTAGAAAGGGAGTATATCCGATATATGGGAACAACGCTGTAAACAATCTATTAAAAAATAACTTAAAATTCTCTCTCATTGAGCAAAAAAATTTAAAGTTTATCCTTCAAACTATTTGCATGTTAAAAGTTTTTAGGAGAAAACTCAGAAGCTTTTCGAGGCAAAAACAGCACTCCGTCTTCAATGAAGTGATGCTAAGTAGCGACATCACTACCTAACGTCACTACATAGCATCACTTCACTGAAGGCAGAGTGCTGTCTTTGCTCCGAAAAGCTTCCGAGTTTTCTCCTAAAAACTTTTAACATGCAAATAGTTTGAAGGATAAACTTTAAAATTTTATTGCTCAATGACAGAGAATTTTAAGTTATTTTAATTAATTTCTGAGCAAGAAGGTCCTTTTAATTTCCAAATAAAGTTAAATAAGGGTTCACTAAGTACATTATTACATTACTTAGTCAAAAGAATTTAATTCAGAAAGATTATCAAATTATTAAAGTTAAATCTAATCAATTATCCTGCTCAAGAGAAAAAATAGAAATGTTAAAATATTTCATAAAACAAAGTTTATTTCCAAAAAATCAAGACTCACCAAATAAACTGATGAATATAATATGTTTTTAGCAACTAAAAGCTCACATTCTCTAAACTACTAGCTCTCTTCAACTAAACTCCATCTCTGCTCAATAACAAAAACTAACTACTAGCTCTCGTCAAACTACTCCATCTTACTAACTCACATTCTGACATAACTACTGCAAACTTAACTCCGTGAACTAACGTCACTTACAATACATCTGGTGTGCAACTGACTGTGTGTTGCATGCTGGGAAATACATTTGCATAAACTTACGATCGTGCTAGCTGTGACACAAGAGAGTTCCTTGCGCACACGTTAACAGCTGTCAATCCAAAGTCAGAGTTGCACATGCACAATTCCTTTAGCAGTCTTGAACGAAGAATAGTGACAATCCAACTGAAGAATAATCCCCAAAATAATAAATATAATGTAAATAAAACTGGTTAAGGAAAAGTAAAAGTGAATGGGTGGACCATCACAATGACCTGGATACTGAAAGGGTTAAATATGGAAGCACTGTGTATTGCTTTCATTCAATTTTAAATTGAATTTAACTTATTTTTCATTATATAGTAATGTAAAGAGCCAATTTGTCTGATCTGTCAATATGAAAATAATTCTGAACCTGCTATAGTTTCAGAATTATTTTACATTATACACTTTTATTCTGTTTGTTTATAGAAATAGCCTATAAGCATAAAAATAACAAATACGAAAATTCATTCTCTTTATAAAATTGGATTATTTAATTAATTGAAAGTGTAAGAAAAATTATAATTTCTTGCATTTAGTAACTTTTGTCTAGATGTGATATGTCCACTTGATCTATGTTGATTTCATTTTATCATACTTAGTTGTTTTTTCTGTTAACATAAGTAAAAATATGCTTCAAATAACATTTGATTATTTCATGCATACTAGTTACTGAAAGATTGCCTTTGTATTTTAAAAATTCTTGTATCAAAAAAGTGCTTGTAAATAACTTTTCAGAGTTGAGATGTCAAAAATTAAACATGAAATCCTATCCATGACTGAAAAGTATTCAGTTAAATGTTTAGAAAATGCAGCTCTTCAAGAAAATTTAGAGATGATGACTGAACAACTGAAAGCCACAAACTGTCAAGTAAGTGTTTACTTTTATGTATAATTTTATGTTTCTTTATTGTATAATCACAAAAAACTGATATTCACAGATTTTAGTCATATCCCAGGTCTGGGATATTCTGCTTTTCCCTTACCTCTAGTGAGATATCTGTCAGATGGGACATTAAGTCTCAATTCCATATAGAAGGAACCATGAACCATACTTTGGGACACTAAAATCTATTCTGGATGGCCTTGATGAGAGGCTTTCATCTTCTGTCTAGTAACTGTCCAGTAAGGTTTCTCTATCCCAAACTTCATCCTGGCCTTGTGGTGTAGCCAATTGGCTCATTGTACAGCAAAAGAAGTTCCACTCAGGAGTAAAGCAATGTAGAGAGCATCTGATAGTAGATCAGGTGAAAATCTAAAGCCATAGTAGTAATTCTATCAAGTGCAACTATGAATAACAATTGGTGCAGTAAGATACTGAAACAAGAATAACGTGTATGTGTGCTAATGCAAAGAAAATATTTACAAATGAAAACATCATTGAATATTAGCATAACCTAGCTTTTAAGAGATAATTTAGCAAGCTTTTACTATGAAGTTTTTCTTTTTAATAATACATGAAAGTGTCAATGTTCAATTTGTATTGTTAATTATTCTAAGGCCTCAATCTCTTGTTGTGTTAGTTTTGGTATATTTTCAGTGCTATTGGTGGCTGGTAAAGATTTACCATTTCAAGAGACTTCTCTGGAGAATGAGATTACCACCTTACATGATTTGTATATTTAACTGTTGACCTTGGTATTGCTGGCTCAAAAAAATTTCAAACTTATCTGTGAAAATGTGGAAGCTTGGCTTCATGCTGCAATAGCATTTCTTTATGGATCAGTGAAACCTGTGATTTTAATGAACTTTCATATACCACAAAGTTAACTTATCTGCATGCCATTATGAAACTTTTTGTTTAATATACACTCTGTAGCAAAAAAACAAAGCATCCTGTTAAAATAGCCATCAACTGCGAAACTCGACATGCAAATGATTAGAAATTCAATACCAATAAATGTACAGAACAGTCCCAGTGCACAGGGGAAAGGCACATCCCATGGCATATGTAAGGAGTGTCGCTCATGTGCATATACCATTTTCACCACCATTGTAGTTGTGTTGACATCAGTACTGATGAGGATGCTACGACGATGCACCCAATGACCATACCAACAGCTCAGTGAGTTCAAGAGGGGACGCATCATGGACCTCAAAGAAGCCGATTAGTTATGTCAATGTATTGGCCAGCATCTGGGTTGAAGCGATGTCACAGTAGGACGATGATTTCAGCAATGAGTCCAGAAGGGCACACATACTTGCCATGAAGACATTGGCCAGCCCAAGCAAACAACTGCATGAGAAGATTGCATGATAGTGAAAGAAGCCAGAATGACACCGATGGCATCACTATCTGCCATCCGAAGACATAGAGTATCCTCCACAGAGCATGCTGTATCTAGATGCACCATTGGACAATGACTGGCAGCAACGGAACTACATTCT
Source organism: Ryuthela nishihirai (assembly GCA_038380435.1). Taxonomy (NCBI): domain Eukaryota; kingdom Metazoa; phylum Arthropoda; class Arachnida; order Araneae; family Heptathelidae; genus Ryuthela; species Ryuthela nishihirai. Next base: position 67,372,701 of record JAWZYU010000021.1, on the reverse strand, counting down.
CACCGCCCTTTATGATGGCTACCATTAACCACAGATCATATGCAGAGCCATCTGGAGTGGTGGTGTGTCCAGGAAGTGTGGACTGTTGTCTGAATGGCGGCATGTAGTGTTTAGTGACAAATCCCACTTTTGCATGGGAGTAGATGACCAATGCATAGGTGTCTGTAGAAGGTTCGACCAGCACCCCAATCTGGCCTACACTGTGGAGCAGCACACAGTCATCACACCTTATGTTACAATCTAGAGAGTCATCTTCTATGGCAGCCAATCCCCCTAATAGTGCTACATGGTACCTTAACAGCACAGCGGTACATTGATGACATCCTGCAACCAGTTGTGCTGTCACGTTTTCTGGAGATTTACCAACATGATAATGCCAGGCTGACCTCTCCAGGGAATGTCTCCATGGTTTTGAAACCATCATATGACCAGCCAGGTCTCCAGATCTCTTGCCAATCAAGCATGTATGGGACATGCTAGGACATGCATGGCAGAATCTCCACAGGACGTTCAACTGTTGTTTTACTCAGTGTGATGCCGGATATCAGCATGCATCACTGCCAGAGGTGGCTGTACTACGTACTAACCTGTTACACTTGTGGAGCCATTGTTCTGCAATGCAAAGCCCTGTTGCTGTAAATTTTTAATCGCTTCTTTATCTTTACATCCTCATTGTACATGCAAAGTTTCAGTATGATTGGACACTTGCTTCGTCGTGCTTCCATTTTTTTTTTTGTCAGAACATGTGTATATGCATGAACATTTAATGTTGTAAGAATATAATAAAGGGTGGCTATATATTCAGAGTATTCAAATTTCAGTTTTGAAATATATTCACTTGGTAGCACATAGGTTTGCAGTAGAAGTGAAATTGTGGGATGTGGGTTCAAATCACAGGTGTCGTGGAAATTGTATTGCATTTCAATGTGAACAAATCTGTATAAGGTATAAAAAGTTCTAAATTTCTCCATCTTTAATGTTTTATTTTTTTTTTAAATTGACCTTGATGCTGAAAATAACTAAGAGTGAAATTTATACCCTACAAAAGAAGCAGTTCTGCTGCTTCATTAGCTGAAACTGTATTATTTCCCAATTCCCCTCTTGTAGAAAAAATAGCAATGTTAGTTTTTCCAGTGTTAATGAAATTAACAGTCAGTAGCTTTAGCAATGATAGAATAAATAAGAAATAACCATTTTAATTTTCTGTTCCTGTATATAAGTAAATCAGTTAATGTCATGGGATCAGGATTATTACCTCTGTTTAGATCACTGTAATTGCCATCTTATTGAACCATAGCTACCCTTTATAATAAAAGTAATTCATTTTACTCTTTCTCACCTAAGGCTACCAATGTTCATTTAAGTGTAATATTAAATAACTTCATTATTTGAAAAATATGCATTTATTCACCTTGTTTTTCCCCCCCAGGTACTTGAGCTTTTGGCCAAAAACAGACAGCTGCAAGCTCGCTTAGCTTCTGACACAATTCAGAAACAGGATGAGCTTTTATAATCACTTCTGGAGATGAACCGAGTGTGCTTCAGACAAAACCAAGGTATTACTATTTAGAATTAATATTAGATGGTTTCAGCTTTTCATCATTTAGCTATATTCTGAAAAGAATTAGGATATATAATATGCAACTCATAGGATACTATATCATTGTAGATTTACATATATCCATGCATGCACACACACACACACATGCACTCTTGCCTAATTCCACTAGCAATGCTAAACCAATTGCTGCAAGACGTACCAACTCTCACACACGACTCAGTGTTGTTATAGAGAACTTTCATTACACTAACTTATCAAGTGTTCCATGTGATCTAACAATCAACCACAAATTATGTCAATCAACAGAGTCAAAGCCTTTTTGAAATTATAAACTAATAACCACAAATTTCTGAAACTAACATTTCTCAAGAATCTGCCTAAGTGAAAATATTTTATCAATAAATCCCCTATCACTTCTGAATCCACACTGTTCATCACACAGCTGTCCATCAACCAAATTCTTAATTCTATTAAGTATAATCATGCAAAAAACTACCTGGAACAGAAAATAAACTAATTCCCCTATAATTATCACAAGAACTATGATCACCTTTTTTAAAAAATGGGACAATGATAGCTCTAGTAAAATCCTTAGAAATACCTTTATCATAATAAACATTCAAAATTCATGAAAAAACATCCAGCTCTAGCCAATAGATATCTTTCAACATGATACTTCTGGACCACATGTAGCATTTGATGACTTGGCAAAAGTTGAGGGAATCAAACTGGGAAGTGCTTCTTCATCTACCATATTCCTCAAATATTGCACCATCAGATTTCCATTTATTCTGGAGTGTGCGTAATTGCTTAGGTGAAAAACCATTTTCTATCTTTGAGTGTGTCTAAGCTGCTAGTGGTGAGTTTTTACACATCTAGGATGAAAATTTCTACTGCAGTGGAATGCAGGGCCAGATTTACACCTAACGTCCCCCGGCACAAGAAGTGGTAGTGCACTTATGTATTGTTAGTTATTTAACTTTCTATAATTTTTTTTTTTACTTTATATCTTTGCTTCATGGTTGTTAATCGAAATGAATTTGGGAATTTCTTGTATAGCTTTGTTACCAAATGCTGTAAAACCTAATAAAATAAATTTTATACATATATAATTTATAATATTCAGTATAAACTCATTGCTCACTGAATTATGACCACCTCCCTCCATGTTATTTCAGTGGAAGCTAACTTCGAAGCTCTATAACTTCTAAAAAAGATTTTTGACAGAATGGCACTGAAGGTAAATTAAAGATCTCAATCAAATGAATCTAAATATCGATTTTCAACAATATTCCCGTAGAATTTAAAGAGTTATAAAAGTTTGAAAGTTTAATAACAGCAATGCCTAATGTTAGAATTAAACTTGGAAGTTAATTATAATTTAAATAAGAAATATTATTTCACACCATTTAATACAACAGATGTATATTTGAAAAGTTAATGTAAATAAATTTTTGATATTTTTCAATTTTTCTAAGATTTGAATTGTTGCTGTTAAATATTCATTCTTTTTAAGTACAAAGCAAACATTATTGAAAATCGAGATTTAGATAGATTTGATTGAGATCTTTATCTTTGTTACATTTTCTCATAAAACGCTCAGTTTAGAAGTTATAGAGCTTCGAAGTTAGCTTCCATTTATATAACATGGAAGGAGATGGTCATAATTTAGTGAGCACTGAGTGTACAGTAGCATTTTAAAAAACAAATTAAATTATCAAAATACTGAGAAACTTCTGTATTGTATGAATGGAAAGCTGTATTGAAAAAATAAATTTATGAAATTATGTTATTACTCCTAACCTTGAAATAAGTCATGTAGAAAAATGTCACAGGAAATAAATTGAAAATCTTGTTTAAAAATAAACCAAATCTCGTTAATGAGTCATCAGTTTGAGCCATTCTGCCACCAAGAGCTAATTTGGATATCTGTTGCCTGGAATGAACTTGAACTCTGTTGACCTTTTCTCCAATCTGCTCTAAGCTATTAATGATTAATTTAGCTAAAGTTAATATCGTTTTAAAAGTAATTGAAGATCTTTTTGTTTAAATAGGTCATATCCAAATCAACCTTTCACTATGCTATGGACATTGTTTGTTTGTTTTGCAAATTTCCCACCCAGTGCAGTAGTGCTGACTCTGCTTCTGAGCATTATTTCTATGATATTTTTCAGCAATTCTAAAAGCTGAAACATTTAACAGCAGTCATAAAAATTCATCTCAAAAGGTATAATGAATGAATCATTTACTGAAACAAATGCAATTTTAGAAGTTTCTCTAATTTTTTACATTTCCATCAATTTTGAAACAATAGCAGTGTCTCTACTATTAAATGTTTCATAACTCTTTAAATAATTAAAGAATATTGGTTAAAATCGAGATTTTGATTGAGATTTATAATTTATCTCCTGTGGCATTTTTCTATAAAAAAAACTTATACTAATTTTATAATGTTTCCCATTCAAATAACATGGGAGTCTCCCAGTGCATTTGATAATATTCTGTGTATCCTTCTCCCAATTCATATCCTTTAAAAGTTCACTTCAGATTGACGGGAGAGAGTTCTTTGAACCAGTGATAGTTGCAACTGGTTTTTTACTCCTATGAAAAGGACACAGTTTTCTTGCTGCTTAAATAAACAAAATATAACACTTGAATGCTAGTGCCCCAATTGCATTCACACCCCAAGGCCAGTGCCTAATATGTCTTACAGCCCGAATGAAATCTACAAACTTATAGAAACCAATGGAGACTATCCCCTGAAAAGTGTTTTCCTCATTTGTGAAGTGCAACTTCAAATCATTTTGAGTTTAAATTCATTTTATTCCTCAAAATAATCCCCATTAAACCCACCACTTTCTCCTAATAAGAAACAAGCTTAGATAGAAATTTTTACCCTTAGAGACAAAAAAGTGGATAACTCTTCTTGCAAGTCCCCTTGAGTGTTAAGCATAATTATCCAGTGACAGAAAAAGGAAATCAGAAGAAATTTTTTGGGAATAGGGTGGATGAGGCAAGATTTCCCGATTGAGGCTGTTGATTTTTTTTCTTTGTAATGTCTTTATATATGTATAACTTTAACATGTAATGTATTCAAATATGTGTTATCCTGTAACAAAAGAATGCCTTTTTGATTCATCGACTGCTTTTCCTGTAACTCGTGAACTCTCTGAATACGCTTCTGCTATAATGGTTTTGCCACTTTCTGTCATCTCAAAATGGATTGTTCCAGCAGTAGTCCACCAAATTCACAGCATTTCTCTGTCTGTCTCTCTCTTCAAAGTGTGTTTTAATAGATCATTAGGCAGTAATCATTGACACAAGTGTTTTTTTATTACAGTAGATAACACATTTCCTGTTATAAGTTAAAATTTAATCAATGGCCTGCAGTTGTATCATGTAATAACAGGTGGTCTTCCTTTCTGGGGTTCATCTTGCAGCATCTCATTACCAGGCTTTAATTTCAGAAACTAATTTCATGGTGTGTGTGTTCACTTACGTGTTCTCCCGAGATTTACTACAAACGTTTGAGTGACCTTTGCTGTTTTTCTGTCAAGTTTAAATTTATAAAGCAAACACGTGGAAACCAATAGTTGTAGTTCTGGCATGGTTTTGTTGACGTAAAATGATTACAAATGCTACTTTGATTAGGCAGTGCATCGCAGCTGACAGCTAATATAAGAAGCTTTTGAATAACATATATAACTACAGCTGCCATCCATTAGATCTCCTAATTTATGATGCAAAAGAACAAAAGTGAAAAACATAAAACAATTTCTGCAGGACCTATTTTCCAAAACAAAAATTTGAGTTTTTATATACCAGAGAATTTGCCACCCAGTGTTATAAATATATAACACATAATTATCTCAAGATTGTTATTTTTAGATTTGTATGTTATATCCACATATCCCCATTACTAAATATATTTATAGCAAGAAATATATTTAGCAAGAAATCTCATGTGATAATTTTTTGTTATAATTGGAGTGTATCAAATAGCTAACTCTTAATCTATTCTAGGTAAATGGACTTTGGCTGTAGTTCTCAAGAACCCTTTGGAATGCTCAAAGTTACTCCTCCAATAGATGTGACATCAGTTGGGAGTAACATTAGAGTAAATGCCACTGCCATGTTGTGAAATAATTTCTAAAGCAAATAATAAAACAAAAATTAATGTTTTGATCTGAAAAAAAAAATGCTCTGAAAATTCTTAATTCTAAAAAAAAGATTCCGTTAGTAATCAGAATTTTCACTTGTTGATCTATAAAGTAAAATATTAATCACTATAAAAAAAAAAAATCATAAAATATTGCTCGTATGCTGAGGTGACAGCAAGAAAGAACGACAATAAAATTATAAGTCACATCAAGCATCACTAAGGACATCATACATTGTAATTAGTGTTAGTAGGCTATCAACATGCTGTTCAGTAATGAGCCACATGTGATAAATAATGCTCAATAGTCAGGGCTCCGCCGAGTCAGCCAAAGGAATCCAGATTGCTCTAGCTGAAGTTCTTAGCACTAAACAATTGAATTTCACCTAATCTTCTAAATATATCATCCTTGTGATTCTTTTCCAGGTTGTAGCAGAAGCTTTTTTTTTTATGCAGATAGCCCTCCAAGTGAAATGCTTGGTGTCAGTGTCTTATCTGCACTTAGTATAGCTATATTTCTGGAAAGTTTTTGTAGTTGGAAGTGTATCACAAACTTAAAGGTGCACCACTTTGCTGGTCCATTTTTGTTCTCTCTGTAAGAAGAGAGAGATACTGATAGTGTAGCCTTCTTTACCTATTGTTAACATGCTAGTTTCATTACGTTGATTGAGAGAATATTTAAACATCAATTTAGCCCTATGTAATAATTCTTTTTAAAGTAGATGCACAACCTGGACAAAAAGAACAAATAGTTTCCGTTGAATAATGTAGTATATGTATGTTGCTTAAAGAAACATATTTGTGATTAATAAACAGAAATATGTATATAAGTAAATATATCCTTGCAATCTTTGTAAATTCCTAGGGTATGAGTGATATGTACAGTATAAAGCTTCTTGTATTTAATGTTTTACCTCAGGCATATTAAACAAAGAAATTATGCAGTATATTAGCCATTGCTGTTTAAGGTTAACTGTGGATATCAGAAATTAATAGTATTATTTCAAATGGTTTTCAGAAAATGTATAGAAATGTCTATATATTATGAAAGGGTGTTATATGAGACTGGTTTTTATCTGTTGTATGCAAATCAAATTATAGTGTAAAGTTTAATTAAAAATTATGTATTGTATATATGATAAGGAGTACAATCAAATGTCCAGAAGCTGTATATATAGGATGAGTACAAAATAAAATATGAGCAGAATAATGTTTTAGTGATTTATAAACTTTTGTTGCATTTAATATATGATACATTGGTTACAAGTTATTTAATAATGGGTCACTTGTGTTTGATGCCAAAAATTTAATTTTTTTTTTATTTCGAAAATAAATAGTATAAAAATAAAGTTCTATATATATAAAGTGTAAGAAAAAGGCCACTTATCAAGTGATCTCTGAAAATGTGGATTAATGTGAATAATGAAATTTAAAGATTTGATAGTTTTGGAAAGCTTATCAGAAATGGCAGCCATCAATAATGTTAACATAGTGCATGGTCTTGGTGGTATGGAAACCTTTATAAAAATTTAGCATGCAATAAAATGTTAAAAAATATGTATTAAATCGTATTATAATGGTACTTTTATATGTTCTAACGAAAAGCCCATGAATCAAAATGAATTAAATATATTACACTATATTCACTTGCATTTTATTCACTTTTCATGAAAAAAAATCAGAAACTGAAAAGAAATTATGCTTTGATAAATAGTTTTTTGAAGTACACAATTAAAAGGAGCTTCTTGCTCAGAAATTAATTAAAAATAACTTAAAATTCTCTGTCGTTGAGCAATAAAATTTTAAAGTTTATCCTTCAAACTATTTGCATGTTAAAATTTTTAGGAAAAAACTCGAAGCTTTTCAGAGTAATGACAGCACTTAATCTTCAGTGAAGTGACACTGAAGACGGGGCACCTGTCATTGCTCTGAAAAGCTGGTGTTTTCTCCTAAAAACTTTTAACATATAGTTTGTCGTTGAGAAATAAAATTTTAAAGTTTATCCTTCAGAGTTTTGTTATATTAAATTTACAATATTAATTTATTCTATATACATTACATAAATGCGATATGATTATAAAAAAAAAATAGTGGCTGGGATCGAATTGGAAACCCTTAACTGGTAAATCCAAAGAAAACCGTACTTTTTTAATGTTTTTAAATTCTTCATACATAAGAATCCTTTCTTGGCAAAATAAAAAGCTGGCAACTTAATTTAAACGCATATTGTCGGGAAAGTTTAGTCTCGTTGAGCCTCCTTTGGAGCCTGCCACGGTCAAATAGATTGTCGCTAAGTAACAAAATCTTCGACTATTGATTGAACTGGTGCAAAACGGATGCCAAATGACGACTTGGAGTGTGCAGTTCAGCCAAAGATGGTATAAGGAAAAGAAGTTCAGCTTTGACAAAGCGTAAGTGGCGACCTCAAGTGGTGTTTCGATTCGTATCGTGCATTTGTTTAAGCTGGGAAGCAAACAATAAGGGGCAAAGGAATTATGCATCAAAAGATTTATATTTTAAAAAAGGGAAAAAAGTAACTGCACTTTGTATTTGAAAAAAATATCATGATTTTAATAAAGGTTTATTTTCTCCATTGGAATTATTTTTCGTTGAACCAACAATTATAAATTGAACGGATAGAGAAGATTTGACATTAGCCTGAAGTTAATTTATAGAATAAATTATTACAATTAGAAGCTTTCTTGGTTGCACAGAAACAGGGAACAGAATTGATATTAATATACTCTGCAAGGATATCAATGGGAAATTATTACATAGGAAAAGCGAAGAGAATGGAAGTTGACAGTAACATGTAATTACAAAAGCGTTCGTCCCCTGTAATGTTCGTTTCACCTCTACCAATTTGCAAATTGGTAGAGGAACCAATTTGCCTACCAATTTGCAAATTGGTAGAGGAATGTAGAGGGAGAAGAAGTTAAGCTTCCATAGAGATTAAATAAAATCGAGTATCGTGCATTTGGCAAACGCCAAATGCACGATAATCGATTTTACATTAATCTCTATGGAAGCTTAACTTCTCCCTCTACATTCTTTGGTTCAGCTATGCACATTTGTTATCGCTATAATAGGAATGCTAAGATTCCCGACGGTGTCTGAGCAGCTGAAGTAGCCTTGATTCGCAAATGCCGTGATTGTCTACATAACATGACAAATGATTGCAAACGAATTAAAAACGATATTGTTAATTTAGACATGACAAATAATGAATACTAAATTTGAAAGTTTTTTGATTATTTTTAATGTGGCAGTGGTCTAATGAACGAGCTGTCCCTGTGTATGGCCTTCTCTCAATAAATCTGTTATACTGCACTGGTGCTCAGAAAGTAAACAAATTCAAAAAACGGCATATCTTGTGCAATAAATGACAATAACAAATATTTCTTTTTGCATAAATAACGACACAGGGTTGAAAACCGCACACGAAATTTGCATTAAACACAGTAACACATGAGAAACAGGTTGGTATATAAAAAAATCGTTTGTACGTGCGCGTTAGTTCATGTTAGTCTTCATGTACGACATCCAAAATAGTGAACAGTTAGATAACAGCCAGAAGAAATGAAGTGGCGAGAAATCGGGAGGCTCGAGGTCGGACGTCTGAGGTAGTCAGATGGCCAAATGCGAATAGCAGTATAGTAAACCACCTTCAGAATTGATTCAAACAAACCAAACCATTGCTAGACCTGTTCCTGGATGCCCGAGGGCCACATCAATTAGGGACGACGTTACCCGATTCTAAATGCAAAGCGTAGAACCAATTGCAGCACGCAAGCTTGCTTTGGACCTCGTTGCTTCCAAGGGATGGACTATCCCAGCAAACTGTGTCCTGAAGCTTCATGCAGGTCATGTTTATCCAAGAAATCTATCATCATTATTTCCTAACTGGACCATTTTGTAAGTAGGTCAGTGAGTCCTGCTATCATCTGGTCTACTGTTTATCCAAGACAATCAGTACTCTCTTTGACATCCAGCCAGCGTAGAGCAAATTGGTCTTAACAACATCGGGACTAGATTCAATGTTCTGTTCACTGATGAATCTAATTCAGTCTGCAAACTAATTCCAGATGACTGTTGGCCTAGAACCAGATATCATCCCATTAATATCCGGGAAAGAGAGAGTTTTAGAACTGGTTTTGTGTTGATGTGGGAAGGCATGTCTCAATGGCTACACAAACTTGAGCCTTCCCAGGAGGGACTGTAACAGCTGTAAGATATTGCAGACATCCTCGAACATATTAGTTCGTCCATATCTCAGCAATGGGTCTTGATTCAATGTTAATGGATAATAGTCATGCGCACAGTTGGTGGACCAATAACTTGAGAGTGAAATGATAAACCATGTGGATTTCCCGATCACCTGATCTAAATCCAATAGAACGTTAAATATTTGGGACACTCTACAACGACGGCATCACAAGTTGCAATTCACCTCCCAGGACCTCTGACCAGCACCCCTACATGCATTTTATTTTACTCCCTCAAACCTTTATTTGTAACATGACGAGTTACGAGACAAAGCCTGCACAAAGATACTATCCAAGGTGATCACACATCATATTATGTTATTCAACTTTTACATGCCATTTTGAGGTAATTATGGGATAGCTTATATCAGCTGGTGGATAATCCTAATCAGACGCCATCGCAGGTACCTGAACCTTACTTAGCTAGTTGGGCATCGTCAAGCCTAAACTGGAGTAATGTGAATCAGGCAGGCCATATGACTCTTGAAAAAGTCCACTTGAAAAGGTGGTGCCTGAAGTTCCTACCAGCATCGGTGACTTCAGATTTAGCGGAGGAGGAACAGGTCTTTGCCCCATGCCTGCGATCAGGGGGCTGTTTGATATTGTTGGCCCTACCAATCTCAATAAACTTAATTTCTTTAAAAATCCTACTAATCATTTTCTCTCTGCAGGAATGTGAGGACATTACATAGAGATTATTCTCTTGATGTCCTCACGCAGGAATTCCAGCGCTATAACCTAGATATTCTCGGCTTCCAAGAGACCAGATGGTAAGGTAAAGGTGAGATACTTAAAAATAACTTTAAAATTTCTCTTTATAGGGAGGGAGGATGGAAAGCATCATCAAGGCGTGGGTCTGCTGCTTAGCAGACATGCTAGTGATACTCTTCTAGGATATGAGTGCATTAATAAAAGGTTTCTTACAGCAAAATTTCAGACAAGCGTTAAAGACTTGAATGTTATCTGCTGTTATGCCCCCACTGAGGATGCCGATGAGGCTGAGAAGGATAGGTTTTACGGACAACTTCAGGATATTTTGAATTCTGTTAGGAGATATTACCCTTGTTCTAGGTGACTTCAATGCCAAGGTTGGTACTGACTCTGACCTTTGGGGAGGGGTGATAAGCCCTTTTGGTATTGGTAGCTGCAATGGCAATGGGCAAAGTCTCCTACAGGTAAGTAAACTCAATGGATTCAGAATAATTAACATTTATTTTAAACACCGCGACATATATAAGTGCACATGGGTTTCACCTGATGGGCTGCATAAGAATATGATTGATTATATATTAATTAACAGTAAATGGGCTAGTTCTGTTAGGAATACCAGGTCATATAGGGGAGCTGATATTGAATCTGACCATTACCTTGTTAAAAGTGTCTTGCAACTTAAACTTAAAAATTGTTGTGCTAGGGTTAAAAAATTTACCTTTAATACTGAAGCTCTGAAAGACCCAGTTATAGCTAAAGCTTACCATGATAGGTTACTTAGTCATTATGACAGTCATGCTTCGCTTACTACTGAAGTTGAGGAAGAATGGGGCCATTTTAAACAAGTTTTTTTTTGGAAACTAACAGCATTCTTTTAGGGACAAAGGAGCAGAGGAGGCAGAATTATTTGAGTGATAAGGCACTTCAGCTTATTTCAGAAAGAAGGAACTGCAGGAATGTCCTTAATCAGTACCCTACTAGTCCTAATAGAAAGCATTACAGAGAGCTTAATAAACATGTAAAGGATCAGTTAGCTGCTGATAAGAATCTTTAGCTTGTTGGCTTGCCTGACAAAGCTGAGGAAGCAATTAGGCAGCACAACAGCAGAGAGCTGTACCAGATAGTTAATGGTTTATGTTCTAGAAAACGGACAGGTATACAGGGATTGAAGGATACACAAGGTAAGGTTATAGACGGGGAGGATTCTGTCATGGCCAGGTGGGCTGAGCATTTCAGTGATGTTCTAAACAATGTGGTTAGTTCTACTCCCATTGTTTGTAATGATGATAAATGTATTGGGGGCTTTAATGTTGGCTCTTATAACACAATCTGAAGTTATTTTGGCTGTTTCTAAACTTAAACTTCATAAATCCCCAGGGGTAGACGAAATTACTACTGAAATGCTTAGAGCTGGGAATGTTTCTGTTACCACTTGGATGACTGAAATTTTGAATATCTTTTATGATAAAGGATTTTTATCAGAGCTATTGTTATCCCTATTTTCAAAAAAGGGATAACAAAAAAAAAGGATATTTCAAAAAAGGTGATTGCAGTTCTTATGATAACTATAGGAGTATCAGCCTACTCTCTGTTCCAGATAAAGTTCTTTCCATGATTGTGCTTAATATAATTAATCTGGTTGACAGGCAATTGCGTGATGAGCAATGTGGATTCAGAAGTGGTAGGGGATGTGTGGATCAGATATTTTCACTTAGGCAGATTCTTGAGAAATGTTTAGAGTTTCAGAAACCTTTGGTTGCTAGCTTTGTTGATTTCAAAAAGGCTTTTGACTCTGTTGATTTTGAGTTCATATGGTATACCAGACAAGTTAGTTAACATAATGAAAGCTCTCTATAATAACACTGAGTCGTGTGTGAGAGTTGGTAAGGCTTGTAGCAATTGGTTTAGCATTACTTCTGGTGTTCGACAAGGGTGCATTTTGTCTCCTTTTCTCTTTAGCTTGGTTATTGATTATGTTATGCGAAATTCACTTCAAGGGAAAGATTTGGGCTATAAATGGACTGGAGATACGAAAATTTCGGATTTAGGTTTAGCCCTTTTGGCAAATGATGATGAGATGCTTTTTCATTCGAGCTGTTGATGAGAATGTATGTAGATGGTAGTAGAGTAGGTTTGGTTGTAAACAGAGAGAAAACTAAAGTGATGAAAATTGGTCAGGCAGGCTGTAATTCATTTAATCTGAATAGTTGTAGTCTTGAGCAGGTGTCACAGTTTAATTACCTTGGGAGCTATGTAACAGATAATGGTGATGTGCGGCATGAGATTAACAGACGAATAGGGATTGCCGCCGGGATTTTAAGAATCTATGGAGAAATAGGCGTCTACACCTAAAGACTAAAATTAGACTATATAATATTTTGGTTCTTTCTAGGGTTAGTTATGGTAGTGAAACTTGGACGCTGTGTAAACAAGATAACAGGAAACTAGATGCTTTATATTTTAGATGCTTATGCAGCATCTTGGGTATTAGGTGGTTTAACTTTGTAACTAATGATGAGGTTAGGCTTGGGTTGGGTTGTTTTACCTCTGAATGGCACTTTTTTGCACACCATGGGCTAAATGGCCAGGTCACATGGACCCCGAAGGCTCAAAGGTTGGGGGAGGGTTGTTTGGGTTGGGTTGTTTTACCTCTGAGCGGCACTTTTTTGCACACCATGGGCTAAATGGCCAGGTCACATGGACCCCGAAGGCTCAGAGAAGGTTGGGGGAGGGTTGTTTTACCTCTGAGCGGCACTTTTTTGCACACCATGGGCTAAATGGCCAGGTCACATGGACCCCAAAGGCTCAGAGAAGGTTGGGGGAGGGGACCCACTGAAACAGCTGTTGGGAAACAGATGGTAGCCTCCTGTCAAGGCCATCCAGCGTGTTCTTTAACGTGCACAGGGTATGGCTCTCCTGCACACGGGGCCACGGCTTAACGTCCCATCCGACGGACGGCGGCCTTTCCAAGCCCATCGGTGTCCCCTACTGACCGTGGGCAGAGCGGGGGAGGTTGGAGGAGGGGACCCACTGGAACAGCTGTTGGGAGACAGATGGTAACCTCCCGTCAAGGTCATCCAGCGTGTTCTTTAACGTGCACAGGGCATGTCTCTCCCGCACACGGGGCCACGGCTTAATGTCCCATCCGACAGAGCCCATCGGTGTCCCCTACTGACCGTAGGCAGGGCGGGGAATTTTTGCGGAGATAAATCTCAACGCTGACCCAGCTGGGACTCGAACCTGGGAACTACAGATTACGAGCCTGGCGCGCTACCGACTGAGCCACCCCCACCCCTATGTGGTTAGGCAAAAAAAAGTCTGCAACCACCTTTAAGCAGCACATTGTGCAGAGACTCCGCTGGTTTGGCCGTTACTTGTATTGATAATTATAGATTGGCGAATAGGTTTATGAACAGTGTGCCTAGAGGCCTCAGAAAGAAGGGGAGACCTAGGATGCGGTGGGCAGACAATGTCAAACACGACCTTGTTAGAATTGGTGTGCAGTAGCCGGATGCAACAGATATGCTTGGAGAATTAAACTGCACGATCTGGTTGGGCCTCCATAGCCCATGGCTGCTTAAGGATGATTTTTTTTTATTTGAATACTCATTAAATATTCACTGGAATTAGTTTTTTAGGTATTTGTTGGAAATAGATCATGGACTTCACCTGTATCTTTCATTGAAATCCAACAAAGGACTTGTTTGTAATTCATGTTTTCTGCTCAACTTTTGAGCACCAGGGTACCATTGGCACGAAACAGTTGTCCATTGATAACGGCTCATTTGCCATTTGTATTTCTATTGATAACGTTCTACTCCACAGCTTTCAAGGTAGCCGAGGCGACGGCAACATCTAGTTTTCAGACACTTGCAGCAAGATTAATCCTAACCCAAGACAGCTACAAACCCGAACTCTTAACTGAAATTTGGACTAATTGGTCAAGTATATGGGAAATTTCAGTGCACCGAAATCTGCAGTCGCTCAAATGATATTACCTTGGATATACACATCTGTGTCCACCATTGCCAATTCTCTCTGCCCAAATATGTGATTACTGTACATTCGAGTTTTATGAGATCACTTCGTATGAAGTTAAAATCACGGGAGGCAAAAAACAAACAACATTGTTATTTATAAATAAGCTTCTTTTACTTAAATATAAATTGCTTTTCCAAAATACGATGTATGGGATGCTCTATTGGCATTTGTCAGGTCAGAAACTTAAGTACATTCTGCATACTTGCATAATCTTCAAACTCTGCAAAAGAATAATAATATTACAAACATTTCTTTCATCAAAAATATTTAATAAGAAACATTCTTAACCCTTAAAGTGCATGATTATACATTATTTCCGTTCAATATGAAAATTTAAAGATCTATAAAATTTTATCCTAAAGTATCTGGCAGAACTTGGTCATGTTATTATACAAAACGTAATTTGCTAATTATGTTTAATTTGAAAGAACTTTTAAAAGTGGAGTTTGTTTTGGCAAAAACATAAAAACTTGCAGCAAAGTTCTTTGGGAACTATCGTGTCTTCTGGCATTTAAGGCTAATGGTTATCTAAGTTATCAGAGGTGAAGATTGTAGGCTTTATGGTTCAATGAAAAATACTATTTCACTATCATCATCATCCTCAAGCAGCCATGGGCTATGGAGGTCCAACCAGACGGAGCAATTTAGTTCTCCAAGCAAGTCTGTCCTGAGCTACATCTGCTGCATCTGGCCACTGCACACCAATTCTAATAACGTCCTGTTTGACATTGTCTGCCCACCGCATCCTAGGTCTCCCCCACCTTCTGAGGCCTCTAGGCACACTGTTCATAACCCTATTCGCCAATCTATAATTATCCATACGGGCAACATGGTCAAACCAACGGAGTCTCTCTCTGCACAATATGCTGCTTAAAGGAGGTTGCAGACTCCTTTGCCTAACCTCATCATTAGTTACAAAGTTGACCCACTTAATGACCAAGATACAACGTAGCATCTGGAATCAAAAGAATCTAGTTTCCTGTTATCTTGTTTACACAGCGTCCAAGTTTCACTATCATAACTAACCCCAGAAAGAACCAAACTATTATACAGTCTAATTTTAGTCTTTAGGTGTATAGGCCTATTTCTCCACAATCTCCATAGATTCTTAAAAGTCCCGGCAGCAATCCCTATTTGTCTGTTAATCTCATGCTGCACATCACCAGTATCTGTTACATAGCTCCCAAGGTAATTAAACTGTGACACCTGCTCAAGACTACAACCATTCAGATTAAATGAATTACAGCCTGCCTGACCAATTTTCATCACTTTAGTTTTCTCTCGGTTTATAACCAAACCTACTCTACTACCAGTTTCATCAACAGCTCGAATGAAAGAGTTCATCTCATCAACATCATTTGCCAAAAGGCTAAATCATCAGCATAATCTAAATCAGAAATTTTCTTATTTCCAGCCCATTTAAGGCCAAAATCTTTCCCTTGCAGTGAATTTCGCGTAACATAATCAATAACCAAGCTAAAGAGAAAAAGGAGACAAAATGCACCCTTGTCGAATACCAGAAGTAATGCTAAACCAATTGCTACAAGCCTTACCAACTCTCACACACGACTCTGTGTTATTATAGAGAGCTTTCATTAGGTTAACTAACTTGTCTGGTATACCATATGATCTCACAATCAACCACAAATTATGACGATCAACAGAGTCGAAAGCCTTTTTGAAATCAACAAAGCTAGCAACCAAAGGTTTCTGAAACTCTAAACATTTCTCAAGAATCTGCCTAAGTGAAAATATCTGATCCACACATCCCCTACCACTTCTGAATCCACATTGCTCATCACGCAATTGCCTGTCAACCATATTCTTAATTTTATTAAGCACAATCATGGAAAGAACTTTATCTGGAACAGAGAGTAGGCTGATAACCCTAGAGTTATCACAAGAACTGCGATCACCTTTTTTGAAAATAGGGCTAACAATAGCTCTGGTAAAAAACCTTATCATAAAAGATATTCAAAATTTCAGTCATCCAAGTGGTAACAGAAACATTCCCAGCTCTAAGCATTTCAGTAGTAATTTCGTCTACCCCTGGGGATTTATGAAGTTTAAGTTTAGAAACAGCCAAAATAACTTCAGATTGTGTTATAGGGCCAACATTAAAGCCACCAATGCATCTATCATCATTGCAAACAATGGGAATAGAACTAACTGCATTGTTCAGAATATCACTGAAATGCTCAGCCCACCTGGCCATGACAGAATCCTCACCTTCTATAACCTTACCTTGTGTATCCTTCAATCCCTGTATACCTGTCCGTTTTCTAGAACATAAACCATTAACTATCTGGTACAGCTCTCTGCTGTTGTGCTGCCTAATTGCTTCCTCAGCTTTGTCAGGCAAGCCAACAAGCTAAAGATTCTTATCAGCAGCTAACTGATCCTTTACATGTTTATTAAGCTCTCTGTAATGCTTTCTATTAGGACTAGTAGGGTACTGATTAAGGACATTCCTGCAGTTCCTTCTTTCTGAAATAAGCTGAAGTGCCTTATCACTCAAATAATTCTGCCTCCTCTGCTCCTTTGTCCCTAAAAGAATACTGTTAGTTTCCAAAAAAAACTTGTTTAAAATGGCCCCATTCTTCCTCAACTTCAGTAGTAAGCGAAGCATGACTGTCATAATGACTAAGTAACCTATCACGGTAAGCTTTAGCTATAACTGGGTCTTTCAGAGCTTCAGTATTAAAGGTAAACTTTATAGTTATTTCCCTTCACATTAACTACAAACTTTTTTTTTTTTTGAGTTTAAAACATTTACTAAAATCAACGCAGGATTAAAAACAGGGCAGGAATGCATAACTTGTATCTTAAACAAATAATAATTTCAAAAGCCTTACATAGTGGTTAGGCAGCTAGTGACTGTTCCAGCAAGGCAAACTTTGTGTTATGTTAGCTCTAACTGAGGTAGTGGTCAGCAGTGACTTTTGTCTTGGTAGGGCACATCTTTGTATGAGATGGCCTATAAAAGCTAGGGGTAGCTTCTAGGATTATTTGTCCTATATGTATATTATATTACATTATCTTTTCATTGGCTTTCTAAGACATCACTGCCAGATTACTCACATCCGACAAGCCCTTGAATGTCCATTCCACCTATTGTATGGAAAGTCACCACTCTGGTAAAAACAACCCAATTCATAATATCAGTGTTATGTTCTATGCAGATATTTTGCGTTATTTCAAAAATTCTGCCAGAGATATGAGTATTATTTTACAATAACCCCCATGTATTCTACAGTACTATATTTTATTAAATAATTAAGTAAGAAATGTAATAGTGTGCTCAAAATATCAAGATACTCTCAAAGTTCCCTTGTTATGATGGCATGGAGTCACATTTAATGTCTTGAGATGTAGTGGAACGTGTGTACAAAACACGTTCAGACATGTCCAAAAGAAAATGTTTGGTGTGGACTGATAGGTAATTTACTGGACCTTTATTTTTTGCAGAAGAAAACACTGACCAAATATAAGGAAATAATCACTGCAACACTTGCAAGTGTTATACCAGACATGTTGGGACAAGTAGGGATGGAAATTGAATAATGAATGGATATTTGAGCATCACCAATTGTCACTACATTGTAATCTAACACAAAATGAAACTTGGAATGTTTGACATTTTGTATACACAATTAGTTAATAAAATATACCACTTTAAAATATAGGTATTTCTTGACAACACCCTGTATTTTTGACTACAAACATGTATAACAGAACATTACACTAAGAATGCATATTACTGGGAATGCAGTTTTTTAATATGGATAACCCCTGCTAAATAAACTCTTAACTAATATGGATTTGCCATATTTTTTTTTCATAATTTTTTTATCCAAAGAATTTCTTATGCACAGCATAAACACATAACTTGTGAAGCAACTTATGCAAATGCATTTTTATCTTGAATGAGAGGTTTTATGAAGAAATTGATTATGGAAACCATTGAAAATGCACTTTATTTCGATATCAGTGTATGGCTTTGTTGGAGGGGCACAACTATGACTGTACATGAGAAAATGGCATGCAACATAGTTATGATGCACTGAGTGCCATAAACAAATAAGAGAAAAAACAAGCAAAGTAGTCAATCCCAGACACCTTTTTCAGGTGAGAGCCACACCCAGAATGTTAATTTGGTTAAGCAGTGAGCTGAGATGGTGAAAAATTTGTACCAAAAATGAAGCACATAGTGGGAGTTTTTAGTTTTTTATCAATCTATATATGATTTTGAAATGAACCTCATATCAGTATATGTTTTCCTCATCAAACAAAATTGAAGACAGTGTGGTTAGCACGCTTGGCTACTGATCTAAGGGACCTGGGTTCGAGCCCCGGATTAGGCATGGATGTGTGCGTCGTTTTTCTGCTGAGGTCCTGCCATCCTTTCAGATCTCCTACTGTGGCATATAAACTGACAGGCTCCTGTTAGACCTCTGTGGCAAGCAGCTGCTTGAGGGGGTATTTATTTTTTTTTATTTTTTTCTTATACATAAATACAATATTTCAGTATAATGCAGCAAGAAAAACATTACAGAATACAAATGTAGTAATATTTGCTAAAATATTAACTAACCTTTCTAGTATTCTCCTTAGGCTTGGTGGTGCCATTTGCAAAGGAGTCTTTTCTTCCTATAAAAAAATACAATAACCATAAATCTAATTCTGAAGCAAAAATAAAATGCAATTTCATGATATATAAAAGAATTGTGAAAAATGTTAAAAAAACAAAAAGCTTGGGAAATTGCATCATTTCAAAGTAATAAATATAGGTATTTAGTGATATAAATATAGATATTGATTACTTTGACCAGAAAGCCATAGAAGACAAAAATTAAATACTACATCAATCAGGTACATACCCAAAAAATATTTGGTGATAGGAAAGGGTTCAACTAAATGCCATTTTGGGTAGATGGGGGAAGAAATATGTAATATTTTTAATATCTGGTAAAGACTATATGTAATACGTTCAGAGGTCCTTTATCAGATACAGTTCCATGTTATGCCAATAGTAACTCAGTAATTTCTTATATAACCTTAATTTTAAAAAATGCAATTAAATGCAATTTAAAGATCTCAACCAAATTTACTTCAATCTTAGTTTTCAACAATAATCATTCAGTATTTAGAGAATTATGGAAATTGGAATATTTAACAGCAACAATGTCAGTTTAAATAATTGTTGTGAAAGGTTAACAAAAAACAAGTTAAAACAAAAGCAATAACTTAAACTTTACAAACATATGTAAGAGAATTTTTAGTAGTTTGCATAATAATTATATTAACTTTTGCCAATTCTGATTTTTTTCTCTTTTTTTTTGAAGAATGAGAATGTTTTAGCTTCTGTAACTCTACATACTAAACACATAACATTAGAAATTGAGATTGATATCTTTAAATTATCTTCAGTCATATTTTTGATAAAAATCTCATTTACGAAGAAATCAAGTTCTGCATCTGAATAACTATTGACATAATATGGAACTGTACCCAATAAAGTGGCTGTCAAGTGTAGAATAATGGGTTAAAAACAATACACAAAGAAACTAAAAATTAAACTTTCATCTTATATCCTAATTTTTTTTTCACCATGTTGGAATTTTGGGAGTAAGCACAGATCCCCTCAGCTATATACCTTGCATTATAGTTAATTAAAAATTGTATTCTGCAATAGGTCTGTAAATGATTGTCACACCTACAGAGAAGGGAGAGCTGTGTACCACTTCACTTGAAATAAAGCACAGAAGCAACCTAAGATCAGACTTTACCTTCTAATGGTAATTTTCAAAGGAGATACTAACTCATTTAACGGAGAACAGAAAGGACCCTATACACAAGGAAAAACAGATATCAATTGATTTGCCAAGCAATTTGGATGCAAAGCTGCATCATCACATTGTGCAATGCTTCTAATACTAAATTTGAAAATTATACCTTTTTTAATCAATATACATATGTGTTGTGCCCTTTATTTTTTGTAAAAATTAAACATATAGCTTATCACTCATTCATGATAAAGATAATACTAACTTTATTTAAAGCATCAGTTCTAGCTCCAGCCTTTATTAACATCTTCGCTTCTTCTGCTCTTTCTTCTTCACAGGCTAAATGCCTATTAAATAATAGACATTAATATGATACAAAATATTTTAAATAAAATTTCAAATAGAAAATAGTGTGGAGATTAATACATTTAAATGCTCTTTGATACAACCATGCTATAAATACACATTCCATGACCAAATCTGCAATAAAAAGAAATGACTGTGACTGAAGATTAAATTTGAACCAAAGATATACTTCAGTATTAATCCAATTAGTAAAGAATACCCAAAATGTAAAATAGCAATTAAGGGTTCAGTAAGTTATGCTAATTTAAATGCTATTCATAAGTTACTGAAGAGTTGTAAAGCAGAGAAAGCTGTCATTCATCATCTTTCCCACCAAAGAACTGTTAATCAAAACATCCTTTAGTATTTGACAGCAAGAACATTTATATCCAGTCCCAAAATTAAATATAAAAATTTTCTTCTTTATTAGCTGATTCATACTGCTAAAAGCCTACCCTTACATAAAATATAAGAGAAATCAAGAATACTCTTTAGTATAAGATTTTATGCAGTATTGTTATTAAGAGTAGTATAATATACACCAAAGAGCCAAAACATGACCAACTTGATTTTGATTTATGCAAATCAAAGCAACTGCAGGTAAATGACAGCACATGTAAAGTCATGAAATGGTCTAAATAACACCTGATACTGAGCTCTGTTAATGAGTTATTCTTGTTCTTCAGATGGGAAAGGCAGTGGACTTAAGTGAGTTTGGCAAAGGCCAAATTGTAATGGCCAGACGACTGGGTCAGAGCATTTCTGAGACGGCAAGGCTTGTGGGGCGCTCATGGTCAGCCATGGTTAGTACCTTCAAAAAGTGGTCTGAGGAGAGAAAAACCATGAACTGCCGGCAAGGTGTGGGCCAGCCATGGCTCATCGATGCTAGAGCTGAGCGAAGGCTATCCCATATGGTAAAAGCAAACAGAAGGGATACTGTGGTGCAACACAACTGTAATTTGAATGCTGGTGACTAGAGTAATGTGTCACAAAACACAGTACATCAAACCTGCTGAAAATGGGGCTACATAGCCGCAGGTCGCTCTGAGTGCCCATGCTAACCTCAGTTCACCATTGAAAGCACCTACAATGGGCATGCAAGCATCAAAACTGGACCTTGAATGATTGGAAGGTTGTCTGGTCTGATGAATTATTTCCTGTTGCGCCATGTGGATGGCAGGGTATGTGTGCATCGTTTATCTGGGGAAGAGTTGGCACCAGGTTGCACTGTGGGACAAAAACAAGCTGGTGGAAGAAGTGCAATGCTTTGGGCAATGTTCTGCAGGGAAACCCTGGGTTCAGTCATTCATGTGCAGGAAACTACGACATCTACCACCTACCTAAACATCATTGAAGACCAGGTACATTCTTTCATAGCAACGACATATCCCCTAGTAGTGCCTTCTTTCAGCAGGATAATGCACCATGCCACACTGCCCAGATTGTTCGAGAATGGTTCATGGAACACGAGGAAGACTTCCAGGTATTGCCCTGGCCTCCAAATTTCCCAGTCATCAATCCCAATTGAGTATCTGTGGTTGTGTTGGAACAGCATATCCGGATCTGTGGCGGCTCAACCACGTAACTTACAAGAGTTAAAGGATCTGCTGGTAACCTGTTGGTACCAGATACCACAAGACAGCTTTAGAAATCTTGTAGTGTCCATGCCTTGCTGGGTAAGAGCTATTTTGGTGGCACATGGAGGACAAACATCATATTAGGCAGGTGGTCATAATGTTTGGCTCTTCGGTGTATGTAGCAACTGGGGAAGTAATGGTACAGATTGTGTGTGTCAATTCAGGAATAGGAGACAATAAGACTGTACAGTTGATGCTTCAATAGTTCTCAAAGAGCATTTATTGACATATCACTGAATATGATTTGTGAAGAACTAGTGAAAGTCAACTGCACAGTCTCATAATCTCTCCATTGCTCTGCCACTCACTCTACATCAATGGTATGATCTTGAGAGCCTTTTAAAATAGCAATTACAGCACATAAAATTTCTATTGCAAGTATTATTCAGTGGGAATATAGGAGATATTATGAGTACAAATATCCCAGAAAATTTGATTCAAATACACCAACAGTAGAGTTCATTGTTTGCTGCAGCTGCTATTTTAAGGTCAGCTCTTAACCATACATTTTCAGAAATGCCAGTTTATATAACTGGCTGCAAAAATCTGTTGGGCATTATAAAATAATGTTTCTTTCAGTTATGGTATCAATTTTATTAATATACTGATATTTTCCATAGCTCTTCAAGTTACAGTCAATGCATTATTAACCCCTTCCCTATGATGGCTCCACTGTTGGGTCAAACAATACTATACCGACTGCTGCGATGACTCTACAGTTGGAGCCATTACAATTAAGTTGCTTTTGTGGCATATATATATAATTCAAAATGCTCACTTATGAGTTCTTGGAGGCTTAAGCAATGCGTATCAGTGATGATGTCATAAATTTTTACCACACCATATAAGGCCTGAGGGATGGAGGCTAAAACTCAGTTGCCAATGAGCATTCAGGCAAATGTGATGTGTGCTAATTTACAGTTAATCACAATTTGTTCTTCATATTTGAATAAAAATACAATAAATATGTTGCGAGAAGAAGAATTTAGTGATAGTGATATATAAGTCAGATATGCTATTTGTTAAAATTCCAATAAAATTCATATTGTGCAGCATGGTGCTAATATTAAAACTCATACGGAAGGAGTTAAGCAAGCATTATTAATAATTACAATATGAATAATGTTAAAAAATTAATTTGATGATGTTAAGGGTGTAATATGTTATGAATGTTGCTGCATTCATAAACATATTACACCCTTAACATCATCAAATTTCAGTTACCTATGTTTAATAAGTAGAGTGAAATTCCATTTAAAAAATCTTTGGGGGAATGGCTCTTCTTACACTAGACAACTTTTCACAAAATAGGAGTTATACAAAACTACATCATGAAACTGTTCATCTTCTTATAAGACTTACTATATATATATATAATTATAAGATAGTTAAGTAGTTCAAGTTTTTAAACAAATGAATACAATTATATAATCAATATAAAAGTAGATTGGCAACATTGGACATAGCTTCACTATATGTTCAACATTTGAAATCACTTGCCAACAATTATGGTTATAAAGTAATAATGACAAGAGAAAATATGAGTATTGTTATTCTGACCATAGTCACACTAATTTGAGATACGAGTTCTGGAAGTTTGAATACTTCTTACACTAAATTCAGCTTAGTTATTAAACTGAAATTCACTAAATATAGGAAAATAAAACATTTTTTATATTGTCTCAACTGAGAATAGAAAAAAATTTAACTAAATGTGCAAACACTAAATTGGAATTTTATGTAATTAGCACTGAAACTGTATAGTTCAAATATTACTATTAATTAATACAATACCTTTTAGCACGCATAATAATTATAAAGATGATCACCTCAGCATAACACTTCTCCCAAATAGGACACAGAAAGCAAAAATTGTGGCTTACAAGAATTATGGAGAGGTTGATGTCACAGTTAGTTTTCTCTAAGGGCACCACTACCAATTGAAAATGTCAAGTAGTCAGCAAGGATCCCAATGATCAAAAGAAACAATCATTTGATTGTGAAAATATTTACACTACAGAAAATAAAAAATGCAACATTTGCAAGAAGTTATGCAAATGTGATGAAATTTAGGAAGGTGGTAATATATGGAAAAACATGGAAATGATTAGGCTTGAGGGATGGCCGAAACGATTGAATATGCGCAAGCTGGCATCACAGGGTTGGGTTGGGTTGTTTTACCTCTGAGCGGCACTTTTTTGCACACCATGGGCTAAATGGCCAGGTCACATGGACCCCGAAGGCTCAGCGAAGGTTGGGGGAGGGGACCCAATGGAACAGCTGTTGGGAGACAGATGGTAGCCTCTCGTCAAGGCCATCTAGCATGTTCTTTAACGTGCACAGGGTATGGCTCTCCCACACACGGGGCCACGGCTTAACGTCCCGTCCGACGGACAGCAGCCTTTCCAAGCCCATCAGTGTCCCCTACTGACCGTGGGCAAGGCAGGGAATTTTGCGGAGATAAATCTCAACGCTGACCCAGCTGGGACTTGAACCTGGGAACTACAGATTACGAGCCTGGCGCGCTACCGACTGAGCCACCCCCGACCCGGCATCACAGGTGCGGAGCAGTCAACACAGATAAAGGCAAACAAAGTTTCCTGATTGACAACATTGTGAAAATTGTTTGAAACTACTAAAGCTGTCCTAACACAGACGTCAACAAACATTGAGCATGGAAGAATCATCGGCCTTAGAGAAGCTGGTTTGTCATAGATGTGGCCAACCACGTTGGCCGCAATCCCAGCACCATCATACACATATGGTGCCATGGGATTCAAGAATGATCCAGCACATGCCGACAAGGATCAGGAAGACGACTTATGACCATGAAGTAATTGGAACACCATTTGCAACACATGGCATTGCATGACAGATTTGCAACTATAATGCAACTGCAAAAGGACTGGCAACAGGTACAACAATATCTACAATGGTGGATGGTAAACAACAGGCTTTTATAGTTTTCATTGCGAGTCTATCGTCTGCCACTGCATTTGCTCCTCACATCTTCCTATGTGCAAGCACGTCTTCAGTGGTGTCACCTCAGACAGAACTGGAATGAAGAAGAGTAGAGTACTGTTGTGTTTAGTGATGAATCTCCTTTTTGTCTTGGTCAGCACGACAGTAGATGTGTTCGCCATCATCCAGGGGAAAGGAACGCCACCTAGTGCTGTGACATCGTCACAAAGTTCCAGTACCTGACGTGGGGTGCCATTATTCAGACATCTCAGTCAGAACTGGTCATCATAAGATCTCTAACTGCCAAACAATATGTTACCAACATTTTGTAGTCAGTGGCTGTCCCATTTGTTCAGCAGCATGGAACCTTTTACCAGTGAGATAAAGCCCATCCCCACACAGCCCGCATTAGTCTGCAGTACCTACACACACAAAATGTTCAGGTACTACAATGGCCAGCACACTTGCCAGAGCCAGACCGTTCACCTATTGAACACATCTGGGACATGATGGGCAGACAGCTCCAAGAACATCCAAGAGGTGCACCAACCACTGTTGCTGAAATGGAACAGCGACTTTGCACTATTTGGCATTCTATCACTCACAAGGACATTATAGAGTGTACGATAGCCTTCCCTGCTGTGTTCATGAATGCATTGCTGCACAGGGTGGTTCAACATCATATTAATTATACCACTTTACTGGGTAGGTAAAGTGGTAATTTTCCATATTTTTTTTGACAATGTAATCAATAGCACATCTCAGTGTATGCTAACAGCTGCCTGCGCTTCAATAAAATGGCATTAATTCTTCAAAGTGTTGCAATTATTTTTTCCTGTAATGTATTTGTAATAAAAAGATTTTTCAGCACATTTTAACTATGCATTGCTTTGAAAGACCCACTAAAAGTACCATATTTCTTTTGGATATAGCCCATGACAGAAACTAATAGTGTAAAAGTTTTGCACTAACTAAACATGAGTGAATACTATGTAGATGTTGTTTTGTCATGTGTGAAAGCCCATACAACAAATTTAAGCTGTAGACAGAGATGTTGAAAAAAACCTAGAATTCCATCTTCCAATTGCAAAAGATAGGAAATCTACTTGCTTTGATAGAAAATAAGAAGAGAATCTCAAAGTAAACATTCCAACTAATAATAATATGATGGTCATCAGAAGACTTCAAGAGCTATACTTTGTTTCTTCCAAAAAAACAATAAGTAGCTTATTAGAAAATTATATGAAACAAAATTTTGTGATATACACTGAGATGCCAGTTTATTAGGTACACCTATCTAATAGTGTGTTGGACCTCCTTTGGCCTTCAGAACAACCTGTATTCATCTGGGCATGGAACTTACAGGATGCTGGATGATTTGTACAGGAATGTTGCACTATACAGAAATGACTGTCATGCAGTTGCTGCAAATTTGATGGCAGCACAGTCTCACTGCAAACAGCCTTATCACCTCATCCCAAAGATGCTCAATAATATTTAGATCTGGGGACTGTGCAGGCCAATAAAGCAAGGAAAACTCACAGACATGTTCCTGGAACCATTCGGTGACGATGCTTGTCTTGTGAACAAGTGCATTATCATGCTGAAAGTATCCATTCGAGGGAGGATAAACTGTAGCCATGAAGGGATGAACTTAGTCAGCAACAATGTTCAAATATGCTGTGGCATTCTGATGTCCTTAAATGGGTATCAGGGAGCCTAATGTGTGCCAGGAAAACATTCCCCACATCATCACATTGTCACCAAAGGCCTATGCTACTGATATAAGACAAGATGGCTCCATATTCTCATGTTGCTTGCATTAAATTCCAATCTTTTGATCAGAAAGAACCTAGATTCATCTGACCAGGCTATCTTTTTACAGTGTCAACATTCCTTTACCCACTAGTGACACACTTTTGTGTTCTTCACTGATAATATCAACACTCAACATGGTTGGTGGCTGTTGTAGCCCATTTGTGACAAGGTCTGATATGTGGTCCATTTGGAGATGACCTTCTGCACACCAATGTTTACTCCTGCTGCGATTTGACTGGTTGTGGCTCATTTGTTCACTTGCACGATTCTCATCAGTTTCCTTTGACCCTCTGATACACAAGCTGTTTGTGTCCACAAGATTGTCAATCACTGATAGCTTTTTGATTTTCACACCATTTGGAAGATGCTGGAATGTATGCCTAGCACCAACTATCATGCAAACAGTTAGAGTTGGATTCTGATAGTATCAGAATCCAACTCTAACAATCAGAATCTAACTTAATACAGTCCAATGATGTCTAATAACAGTCTAACGATGCTCGAAGAACTGGTCTGCATGATTTACACCACAGTCACATGACATATTACATGTTGGAATGAAACATTTATGTGATGAGGGGCAGTGTACATAATACACAATATCGGAGGGGTCAAAGGAAACTGATGAGAATCGTGCAAGTGAACAAATGAGTCACAACCAGTCAAATCGCAGCAGAATTAAACATTGGTGTGCAAAAGGTCATCTCCAAATGGACCACATATCAGACCTTGTCACAAATGGCATATCAATATATACATTTTTGCAACCAAATAGAATAGCAGAATATAGTAATTCTTCCATTCATTAATTAATGTAATAAAACATTACCGAATGTGTCATTTAATGTGCACAGGTTATGGCACTCTTGCACACAGGCCCAGCTTTATGTCCCACATGATGTACATCAGCCTTTTCAAGTCCATTAGTGTCCCCTTTCTGGCACAGGATGAGTAGCAGCAGATTTCATCCTGGCACATGATTATAGCAGAGAAAAATCTTACTGCTGGCCTAGATGAGACTTGAACCTGGAAACTACAGATTATGAGCCTGGCACATGACCGGCTGAGCCAACCACTGCCCCCAATTCAGTGGTAAAACAACCCAACCTAATGATGAATGACATTTCCAACATGTAATACTGAAAACAATACTCACAAAGGAGTATTTCCTGTGCAGTCTCGAAGATTTAGATCCAACTGATTGCTATAACTTGAAAGAAACAATTTAATGATGTTCATATTTCCTTTGGAAGCTGCCCTGTGCAGTGGAGTGCTTCCCATATGATCACTGACATTAATATCAGCATGGTTATCTAACAGAATTTCTGCTATCTGTAAAAGTAACAAATGCTAGAATTAAAAAAAACAGAAAGTATACTAGTAACAAATTAAATTATAGTAACTCACATGCAAATGCTTGGCATAACTTAAAAAACAAGAGTTAGAAACTTTAACTACAATAAAAATATCTTGATCAGAAAATAATTAAAATAACTAAAAGTTCTCTATCGTTGAGCAATAAAATTTTGAAGTTTCTTTCAAACTACTTGCACAAAAAATAGTTATGGAGATATTACTCTAATGCTAGGTGATTTTAATACAACAGTTGGTACTAACTCTGATCTCTGAGAAATAAGTCCTTTTGACATTGGTATCTGCAATGGGGATCACCTGTTTCAGATAAGTAAAGTCAATGGTTTGAGAATAACACTAACTACAAACACCAGGATATTTTTAAATATACATTGGTTGTACCTGATGGGTTGTATAAGAGTATGATAGATTATATATTAACATTAAATGGGCTAGCTCTATTAGAAACACCAGGTCATATAGGGAAGCTGAAATTGGGTCTGACCATTACCTTATTCAAAGTGTCTTGCAACTCAGCTTCAAAAGTGTTGTGCTAAATGTAAGAGAACTACTTTTAACACTGAAGCTCTGAAAGACCCAGAATAGCCAAAGCTTATTGTGATTAGTGCTATGCCTAGCCAATTTTGCACCCAGGGCAAGTGAAGGAATATGCTTGCACATGATGCAAGAATTATTTTGCACTCTATAGAATGGTGTTTTTGCTCATAGAAAAAAAAACACTATGTAATAATCTAAGACTGCACCTAGGACACATCCCATTCACCCCTGTCTTGGCATGGTTTTAACCACAAAAAGGTTTCTCTGTCATTATAAATGGTATTTTTTACAACTGAAAGTGAGAAAGAATGGGGCAATTTCAAACTGCTATATTTGAAACTAACTGCACTAAGATCACTGCAATAACTTCACTAAGGTATAAAAAAGGGGGGGGGAGAGGGGCATACGATTTTGGATTGGGTTGTTTACCTCTGAGCATCACTTTTTTTGCCCATAATGGGCTAAATGGACAAGTCATAAAGACTCTGAGAAGGTTGGTGAGGATATCCACTGGATAGCTATTAGGAGACAGATGGTAGCCTCCCATCAAGGCCAATCAGGCTGTTCTTTAATGTACACAGCGTACGACTCTCCCGCACATGCGGCAATGGCTTACATCCCATCCAATGGATGGCTTTCCAAGCCCATAGGTGTCTCCTACTGACTGAGAGCAGGGTGGGAGGTTTTCTGGAGCTAAATTTCAATGCTGGCTCAGCCCAGACTCAAACTGGGAGGTGCAAATTATGAGTCTGGTGCACTACTGACTGCACCACCCCTGCCCAAGGAGCAGAGGATACAAAGTCATATCAATGATAAGGCAGTCTTATTTCTGAAAGGAATTGTAAGGATCAACTGAATCAACTACTAATCCTAACAGACAGCATTACAAAGAGCTTAATCAATATGTAAAAGATTAGTTAACAGTTGATTTTTTTTTTTTTTTGGCTTGACAGCTTGACTAACAAATCAGAGGAAGTAATTAGACAGCACAGCAGAGTTGTACCAAATAGTAAATTTTTTGTGTTGGAAGAAATAGGCTGCTATATAGGGAATGGGGGGTAAAAATGGTAGGGTCATTGAAGGTGAGAATTCTATTGTGGCTAGGTGGGTTGAGCATTTCAGATATGTTCCAAACGATGTGGTCAGTTCTACTCCCATTGACTGTAATGAGGACAGATGCATTACTGATTTTAATGTTAGCCCTATATCACATTCTAAAGTTACTTTGGCTATCTCTAAATTAAAACTGCATAAATCTTCGGGGATAGATGAAATTACGGCAGTAGTGCATATCATGGTTCTCGGCCGCCATTTTTTTGTCGCAATGTAACAAAATGTTTTTTTTTTTACATTGATTCCCAAACCCCCCCAAATCATAACCCAAACAGGGGTTCCTAGAAAAAAAGATTGTTTTTTTCGGTTACCATGGTAATGATAACTTGAGTTTATGTTAAATGCAAAGTACCATTACCATGGTAATGGTGATTTGCATTGTAAACAAACGCAATGTAAAAAAAAAACAAGATTCCACTAAAAAACATCCCTCACAACCATGAATTATTAAATTATAAAAAAAACTATAAAGAAACTACAACACATTTGCCTTCCTATATACTACAAATTCCTGAAATATCCCCCCCCCCTCTTTTCCCAATAGTTAAAACACTCCACAAATATATTTCCACAAACTAAACTAATAAATCCAGTCACACAGACAATAATTAACCTAAATAAATCAGCAGAATTAATGAAATTGAACATCAATCTCAAAACAAAGAACATCATCGACAATGCATCGCCAACTGGCATTATAAAAAAGCCTCCAAAACTAAATAATCTCATCAGTGATAAGACATACCAAAAAGCATAAAAATTGGAAACAGTGCACCGCCGACTGAATTATAAAAAAGCCCCCAAAACCAAATAATTTCATCAAATACACCAAAGAAAAAAAAATAGAATCATCTTACAGCTCTAATAACCTTTCCCTAAATATTTATTAACTTTCCCGACTCCATCAAAAACTGCCATTTTTTTCCACACTGACAATTCTACAATATCCATAATTTCTATATCAAAAAGCTGCCAAACACTTCCACATATTAACAATAAATCACATGTTACTTTAAAAAGACTCCTAATTATGTAACAAAATTAATAAATCACTATAATACACTAATAATTACCATACTACATGTAACCACTAAAAATCACTCAATTCATCCCAACTATAACAAAATACACCTGTTCATTACTACTGCCATGTTCAGTCCCACACAAAAATAATTCCAGCATTCTTTCCCCCAAGCATACTCCCCCCACTACATTGGAATCCTCTAAAAACTCACTTTATACGTTTCACCAAAAACTCTCCTAAAACCCTAACACTCCATAAAAATTCTAATTTTTGAAACTTACTTACCCCACATTATAAACTTTTTGCCATTTTCTTCCACTCACAACAAAACACATACTACTACATCATATCAAACACAAAAAAAGATTTAAAATAATTTTATCTGGTTAACCACTCTTCCCTTCCCTTTCAAATGCCCCTCACTCCAAACAACTTACAAAATCATTCCCCCCTACACATCATCATCATCATCCTCAAGCAGCCATGGGCTACGGAGGTCCAACAAGACGGTGCAATTTAGTTCTCCAAGCAAGTCTATCCTGAGCTACATCTACTGCATCTGGCCACTGCACACCAATTCTAACAAGGTCCTGTTTGACATTGTCCGCCCACCGCATCCTAGGTCTCCCCTTCTTTCTGAGGCCTTTAGGCACACTGTTCATAACCCTATTCGCCAATCTATAATTATTCATATGGCCAACATGGCCAAACCAACGGAATCTCTCTCTGCACAATATGCTGCTTAAAGGAGGTTGCAAACTCCTTTGCCTAACCTCATCATTAGTTACAAAGTTGAACCATCTAATGCCCAAGATACTGCGTAAGCATCTGGAATCAAAAGCATCTAGTTTCCTGTTATCATGTTTACAAAGTGTCCAAGTTTCACTACCATAACTAACCCTAGAAAGAACCAAACTATTATACAGCCTAATTTTAGTCTTTAGGTGTATACGCCTATTTCTCCACAATCTCCATAGATTCTTTAAAGTCCCGGCAGCAATCCCTATTCGTCTGTTAATCTCATGCCGCACATCACCATTATCTGTTACATAGCTCCCAAGATAATTAAACTGTGACACCTGCTCAAGACTGCAACCATTCAGATTAACTGAATCTGAGCATGCCTGACCAATTTTCATCACTTTAGTTTTCTCTCTGTTTATAACCAAACCTACTCTACTACCAGTCTCATCAACAGCTCGAATGAAAGAGTTCATCTCATCAACATCATTTGCCAAAAGGGCTAAATCATCAGCATAATCTAAATCAGAAATTTTCGTATCTCCAGCCCATTTAAGGCCAAAATCTTTCCCTTGAAATGAATTTCGCATAACATAATCAATAACCAAACTAAAGAGAAAAGGAGACAAAATGCACCCTTGTCGAACACCAGAAGTAATGCTAAACCAATTGCTACAAGCCTTACCAACTCTCACACACGACTCGGTGTTATTATAGAGAGCTTTCATTAGGTTAAGAAACTTGTCTGGTATACCATATGATCTCACAATCAACCACAAATTATGACGATCAACAGAGTCGAAAGCCTTTTTGAAATCAACAAAGCTAGCAACCAAAGGTTTCTGAAACTCTAAACATTTCTCAAGAATCTGCCTAAGTGAAAATATCTGATCCACACATCCCCTACCACTTCTGAATCCACATTGCTCATCACACAATTGACTGTCAACCAGATTCTTAATTCTATTAAGCACAATCATGGAAAGAACTTTACCTGGAACAGAGAGTAGGCTGATACCCCTATAGTTATCACAAGAACTGCAATCACCTTTTTTGAAAATAGGGATAACAATAGCTCTGGTAAAATCCTTAGGAACCATGCCTTTATCATAAAAGATATTCAGAATTTCAGTCATCCAAGTGGTAACCGAAACATTCCCAGCTCTAAGCATTTTGGTAGTAATTTCATCTACCCCTGGGGATTTATGAAGTTTAAGTTTAGAAACAGCCAAAATAACTTCAGATTGGGTTATAGGGCCAACATTAAAGCCACCAATGCATCTATCATCATTGCAAACAATGGGAATAGAACTAACTGCATTGTTCAGAATATCACTGAAATGCTCAGCCCATCTAGCCATGACAGAATCCTCACCTTCTATAACCTTACCCTGTTTATCCTTCAATCCCTGTATACCTTTCCGTTTTCTACCACACAAAACATTAACTATCTGGTACAGCTCTCTGCTGTTGTGCTGTCTAACTGCTTCTTCGGCTTTGTCAGCCAAACCATCAAGCCCAAGATTCTTATCAGCAGCTAATTGATCTTTTACACGTTTATTAAGTTCTCTGTAATGCTTTCTATTAGGACTAGTAGGGTATTGATTAAGGACATTCCTGCAGTTCTTTCTTTCCGAAATAAGCTCAAGTGCCTTATCACTCAGAAAATTTTGCCTCTTCTGCTCCTTTTTTCCTAAAAGAGTACTGTTAGTGTCCAAAAAAGCCTGTTTAAAATGATCCCATTCTTCCTCATCTTCAGTAGTAAGCAAACCATGACTGTCATAATGACTAAATAACCTATCATGGTAAGCTTTGGCTATAACTGGGTCTTTCAGAGCTTCAGTATTAAAAGCAAATTTTTTAACCCTAGCACAACACTTTTTAAGTTTAAGTTGCAAGACACTTTTAACTAGGTAATGGTCAGATCCAATTTCAGCTCCCCTATATGCCCTGGTATTTCTAACAGAACTAGCCCATTTGCTGTTAATTAATATATAATCAATCATATTCCTATGCAGCCCATCAGGTGAAACCCATGTGTACTTATGTATGTCGCGGTGTTTGTAATATGTGTTAGTTATTCTGAAACCATTGAGTTTACTTACCTGTAGGAGACGTTGCCTATTGCCATTGCAGCTACCAATACCAAAAGGGCCAATCACCCCTCCCCAAAGGTCAGAGTCAGTAACTTTGGCATTGAAGTCACCAAGAACAAGGGTAATATCTCCTTTCTTGGCAGAATTCAAAATATCCTGAAGTTGTTCATAAAATCTATCCTTCTCATCCTCATCGGCATCCTCAGTGGGGGCATAACAGCAGATAACATTCAAGTCTTTAACGCTTGTCTGAAATTTTGCTGTAAGAAACCTTTCATTAATGCACTCATATCCTAGAAGAGCATCACTAGCGTGTCTGCTAAGAAGCAGACCCACGCCTTGGTGATGCTTATTGTCGTCCCTCCCTGAAAAGAGAAATTTAAGATTATTTTTAAGAATCTGACATTTATCTGTCCATCTGGTCTCTTGCAAGCCGAGAATATCTAAATTATAATGGTGGAATTCTTGTGTGAGGACATCAAGAGAAAAAGCTCTGTGCAGAGTCCTCACATTCCAACTACCTATGGAGAGAAAATGGTTAATGGGATGTTTAAAGAAACTATGTTTATTGAGAGAGGGAATGCCGACAATATCAAACAGCCCCCTAATCGCAGACATGGGGCAAAGACCCGTTCCCCCACCACTAAAGGCTGAAGCCATCTACACTGGAAGACTTCCTCCAATGTAGAACTTGACGATGCCAATAGAAGCAAAGAGTTCAGGTGCCTGCAATGACTTCTGCTCAGGATTATCCACCAGCTGATAAACATATCCTGTGAATCTATTCACTTGGGGCTGTCAACCCACAAACAAACAGAAAACACAGCGGAAGATTTTCCCTCCACAGAGGCCCACCAGTGCAGCAAAATCAGGATCCATAATCAAGCTCAGAGCCATATATCAGTCTAGTCCAGTGGGTTTATATGGTCAGCACCAGGACCCTGTGTGGTTGACCACTCCTCAGCAGGGTAGAAAAAAAAAAGAAAAGTAGCCATAGTTGTCCAGATCAGTAGGCCACACTAATCTGGCAGCCCTCCCCTTCCGTTCATTTCCACAAGAGAGTATCTCTTTTGAAAGGTACTAACGGTCTGCACCACGAGAAGGCGGGGTCGGACATTAGGTGCTAGGCCTGGCCGGTTCTATGCATCATCACAGGGGATTACAAAACAGTTCACTAATACTTTCACGAACAACCCTCCTAATATTAAATAATTTCAATTCCAAAATATCTTATTATTTATCATATCTTAATAAAAACAACAGGAACATATTAATTATTCCTATTCTGGCTATCATTAAAAATCCTTCATTAAATATATTATACCAGCCGCATAGGCATTATCCCAAGGAGTTATCAAGCAAATATGTCAAAAAAAATCAAACGTAACTTCATATTTCTGTCAAATCACACACATGACACGTGACTTCATGTTACCCACCCAAAAGAAACAAATCAAAGAACCATAGGCCACCAACAACCAACAGTTACGTTTTTAAGTCATACTTTACACCTTGATGTCATACACTTCTTGAGCAGTGCCATCAGTTGGCTGAGGACCATGAACAACAAACTGACTGAAATTACCACTGAAATACTTAGAGCAGGGAATGTTTGTGTTGTCACTTGGCTGACTGCAATTTTTAATATTTTCTAAGATTAAGGTGTTATTCCTAAGGATTTTACCAAAACTATTATCCCTAATTTTAAAGGTGATTGCAATCCTCGGATAATTATAAGAAAATCAGTCTACTTTCTGTTCCTTGTTCTTTGCATTGTTGTGCTTAATGGAATTAAGAATTTGTTTGATGGACAACTAAGTGATTAACAGTGTAGATTCAGAAGTCATAAGGGAGGGGGGGGTGTAGAAAGTATACAATATTGTTTAGGCAAATTCATCACCACTGGTAAGAGCCACTGTCTTAAAGCGGACAGAATCTGACATCAATACTTACCTCTACTTTGTTTTTAGATGAAGCATAATGCAATGCTGACTGTCCTGTTTGGTTTACTGCATTTACAAATGCTCCACGATTAATAAGAGCTGCTACTATATCAGCTCGTCCAACAGAAGCTGCAATCATCAATGGAGTCCAATTTGACTGTAAAAAGAAACATTTTCAATATTCACATGTTTCCTTTTAGGTATATCCATATAATATCTCTAGGGAAATTAACAGGATTAAACAAATAATAAGTATACTATGATAGGATGAAGCTTCATCCCAAACTTCCAAATGCTTATGTGGGTATATACACTCAGAAGCCACTTTATTCAGTATAGATCCATGCTGTCAATAGCAACTTAAATCCAGAACTTTGTAACTTCTTAAGTAAGCTTTTTGTAAAAAAAATATGACTGAAGGTAATTTAAAGATCTCAATCAAATCTATTACAATCTCTATTTTCAGCAATATTCATTTGGAATTTAGAAAGTTGCATAAAATTGAATATTTAACAGCTAACATACTAAACTTACTAAACATTTCGGCTTCCATCTCTTTAAATACTGATTGTACATCATTGGAAATTAAGATTTCATTAGATTTAATTGTTCTTTAAATTATCTTCAGTTATATTTTTTCATAAATAACTTGAGGTTACTGAGTTCTGTATTCGAGTTACTTTTGACATAGAATGGAACTGTACCTAATAAAATGGACACTGAGTGTATATTAATCAAATGCAAAAAAAGGTTAACTTTATATAAAAACCTGTTTTAATTTAAAAATGTTAGAAATTTGATAACCTCTATATACTCGTGCCTACATAAAAATGTTACTATACAATTTAATTCATTCAGAGAAAAAAAGTGCTTATCTTACATCATCTGTTGCATCCACTGATGATCCTTGTTGAAGGAGATAATTTACTATATCTGTCTGACTTCCTGATGCTGCCCAATGAAGAGGAATTCTTCCTGACTAATTTGAATGAAAAAAAAATTAGTGAAAACAAAATTTTAGATTTTAGGAGTCTTTAGATTTTGAGAGTAAGAAGTTATTAACAATTGAAAGCAATCAAAATCTTAGATTTGATCAAGCAGAATTTCCCTTAATACATTTCTAGGATAGAATTTTATATTTATAAATGCCCTTCAGGACAATTTAATAAATGCAGTATTAACTTATTTAGTATTTATATTTTAAGCGTATTGTTAAGAGCTCAGACAACAGTTTATCTACCATTATTTATTTTTATTAGATTTTCAATATTTAAATAAATGTGAACAATTAAATTTGACCATACATATTTTTTCCTGTATATTCCCATATGTTATATATTATCAGAGATTTATCTTAATGTTTGCTTAATGATATAGAACCATTTGTTAGGATTAAACCAGTGGCTTGCCAACTGTGGTTCATGAACAGCAAAGTGTAGGTTGCAAAGTTCTGATAATATTAAATTTGCTAGTATTTTCAGTGAATTTTTTGAACATACATAGGATCTACATTGTAGGAAAAAAGGTTACATAATTTTATCTGTGATTCTATGGTGTTGTAGTGTCAAAACATTTCAGAAACACTAATTATAGTATAGTAAAATAAATATATATGGCACAATTTAATTCAGTGCTTGAAAAAAGCTGATGAATGCTAGCTTCAACAGAAAAAAATAGTTTATTATGTCGTTCTATGCAAAATCTAAATCACCTTATCTTATACAATTGAAATTATAATTTTACAGGAGTATTTAGCTTTTATTTTCTTTGATATTTCTGTAATGTTTATAGTTTGACTTACAAGATCAACAAAATTGTACTTAGAAAAATTAAGAAAGGAACAGGTTTGACACACATGAACTGAATGTATACTCCAATACTGGACTTTGAGGATAGAAGATATACTGTAAATGCAAAATGTGAATATTTGCTCATTTCTAATGTTTGCAGTGTGACAAAGGTTGTTTTTACTTTTTATTATGTGAGAAAATAGTGCACAAATCAGAATTTCAAACAAAAAACATTGAAGAAAATGTAAGCAATATTTCACTCCTTGGTAGCATATTAGAAACAGAAAGGCTACTTAAGCAATTAAATGAGGTACAGACAAAGTTCGCGGTGTACTCCAATGCAAATATAAATTCATAAATATTAAAACTTAAAGTCGCTGTCAATGGAAAATTACGTAATATTAGAAACTAAGAGTAATAAAAATAATTAATAGAAATAGAATTTTATTTTGCCCTTTTTGTCCTGTCAAAAATACCATCCTTAAGTCAGTAATGCTTTTACAAATAAATTCAGAAAATTAAAGTTACCAGATCTTTTATAGAAATCAACGTTTTGTCATTATCAATCTTTTCCTTCAACAATTCATATTGACCTTCGTAAGCTAGTCGGCATATTTCCAATTCTGACATCTTAACTTTCGTTTAACGCAGACAACGTGACAAGCAAAAATGTCAAAATACTCGCGTCAAGTTGTTTCGATGCCACTTCTAACAATATAAAAGGCAGACATGTTCAACCAACGAGGTAAAATAAATAGAGTGCACAACCGTTTCCAAAAGTTGAAGCAATTTGAACGACGTTTTCCCAATCCTTTACACGGCCGCTGTAATGTTCTGAAATATAGGCATTAACGCACTAAGCCTAAGTAGTTAAATGTTTGTTGTTTTGAAAATTACACAAGTTTTCGCTCTTTGGATAAAATCCAATCAGTCATGTTAGTTAAACCTTTAATAGCCTATAAAAATATTTAATTTTATAGGCTATTAAATTTTAATTAAAATTTTTATATTTTATAATATCATTTAAAACATTGCGTTATTTCCAGACTATTTTGAAAGTAAATATTTTATATGATACTACAATTCAATGAAAATAGAACCTCCTTTATTTATTTGCCGTCCCATGGCCGAGTGGTTAGCACCCTTGGATACTGATATAAGGGACCTGGGTTCGAGCCCCGGGTAAGGCATGGCTGTGTCGTTTTTCTGCTGAGGGCCTGCCATCCTCTCAGACCTTCTACTCTGGCATATAAACTGACAGGCTCCTGTCAGACCTCTGTGGCAAGCAGCTGTTTGAGATGGTAATTTTTTTTTAAGGCATGTAAATACAATACAAAGAAAAGGCGCTTGTTACACGATTGCCTATGCTTTACATGTTAGCGGCCATGTAAAGGGTGGGTATTAACGAACTTATTTTAGCTTCAGACTGGTGGCGTTGTAACACAACGGTT
Source organism: Ryuthela nishihirai (assembly GCA_038380435.1). Taxonomy (NCBI): domain Eukaryota; kingdom Metazoa; phylum Arthropoda; class Arachnida; order Araneae; family Heptathelidae; genus Ryuthela; species Ryuthela nishihirai. The sequence goes on along the minus strand of JAWZYU010000021.1, from coordinate 67,333,348 downwards.
TCTCACTCTATGTATTCTATCCTGTTGTGTTCAACTGACCCTGAATGTGCCTCCACTTTGAAAGGACCAAATATTTGGCTGTAGCTACTCAAGGCCCATAGAACAGAAGGGCAACAGTAATAAACCCTTCATCTAACTAAATTGCAATAAAACATACAAAAAAGTTAAAAACCTTAGAAAAAACGTTACGAAACATATAAGAGGCGATCCAGCAAAGCGCTTTGTGGTGTTACAGAGAGAAGAGGGGAGTTCAGGAACAGCTTGTTGCTAATATATGAACAATGGCAGACTGGGTTTTAGCCGAATCTGGATAAAGGGGAAGTGAAACATGTTCAATAACAAGAATCGAACGGCATCAAGCATAAGCGATAAAGAACTAAAGGACACGTGATCACCTGTGACGCCTTTCTCTAGTCGCGTGCAACGCTATGCAAAATCAACAAAATTCAGGCCACAGTGTGAACTGACGCCACTTCCTACACAATCACGATCTCCAGAACACATTCATAAGATATCTGACATGAACAGTGGATATCCACTGGTTATCTTAGATATGTTATGGATATATTCTGCAGAATCTGGTTGCAGGGGTTATTTTGTAGACTCCATCCTCCGAAGTTTTGGGACTACAGGGATGGCTTGTTAGAAATACGGCAAAGAACTAGTACAAGAAATATAGATTTCATGCTTCTGTAATTATATCTGCTACTCCAAATCAAAAATTTTACGAGTGGCGTTCAAAATGTTCTGACATGCCTCTGCAGAACAAAAAATATTGCACTTACCTTAACAAAACTTTTACTGTCCTTCAAAATACAATGCTACCCTCCATCATCTAAACAAATTTCCGTTTTTCAATTCTGTAACATGTGGTTATATTCCTGTTGGTGAAAAACCACAACTCTGAATGAACGCATTAAGCAAGGTTTCCTATCTATGATAACGTCTTCCCAGGAAGTTACTTTTTAATTTTTGAAAACAATCATAATTCGCTTAGTGCAAGATCGGGTGAATATGCAGGATGGGGTAGCTGTTTGGTTTTTTCTGCTCCAGGTAGGCCATAATTTGGCACGTTTGTGAGCGTTGTCATTGTCATGAAGAACCCTTGACACGCCTATTGTTGGACACTCTTTCTTCATCTCCTTAACCATTTGGGCAAAACAATGTTGTTGTAGTATTACCATTTATTCTCATTTTTTCACTTAAGGTGTCCACGTTTATAACACTTTGGGAATTGAAAAAATTGTGAACATTCTCTTCCATGACTGAAAGTCTCGTGGAAGATTTGGGGACGAAGTTCATCTTCCAGAACTCAAACATAGTTGTCGATCTTTCTGGCAGTTGTATAATAATAAAACCATGTGTCGTCAATAGTGACAATGTCTGTTAACGGTTTTGGGCCACTAGTTTCAAACTGTCAATATCTTCTTGGACAAGTCGACTTTAACTCGTTTTTGCTGTTCTGTCAGTATGTGGGGTACACATTTAGCACAGATATTTCGGAACTGTTGATGAATAATTGTTTTCACACTGCCAATCGAAACATTGATATCTAAACTTATTACCTACGTTGATGTGTGGGTTCACGAACAGCATCCATGGTTCTAATGTTCAGAGCCTTCTTTGGTCTTCCAGCACTAAGGACGTCTTCGAAGTTTTGACTTCCTTCTCTGAATTTGTGAATCCATCCCATAAAAATTCCATATGAACAGACACGATCCCCATATACTTGTGACAAATCGGCATGAATGTTTTTCACGTCTTCCGCAAGTTCCATTCATATTAATATGTAAAATCTTTCCCTGTCTTTAGTAGGCTACAAAGTAATAATGCACAGATTTCGTAGCAAAGAGAGAAATCATGATATGGCATTTTTCTTAACACGTAATGACAGGTTTAGACAAGTTCTGAAACAAACTGTAGCTCATTAGCTTTGGTGGAACGAGTGAATATCTACAGACACATCTCAAGAATTTGTTAAACGACCAACGTATAGATTTCTGAAGAATGAGAAACAGTAATTTACATAAATTTACTGTATAGTGTCTTACCCACACAACCAAAATCCCCATAATATACCTATAAGATATCTAAGATGACCAGTAGATATTAACTAGTCATCTTAGATATCTTCTGGATATTATCTGCAGATTGTGGTTGTGTGGGAAGGGATATTTTTAAACGCAGCATTCCCTGCAGTGCGGCAAACCTGGACATGCCAGGGTCATGTACAGGCCATGTAAAATGACTAAATGACCAGCGCCTTGTAAAATGACTTAAAGTTCATTTTTCTTATCATTGATATTGAAATGATTTATCATTTGATTTGAATGATTTATCATTGATATTGGATTACTTTCTGTGAGAAAACTAAAGCTACAAAGTGTCAAAACTCGCAATCAGGTGCATAGCCATGGTGGGATGGGGGAGGCTCCCTCCCAAGGTAATTCGGAGTTGACAAAATTCGAAGCGACTTTGCAAAATCTAAGTGAGTTGTGAAAATTTGTAATTTTTTGGGGGAAAATTAAGGAGAGTTGCCAAAATCGAGGCAACTTGGCCAATATAAGGCAGTTTGGAAAATGGAGAGACGGCAAAATTTAGAGAAGTTGGCAAAATTCGAAGCCACTTAGTAAAAATTTTAGGGAGTTGTCAAAATTCGGAGCGACTAGGTAAAATCTTGGGAAGTTCGCAAAATCGGGACAACTTGACAAAATTCGGAGTGACTTGATAAAATTTTGGAGAGTTGGCAAAATTCGGAGTGATTTGACAAAATCTTGGGGAGTTGATAAAATTCGGAGTGACTTGGCAAAATCGTGGGGAGTTTGCAAAATTCAGGTGAGATGTAAAATTTAGGATTTTTTTTCCTGCAAAATTATGGCAAGTTGGCAAAACTTAGGGAGTTGGCAAAATCTCGGGACAGTTGATAAAATTCGGAGTGACTTGGCAAAATCTTGGGGAGTTGGCAAAATTTAGGTGAGATGATTTTTTTCTGTAAAATTATGGCGAGGTTGGCAAAATCTAGGAGAGTTGGCAAAGCTTAGGGAGTTGGCAAAATCTAGGTGCAGTTGGCAAAAACTAGGGCCTGTTGGGAAAATCGAAGCAACTTCGCAATATCTAGGAGAGTTGGCAAAATTTAGAGTGGCTTTGTAAAAATCAGGTTTGATGTAAAATTGGGATTTTTTTTCTGTAAAATTATGGCGGGATGGCAAAATCGAGGAAACTTGCCAAAATCTAGGAGAGTTGGCAAAATTCGAATCCACTTGGTAAAATACGGGCGATTTGTGAAAATTGGGATAGTTTTTGTAAAATTAAGGAGAATTGACAAAATCGAGAAAACTTGGCAAATCTAGGGCAGTTGGCAAAACTGGAAACCACTTGGTAAAGTACTGGTGAGTTGTAAAAATTGTGATTGGTTTTGTAAATTTAAGGAGAGTTGGAAAAACCAAGAACTCTTGGCAAAATCTAGGGAAGTTGGCAAAATTCGAAGCCACTTGGTAAAACTCAGGGAGTGCGAAAATTGTGTTTTTTTTGTGCAATTAAGGAGAGCTGATAAATTCAAAGTGACTTGGAAAATTCAGGGAAGATCTAAAAATTGCGATTTTTTTCTCTAAAATTACGGGGAGTTGACAAAATCTAGAGTAGTTGACAAAATTCGAATCCACTTGGTAAAATACAGGTGAGTTGTGAAAATTGAGATTTGTTTTGTGAAATTAAGGAGTGTTGGGATAAATTGAGGAAACAACAAAATATAGGGCAGTTGGTAAAATTCGAATCCACTTGGAAAATACGGGCGAGTTGTGATAATTGGGATTGGGTTTGTGATATTCAGGATAGTTGACTAAAATCAGAAAACTTGGAAAAATCTTGGGGAGTTTGAAAAGTTTGAAGTGATTTGGCAAATTTAGGATAGATGTAAAGATTGGGATTAGTTTCGTGAAATTAAGGAGAGTTGGGAAAATCAGGGAAAAATTCACACTGACTTGCTACAATTCAGACGAGATGTAAATATTTAAATTATTTCTCTGAAATTATGTTTGTTTGGCAAAATTGGAAATTAAATGGCGAATTATGGTTAGTTGGAAAAATTGGAAGTGAAATGGCCCACGGAGCAGAAAATTGATTTCTCCCCCCCCCCCCCCAAAAAAAAATAATCCTTCACTCGCCCCTGCTCACAATGGCTGTTTTTATTTTCCTACTTTGTTTTCTTTTTAAGCATATACGAAAACGTCTGTATAATAGTGTATAAATGCAGCAAACAAAAAAAGCTACTTTCTGTCATCTCATGAAAGCCGTGGAATAGCCTCACCAAAAGTGGATAAAAATGTAACTGCAGAACTTTATTACTCAGCTTGTGCTAACAAATGGTTGTTTATATTGTATCTTGCATATTTCGCACGAATAAACGATTCCTATTCGTTATTTTGCTATTTCATTAGGAAGAATGAATCTCACAGATTATCCAGGATTGGTGACTTGCATTTTAAATTTGGGTACATTAAAAAAATTATTTTTGAGTCTTCGCTAATAAAAAAAACTATTTTTGAGTCTTCATTGATATGTTACGTCTAAATCGTAGAACTCATGAAAACAAAACTACCCCTCAAACAGTTATTAACTACAGAGTTCACACAAAAGCTTATCACTATACTACATAAAAGAACAGTGAAGAAATGAGCAGAAAGAAACAAAAGAAGCCTTATAGAAGCCTAAAATCCTAGTTCTCTTTGCTTCAGAGCCAAGCATGCTTACCATTTGATCACTGGGGGAAAGATTATTGTAATACACAAGAATAAAACTTTATTAAAAAAAAGTACAATCATATAAATAAAAATCTACATATCTCTTCCAAATTCTCATGTTATTACAATAGAAAGCCAAGTTAGGAAATTGATATCTTTAAATTTTTTTGCTGAAGAAATAGAATAAATTTGAAAGTATGTTAAGTTGTAAATCAGGACTAAATCTTGAATTTTCTCAGCATTTCAGTTATGAAATTGCTTGAGTTATAAGTATTTGAGTTATAAAAACTGGAATATTTTAAATCAGTCATTCCACCACAAAGCGTTTAGTACATATTGTGTACAAATGAATGATTAGATATATTCCTTAATGCAAAAATTCTTTAGTAACCAATTTGATATAACAATGACATTTGAATAACCTTTGAGCTAAATAATTTTAATTGACAAATTTTGCTGTTAAACAATTTATATATTGAATAAAATTGCAGAAGTTAAAGAATTTGATAGACTTGATTTAGATTTTCATTTGCTTCAGTAGCATCCCACAGAAAGTTTATTCTTTATGATAATTAGTTTACAGTTTTATTTTTCGTTAGCATAACATGTAGGCCCTCTAATGATTGGGCTCTGTATGTCTCTAAGTACTAAAAATGAAAAGAAACACTGTATAATTTATTAAAGTACCAGGTTAACATTATGAAGAATGTACACTGTTTGTTTTTGCACTCTGTAGGTTTCCACCCTTATGACAGAAAACAATTTGAAGATGTTCATTTTCAAGCTAGTCTATGCTAGTATATTCACATGAAAGGGCGAAATTCACACTTTAAAACTAAATTATTAGTCTGTGACACTTGAAACCATGCTTTTCATACTACTACAGATAAAAAAAAAATGTTTTTTAAATATAAATATTTTTCCTATTTTTGGCCGAGTGGTTAGCACGCTTGGCTACTGATCTACGGGACCTGGGTTCTAGCCCCGGATAAGGCAAGATGTATGTGTCGTTTTTCTGCTGAGGTCCTGCCATCCTCTCAGACCTTCTACTATGGCATATAAACTGGCAGGCTCCTGTCAGACCTCTGTGGCAAGCAGCTGCTTGAGGGGGTATTTATTTTATTTATTTATTATAATAGATATACTGGGTGTTGCTGAATTTATGGCCCAAACGTGAGGGGATGGTAGTACACACCGAACTCACCAATATTCGTCATAGAAAATGCGGCCGCAAACGCAGTGAGGAGTCGGAAATGAAGGACAGACACAGAGGTTTCCAGAGTGACATTTATTGGAGATCATTACAACAAATGCTCAAACGTCTGCCCACCAACGTTGATACAGAACGGCGAATTATTGATCGGCGTAGCTGCTCGTAAACACCGGGCATGTCGCGCACATCGGAGGCTGAGAACGCTAGGGTTTGGCCGATCCAGCGCTATTAAGCCGTGCCGCCTCGTCTGCGCCCCCTACCGGCACCGGGCTGCGTTTGTGGCAGCGTATTTTATGACGAATATTGGTGGGTTCAGTGTGTACTATCATCCCCTCACGTTTGGGTCATGAATTCGGGGACACCCTGTATAATATGTATTGATAAATATATCTATATTATAATATATTTTGATAACATATATATATATTATAAATATATTTAAAAATAATAAAAATAATAAAAAAACATTTTATGAAAAGAGCTTATTATTTATTACTGGAACTCATATAGGCAAACATAAAAGTTATTAATTACTAGAAGCACCACTGAAACAGAGCTGATTTTATCAGTTACCTCTATTAAAAATTTTCACCAGACATGATTGGTGATATGGGATTTGATACGACACCACAGTAAGCACAAGGGAAAGAAATGGTCAGTGTCAGTAAATAAACACAATTTTATGAAAATATCATTGAAATGAAAGAGAGTCTTTGAGAGAGATTATCATAATATAAATATAAATAATACCTCTAAAACTAAATGTAATAGGGTACATTTGTCTACCCCCCCCCCCCCCCCGCATGCCTTCTTCGAAAATGATATTAAAAAATCTTTGTAACCATTGTATCAATATTCAGTACACAATAGAAAAGACTTTCATGTTGAGAAATGAATTAAAATAACTTAAAATTCTCTGTTATTGGGCAATACAAACTTTCAAGTTTACCCTTCAAACTATTTGCACGTTAAAAGTTTTTAAGAGAAAACTCAGAAACTTTTCACTTCACTGAAGAAAGGATACTAACCTTGCTTCAAAAGGCTTCTAAGTTTTCTCCTAAACGTTTTTAACCTGGAAATAATTTGAAGGATAAAGTTATTTTTTAATTTTAAGTTGTTTTATATATCAATATTGAACATTTTTGGTGTTAAATCCAAGTCTTTGAGATATATACTTTCTGTTACTAATAGAAATATCATGGTCACATCCAAGATTTCAATGTGAAAATTTACTTCTTGGTGTTAGAATTTCTTTTATGTGGTAAATACTGGGACAAAGTAAGAATTCAAGTGGAAAAATTTACAGTACAGATAAAATCATATAACCATAAACTTTCAGTTGCCTGTATATACCATCACTGATGAACAAAGTAAACATTTTCTAAAAATTAAATATTTGCTCTTTGACAAGAAATAAATTAAGGTTATGAAAAGTTTAACAAATAATTTATTCTAATGAAAAAAAAGGAATATTTTTATAATTAAATATGCTATCAACATTAAAATTTACCATAATTTTTTACTTGTTCCACTTTTTTATTACTTTAATGGATTTAAAGTATGTATATATATATATAATCGTATCAGAATAATATACCACATATATGCTATGGTAGATGGTCATATTACTCTGATACAACAGTGTATATTTCAGTCCCTCAAAATATTTCGAAATCGCTTAGTAATCATGTTGTTACTTGATCAACAACTACTCAAATTTTAAAACATATTGAAGATTTAAAAAGTAAAACCTTCATAAATTCAGTAGGTAGTCACTGTAACATAGTTTTACATTAGCTTGTGACAAATTGTACCTGCAATGATAGGCTTTTGTGTGAACTGTGGTTAATAACTGTTTGAGGGGTAGTTTTGTTCTTCATGAGTTCTATGATTATTCAGACATAACACATTAGAGAAGACTCAAAAAGAGTTTTTTTAATGTACCTTATTTTAAAATGCAAATCACCAATCCTAGTTAATCTGTGAGATTCATTTCTGCTAATGAGATGGCAAAATAACAAATGGGAATGGTACATTCATGCAGAATCTGCAAGATGACAACTTGAAACAACCATTTGTTAGCACAAGCTGAGTAATAAAGTTCTGCAGCTATATTTTTATCAAAAATTCTAATGAGTAACCTTTTACTAAAGACTATTATCAATAAGTTTTAGGGAACTATAAGTTAACCTCAGGCAAAAAATAAGCATATGACATGTGTTAATATGAAAAAATTAATTTCTGAAAACTGAGTGGTAAACTTTGAACAATGATATATGAGAATGTTAGGCCAGCAAATATTCTTTCTAAAGCAAGAAATAAAAAATGGGAAAGTCCACAGTGAGTGATTTAAATGAGTGATACTTAGGTTATGGATTGCATTTTGGGCATGCACTCAATTATCTTTTGCATGGAAGTCTATTGATATTACAGCGTAGTTAAGAATTGTAGAACTAGAGTTTTTTTTAAAGATATTTATGTTCTGAATGCAGTTTTCAGTAACATCTGCAAATAACCTTCAATATACATGAAGGCTCATAATTTCATAAATCTGAAATTGTTGGTTTATCCTATTTCTATATGTATTGTCTCTAAATTGTATTTGTCTAATTTTTACTTCTCCTAGACTTGATTAATAAATCCATATTTTTAAGTGATAACTAGGGTTTTTTATGCTGCTCACTAGATGGTCCCACTAGTGTAACTGAACATTCTAATCACTGTGTTGCTATATGATTATTATTATATTCACATATACTGTATATCTTATTTTCAGAATGGTTCAATGGAGAAACCCCATATTTTAATTGAAAATTTGCATTATTAATAAAAAAAGGTTTCAACAGAGGAAGTAAAATAAAAAAAATTCTGTTCGTATCTCGTAAGTCAGAAGCATAACTGGATATGGCTATTGCTAAAGTTACAAAAAGCAGAAAATAAATTATATGCTATAGAAAAAAAAGGTAAATATTACTACATTCATTTCAGTTGTCAACAGTTATCCTTTTAAACTAAAAAGAAGTTTTCAGAAAACGAAATAATTAATTTCTGAGGTTGTGTCGACTGACTGTACTTGGATGGCAAAAACAGACTTCCTTAGCCGGCACGCTTTTTGTCTGCTAGGACGTCATCCAGTTCTCCATCGATATCCATGCTATTAATATGTTTAAAGGCATTTTGATGAAATTTATGGAGTTGAACGTAGTCATAAGTTCACTTGAAAGCTTCACACACACACACACACTAAAAGCAATGCTGATAAACTGAGAGGGAATCAATTGTCATTGATCATTTGTGTAAAGTGTGTTTCCATAATGCATTTTAATTTATGTTTTCATCCGCGGTTTAAAGTAGGAAAATTCTATAAGTCAGCAAAAAATGAATCATTCACCAACGAAAATATTTCTTTGTTATAACTTAGAGTTTTTGCGCAATTTGAGGCTAAAGGTATTTTCAACATATAGTGTGTTATAGCGAAATTTCGTAACGCGAGGAAATGTATGAGTTATTTATTAATTTCGTCTAATCTGGAAGTTAAAGCGAGACACTGGTCTGGAGTTAAAGTTAATATGCAAATTTTTCTTCAAATGAAACGTTAAGAAATCATGCTTTTAAACGGTTAAGGAATTGAAAGGCATTTCCCGATGCAATATTCAATGATAAACATTTCCTATTTTCTGCAACGTTTTAGCTTTGGCCAAAATGATTGTTGGCTATATGATTTTAGGTGTTCTCATTATGCGAAGTAAATCTGGCAACGTCCGTGCATCATTGCTGAATCACGGCGAATCGTTTTAGGAATCTGAGCGTTGTTCGTAAGAAAATTTTCGTTTGAAATTTCCTAGTTTTCGCATTTGTATTTTAATGATAGACATCTGAGATAGGTATCCATATAAAGTGACTGGGGAAGAAATTTGTTTATTGTGTAGTATTGCTGTATTTTGACATTTTCCGCTTATTTTAATTATGGCTTCAGAAGGTTTTACCGATACTGGTCGAATTCTGAAGATGGAAGTGGACTATAGCGCCACTGTTGATGAAAAAATACCAGAATGCCAGAAGTTATGCAAGGTAAGTTTGCAACTTAAAGTTTTTGCTAATTTCTATCATCAATGGTTTTACCTTGTAACGGTGAAATAAACTGTATTGAATAGTAATAAATGCATGATATTTAAAATTTCTGCCAAATGAGCAGATAGGAAATTTGCTTCATCCGGTACTTGTCTTCACTGGCAAAGTACGAAAAATAAAAAGCTTAATAAATTCACGATTTGAATTAACATTTGCCTTTCAATTATTATTATTTAACAATTTCACTCCCAACTGAGATACCGAATTAGACATGTTCATTGTGTACCTGTGTCTGAATTCAATGGAGAAATGTTGAAAATTGAATTCATATATGGAGAAGGCAATAGACATTATCCTGAAGGTTGTATATGGGTGTCAACATGTTAATTTGTAACAGTCCTTGTCAAATCACATCTGCAAAATGAGACATCCTAAATTACTTTAAGTTCTTGATCTGTGTAGTCCAGTTAGTAAAGACTTGTATCACAGATAATATTGTACAGATATTGACCTACATTGAGTGAGTTCCAGTGCATTTCTAATTACCATCACTAAAAATTGGCAATTAGCAGAGAGCTACTCTAGATTTGTGTTCTTTACTATACAGGCAGCCCCAGACATGAATAACCTCAACATTATGTAAGGTTTAAAGTGGAAATTATTTTTTTTTTATTATGCACTTTCTTGTAAAATGAAGATATAAGCATAATAATGGTGTAAAATTTTTGATATATATATTTCTTATACAGAAGTAATGGTAAAGCACCAAAAACACAATGAGATGTAGAATTGAAAAATATATTTTTAGTATGGGACTCCAATTCCATACTAAAAATACTGCAAGGCATATTTTTAGTATCGGACTTCAATTTATGTAAAATTAAGGTCTCCAGGAATTGAAAAGTAGTGCAAGGCATATTTTTAAAATGTGACTCCAATATATGTAAAAACTCAATTTATATAATGTCTCCAGGAACCAGAATTTTTACTTAAGTTGGAGACTACCTGTACATTGCTGTCCCATGGCCGAATGGTTAGCGCACTTGGCTACTGATCTAAGGGACCTGGGTTCGAGCCCCGGGTAAGGCATGGCTGTTTGTGTCGTTTTTCTGCTGAGGGCCTGCTATCCTCTCACACCTTCTACTATGGCATATAAACAGACAGGCTCCTGTCAGTCCTCTGTGGCAAGCAGCTGCTTCAGGGGGTATTTTATTTTTTTACCTGTACATCAGGAATTGACATAATTTTTGGTTGCAGCCTCTGTTGGCTGTTGTTGGTTGATGAAAAACTTAGCATGGATTTTTTAACTAATGATTATATAGATCAAGGAGTGGAAACTATTCAAGTGCCCCAGTTGCTTTAGCAATTAAATATTTCATGCTTGTTACCAAATTCTTATGACCACCACAATAGTTGGCTCCTATCCCCTCAAGCAGCTGCTTGCCACAAAGGTCTAACATAGTTTAGGAAAAATTTCCATTTCAAATCTAGATGACTCCAGATATGGAAATATTATTTACATGTCTAGTGGAGAACTGAGCTGCTGTCTTTTTATTTGGATAGTGTAAGTAATAAAAACTATTTTATGTTTGGTGGTAAGTAATTATCTGTAAGGTTATTTACACAGAAGAACTGGAAATATATAGAATAAAATATGAAAAGTTAATTTGAAAAGAATGATCTTTTAACCTTGGGCATGGTTAAAATAAAGCATGATTTCGTGATGGTGCACTTATGATGTGCCAGTAGACGGGCTTTAACTTGGAGCTGGAAACTGCAGGTGACTGCACAATATAGCCTATGTTGTTCTTGCACCATAAAACCCCAAATAACAACCAACTGCAGATGACTGTTGACCGTTTTGTAGATATACTTGGTGATGTAAGGTATACATGCTGGATGAACTTGCTGGAATATTCCATCAACCATTTAGTCCATTGTGTGGAGAGTGACTTCAGACAAAACCAGGGCTGGATCTGGAAGGGGTAGTGGGCTAAGGAGCCAATACTAATAACTGGAACAGAAGTTAAAAACAATTAAATGTATATTTTACTTATATTTTTCAAGATATTTGTTGGAGATCAGTAAAATAAAAAAGCCACTCTGAATGTTGTTGTGGTTCATTCTGATTTGGCCTTGCCCTCCCCCCACATTGTTTTTTTCCTTTCTAGTTCTGGGCTGACCACAACTAATCCTACTCTTGTACTGGGTGTTAACCACATTCCTCTGAAAAATGTTTACCTGGAAACTATTTTGTGTTTTAGGTATAGTCATAAATATTGCAGAGCAACATCAGTTGTCAAATACAATCATTGTGAAGTGCAACAATTTCTATGCATATAAATTCAGCTATTTCTCTAGAGTTATAATCATTTTTTTCACTTTCTTTTGATTCTCATTTTGCAGTGATGAGTCATGGTTAATAGATTATTTACCTATTATGAGAAAAAATAGCTTAAGTGATCATGACAGAACTTGGGATTTAAGGTGATCTGCATTATTTCCGTTAATTCATAGGAAAAAAACAAACCTGAAAGATGTTAAGATATGCCTAAAGAAGTCATTTTTTCAATTTATTCTCTAGATTTCTGCAGTAGTAGGGTCATAATATTCTATTAGGCACGTGTTTTAGTTGAGAGCTGGAGACTATTGGTAACTGCTAATAGAATTATAGATGTACATGTCATTTAAGGACAATAAAATTTTGTTGGTAATTAGCAAGTTTTGTTATGAAATTTAGAGTAATTTCATGAGTACAGAAGTTCATACCAGAAAGCATATCAAAGGAAAAGTTATTAACTGGTGACATTTTTTGGCTGTTTGCGATTCCTTGTGTCTTACTGTCATTTTTGGTGTCAGAAAGCTTTTGCAGTTTTATTTGCTTGTGTTGGTTTATAAATGTGTTTTTTGATATTTTCCTACAATTCTGATGACATGTGGAAGAAAAAAAGTTATGAAGATATGGTTCTTTTACACAAATGATTTTCATTACTTTAAAAAGTTATCAGTTTGATATGGATTCACCCTATCCTTGCAAGTTTTTTGTACTAGTAATGTAGCGTTAATTTTTTTTTTACTGTATGTTTCTTGTTTATTTTACTCATTATAATCAAAGGTACAAATATAGTGTGCAGAATTAAGATTAAAATTACTCTATAAAAATTGCAGGTGCTATGCTAGTCATGCGATATTGGGAAAAACAATCGGTTCATTGACATCTATTAATAATAGAGTTATTAACAGTCATTTATTGTTATGAAGTTCAGGTTAATCAGTCATACCTATATTGGCATGGTTAATACATTCTTCTTCGACAGCCTCTTCAGGAATGCAAGGAAAAGTCAAGAGTTGTGCTTTTCCTCCCAGGAGCTTGTGCTTTCACAGGCCTGGTATTGCTGTTTCTCACCAAGTCACTTGGTGACTTGAGATCTTTATTGGGCTGTTATTAAAAGCACCAATGGTGTTGCTGTTGCATCAGTTACTGTTTGAGGATTATGAACTTGGCATTCCTATTAGTACACTGGGCCAGTTGATTATATCAGATATTTATGACTTGGCATTGCTATGCATTTTATGCTGTCTACTTTGGTACATCATCAGGTAATCACTGTCTGTGGTAGTGGGATGTATTGGAAATGTGATGCGCTTGATTTGAGCCTATGCATTCCATATGTGCATTCACTGATAATGCACATTTCCATTACATCTCACTACCATGGATAGTACTTTCCTGACAGCACAAAATGTGTAACAGTGCCACCAGTATCTTGTATAATCAACCAGCTCATTGCACTAATAGGTGCTAGCAGAGTGCTTAGTAATAATACCACAGTATGATAAAGATCTCGGTTACCAATGAGTGAGAAGCAGTAACACCAGACTGTGAAAGGGCCAGCTCCCAGGAGGGAACAGCACACACTCTGGACTTTTCCTTGTTGTCCAACTGAAGAGGCTGTCCAAAGAAGAATGCATTAACCATGCCAATACAGGTATGACTAATTAATTTAAACTTCACTGTGCCGATAAACCCTCAATAGAAAAAAATATATATATAAATAAACCTATCAATAACTATTAGTTGTCAATGAGCTGATTGTTTTTCTCCAATACTATGTGACTAGTATAGAACCTACTACGTTTATAGAGTAATTTTAATCTTAATTTTATTCTGCACAATACATTTGTACCTTTGATTATTAATGAGTAATAAAAACAAGAAACATACAGTAAAAAAAAATAACTTTCATTACTAGCAAAAAAATTTGCAAGGCTGGAGCAAATCCATATCAAACCCATAACTTTTCAAAGTAATGAAAATCATTCGTGTAATAGTCATTTATTTTCATAGCAAATTTTTTTCTTCCACACAGGTTATCAGAATTCTAGGAAAATACCGAAAGCATGTTTATAAGCCAACACAAGCAAACAAAACCACAAAAGCTATGACACCAAAAATGAAGTAACAGACCACAAGGAGCCACAAATAGCCAAAAAATGCCACCGGCTAATTACTTTTCCTTAGATTGTTTTCTGATGTGAACTTCTGTACTCGTCAAAGTACTCTAAATTATTCTTATTTTTTATGCTCCTTTACTTCCCTCAGTTATGGAGGCCGAAGCAGATTATGCATTTTAATCCTCCAAACATATACACAGTCATATCAGAATAATATGACCATCTACCATAATATATGTATGGTATGTGGTCAAATTATTCTAATATGACTGTGTATGTATGTATCCTGAGCTATACAACTCTTAGAATTAACCTGCAGTGTTAAAGCTATTGCATTTGGCCACTGCAGTCTGATTCTGACAAGCACCTGTTTGACATTTTCTGACCATTGTTGATCAGAATTATTCAAAAATTGTTGTAGTGCTTGTAGTCACCACATCTTGGGTCTCTCTTTTTTCTGGAGCCTTTAAGGCACACTGTTCATGATTCTATTCACTAATCTGTAGTTCTGCATACAGGTAACATGCCAAACCAACTGTTTCTCCCTACATAAGATGCTACTTAACCTTCTATGCTTTCATTTTTCACCATATTTCTTATGTTAGATGATGGAACTAATAATCTGAAATAATGTACTTGAAAATAGTCCAATCACATTGTAACTGTTATAATCAGTCTCATTACTTTTTCAACAACTTAATGATGGACTACATCATTTTTCTTCTTGAGAAATAGGGACACCAACTAGAAATAGACAGAAATTGAAATGTTAACTGCAGTTTGACTTAGGAGTAGAAATA
Organism: Ryuthela nishihirai; assembly: GCA_038380435.1. Classification (NCBI taxonomy): domain Eukaryota; kingdom Metazoa; phylum Arthropoda; class Arachnida; order Araneae; family Heptathelidae; genus Ryuthela; species Ryuthela nishihirai. The sequence goes on along the minus strand of JAWZYU010000021.1, from coordinate 67,318,070 downwards.
ATTAAGGCAGTTGCTGACTCCATCTAACCTTATCATTACTTGTGTAGTCAAACCACCTAATACCCAAGATACTGTTTAAGTATCTGGGTGTATCAACTTATTTTTTCACAGTTTCCAGATTCTTAAAAGTCCCAGCAGCAATACCTGTTCTGTGTATTTCATGTTAACATAATAGCATCTGTTGCACCAGAAATTAATATGAAGATAATTAAATTTAGAAGCTTGCTGAAGTGCAGCCATTCAAAAGAACTAAAGCTCACCTGTCAAACCCATTTTTTTTATTTTAGTTGTTTCTATTTCTCACCAAACTCCTCTATTACTTGTCTCATCAACAGCCCTAAATGGAAGAGTTCATCTTGTCAGCATTGTTTGCCAAAATGGCTAGATTGTCAACATAATCTAAATTAGATATTTTCAAATATGTAGACCATCTAAGGCTCAATCTCACCTGTGCAGTAAATTCCTCTTAACATAATCGGTAACCAAATTAAAGAGAATAGAAATGAAATTCAGCCTTATTTAAACTCTTGTTATAATGCTAACCAATCAGTGCAGTGTTTTACTCATAAAATTCAGTATTATTATAATAAATCATTGTTAATTTTTGTGTATTCTGTAAGCCACCTTTGACTAAGTGGTTAGCTTGCTTGACTACTGATCAAAGGGACTTAGGTTTGCACCCTGGTTTTGCTGTTGTTTTGCAGCTGAGGCTCTTGCCTTCCTTGCAGACCTTCTACTATGATGTATAAACTGATAAGCTCCTGCCAAATCTCTATGGTAAACAGCTGTTTGGGTTTGGGGGTATTTATTTTTATAAGATTTCATGATCAGCCATAAATTATTATATTGACTGTCAAAAGTATTTTAAAAAATATATGAAGCTAGTGATCACAGATTTTTGAAATTCTAAATATCTATCAGTTCAAGAACCTGCCTAGTGAAACATAACATGAAATATAAAGGAATGTAATAAAAAATAATGGGTGACCAGATTAAGACAAAACCCATATGTATGTAAGAAAATTTTGCAATTGGCTGTAAACAATTATGAAATAATTTGGGGTAACAATTTTCAAACAGAAAACTGCCTAATCACTGTCAAACAACTAATTTTAATAGTATCTCAATTTTAGTTCATTAATGGATTTTTATTTTTTTAAAGGAAACACTCCAATTCTTTCCATAATAAATACACAGATTACCTCTAGAAATCGACTTCAATAATTATTACAAACATCTGAGAAAAATTATTGTTGCCATGGCGGGAATCAAACCCGCAACTCTCTAGATACATGCCAGAGCTCTCTACCGTTAAACCACGAGGCAGTCGTTAAAATCTTCCAGAATAAAACCTATAAATCTTTCACTGAGATGTCTCAGTGAAAGATTTATAGGTCTTATTCTGGAAGATTTTAGTGTCTGCCTCGTGGTTTAACAGTAGAGTGCTCTGGCTTGTATCTAGAGAGTTGCGGGTTTGATTCCCACTGTGGCAGTGATAATTTTTTTCAGATGTTTATAATAAGTACTCCATTTCTTATCTTTGAAAGTTAACAAGATAAGTATTATTCATTCAACGTTGCTCTCTCCTGACTTTGGAAAGCATTCTGCTTTTTGTCACTTGTTTAAAGGGGCTATGACAACTGAGCTTCAAAATTTAACTTAACTGATGAAATGTGGTTTTATTTATGAAGATAGTGAATTCAGAGAACAAGAGATACTAGTTAAATCAAGAAAACTGACACATGGAATTCCTTTGCATGATCAAAAATTGGTGTGTAATTTCAAGAAAGAGCATTTTTTTCCCCTCAAAGAAACCATCAATTTCAAACACTACATCAACTGATCCTTGAATAATTTATTCTGCAGCTGATAATGAGGAGCTGATGCTAGGTTATTTTCAACAAGATGGGAACAACTGCTCACACAGCTAATGAGACATTGGGCTCTTTGTGTGAATATTTTAATGACAGATTGATCTCTAAAGGACTGTGGCCACCAAGATCACCTAATCTGACTCCTTGTGATTTTTATACATAGTGATTTTTGAAGGAAACTGTCCACAATAATCATCCTTGGACCATTGGAAACTTAAAAAAGAACATCACAACTGCTATTCAAGTGATTTCTCTTAGTTAGTTTTTTCCATTCCTCGTCACAGGTGTACCCAGAAAATCTTTCAGGATAGTGCATATCTTCCACATATTTGCATAACACATTTTAAATATGTAAAAGATTCTCTTTACATATTTAAAAAAATTAATGATTTGTACAAATGGACTTTTGATAGTTGCTTGACCTGATGGTGACCCCTTCAGTTTGTCACTACTCCTAGTAACTGATCACCTCATCATGTTATTGGTTGTTTGGGTTTTTATGGAGCAAGAGCAGCAAAGACCATGATTTGCCAAGCAAGCTAATAGGAAAAAGAGTAAAGATTTATAAAAGTCAGGCAGCATCTTTGGTGCATTGGCAAGTAACAGCATAACATATAAGCTTTATTTTTACATCACTACCATGTAAAAAAAGTTTTGCTATTAAAGAAGATTTTCTTTTAACCTGTAGTTAATTTTATTGTATATATTTTGTTTTGTAGGAAGGAAAGCTTACAGAAGCATTGGATATATTGATGTCCTTGGAAAAGCAAACAAGAACTGTAAGTCAACTGTAATGTATATATATATTTGATTTTTTTTACATTGATATTGGATCATTTTATACAAAATGACCAATTTCAGTAACTTGTTTTTGCAGCACTATCCCAAAATCTGATTTATTTAAACAGATTCAAGGTAAAAATAATTAATTGAAGAATTTCTGAATGTTGTGAGCAGTATTTTAAAATATGAAAGACTGAAAATACTCGTCCATCAAATGGGATGCTAAATCATGGCTCCATGTGCAGGAGAGCCATGCCCTGTGCATGTTAAAGAACTTGCTGAATGGCATTAATGGGAAGCTTCCAACTGTCTCTTAACAGAAAAATGATCAAAAATTGGTGTGTAATTTCAAGAAGGAGCATTCCCCCCCCTCAAAGAAACCATCAATTTCAAACACTACATCAACTTGATCCTTGAATATGCCCAGTGGGTACCTTTCACCGAACCTTCTCTGAGCACTTAAAGTCCTTGTGACCTGGACATTTATTCCATCACACGTATAAAAGTACCACTCAGAGTTAAAACAACCGAAACACAACTGAAAGTTCTTCAAATCTGCAGTGGTCAATTACTATTGGCTCAGGTGGGCATGGGCTTGAAAAATTGAACTCAAAGTCATCTCTAGTGCCATTGACTAATTAAAATATTCATAAGATAGGAAATTATTTTTAAAAAATTATGTAGGGGGAGATAAATTTATATGCAGTAGGTGAGGATGTATTAGAAAAATAAATACTAATAAATCAGTACTTTGACGTCGATTCAAATATTAGAGGAAAAATTGTCTTGAACCGGGTGATGAACCCACGACCTTCTGATAGCATGTGCAGGTGCTCTGGACCACTGAGCTACTGGCCGCTGATCAAGATCTCCTCTAATTAACGCTATGAACATTCCTATTATGTCACATATAGGCGCTATTCAGGCAATTTTAGCCACAAGTGGCTTTCTATTTGCCATAAAGATGGAAAGTATGTCTTACAAGTATGTTAATGATTAATTTTAGCCACACGTGGCTTTCTATTTGCCTTTTTATTATTATTTTTTACTTTTTTCTTTTTATTGTGGCAAATAGAAAGCCACTTGTGGCTAAAATTGCCTGAATAGCGCCTATATGTGACATAATAGGAATGTTCATAGCGTTAGAGGAGATCTTGATTGGCAGCTGGTAGCTCAGTGGTCCAGAGCACCTGACATGTTATCAGGAGGTTGTGGTTTCATATCCCACCCGGCTGAAGACAATTTTTCCTCTAATATTTGAATTGACATCAAAGTGCTGATTTATTAATAGATATCGAATAGTCGAGTTTATTTCATTATTTAAAAAAATAAAAATGTGATAGTGGTGAAAAATATATTAAAAAAAAATTGAAGAATTTATGTAGTGTGAAAGTTGACCCTGGCACTACAGTTGCAGTGCACAAGATATATGAGGAAAATCGATATCTCATCTGGAGTTTAGTGGATTAAATTTGTTAACAGTCTTACTATGTGATTTTATAGTTTTTTGATCATTTTAATAGTGTAAGAAGTGTCACTGTGCCAGATTAATTTAGCCACTACCTTGAATAAAAATCTGAGCTGCAAAAGTTTTATAACCATCCCTCAATTTGCACAGTAGATAGGTTTTGGGAAATAATCATGTAAATTGAAACCAACAACTTGTGAAAAAAAGAGGGATAGGTTATGAAAAAATCCTTATTATGAATAAAATGTACATTGAAAGTTTTTTTACATATTTATCTCAAATTTCAGTTCAGCAGTAATAATAAGTATTAATGTTTTAAGAAGGATCATTGTTTTAAGAAATAATTGTACTTTATTTGCACCAATTGAGATAAGCTTAGATTAATTTCTCATACATTTCTTTATGGTCATGAAAAATACTCATCATTCAGGTAGACATAATTATCGAATCTGAAGACTAAGTTTGAAAGAAGTATATTTGTTTATTAACTGAATATAAATTTAGAAATTAAGAATTTGTACCAACACTTATATACTAATTTTACAAAATAGAAAACTAATATTTTTTGAAACAGTTTACTTATGAATCTGCTGTATTTGGTCTATATAATAGTCTGCAAAGTGAAACTTATTGCTAAAAATAAAACTGTTTTTACTGGTTTGAAAAATTCAGTCTAGAAAAGTCAGAGCTTGCTACAGGCTTTCTTTCATTAAGATATTGAAAGACAGACCCTCAAGCAGCTGCTTGCCACAGAGGTCTGACAGGAGCCTGCCAGTTTATACACCATAGTAGAAGATTTGTAAGGATGGCAGGACCTCAGCAGAAGAAAGGCACAAACATCCATGCCTTATCCAGGGCTTGAACCCAGGCCTCTGAGATCAGTGGCTAAGCACGCTAAGCACTTGGCCACGGGATGACAAAAAAAAGTTTCAAACCAGAGACCTTGGTATCACGAACCAAATGACACTGCCTGATGACAATTTCATTAATAATCATGTGTTTAAATTAATGTGTCATGAATTAATTATTATGTGTTTAGTCTTGAAAATAATGATATGAATTAAAACCCTTTAGTTGGTTTTTACTTTGGAATGGAAGTCTAATAATCTCACTTTATCACTGCTACTTCATTATATTCATACATTTATTTATATACATAAAAAACTCAATCCATACCATGTAAAACTGAGTCTTGAATTGTGTGAAATGAGACTGGTTGCATTTTCCAACCATTTAAAATGAGACTTTAGACAGGAGCAGTGTCAGGTAAATCTGCTGGTTACAAATATAGATAACATAATCAACTCGTACAAATCTGAATAATAAAGTATGCTCAGTGTTTCTTAATTGTAAAATTACTGTACTAACTTTCAAGATGATTTTGTAAGTTGAATGTTTTTTCCTTCTGTGTCATGGTCTGAACTAAAGCCTGTCATTATACATGTGTGTGGCAAAAAAACAAAACAAGACTCCATGTATAGTTTACATAATACCTCTCACCAGTCAAACAGATTCAACCCATGTTCAAGCTAGTATTTTCTAGTTTTAACAACCACTTGAATTACATCAAGTGGTTGTTAAAACTTTTAACAACCACTTGAACTGTGAATGAACTTTTAACAACCACTTGAATTGTGAATTAGTGTCACTATTATGTTCATTTCTGTAAGATGTATTATCATTCTTGCCAAAAAGTGTATGACCAAACACAATGTATCATCATGACATCCCTTCTTATTAAATATTATCAGTGAAGCAGTTTGCAGCCTAAAACCGAATCATAATGGAACACCCACTCTATTTAAAGGGACTTGTTTTGATGGTGTGGAGTACATAATGAGACATGATAGATCACCTAAAAGGCATTGCAAAAGTGTTTCAAAACATAGAACCCCCCCCCCCCAAAAAAAAAAAAAAAAAAAAATTAAAGAATGGAGAAGTGTGTTAATGCCAGCTGGGAGCACTTTGATGGAGGTAACCTTTGAGTTCTGGAATTTTTCAATAATAAAAGTTTTCTTGGCATAGTCTCATTTGTTTTTTGCCATCTCGTGTAATAGGTAATAAAACCGTGGAAAATCATAACTTTATATATTTATGTTTGGAACAAGAAGCTCACTGATAATGAGTGGGCTTTATGTTTTACTGATCTGATTATGTAGTGTTTTCATAAATATTTGTAGTATTTGTAATTCTTAAATTCTTTGTTCATTGAAAAGTGAGCAAGGCAATGGTGAACACTAAATGTATATGTTTATTTGTAAGATAATGTTTTGACATTTTTTTTCTTATCATACTTATTGTAATTAATAATCATTTTTAGGGAGCTGATACACATTCAACAGGTCGTGTACTTGTAGCAATTGTACGTCTTTGCTTTGAAACAAAGAATTACAAAGCTTTGAATGAAAATATTGTTTTGTTGACTAAAAGACGTAGTCAAATTAAGCAAGCCATTACCAAAATGATACAAGAATGTTGCACCTATGTTGACCAGATGCCAGATAAAGAAACTCAGTTGCAGTATATTGACACCCTCCGCACTGTAACTGCTGGTAAGGTGAGTAAACTACTTCTTACAAAGTTTTTTTTACTCTTACTGTAGTTTTTTCATTTAGTGTATATTATTAATATTATTGGATATACATGTTGTGGAATGCAAATGATTAGATGAAGTATTATTTTGAATACTTTACTCATTTATCCATATTAAGTATTTTTAGTATTAATTATTCAAAGTTTATTATAATTATTTCTCAGAGTTTCTGATGTCTTGTCAGACATCTTCAGTTTTACCTTAAAAAGAAAATAAAACTGGAAGTGACTTTTTTCAAATAGTCTAAATGCTCTTTTTAATATTATGGTTTTAACTGGGTCTTTAGACAGTGGTCTTTTGGGTATTTGGTAACTGTCTTTTGAGTATTTGGTAATCAGTTAAATATATGACTCCCCTACATAAAATTTGTATTTTGATTTATTTAAATATTTAGAAAAGAAGCATTTTTTTTTTCAGATAAAAATAAAGCCTATATTAAATATATATAAGAGGGTGTTAATCAGCACAAATAGCAAATGCATAAAAATAAATTGCCTTTTATCAGAGAGTAACAACATAACTCCCTTTCCTCCACCTCTGATACGGAGCTGGGGTGGCTCAGTCGGTAGCGTGCCAGGCTTGTAATCTACAGTTCCCAGGTTCGAGTTTCAGCTGAATCAACATCAAAATTTTATCTCTGCCCTGCCCACGGTCAGTAGAGGACACTGAGGGCTTGGAAAGGCTGTCATCTGTTAGATGGTATGTTAAGCTGTGGTCGTGTGTGCTGGAGAGTCATGTTCTTTAATGTGCACAGAGTATGCTGGGTGGACTTGACAGGAGGCTACCATCTGTCTCCCAACAGCTCTTCCAGTGGGTCCCCTCCCCCAACCTTCTCGAGCCTTTAGGGTCCTTGTGACTTGGCCATTTAGCCCATTGTGTCCACAAAAGTGCCACTCAGAAGTAAAACAACCCAAATCCACCTGTGGCAAATAATAAATCTGTCACCAGAGATTAGATTTATTGTTTTATGGATCTTGTTCCTAGTATCTAGTGCAGAGATTTAGGATTGTTAAGATGTATTTTGATACCTTTTTTTTTTGCCTAGTCTCCATGATAGCAAATCAGTACATTGGGAAGTATGACAGTACTTTTCTGTCCTAATAAATGGTGGTGGGGGGGGGGGGGAGTTTTTGGCATTGCCCAGGTTCTGAAAGAAATATACTATTATTTATTCAAAGTATGGTTATCATACTTTTGTCTTCTAGATTCTTTAAAGCACTAAACAGATGCATTTTTGCTGTCATAACAAATGATGATCATGTCTGCATTATTTATACTCAGCAGTCAAAGAGCAGCATGTTCTACACCACTTGCAGAATCAAATGTGATTGGGAGCTTATTTCACCTCTTCATTGGTGACTTTTCCTGCCATATTCACAACAAAGCTGAGGAAAAACCAGTGCTCCCAACCATTGCCAGATCCTGACATTCACAAAGAGATTAATCCCATCCCATGACAGGTAGGAATTCTTTTTTTAATCCAACACAGGACTGTACAGAAGAAGTCAGCATAGTATATTTTGGGCCAATTGGTCAGGTATCTGGGGATTTACTGGATGCCAAAAATCTATTGATAAAAGTTTCTCAATAATTTGCATATTTAATCTAGTGCATTCACTGACTGAAGTTAGTATATAATAATGTGCATGTTGCCAAAAGATACTATCTATATCCCAAGAAAAGTTGGGCATGAAACATTTGCTCATTGATAACTTTTCCCATTATATGTAGATAATGTACTACTTCATAACTTTCAAGGTAGCTGAGGAGATGACACCTCCCCCAGATATTTCGGACAGTTGCAATGGATTTAATCCCGAGCCATGGCAGCTAGGAACCTGAACCCAACTTAGGGCCACACAGGGGACCAGCACACCAAATCTGCAACCAATCAGTCAAGTATCTGGAATTATAGGTCCACAGATACTTGATTGCTGTCATGCAATAACATGGGTGTTTTTATATTAGGCTTCCCCCCCCCCCAACAATGAAAAATCTGTTTAAGTTCTTTTTATTTTTTCATTATTAATATAAAAGAGACATGCTTGTTACTCCCTTTTCTCTAAACAGTGAAAAGAACCACAATGTTAACTCTTGGAAATTTGGGAAAAACCCCTGGGTGAAAAAATGTAAAAGTAAAAAAAAAATTGTCCACAGTGCACACCCTCAGGGTTCTCTAAGTACATATGCACAGTTTCAGCCTTCTAGGTTTCTTGGTTTTGGAGTGTTTGACACATGCAAACACATGTTTTATTTAAATGATTAGCTATTACATTTAAAAAACTAGATGGCAAGGAAAAAAAGCATAATATGATTAGAGGTGGTTTGTGTATTTATAATACACATAAATTTTAGCTTTAGCCATATATTTGCCATTTTTGACAAAAAGAATTAATAAGTACTAGAAACACTGAAAATCAACCAAATTATAAAGCTATCCATAAGAAAGGAACATGAAAAGTAATTTTGTATCCCAGGTTGAGTTTTGCCTTTTCAGTTATGTTGCATTTATAGTGTCTAAAAACTGAACAATCTTGGAAGATTCCTTTTTGGACTGAAATTTAACTTATTGCTTAAAACTTTCTTCAGTGGTATTTGTTCAGTTTCAAAAAGAAATGTTTAAAAAATGGTTTCACTAGTTAACTATTGACAATTAGATGATATTTAGAAGTAAATTATGGTGCAATTGCCATTTTTTTAGTGTAAATTTCTCTCAAAATGGAAGGGTTTGATTGTGCTTGGTATAGTGGTAAGTAGATTAAATTTCTATAATCTATTTCTTGAATGAAAATTAAAATTTATTACCATAAATGAAAGTTAAGTGAAAGAACTCCAAAGAAAGTTCTGTTGCAAGGAAATATTTTAGTATTATAAATGTTTAAATAAGTGAAAATAGGTTATATGATATATTTTGATTTTTTTTTTTTTAGATCTATGTAGAAGTAGAAAGAGCACGATTGACTCACAAGTTAGCAAAAATGAAGGAAGATGAAGGCAAAGTTGATGAAGCAGCAAATATTCTACAAGAGCTTCAGGTAATATATTTATGGTATAGTCTTAAATAGTAGAGTTTCAGGGCTATTTTAATGGTTAATAACACTGAACAACAAATTTTGAACTTTGGTGTGTTTCAGAAGTACAAACAGCCATTTCTTAAAATCAAAGTGATGAACATGAAAATGACAAAGGAAATGCTTGATTGGCTGCAGTTTTCAAGATACAGTCACTTACATGTATTAAGTAATTCGCTGACGGTTGTATATCAGTCTACATCAACTGTATTATGTATCAAATCATGAGAATCTCACATCAAATTCCAGCAGTAATCTGCTAGCATTGATGGGCTCCATCTTCCTCAATATTTCTTTTCCATTGTAGCAATTTCCTGATGAAAATGTTCTCCATTCTCATCACTCACAGTGTCACAGTTTTCCAGAAATAAATCCAAATGAGAACTAAAGAAATGTACCTTCAAAGACATACTACATCCCAATTTGTGATATGAGGATAGCAGTTATTCCACAAGGTCCTAAATGTTTTGCTTTTTTATTCTCTAAGGAGCCCTTCGCCACATGTTGGAAGGCATGCCATGCTCTCTGTTCATCTCCAGTGATGATATGATCAAATACCTCATCTTGTAGCAGTGAGTGGGATTGGTAAATCCCACTCACTGCCACATCTGGATTGGTAAAAACACCCTCTTTTATCTTTGCATCAAAGTCTTCAAAATTTTTACCCAAGGTACAGAAAGGCAATTTGCATCTTGACAAAATTTTTCATTAGGCCCAATTTTATGCATGAAGGAGGCAAGAAAAATCTTTGTGAATTGTACCAGTGGATGATGCTGTATATTCTTCTTTCCTGGCTCCAGTGATTGCCAAGAAGGCCAAATTATCTTCATGTAATGAGATGCTTTGTCTCTGCTATTCCATTCACAAAGGAAACAACAGAACTTTGTAATCCAAGCTGTAGTCCAAGCAAAAGAGCAACGACTTTTAAATTATGACAATACAAGTGGCACAAATATGCCACTTGTATTTGTGATAATTTATATATTGAAGTAATTGTTTCTTATTGTCATAAGTTTCCTTCGTATTAACAGCATGGCCTACTGGAACAGTCTACTTTTTCTTTTTAGTAATACCACTTCCCAGCAGAGGTGTTATACAAAAGTAAGTCACTCACATGGTTGGACAGTTCATGCTATATCATAGGAATGGCATTGATTCTTGCCATTTAGCTAGCTGTGAAGACATGTAGAACTATTACATACTATATGCAAAACCCAGCTCCTCTGTTGATCTCCAATCTTACTCTGAAGTAAAGGTGGTAGACCTTTTTGATGACAGGCATCATTTCACACTTCTGTCACGCAAAAGTAACTTTGCCATAAATGTAACAAAAATGGTCTGCATTGTTCACACAAGAACGAGGCATCTCTCTCACATATAGCACCCCCATACAATAATGAACAGGCAATAACTGAGGAAGTGTAACTCCCGAATGATGCAATAGGTCCTGGGTGTTATGGTGCCTTGAATGACGCATTCTCCCTGGTTTTGTTTCACTCTGGCTTTTCGTACAGCATGGCCTACTGCTCTCAATCAATATACATTGTATATGGACACAGCCTCCTGTATATTCAAAACAAGACCCAATCACCAATTTTTAATGTCATAATCGTGTTTAGTGACTCAAAATTAGTAAAAAAAAACAGCTGTTTTCATTTCCAAAGCATTTTCATTGCCTTATAGTGTAATTTAGTAATATGTGTAAAAGCATATAGTTGCATCTTTCATTTTTTTTCATGTACATCATTTGTACCAATTTCAACATGAAAACTCGTTAATGGGCATGCATCACTTAGCTGATTTAGCTCATTAGTTTTCATTACCTTTTAGTCACACTGATAGTCACCCTTTTAGTCATGCTGGGTCAGCCTTTGAGGTCTGTTCAAATTTATATCACATTTATTTTAGTGTCTGAATCCCATCACTGGTCTTCAATGCACACATCTTCAATGCACGCATCTGATATTTTGAATATCTATGGGTATAAAAATCAGTATTGCACTATTTAGCAATTTTCACAAAGTCTGGAATTAAATATCGACATTAAGGCTAAAAGAGGTATTGGAATCACTAAAATGACTTGTAGGGAAAACCTTGCTGCATGCAGCAAGAAAAAAAAAATTGTTTTTTTACTTGTGCCTGAAAGTCACCAAATCAAATTTCATAATGAAAATTACCTGTTAGTTTTTTAATCAATTGAAAAATATGAAATATCTAATAATGACATTTTTACAATGAGCTGACAACATCGAGATATTTTTTCAGAAAGCAAAAGTTTTGTAATGAAACATATATTAGATGTTCTGAGTTGTCATTTTTTTTTTCAAAATGATTAGTAATTTGTTTAATTGATCAAAAGGGGGGGGGGAAATGGATTTATTATGATTCAAGGAAATTTAAATCATTCAACAAATAAGTAGTTTGATTTTGCTCTTACTATATATTATCTTTGTTGTCTTTTAACTTTTTCCCCCCTATCCATAATTATTTTTATTCATGATATGTATTACTTTTAATCTTAATTTTGTACTTTAACTAATAATTACTGAGAAACTAAGAATAATTGTGGGAATGTCACTACAGACATTGTCTGCATTCAACTACAGACGTTGTCTGCAAATTGTCATGTATTGTAACAAGATTTTCAAGGGGGCAGGGATTGCTGTCTACAGCATGTCCACATTAGGTAAGGTTGCATGTTATTGACATAAAGGAACTGTACCTAATAAAGTGGCCGCTGAGTGTATGTGCAAAACATAGAGCAAATGGAATGAAGAGTGCAGCCACAATATAATGCTGCTACCTGTGGTTGAAAGTTGTTAACAAGTATTTCAGTGTTTAATAAATATTTGCATTTGCTCAGTTAGTATTGCTTTTTTAAATCAGTCATTCGCAACATACCTAATGTTCCAGGAAATTAAAAAACTATTTTGTCATGACCCAATAAAATGCTTGAATATATTCTTGCACCGTTTAGTAACTCTAATACTTTTTAAACATTTTTACCCTTAATATTTCTTAATTATTGCATTATCTTCCTAACCACTGAATACCTTAATGGCAAAATAAAGAGAGGAAATTTTAAATAACATATTCTTATAGTTCAAGTAGATATTTTGAGGTAAACTTGTGACAGCTATTGAGAACTACTTCTCTACTTTTTATTTAAATTGTTTTTTTTTTTTTATTAATCTTTGTTTTGGAGAATGGCTATATATATTAGTGATATATTTTTAACAAGGAAAATTATAAGTAGTTGCTGCTGAAAAATAAATATTTTTTAAAGCTCTATTTTGATTATTTCTTGATTTTTTTTTTTTTTTTTTTTTTTTTTTCCTTCAATCAAAAAATGCTGTTTTTTTTTTATTGTTTATTACATCCTGAGGTTCATTGAGGTCTTGATAATAAAGAGGACTTCCTAAGCTTGCAAATCAGCCCCCCCCCCTTCCCATTGCCACAGGAAGAATGAAATTCAATTTTAACTGGGGTCTGTTAATCCTCCTCTCCACTACTGTATTAAGAGTGTTACTCCCTCCCCCCTTGGCAAAATGCTATTTCAGTGAAAGCATTGATAAGTGTGTATTAATTGTTAAAAAAATTGCATCACCTGCACTCTTAAAAATTTTGGGGGTGCTACTGTAATTATATAATTTTAAACCAATAGTATGTGAAACTTGCAGGCACTTTCCAAGGAAGTTTCCCAAACTGCATATGCAGTTTGCATTGCAGATGTAATAACATGTTAGCGAATAAAATAATATGTTAGTCAATAAAATAACATGTTAGTGAGTGAAATCAATAACATGAATGCAGAGGTTGGCAAGTGACCTTGTGCATTCAGACTTTGCTTGGGAGACTATCGTACAAGAAAAAGAAATATACAAAAGTCCCGTTATAGAGTTTTAGGTAAAACTGTTATAATCTTTTGATTCAGAATTTAATTCTCTTTGATATCTGACATACATATTTCTGTTCATTAATTATTTCAGAATAATATTTAAATTCAAGAAAAAGGTCTTTTTTACCATATTATTCTCATTTATTAAAATTTACAGCTGGTGGAATTTTTTAACAATGTAAGCTGATCAGTGTTTTCATTGAACAACCACTTGACAAAATGTTATTTCACTGGAATAACATTTCTGGGAAGTGGCCTGATTTGCAAGATGATTAAGTAGATTAAAACACTTCCAATTTCAGATAAATATTTTGCTCTGTTACTATCCAGAATTGAATGCTGTTTCCTTTGTTATATGACATACTTCTAATAATAGCTATTTCAGGATAAGGTTCAAATGCCCTCTTATTTTTCATATCCTCCCAGATCTAGCCCTGATTTTTGAATACTTACTGCAGCAATACTGAAGTCCTTTTTCCAAGGGCTTCATTGCAAAGTCCTCATAATCTACCAATTAAAAATCAAGATTGAGTTTTTCATTAAAATGTTGTATGGGTTATTTTAGAAAAAGGTAATAAAATGCATGATTTTTTTAAAGATGTTGGCTGTTGAAAGTTTCAGTCGAATACAAATTGATTCCAATATAATGAAAAATAATGCCAATATAATTATTAGGTAGATGTGGAAATCACCAATTCATTTTTCAGATTTGAATGTCATTTTTTTCTATAGTTGCTCTACCAATTTTCTGTAGTTGCTCTATGAGTTGAACTGAAGTAGTGGGGATTCAACTTGCTTTAGTAAGGTTATGAAAGTAGTTCATGCTTTGAAGCACTATCATATAATTCAAGTTGTCAGGGTTCTACCATGTGCTATTTATATTGACAGTGAACTAAATATTTAATAACATGTACCAGTTATTAATACACTTGGTTATTCTGCTTTTAACAGCATTGGAGCACTTGATATTAATAACCTAATTATCCTTTGGACAACAACCATTTGATATGAAGCAATATGACTTATATTTATAGTAGGCTTTAATAAATATTTAATTTCAATATTAGGCAAATGTTTAAAAATATCTTGGGAGTGTTTTTTCTTTCACATTTGTGTAATAAAAAATGAGAAAAAGATTACTCCTCAAGCAACTGCTTTCCACAGAAGTCTGACAAGAGCCTGCCAATTTAGTACACTATAGAGTAGATCTATCAGCAGTAAGACAACACAGACATCCATACTTTATTTATGGAAACTAAAAGTCCTAAGACTGTCACAAAGGCAAATTCCATTCCTCCTATGTAATTTAGCCAAATTCCTAAGCATGTTTAGATTATATAATTTTCTGAATGAATGTAAAAATGATTTTATTACCCAGTAATAATACCTTAAAATGTGCTCCTAATTTAATCTCAAGATCGATTTTTTTTTTTTTTTTTTGCCATGGTCTCAATACTATCTTCATATTTTGTGTGAGAAAGTAAGCAAGTAACAACCATTATTTGTTTGTGTAACCACAACTGATTTTTTTCTCGTGTGATTAAATGTCGGCAACTTACTTACAAGTTGAAATTTTGTGCCCTGACTTGTATTTCTTTTTTCAGATTGAGACATTTGGTTCAATGGAACGCAGAGAGAAGGTCGAATTGATTTTGGAGCAAATGAGGTTGTGTTTGGCAAAGAAAGACTACATACGCACACAAATAATTAGCAAGAAAATAAGCACAAAATTTTTTGAAGATAAAACAGCTCAGGTAATTATTTTTCATAACCATTTACCAAGCAGTAAATATCTTTTTTAATATTCATGTTAGAGTTAAAGTGAACTATTGTTCACTAATATAGTTTTGTGCCTTTACAGGCCATTTTGTAAATGTGTAAAGTTTATTTCACAATTATATTATTGGGTGTTTAACTTTTTATTATATACAATGTAATTTAGCCATGTAATAAGACAAGATATACATGATTGTGCTGTAAAAGTACTGAAATCATTGATTGAAAGATGGCTATTACTGCTTAAAATATTATTGCATTAGTACAGCAACATTTTCATTGTTTAAAATTTCCATTGGAATAGTTATCACAAGAAACAATTGCCTCTATTTCAATAACAAGAGAAGATAACTTAATAAATAATGAAATAAGCTCTATGTATTCCATATCAATTAATAAATCAGCACTTTAGTGTCGATTTAAATTTTAGAGGAAAAATTGTCTTGAGCCGGGTGGGATACGAACCCACAACCTCCTGATAACATGTCAGGTGCTCTGGATCACTGAGCCACCAGCTGCCAATCAAGATCTCCTCTAATTATAATTAGAGGAGATCTTGATCGGCAGCCGGTAACTCAGTGGTCCAGAGCTCCTGACATGTTATCAGGAGGTCGTGGGTTCGTATCGCACCCAGCTCAAGACAATTTTTCCTCTAAAATTTAAATCGACGCTACAGTGCTGAATTATTAAAGATAACTTAAGCTTTTGTTATACAAGTTCTTTAAGTTAATATTTGAACATCATTTGCATACTGAGGAGAAACAATATATTGTTCCATTAGTTAAAAAAAAGATTGTACAGAAGCATTAAATGTACACTGCTCACAAAAATTAGGGGATATTTCAAAATGAATATGAAGCGATAAAAAACAGAATCATTTGATTTTTTTTTATTAAACAAGAACATCAGAAAAGCAAATGACAAGTCAAAGAAAGTTGTTTGATTATGCAAATGAGATGCAAAACCAACTTTTATTTCATTGGTGAAAATGTACTATACAAAAGGCTGAAAGTACTGGAGTATCTGCACGTTCCCTGATTTTGAAAGTGAACATTGTGCAATTTCCCAGCCCTTGCAATGCCCATGCAACACGATTTGCCCGAATGCGAAGCCTGGAGAGCCATAGGACGTCTTGAAACTGGTCAAACACAGACAGTGGAAACAGCACTTGGAACATTCCAAAGCGTGATTAGCAGACTGTGGAATCACTTCTAAGAGACTGGCACAGTACGAAGAAGACGAGGGCAGGGTCACCCATCTACCACAACAGCAAGAGATGACTGCTACTTGACCTTATTGGCAAGAAGGAACAGGCGCAGCAATGCAACAGAGCTGCGGGGACAGTTTCTTGCTGCCACTAGACGACGGATATGCACCCAGACCATACGAAATTGGCTCCATCGTGTTGGACTGCATGCTCGGCGACCAATGGTATGCATTCCATTATCTGCTGAACACCGTAGAACCCATAGAAGGTTGGCTGATGAGCATCGTCATTGGACCCGTGATGAGTGGTCAACTGTCCTCTTCTCTGATGAGTCACGGTTCAGTCTGCAGCCTGATAATCATCGTGTCCTGATCTGGCGTGAACGAAGAACACGGGAGAATCCACGTTTCATGCGAGAAAGGGTGCTACGGTGGTGGTGGAATCATGGTGTGGACTGGCATCAGCATTGGTGGCCATACCAACCTCCACGTCATCAGAAACGGATCGCTGACTGCTGTCAGGTATCGAGATGAGGTCCTGCACCCTATAGTGGTACCCTATGCTGGAGCAGTTGGAAACAACTTTCTTTTCATGGATGATAATGCAAGGCCCCACTGTGCGCATCTCATCAACAACATGCTTCAGGAGGCAGGAATCAAACTCGTGGACTGGCCTTCACGTTCTCCAGATCTGAATCCCATTGAACATGCTTGGGATGCAATGGGAAGATGTCTGGCAAACCGTCCAATGCCTCCCACAACACTTCTTGAGCTGGAAGTTGCCCTGGAGCAAGAGTGGCAGAGGATCCCACAAGAACTGCTGGATATTCTGATCCTGTCCATGCCCCATCACTGTCAGTGTGTTTTGGCAGTCTTGGGTGACCATACTGAACATTCAATGTATGGCACTCTCGTCCAGTTTGACATTCTTCTGTTCACCCCCACCAATATGTCATTGCTACTCAATCACGACAATTGAGTTTGCATCTCATTTGCATAATCAAACAACTTTCTTTGACTTATCGTATGCTTTTCTGATGTTCTTGTTTAATAAAAAAAAATTCAAATGCTTCTTTTTTTTTATCACTTTATATTCATTTTGAAATATCCCCTAATTTTTGTGAGCAGTGTATTTAGCCCCCGAAGTGTTCAATAGCTTACCTTATGAATTAAGAAATTTTTCTGGTAATATTTATTTGTTAAAAGAAAGTTAAAGGTTTTCTTGTTGGGTTTGCAGATATTGAATATATGTATAATATACTAAGGTAAATTTTGTTTCTACATCCTGAAGCTGCGAATTATTTTTCATTTGCATTATTATATAATTGAACATTGAATAGTTTGAATTTTTTTTAAAGTATGTATGTATGCATGTTAATATGTTTAAATTTCTGTGTATTCTATGTTATCTTTAAACAATGTAATATAACCTGGAAAAGCTGAGCTTGTGGGTTGTTTATAGGAAAAAGAAATGTATATTTATTTGTAAAATAAAGTTGAAGTTGAATTATGAAACATTTTCCGAAAAACTTCAGTTTCACCTCAAGTGGGAGACAAGTGCATGAC
Source organism: Ryuthela nishihirai (assembly GCA_038380435.1). Classification (NCBI taxonomy): domain Eukaryota; kingdom Metazoa; phylum Arthropoda; class Arachnida; order Araneae; family Heptathelidae; genus Ryuthela; species Ryuthela nishihirai. Next base: position 67,299,835 of record JAWZYU010000021.1, on the reverse strand, counting down.
CTCCTGATAACATGACAGGTGTTCTTGACCATTGAGCTATCAAAGCTAGCCCTGTTTTTTTTTTCTTTTTCAATAAATTGTGACTATAAACTTTCCTTGTGCTTTTGCTTATGGTGCCATATGTGATTGGGAAATGGACCAAAGCTGCCACATTATATTGAGATAATTATTTCATTAAGAAAATCAGCCAAATTTTCTTGTAAGCAAGAAACTCGTGAAAGGTTTGCTGAAAAAAATTGAGTTCCACCTTGAATGGGATACAACCAAAATCTTCCGATAGCATGCCAGGTGCTCTAACCACTGAGTTGTCTTTTTCAGCAAATTGTGACTCTAAGTTTTTTCTGTGTAGTTGCTCATGGTACTTCAGGGCATTGAGATAATTATTTCTATAAATATAGTCAACATGTCTTATTAGCATTGCTCAGTAATTTAAATAGTGCTTTACTATCTAAGCAGCAGTAAATATCTTTTTTAATATACATATTATAGTTAAAGTGATCTATTATTCAATTTTAACTTTTATTTATCAGCAATGTTCCAAAGGGTTTGTCAACTTTTTTCCCCCCAGCTGCTTTTGCTCCTTATGCTGACCCTGAATTTGCTGCTAAAAATATAGTGTTTTGTGAATATTACTTAAGAGTACAATATAGTCCATCCTTAACCAGTTAAGCTTCTAAAATTGGATTAAATCTGTCTGCCAAAGAGTGATTTTGAAAAGTAAACTTTCATTTAAGTACCATGGAAGTGTCCAAATACTTTTGGCAATATAATGTATGTGTGGAGCATTTTTTTCCCCCTGAATATTTCCTGTAATAAGAAAGGAGAATTAAAAAAAGACTTGTGGATGGGAGAATTCTAAATTAGGATGAAGAAAATATAATAATACGAACAATTTTAATATAGTGTGTCAATATCCCTTCACGTTTTGATAAATGAGATTTTATTCTAATGAGTTGGAATAAATCGGTGTATGCATTAAGGCTTAAGTATATTTTTTCTTAATATTTTTATATTCTTAATTTTTTATAAAAATGTATGCATTATTAATTACATATTTCTGTATGCTGTTACATAACCTTTTTTAATGTTTTAATATTTTTAGGATCTAAAATTAAAGTATTATCGCTTGATGATTGAGCTTGATCAACATGAAGGATCTTATTTATCAATTTGCAAACACTTCCGTGCTGTGTATAATACACCATCAATTCAGGAAGATGAAAAGAAAAAGCATGAAGCTTTGAAAAATGTAGTACTGTATCTGGTCCTCTCTCCATATGATAATGAACAGTCAGATTTAATTCACAAAGTGAAGGAAGATAAAAATTTAGAAGAATTGTCCAAATATCGGTAAGTGAAATTACTTCTAAGGCAGCTGATTTGCTACAGAGGTCTGGCAGGAGACTATCAATATGATACGCCACAGAGATCTGTAAGGAAGAAAAAAATCTAAATAAATTACTAAATAGCAGGTTTTTTAATAAAATTTTCTCAAAATATTTGAAATGTAATTATATTTAATTAAAAAATTCTACAAAACTACTTAAAATTAAAATATCATAAACCATAGCACAATGCTGATTGATTAGTCAAACTGTAACTTAATTATATTGTAAATGCTGTTATGTTTTTGCATTTTGCATTTTTGCCTGATTACATATGGGGAATTTGACTAAAGCCCTAACTCCAAAATCCATTACTCCAAAAAAGCAGCACTTAATAAGTAATGGTATAACAAAAGTGTTAACGAATAACTATTTAGAGTTTTCTAGTAGCATTCTTATAAATAAATATAATTTGCTTTGTAATATAATATTCACTTTCCTTAACATAGATCCTTTTATTTTTAATATCTAAACCATTGCTGACAGATCAAAACTAAAATATAAAATTTAAAAGTGTTTTATTTTTAAATATGTTATTCAGAATATTTGAATGCATTTATTCTACATATGTAATTCTCCAAAATTATTTTGTTTCAAGGAAATTTATTTTTAAAAAAATTACAAGTTCATAATTTTGACAAAGATAACAGCTTATATATATTTTTTTGAAATCTTTAATTAGCATGATAATAATAATAGTTAATGATTGCTTATTTTATATTACAAGTAAAATAATGGTATGTTAAGGTATGAAGTTTTTTTGGGGAGTGGGTACTAAGTTCTGAACTTTGATATACAGCTTTTTTTACTTAAATATATTTTGTTAATTTTTATATTACCATTTCAGCTACTTATACTTTCAAATTTCTTGCTTCTTCCTTTTTACATTTTTCCAAGTGCAGGATCTGAACTTGAAATATTTTATATTTCCAAAAGTAAAATAATTAAAATAATTATTAAAGTTAATTTAATAATAATTAAAATACATTAACTATTATAATTTTATGTTTACAATTGAATTGTGTTTGTTTTGCATTTGATAAAACCATAGTTTATATAAATTTGCGAATATTTTTATTAAAATATGCTTTCATTCATACTTGCATTGCTCATCATGATTAAAGCACAAATTAATTACAAACAGCCTGTTCTTTAACCCTTTTAGGGTCCTGCCTGCCTGAAAAACTGCTTTGCATTTTTGCCAGCTTTTTATATACTATGATCAGCCAAAAAAAGAAATTACTTTAGAAAATATTTTGCCAAATAACTAATGAAAGGAATTATGGCATGTTATATGCCAAATTAATCAGCATTTAAATCTGGATTTTGCAAAAATGAAATATTTTACAAAAAAATACAATTTTACATAAATAAGAAAATATATTTATTTCTGAATAGAAAAATATTGGATCTAAAAAATTTCTTTTGTTATATTTTTCTTCAGACCATACTTTGAGAAAAGTCCAGGCTTTTTGCCAACTGTGCTGAGTCATATCAACAAGTTAATTTTTGGAATTTTTAAAATAATGAATCAACTGAAATAGAAAATGTTATATAACAAATTAAACAGAATTTAATTACAAATTTTATGAAAATAAAAAATTTAAACAAATTTACCAACATATTAATTTTAATAAGACTTTTTTTTACAGTGATATAGTGAAAAAAAAATAGATTTTGACTGTGCAATTAAGGCTTAATTTTCGAAAACCTGATTAATAAAAAAGTTAAATTATATATTAATCGAAAGTAAATTTCTTCCCGAATTATAAAATATGCATCTGAAACATTATTTTCATTTCTTTCAATGATTCTTTTCAGTGTAGTATATTTTAAAATATCGGCTAGTGTCATGCAGGGTGATTTCACTTGCTCGCATTAATGGAATTTTCTGTCCTGTTTATGAAATGGAAAAACACTTTCTTGTCTTTTACTGAGCTTTGGGAATTTTTTCTTTGGATGTTTGTAAAGTTTGCTGATCTTGGCTAAGTGCAGAAAGGTTGTGCACCAAGGGTAAAAAAAAAGGTCTATATCATCAGAGTGGCACAGCCAATATATTGAAAGGGTGGGTGGGGTAGGGGATAAAATTTTTTAAAACTTGAATGTAAACTTAAAAAAAAATTTAAAAAAAATTCTGCGGGGGAATTGCCCTCCCACAGTAGGACTGATTTCCATGGCAAGGAAGCCTTTTTGCTTTTGTATCTCAAGTCCTCATTCATTTTCAGGAAACAATACAAGATCAAAGTTTTTTTATTGGAAAATGAAGAAATAATAAAAGAAAAATTAACATATATATATCCTAATGTGATGTTGAATTAAATATCCATAGCAACAATTTGTGAGCCAGCCATCTGATGTTGTATCATACCAGCCATCTGATATGTATCATACCAGCCATCTGATGTTGTATCATACCAGCCATTCTGATGTTGTGATGTTGTATCATACCAGCCATCTGATATGTGTATTATCACTCCAAAAGATTGATAATAATTGATTGATAGATCAACTGACTGAAAGATCAATAATTTATGGAAATAAAATAAATCTAACGAAATGAAAACCAAGGTTTAAATATTACAGCATGAATACCTTTATATTTATAACTAGCTTATATATATATAGTTTTATATATATTAACTAGATGCATGGTGAATTTATCTAAAGTATTAGAAGAGTGCTTGCTGTAAACAATCCATTTTGTAGCCATATGACTGCCACACATGCCAGCAATTAACTAGGTCACCACACTTGACTCTCCTGTCTCCCATGACTGCTGGAGTTTTACAGTAAGAAGCTCTGGCCTTGCTCTGGCTTACAGTTTTGATTTGAAGAGTGTGAACCATGCACAGAATGCTGGGATAAATGATAATAAATGATAAAAATAATTCTAGGAATGCTGAAATAAGTTTAAGGCAGAAAAGAGTGTAAAATGGGGGGGGGGGGGGGAGAGACAGAGACTGCAATTACTTCCAAAATCTTCCGTTTTTAAAAATAGCATTTTTTTTGTAATTTTCAGGAGATTTTTCAAACTTTAAGGAAAAAATTTGCTGATAATTCAAATCAAACTTGTGAGCTTGAATCAGTGGTTGCTTCAACATAGAGTAACGATAACAAACAAATCACCAATACTATACAGTGCTTCTAAGAATGGCAATCAGATGGCTGTATCAAATTATTTATATTGTAGTGTAATAAAATATGCATCGAATGAAAAATATTATTTTTTCAAGTTTGAATTATGCATTTTTATAAGATATATGTAAAAATATTTCCAACAGCAATTCCTTTTTTTTTAACTGAAGTTTTTTGTTGTATTGAAATCAAAAATAGACATCTTGGCCTCTCATTTTGGATTCTGTAAACATCTATATTTGTCAGTGATCTTGGAAGGATTAATTGTGATGATGAGCATTGTAGATGGAAGCCAGTAAATAAAGTGTGCATATGCAGTTTTAATACATATAGCTTGTACTTTGTTTTTAAAGGGATTTGTTGCAGTTGTTTATCAAACTTGAATTAATTGCCTGGCAGTCACTCTGTCAAAAATATGAGGAAGAACTGAGGCAAGGGAGCTCAGAGAACACAGCAACTGGAGTATTTGGTCATCATGAAATGGGCAATAAATGTTGGCAGGATTTGAAAAATAGAGTTGTAGAGCATGTAAGTTACAGAATTCAATTTTTGATTTTTTTTTTTGTGTGTGAAAATTTTTAGTTTTAAAGTAATAGTTTAGAACAATAAAAAAGTCAAGAAAAAATTTTCTGTTTTGCAGTATATAAAACCTGATTATTTGGTACTAAGTAATAATCTCATGCCTTATTAATCAGCATATTTCCATTGGCCAACAAGCTTCTGTTCTAGACATAATGGGCTATCTGTCTTTTTTGCATTTTTTTTAATGTTATTATTAGATATTTTTGTGGCTATTTGTTTATGCTTCAAAAGTAGCATTGGTACATTTTGCATGCCATGCATTTTAAAACACTAGTTCATAGTTCCTGAGACTCTTATATTCTGCAGTTTGTCTGGTAATTTTTGAGAAATTAAAAATTGTGTTTGTCACAATATAACCTCAGTTGCTTTTGAACTGTAAAACCCCAAATAATCAACCAACAAATATAATTCTAATTTATTTTTATCCTGCTGAAGATTATGTTCTATCTTCCAGTTTTGTTTTTTTGCTCTGAAGTTATGTTTGAAGATTGTTTTTTCACTTCATATCTGCTTATTACTTATCACATCTGCTTATCTTTTACTAATGTGCTTTGTAGCCCCTGAATTCTTGTAATAATTTTTAGCTTAGATAATTTGATTGTCCAAAAAGGGGGTAAGTTTTGTTAGATATAGGTTCCTATTATATTTTTATAAGGGTTCCTATTGTTATGTTTGATACCTGTTTTTTTAATATAGGTTTCATGCTAATATTTGAAGATACTCTCTAGGTCTTTAAACAGGAATAAGTAAAAAAATAAATAAAAATGTTGAATTTGAATTATGCAAGCTACACATACCATTAAGTAAAGAATAAACTACTAAGATAAATGCATTTCTCTTTTGTTCATGAACACACTTGTCTTCAGATATTTCTAATTCATATTTTTAATTCGTTTTTCTTCTTCACCAGTGAAGAAGTAATAAATATGTTTATGTTTCAGAATATCCGAATTATGGCTAAATATTATACACGAATCACTTTAAAGCGAATGGCAGAGCTATTGGATTTAACTGAAGTGGTAAGGCATTAATTAATATAATATAAATATATATAAGTGTTATAAATTGATTGTAATTTAGTTATATATATATGAACAATTGCCATTATCTACACATAAACAAAATATTTAAAATTTGCTTTTATATATACACACGCACACACACTGTTGCCAGTTTATTTGGTACACCTACTTAGTAGCGTGTTGCACCTCCTATTGCCTTCAGAACAGCCTGAATTTGTCAGAGCATGTAAATTATAAGATGATGGATGCATTGGGCAGTAATGTTGTACCATGCAAAAGTGGTTGTCATGCAGTTGCTGCAAATTAGATGGTGCAGTCTTGCTGCAAACAGCCCTTACCACTTCATCCCAAAGATGCTCGATAGTGTTTAGATCAATCTTGGGATAGTGCAAGCTAATGAAGCAAGGAAAGCTCGTCTGCACATTTCTGAAACCATTCGGTGGCATATGCCTTGTGAGCAAGTGCACTATCATGCTGAATGTATCCATCCAAGTGAGGATAAACTGTAGCCATGAAGGGATGAACTTGGTCAACAACGATATTCAAATATGCTGAGGCATTCATATGTGCATCATAATGTGTATCAGAGGGTCTAATGCATGCCAGGGAAACATTCCTTATACCTCCACCACTGGCCTCCATGGCCTTGTGGACATGGAGGCCAGTGGCTCAAAGCCATAAGGTGGCTCCATGGTCTCATGTTGCTTATAGCATGTGCCAAATTCTGATCCATCAGTGTGATGCAATTTTGGTTCATCCGACCAGGCTACCTTTTTCCAATCCTCAATGGTCCAGTGTCAATGCTCCTGTTCCTACTGCAGATGCACTTTTATGTTCTTTGCTGGCAGCATTGGTACTCAATATAGTGGTGGTGGGGGTGGCTCAGCTGGTAGTGCACCAGGCTCATAATCTGCAGTTCCCAGGTTGGCCAGTGTTGAGACTTATGTCTGCAAAACTCCCTGTCCTGCCCTCAGTTAGTAGGGCACACTGATGGGTTTAGAAAGGATACTGCCCATCAGATGGGACATTAAGCCATGGCCCATGTGTGGGAGAGCCATACCCTGTGCATGTTAAAGAACATGCTGGATAGCCTTGACAGGAGGCTACCATCTGTCTCCTAACAGCTGTCCAGTGAATTCCCTTCCCAATCTTTTCTATGTCCTTGGTGTCCTTGTGACAGCCATTTAGTCCATTGTGTGTGAAAAAGGTGCCACTCACAGATAAAATAACCCAACTTGACATGGTTGGTGGTTGTTGTAGCCTATTCGTGACAAGGTCTGATAAGTGGTGCATTTGGAGATGACCTTCTACACACCAATGTTTAATTCTGCTGTGATTTGCCTGGTTGTGGCCTGTCTGTTCACTTGCATGATTCTCACCAGTCTCCTTTGACCCCTCTGATCCACAAGTTGTTTTCATCCTCAGGATTGCCGATCAGTAGTAGTTTATTACTTTTTGTACTATTCTCAGTAAACCCTTGAAACGGTTGTTTGTGAAAAGCCCTGGATGATAGCTGTTTGGGAGATGATAGAAGTGGCAGCCTAGCACCGACTATCATGCCATGTTCAAATTCGCTCAGGTCACTCATTTTGCCCATTCTGATGCTCAATCAGCTGTAACTGATGCTCGAAATGCTAGTCTCCCTGATTTATACCTTACACCGTGGTCACATGATGCCAAAAACTGGCATCTTAGTAGTTGCCATATATATATTATAAACAAAATATTTTAAAATATCTTTTATTAGTTTTAAAAGATTATTAATGTAAATTTAAAATCAAATCTGTTAGTGCAGAATTATGGCATTTATATCCACTTATTGAGATGGAGTTGTTAAAGCTGTCTAGGGAAATTAAGGTAAATCAATGAAACGGTTTAGAGATAAGTCATTATGTTTACAGCACTCCATAATTCAGCTTAGATAGAAGACTGCAGCAGGCATGAAATCAATGTGCATCCTGTTTATACTGACTGTAACTTCATGTTGTTTATTGTTGTAGAAAAGGTGCAGGATCTCATCTCTTCTGATGAGATCCTGCACACCTCTTGGCCACTACTTTCAACTATATTACAATGTGTTTTAACTTGCACACACTGCTCTGTGCTCTTGAAGTCATTCTGTTGTCACATATAACTCATAAAAAGCTGTTAATTGTTGGTGATGGCATATGCAAATTAAATGATCCATCCTCATATGTGATATACTCTGATTCTTTATAGTGTGAGATTTCAGAAACTGTTAGTGCTAGGATAATGATTTTTGGACCAGTGATTTTGCAGTTCTGCATATATGGCCATTGTTTTTAGATTTTCAAAAATCTTGTTCCAATCCAGAAATGTTAGCATATTTTAAAAAGCAATCAAAATGTTTCTTCCAGCAGTGCCATCAAATTGCATGTTAATACACCATTTCACAGATTCCTAATAACAGAGTATGCTGTTTTTTGACTATTGAAATGTTGCTGTTTTAACGTATTTGGACCCTTCTTAATTTCTCAAATACTTGAGTACTTGACCCCAAATTTCAAGCACTGGTTTCCCCATACCACCCTATCTTAAGAATTCAAATCGTTATTTATAATAGAACCTAATTTAGAAATACATTTTTCTTTGTTTTTCTAGCTTTACTGCTTGGAATTTCAGTTTATTGCTTTTGATCCCCCCCCCCCCCAGAATTTTTTTTCTATATACTTGATAGTCCTGTCCCAAATTTTATGGAACTTTTTTTACCTTATATTTAGTATTATTTCAAATTTTCGTTTTTTAACTGTCATATTTTGAAGGTTTGTACACTTTGCATATGCTATATTACTAATTTGTGCAGAATTTATATGTGAATGCTACATAAATTTTTATGTTTATATAAATTTCAAGCTGTGTTTTATAGAATATTCTCTGGAGAAAAGTTTTGATTCAGTTTGCATCACTACACTCATAAAACACTTAGGGATTATAAACAAATTTAAGTGACAAAAAATTAATTTACAGTTGACATGAGTTTAAACTTTGTTAAAAGAACACATTAATTCAACATATTAAAAAATTTCTCCAATATTTGTAACTTTGTTTTTTCAATTTTTGTTTTGTTTTAACTTTGATTAAGTGAAAAGTTAACTAAAATATTGGATTTTGGCAGGTGTAGATTCATGAGGTCCTGGATTCAGGACCTCATGAATCTACACCTGCCAAAAATTCTTATTAAAACTCAGTTGTTATTCTTATTAAAATTCTTATTAAAATTTCATTTGTATTAAAACTCAGTTGCTCAGTTTGTAATTCATTCTTATTAAAACTCAGTTGCAAAGCAGTGATCCACTACTTACCAATGAATACTTAATTTCTTTTATATTTTATTAACATTCCTTTTGTCTTTGAATATATTAAAATGTTGAATGTTTTTCCTCTCTTCTCATAGGATACTGAAGAAGTACTTTCTAGTCTGGTTGTTAACAAAACTGTATGGGCTAAAGTAGACAGACTAGCTGGAGTTGTTTCATTTTCTCAACAGAAAGATCCCAATGAAGTACTTAATGATTGGTCACACAATCTTAATTCTTTGATGCAGTTACTTAGCAAAACAACCCATTTGATCAACAAGGAGGAAATGGTACATAAACATCTGCATTCAGAAACATAGTTCTGTAGGCATAGTATTGATTATGATGTAGTTGCAGAAAACTCATTGTTTCATGTTATGTCATGTATTATGCATATTATGCATATTTAAGTGTAAATAATACGAATTCACTGACTTTACTGTTTTTTACTGACTTTGTATTTTTTGGGCTAAGCAAAGGGATCATATTTATGCCATCTGTGCTGGTAATATGATGTATATAGGATTGAGACAGTAAACACAGAGCACTTTGAATGTGAGTTAGAGCCTCTTTTTTTAATGTAGATTTCATTTTAAATACTTTTTTTAGTTTCTTTTACAATATCTGTGATATAATGGTGCTCATCTCTAATAGCACTTAATATTAATTATTACCTAAGTAAAAGCATGCACAAATCTTCAGGTATCTATATTTGATATGTGATTAAAGGCGTAACCAATTTCTTGATTTTTAGACTAGTATTTATACAATATATTGTGTATACCAAACTACAGGTTTTGAAAATCAGTTTGCCTAAGGCAAGTTGATTTTCTCATCTTACAAATAGAAGTTTAAGGTAATATGTATAGCTGACCTTGTTTCCATTTTCCTCAAAAATGTTTTTATATTTTTTAACTGATATAGACAATGTTTTTTCACGATTTCTGAACCTTGGCTTTAGTTGTAGTTTTTTTTTCTTGAGATTATTACTTGAATCTTTTCTATGGAATAGTATAGATGACTAGGTAGTTGCTTGCTCTAAAATCACATGGCTTTACCCCTCACATACAGGCACAGTCACGTGAGGAAACAAGTTGATCTTGGCTTCAGCTGTGGTATACTTTGCCATATACATATCAATAATACATAAACTGTTGACAAAGACTGTGTCATACTGATTATTTTTTCCCGAACGGTGCTGTACTCTTGATTTTCTATAGAAATGGTTATCATTTCATTACGAAGTGCATGGAAAGAAAAGGAGGAAGAAAGTTGTATATAGAATGTGATAAATGATCACAGGAGATTTATGTACAGTTATGGATAACATTTGCATGAATTTTTTTTACCAAAGAGGGACAGTGGTAGTAAGTGAATTTCTGCATTGGTGAGTAGGTCTTGAAAAAATTTGTTCATTACCTGTTCATTGAACTACATTTCCAACAAAAAATAGTAAGTCAGTGGTAGACAATTGGATTTCAGACCAGGGAGATTTGTTTTGAGATAATAGATTTATAAAATACCCAAACCAAATAAATAATTCGAAAAAACTCCAGACGTCATGATTTTCATGCCACCCTGCCCATGGTCACCCACTGATGGACTTGGATAGGGCACCATTCCATGGAATGGAATTTAAACTGTCCCTGTGTGCAGGAGAGCCATACCCTGTGCATGTTAAAGAACAAGCTGGATGGCCTCGATGGGCAGCTTCCATCTGTCTCTTAACAGTTGTCCAGTGGGTCCCCTCCCCCAATATTTTCTGAGCCCTCAGGGGTCCTTGTGACCTGGTCCATTGTGTGCAAAAAAAAGTGCCACTCAGAGGTAAAACAACCCAAACCATAATTTTCATATATGGACTGGACGACTAATATTAATTGTCCAAAGATATTAATCATTCTGCTGGGAAAATGTTCTTCCAAGATCACATTTTTATCAGTGTTTGATAAAGCTCTATTTTTCATGAAAATCCTTTTCTCCAAGACCTGCCTTTTCTGCAGAGTAGTATGACATATTACTAAATCAAATGTGGTGCCACTTTGTTGGGATACTGTATGTTTGCAAGTCATACATTGTTTTTCAAAGTAATGGAATCCAAGCATAATACTAGCTGTGAAGTGGCATATACTGTTCTTTTTGTGAAGGGAACTTCAGACTCAATTTTTGTGTTTTAAGAGACAATTGTTCGATTTTAGAGATAGATTAAAAATTCTTTATGGGTTCAATAGGATTTATACTTTTCAAATCTCTTACGTATATATTTATACCATATTCACATGTTTTGGATCTCCCAAAAGTTTTAGTTGCTCCCTGTGACAGAGAAATTTCAAAATTTTAGCGAATATTGCAAGATCTATGTGATCTAGAAATTTGATGTTTAGTGGGGGAGTCCAGCAACAATTTGCCATTTCATCCCCAGGGGTAGGTGGGAAAAGGCAACTTTTTGTTTTGAGAGATTAATGGAAAACTTCTTTTTGAGTTGAATAGGTACTAAAGAAATGCGATGATTTACAGTTTTAAAATCAACCAAAAGGCATGTATATCGTTAAGAGTGCGCAAAATGTATATAATGTAAAACTTGAAATAATATTGAAAAGGATATATATATATACACACACACCTATCCCTCGATTTACACGGTACTCAGTTCACACAATTTTGGCCTTGCACGGTCAAAAAATGCAACCAGTTTCGATTTACACGGTACTGACTGAGTTTCCTTTCTATGTACGTCTCAGTCAGTACCGTGTAAATCGAAACTGGTTGCATTTTTTGACCGTGCAAAGCCAAAATTGTGTGAACTGAGTACTGTGTAAATCGAGGGATAGGTGTATTCTAGAAATTTTGATGATAGAAAATGTTGATGAACGGATACTCAGCTGTTGAAGTTGTGGAATATATCTGTGAATGTTTCGTACAATAATATGAAATTGGTTAGGTTTTCAGGATTTCGAAATCTGGCCTTGAAAACCTACCTCCGTACATCTCCGATTAATGATTAAAACTTCAATGTCAGCTTTTCGAATAATTCGCAGACCAGACAAGTACCAAAGCACGATTCCGACTGATTCTAATTGTTTTTCTTTTTTCTTTAAAAAAAAGTTGTTTCATACATTGCCACCAGATGGCAGAACGCATTCGCTCTCGTTTGGCGAATTGTTAGAAAACAGCATTTGTGAATCTCAGTTTTTAACCTGTCATTTTCATAATAGTATAAGTATGTATAAATTTCGAAATACTCCCCAAGGTAATTATTATGTCGCCATCTCGATAGCCAAGGTACATATTAAAAAATGTACTTTGAGGGGAACAACGACACCTTCCCATCTTCGCATGCCACTACACATAAACCAAACATAACATTTATAACAGAGAGCATTAATAATTACGTTTGAAATGACCAGCAACTTGCTTCGTTTTTAAACGAAAAACACCTATCATCCATAATTGGATTACAAGAATCTCATTTAATGCTAAACAAATTAACACAGAAAAATGGAGAACCGATTGCACAATATTTGCAATGGTCTAAGTCAAATATATAACACTAAAATGTGCAACAAAATTCTCATCAAGTTCCCAGGGTTTTATGAATATGAACTACAGATTAAAATGTATTCATATTGCAAGATGCAACAAATGCTTCAAAGATGCGGAAAATAATCTTTTAGCAAAGGAAGGTTCGAAGTGGAATGAGAGAGATGTATACTTGACAACTTTATTAAATGTTAGTCGAAAATCATCTAAGAAAAATTACCTTGCAGAAAATTTTGTGTTTCGTTTATAAATTCCTCTACTCCGTTCCACCCTAAGTTGAGACCTAACATAAACATTGCGACACAAGGAAACCGTTTCCTGGTATTGGTGTGCACAGAAGTAACTACTATTGTTTAAATTTTAAGTCCTCATTTTTCAGCACTTTATAAACGTGGACATAAAACACTACCAAAAATCTACCAATTTGTAACTTTAGTGCTAAATAAACATCAGTGTTATGTAAATGCTTGGGGGAAAATACGAAATAATGAATATAATTATTGATAGAAAAATTTGAATGAATCTAACTTTAAGATGAAATTACTATTTCAGTCCGTGACCATCTGGAAATCGCTATCCTCTAGTATAAGGGTTCTCAACGTGGGTAGGCGGTAAAAATTTTTGGGGTTCGCTGTGAGAGCTCAAAAGTCGATTACCCAACAAAATGTTTATAAGGTTTGTTAAATTGTTTCTTTTTTGTGTTTATCGATATATGTAATTTATGAATTCAAAATTTAACGTGTGTATATATATATATACGTTTTATTCCCATTGTTATACTATAGTTTTTTTTTTCTATCTATACAAGAGGTACTCCAGTTATATACACATTTCCAGGGGGTATGTGAATCAAAAGGTTGAGAACCACTGCTCTAATATATTTCTTACGATATCGTCACTACTGCCATCAAGTATATTTTCAAAAAAATTTTCACTTATTGCATTGACTGCCACACTAGAAATTGAACCTATTTCTTGATAGTTGCCAAAGTAAATTGATAACATTTTCGTAACCATTAAATACTTGCTATTATTACCTGCACGAAATATCCAACTTGGATCACACAATTGCAGAGATAAATATAATTATGAAAGATACGACTCTCCCACAGGCTACATTAGGGGTTCTCAACGTGGAGTACGCGTATCCTTTGTGGGTACTCTGTAAAATTTTTGGGGTACGCCGTGAGAGCTCAAAAGTCTCTAAATCTAGTAAAAATAATCATTGTTATACTATAACTATAGTTATAGTCTATCTATACAAGGGGTTCGCCAGTTACACATTTCAAGGGGGGTACGTGAAGCATAAAAGGTTGAGAACCACTGGGGTACATGGTTACTGCCGAGTATTCAGCACTATCATGTGTTCCAGTTAGAAACTAAGTCCTAATGCGCCTGAGCACCTCGGTCTTTTCCGCTTCTGACTCCATTGACGTAACGTAAAGCCATGGAATCTGAACGGCTTTGCAATATCTTTTCACAGGATAAATGTTTCTTCAGGTTCTGTAAAATAGCAATAAGTTATACCACATAGGATATTTGCACACAGTTGGCGTGCACTTTTGCCGGATCAATAAAAACACATTTATATGTACTTCTAAATTTTATAGTGATTATTTATTATAAATACAAAGTGCGGTGCATATCTACATACAACTATAGGAACACCGAGTATGTTATAAATATTGCATAATCTTTTTCGCCGCAAAAATTTTTTAGTCATCAAAATTGACTGATTTCGTTTTCTATTGAAAGAATAGTTAGTCATCGATTAGTGGATTCTGCGATTGGATTTACTATTGGGCTTGGAAAATAACATTCGCTCTGGTGGTGGGACGTGAAGCTAGAGGAACGAGGATACAGTGTGTCGGCTGCTGTGTTAAAGAAGGAAAATGGTATTTTTTACGATGTTTTCGTGAACTGTAGGGCCTTTTCAAGCACGGAGCCAGGTTCCGGGGAATGCGTTTAACCAACCCCGTCTGCCCTGTTTGCACATAAGCTCACCTCTCCCTCCGTAAGAGGGTTTGTTTGGCAGCAACAGAGGGTGCACCAGTAATAAACGTGTCTTAGAAATAGCTGTGCCGTGCGCTACGGGGTTCATACAGTGACAAGAAGTGGTATGTCATGTATGTAAGTTGCTCCATGAAACATGGGTTGTGCCAAAGATATCTTTGGCCGAGCCAAAGGGCATAGTGTACAAGAAGTTGCCTTTGCAGGTGTGTTGAAACGTACTATCGAAAGGGTCTTCTAGCATTGGTGTACATAGCAGTCCACTGCTAATTGTAGCCAGAACTGTGGCAGAAAGACTGCTCACCAATAGGCATTGTTGCAGAGTGTCACACACTGTTGGGGCAAACCGCTTTGCAACGAGGCAGGAATTGCTCCAGTCAGTCAATGCAGGCCTACAACAAGTTGTTTCCAAACGAACACTCTGAAGGGAACTGCATACCATGGATATCTGTAACAGAGTACCGTGGAAGAGACCCATGTTAACAGCTCTGCGGAAGGCTGCACGGTTACAGTGGGTGCGGTGCCACAAAGAAATGAACATATTTTTTAAAGACTGGATTGTCGACTCTTAGAAGTGTGTGATCGGATGAGTCACGTTTTTGCTTGTACTCGAATGATACGAGGCAACGGGTACATCGTAAGCCACATGAAGCCTTCCATGTGGACTGTGTGCAAGGTTCTGTTCAAGCTGGAGGAGGCTCTGATGTTCTGGGGGTGTTTCATGTACGTACGAAGAAATGTGTCATTTGGTTGCGGTGATGTCACACTTGAACCAGAAGGGCTAGATGGAGCTACTAGATGACCACATGTTGCCTTTTGTGCAGCATCTCCACAGTGAACACCAGAAGGATACCCCAGTCTTCGAATACAACAATTGTCGCGTACACAGGGCTCGAAGTGTGTCAGATTGGCATGACAAGCATTCTGAAGCCTTCAAACAACTTGACTGGCCCTCCAAATCCACGGATTTGAATCCCATAGAAAACTTGTGGGACTATTTGGGCAACGAATGAAGTGCCGTCCCAGCCATCTGGCCAAACTACAGCATTTGCTGCTGGAAGAGTGGATGAATATTGATGTGCACTACATCCGCACACTAGTGGCATCCATGTCAGACAAGATTTCGGCTGTTCTTCAGTCGCACGGAGGCGTTACATGCTATTAGGTGACATTCGGGCCAGGGGTGACTAATTTTTTGTCCGGTGAGCTTATTTGTACGTTAAAGGAAAAGAAAAAACTGAAAGCGAAGCTGTGAGGGAAAACATTCAATCGAACACGGGAACCTTTAGAAGCCGAAAGACATACCACAACGCTATCAATTACTTGCTAATAGAAGTCTTAATATACTAAGAATTCACTATAGGACAAATGTTCAATACAAATATTTTCATATTGTGCTTGATAATGTAATAAGATCGATTATATATGTAAATTGAAAAGCTTTATAAAGCAACTAATTGGTAGCATTATTTTATTTCTATTTCAGCGCTTCACGTCAACTAAACCATCGTTAGGCTTAATGCTATGAGGAAGTTCGCTATATGAAATGAATCTGTTCAATGTTACTATTACATTATCGTGCGATTAGTAATACTAAGAACTTTTCCATATTCTTTAATCTGACAGAATGAACATATAACCTCGAAGATTATCCTTGCCTACGTAAACCTCAAAAAGTTGCAATGAACGAACGCGTAAGATATACCGTTATCGACTGAGTCAGAACACGATCTGAGTAATTATTACTCAGATACAAACTTACTGGTACCGACAGGAGAAGCACTCTCGCTATTCGTTAGTGTCATATTTTTACGTAACTGAAATTGGATCTGACCATTACCTTGTTAAAAGTGTGTTGCAACTTAAACTTAAAAAGTGTTGTGCTAGGGTTAAAAAATTTACTTTTAATACTGAAGCTCTGAAAGATCCAGTTATAGCCAAAGCTTACCATGATAGGTTACTTAGTCATTATGACAGTCATGGTTTGCTTACTACTGAAGTTGAGGAAGAATGGGATCATTTTAAACAGGCTTTTTTGGACACTAACAGTACTCTTTTAGGAAAAAAGGAGCAGAAGAGGCAAAATTATCTGAGTGATAAGGCACTTGAGCTTATTTCGGAAAGAAAGAACTGCAGGAATGCCCTTAATCAATACCCTACTAGTCCTAATAGAAAGCATTACAGAGACCTTAATAAACTTGTAAAGGATCAGTTAGCTGCTGATAAGAATCTTTGGCTTGATGGTTTGGCTGACAAAGCCGAGGAAGCAGTTAGACAGCACAACAGCAGAGAGCTGTACCAGATAGTTAATGTTTTGTGTGGTAGAAAACGGACAGGCATACAAGGATTGAAGGATAAACAAGGTAAGGTTATAGAAGGGGAGGATTCTGTCATGGCTAGGTGGGCTGAGCATTTCAGTGATGTTCTAAACAATGTAGTTTGTTCTACTCCCATTGTTTGCAATGATGATAGATGCATTGGTGGCTTTAATGTTGGCCCTATAACACAATCTGAAGTTATTTTGGCTGTTTCTAAACTTAAACTTCATAAATCCCCAGGGGTAGATGAAATTACTACGGAAATGCTTAGAGCTGGGAATGTTTCGGTTACCACTTGGATGACTGAAATTCTGAATCTCTTTTATGATAAAGGCATGGTTCCTAAGGATTTTACCAGAGCTATTGTTATCCCTATTTTCAAAAAAGGTGATCGCAGTTCTTGTGATAACTATAGGGGTATCAGCCTACTCTCTGTTCCAGGTAAAGTTCTTTCCATGATTGTGCTTAATAGAATTAAGAATCTGGTTGACAGGCAATTGCGTGATGAGCAATGTGGATTCAGAAGTGGTAGGGGATGTGTAGATCAGATATTTTCACTTAGGCAGATTCTTGAGAAATGTTTAGAGTTTCAGAAACCTTTGGTTGCTAGCTTTGTTGATTTCAAAAAGGCTTTCGACTCTGTTGATCGTCATAATTTGTGGTTGATTGTGAGATCATATGGTATACCAGACAAGTTAGTTAACATTATGAAAGCTCTCTATAATAACACTGAGTCGTGTGTGAGAGTTGGTAAGGCTTGTAGCAATTGGTTTAGCATTACTTCTGGTGTTCGACAAGGGTGCATTTTGTCTCCTTTTCTCTTTAGCTTGGTTATTGATTATGTTATGCGAAATTCACTTCAAGGGAAAGATTTTGGCCTTAAATGGGCTGGAGATACGAAAATTTCTGATTTAGATTATGCTGATGATTTAGCCCTTTTGGCAAATGATGTTGATGAGATGAACTCTTTCATTCAAGCTGTTGGTGAGACTGGTAGTAGAGTAGGTTTGGTTATAAACAGAGAGAAAACTAAAGTGATAAAAATTGGTCAGGCAGGCTGTGATTCAGTTAATCTGAATGGTTGCAGTCTTGAGCAGGTGTCACAGTTTAATTATCTTGGGAGCTATGTAACTGATAATGGTGATGTGCGGCATGAGATTAACAGACGAATAGGGATTGCTGCTGGGACTTTTAAGAATCTATGGAGAGTGTGGAGAAATAGGCGTATACACCTAAAGACTAAAATTAGACTGTATAATAGTTTGGTTCTTTCTAGGGTTAGTTATGGTAGTGAAACTTGGACACTTTGTAAACAAGATAACAGGAAACTAGATGCTTTTGATTCCAGATGCTTACGCAGTATCTTGGGCATTAGGTGGTTCAACTTTGTAACTAATGATGAGATTAGGAAAAGGAGTTTGCAACCTCCTTTAAGCAGCATATTGTGCAGAGAGAGACTCCGTTGGTTTGGCCATGTTGCCCGTATGAATAATTATAGATTGGCGAATAGGGTTATGAACAGTGTGCCTAAAGGCCTCAGAAAGAAGGGGAGACCTAGGATGCGGTGGGCAGACAATGTCAAACAGGACCTTGTTAGAATTGGTGTGCAGTGGCCAGATGCAGTAGATGTAGCTCAGGATAGACTTGCTTGGAGAATTAAATTGCACGGTCTGGTTGGACCTCCGTAGCCCATGGCTGCTTGAGGATGAGGATGGGATGGATTTATATATGATACAATAGTAGAGACATATTTCAAAATTACAATTGTAATTCCCTTTATTGCGCTTCCATACATTTCATCATTGGATTTGAAACTTTACATATACGTAACTGTAAGTAGCTTCCGTGGCCTCTGTCCAGATTAGATTAGGTGATATTAATTAGCGGTCCAGGTAGACAAGGTGTTATTAACCACCAGGTAGACAAGGTGTTATTAACCACCTTGTCTACCTGGAAAGCTAATTGCATTAAATGCGTTCGACCATAGCATGGGACACATTGCCCTGGACAACTGCTGATTTAAGTCAGAGGAAAATTTCTTCATTTCCCTCCAAACCTTTTAACTTTTTCTCTCTACGCTTTTCAATTTTGTGGGGCCAATTTTTTATGGGTTGGTTGGTTGCTCATAGTACCCAGACTATCTAAGGACATGCGATTAATATTTAAATAAAAAAAGGTTTATACGTATGTTGCCCATTAAAAAATTTTTCTTTAAGGTTTAGCGGTAAATTTTTTGTTATGTGCAGCTATTTTAATTGTTTGAGAGAAATGATAATGATTAGCAGCTATAAGTAGGGAAATTAGGTTAATGAGCTATCAATCGAGCAATCAAGCAGATGAACCACCTATGCGAACTAATGCGTCAACTGTGACTAAATTAAAGTTATATAATAAAACCGTGTGTGCTGTGTGTGTAATTTAAATTTCAAATATTTCAAAAATTTTCAAATTTTCTTCTTGTAATTTTAACAAAATAAGTAAAAGTATAAAAAATATTATAATTTGAACCTTTTAATGCACTAAAATTCCAAAAGTTCGGAACTAGTCTGCTAATTAAAAATAAGCCCCATACGGCCTTTGATTGCTCTTTAGGTCTTTCCTTTTTTAAACAAATGAATGCGTTTATAATGATACGAGTAGAACCTGAAAGTTCGTAAGTAATATTTCTCATATTTTTCTTTCCAAATAGATTAATATTTTAATTGTGTCATAAAATGGTTTTTAATTAATAATATAAGTATTAGCGACATTAATTTCAGTATTTATCTCATGATGCTTCAGAGAAATGTTTTCCCCAAATCGGACGAGTTCTTGAAAAATTGAGCACAAATTCATCTGTAGTATTAAATATGGAGATTTTGTATACTATTTGAAAATGTAAGGGTTCCATCTCGATGTAGTGTCTCCCCTAGACCACTCCATTATGATATTGACAACAATTAATCTGGGAGTGAAGGAATGGGCATACTTTAACATTCATCCCCACCCGACCTCTGCAGTGTTTGCAAAACCCTCTCCTTCATTTAACCCGATCTTGAGTCATCCATCTCTGTCCTGTTGTCAAGACTCCGTCTGGAGATCATGTAGTCCTCTCCTCTCTCATTCTTACTCCCTACACACATGGTGCACGTGCTTCGGCAGCTAGGTCCTCCCTCCAGCCTGAAGCGTCTGTACCAACACAAACGACGACAGCCTGTTTCGTTTGATGGATGAACTGAAAGACTCTTCTCGTCCAGAATACTTTACAAAGTCAATACGGGAGCTGAAGGCTGAGCCACTTGCTTTAACCGATAACGTTAACGCTCTCTAATCTGCATAGTAGGCAGGGATCGACTGTGGATTGACAATAAGCACTTTTGTTGTAATCGACAGACATCCAAATTCGACCATTTTATACAGCTTCTCAAAGGAAGATTTTCTGCTAAAACATCTCACTGATGGGGAATGAGAGATCAAATCAAATGTAATGAACTCCAGAGTATCAATAATAGTCGTTTAATATTTAGGCCGTGTCAATTCAGTAACTTAAGCAAATTTTCTGAGATTAATGGTAAATTGGGTTTTAAAAATGGCAAATGGGACAAATATAAACTGGGAGACTTGAACAGACAATTTGCTTATTAATATGAATGTATTACCTGGCCAAATTATAATAAATAAAAAATAAAATATGAGCTATATTTATTACAATTACATAATTATAATAAATATAATTATATCTATTATTATAGTTATTAATATAAAATAATATAAAATATGAGCGTTAATTAATCTAAAAATGCAAATTTCATCGGGAGGGAGTGTTCTTCGACTCCTAAATGAAAAAAAGTTTACCTCTGAAACAAACGTCGGCTATAAATTCTAGGTATCTTTTTGGGTATACTTTGGCTTAGTGGTATTCAATTCAAAATGGTACACTTGCAGGCAAGCCTAATATCGAAGTAAGACTCTATATGGAGTACTCATTTTTTTCACTGCTTTCAAATTGTTCACTTGTTTATTATATAACTTTAATATTTAGCTTTCATATATATTTTATAATTTATGTTAATGAGCTTGATGTGAGGTTTTGAAGAAAAATAATTTACGTAAAACTATGTCCTTACCTCTCCAGTGGGAGTTACCTCTCCAACCTTCTCTGAGCGTTTGGGGTTCTTGTGACCTGGCCATTTAGCCCATGCTGTGCAAAAAAGTGCTTCAGAGGTAAAACAACCCAACCCAAAATGTCCTTACCTCAGATTTTTGTATTGAGTTATATTTGTATTGAGTTATACAGTTTGCTGTGAACGGTAACTGCACACACTCAATATTTCCGTGAGTGAGCCCACACGATCTAGTATCAAAATAATATGACCACCTACAGTCGCTCAAAAAAGTATCCGAACACTATGGTTGATTTCAAAATTCAGAAAAAATATCTGGCATTGATTTTTTTTAGAAATTAGTCATTTGGTAACCTTCGTGTCACGTGACACGAAGGTTACCAAATGACTAATTTCTAAAATTCATTTGGTAACCTTCGTGTCACGTGACACGAAGGTTACCAAATGACTAATTTCTAAAAAAAATCAATGCCAGATATTTTTTCTGAATTTTGAAATCAACCATAGTGTTCGGATACTTTTTTGAGCGACTGTACATTTGCCATGATTGCAAAACCGAATTAAATTTTATTGCTTTTTGTTGGACTTATGTCATTCAGTGTGGCAACACTATCTCATATTAATCATAAGGTGAAATTGGCTGTTGATGATACAAGAAAATCTGGAGAATGGAATTTCTCTATTCAAATTTTAGATTCAAATCATAAAATCTATAATAACGAAAGATGTGTGTTTGTGACTGTCGTCGGCCTAACTCTTCACATGAAGGGGTTAAGAACCTGAAATTCTGGCAGAAGATTAAGAGTAGCATGAGAATATGCAGTGCAAAAAATATTAACTCCATAGACCCAACAGACCACTGAGATGCAGGAAAGCTTTTCAGATCGCAGATTTGATTTGACGCACCTAAAAATATGTCCCTTATTGGCCCAAAGCAGAAAAGAAAATTACGTTGTTGAATTTCACATCCAATGTCGACAATACAAAACAGTTCTTTACATTCAAGCATTCATAACATTGTAGAAAGCGAATCAAAATCATGTTAATGACTTACGTGATCTCACATAGCTGACACGTGCATGTCGTGTGTTTTTAAGCATCAATGAGAAATATGGATTGAGTGTGCATTTTATTTAGCATGAGACATCATAAACGAGGCGAATTTCTTATGCAAACGACTTTCAACTCATTCTGTGAGATTTCGCTGTCAATTTCGTCACCGTATTTCAACTGAGGCTGTTTCCATGTGAGTTCGGTTGCTTTACCTCCGAGCGGGACTTTTGTTTTTCACACAGTGGGGGGGGGGGGGGGGATGGCTCAGTCGGTAGCGCGTCAGGCTCGTAATCTGTAGTTCCCAAGTTCGAGTCCCAGCTGGGTCAGCGTTGAGATTTATCTCCGCAAAATTCCCCGCCCTGCCCACGGTCAGTAGGGGACACCGATGGGCTTGGAAAGACCGCCGTCCGTCGGATGGGACGTTAAGCCGTGGTATGTGTGCGGGAGAGCCATACCCTGTGCACGTTAAGGAACACGCTGGATGGCCTTGACGGGCGGCTACCATCTGTCTCCCAACAGCTATTCCAGTGGGTCCCCTCCCCCAACCTTCTCTGAGCCTTCGGGGTCCATGTGACCTGGCCATTTAGCCCATGGTGTGCAAAAAAGTGCCGCTCAGAGGTAAAATAACCCAACCCTCTGAGCGGCACTTTTGTTTTTCACACAGTGGGATAAATGGCCAGGTCACTAGGACCACGGAGGCTCAGAGAAGGTTGCGAGGAGGAAACCCACTGGACAGCTGTTGGGAGACAGATAGTAGCCTCCCGTCAAGACCTTCCAGCGTGCTCTTTAACGTGCACAGGGTATGACTCTCCCGCACACGGTACCACAGCTTGACGGACGGTGGCCTTTACAAGCCCATCGGTGTCTTCTACAAACCGAAGTCACGGCGGAGAGTGATCCATTTTGATTTGTTTTGTCTTTAACGTTAAACCTTCATTAAATTGAACTATAACTTCATGGACGTCAGCAGTATTTTTTTCAGGCGGGGATGAGAGTTACGAATGTTGAATTATTATTATAATAATATCATTTATCTTATCTTTACGTTTTTAAATGATATGCTTTCGAAAGCAAAAGATAACGTAAAAATAAAATCAAGATGAAATTTAATTAAGAAGAAAGGGCATCAATTTTCTTCTACATCAGATATTTTCCAACATAATTTTATTTTTTCTATCAATTTCTTCCAGTGGGGCAACTACCCGTCTTGCCTCTGTTGACATCCATATATGACTCAAACGTAAATCCTCTTCAAAGCGTAGTGCAGTAAGTACAGGGGTCTATCAAAATAATAGAAGAACGTACTGTTTGTGGAGAACATTTTATTAATAAGCCGTAGGCATGGGCATCCGCAAAAAAATTTCCAGGGGGGGGGGGGGCAAAGCTTGGAGACAAATAATTACATCAATAAGTTTTTATTTATTTAATTTTTTTGAGTTTTTCTTTTCACAAGTAGATTATAGAATACAGTATTGCATCAATACAAAAACACATACATAAATAAAAAAAAATAAATACCCCCTCAAGCAGCTGCTTGCCACAGAGGTCTGACAGGAGCCTGTCAGTTTATATGCCAAAGTAGAAGGTCTGAGAGGATGGCAAGACCTCAGCAGAAAAACGACACACACATCCATGCCTTACCCGGGGCTCGAACCCAGGTCCCTTAGATCAGTAGTCAAGCGCGCTAACCACTCGGCCATGGGATGGCATAATGTATATAAATTTACAATATAAAGGAAACAAGAATTTTTACTCGATACCAGGGGGGGCAAGTGCCCCGTTTGCCCCCCTTTGCGGACGCCCATGGCTGTAGGCCCACCTTGGGCGTTCAGAACAGATGCAATTCATCGTGGAATAGATTTATACAAGTCGTACACATACGGTAATTGAAAGTGGGACCATTCTTCCTGTAAAATAAGGCCCCACTGTGACATTGATGCTGGAGGTGGTAAGTGTGATCTGATCTTGCTCTCCAGATATTCCCACAAATGTTCAATAATATTGAGGTGGCCAGTATAGCTGCTGTACCTCATCTCGATGCTCTGCAAACCACAACTTGACACGTTTTGCACAATGCACGGATGTATTATCCGCTTGAAATCAGGGACGATCATTAGGGAATAATGCCTGCAGCATTGGGTGCAGGTAGTCCCCTAGAATGGATTCGTACGTTGCGGATGTGACACGACCCTGCAGAATAAATAATGCCTCTAAGGAATTCCATGATGTGGCACCTCATAGCATCAGGGATCTACCTCCATGCTTCACAGTCAGAAACAAACAGTTGGGGTGGTACGCTTCTGCAGGTTTTCGCCAGACGTACACTCTACCAGTGGTGGGGAAAAATGTGTAGCAGGATTCATCAGACCAAATGACACGTTGCCAGTCTAGCACCCCAGTTTTTATGTGCTTTGCACCACCTTAAGATTCGTCGCATTGACGTTGGTAATCAGAAGTTTGTGGATTGCAACACAGCCATAAATATCAGTACGATGAAGTTCCCAAGGAATTGTTATGATAGAAACGGGATCATTCTAACTGGTGTTCAACTCCGCTGCTATTTGCGGTTCCTTGGTCTTGTGCTTCCGTTGTACAATCCGTGCCAATGTTCTCCTATCCCTATCTGACAATTCCTATGACGTCCACAATTTGCACGTTTGGAGGCAGCGCCCTGTCCCTTTTGATAGGTAGTCATAATCTTCGATACAGTTCCTCGTGTTACACCTACTATTTACGCCATTCTGTTTACTGAAGCTCTTGCAAGAAGCGGACCAATGATCATTCCTTTTTAGAGGTCACTGATATCTGACGTTGTCGACAATTACACCACAACAGCTGTTTCTCCTGCGCCTGTGGCACTGCTACGTGATAGCCGACATCGTACTTCTCCCCTTTAGGGGCGGGGGTGGCTCAGTCGGTAGCGCGCCAGGCTCGTAATCTATAGTTCCCAGGTTCGAGTCCCAGCTGGGTCAGCGTTGAGATTTATCTCCGCAAAATTCCCCGCCCTGCCCACGGTCAGTAGGGGACACCGATGGGCTTGGAAAGGCCGCCGTCCGTCGGATGGGACGTTAAGCCGTGGCCCCGTGTGCGGGAGAGCCATACCCTGTGCACGTTAAAGAACACGCTGGATGGCCTTGACGGGAGGCTACCATCTGTCTCCCAACAGCTGTTCCATTGGGTCCCCTCCCCCAACTTTCTCTGAGCCTTCGGGGTCCATGTGACCTGGCCATTTAGCCCATGGTGTGCAAAAAAGTGCCGCTCAGAGGTAAAACAACACAACCCAAACAACTTCTCCCCTTTATATACCTCACATCGCGGGTGACGTCGTCCCTGTGATACGCATACGGCGCATTGCGTATACTCCAGTCGCCGTCGGTGTTTCCATTATTTTGATAAACCCCTGTATATCACATAAGGTTAGGTTTGAGTAAAATGTATAGTGAAACGCTGCTACATTCTTATTTGTATTATTTTTACTGCCGAATTTACCATAGAGTAAATGAATTTGACCTTGAAATAAAATCCTCGGTGAGAAAGGGGTGTGCGGGAAATGGTCACGTTAAAGAACACGCTAGATGGCGTCGACGGGAGGCTTCCCTCTGCCTCCTAATAGCTGTCCAGTGGGTCCCCTTCCCCAATTTTCTCTGAACTTTTGTGCCTATTGTGGGTTTAGCCTCTTGTGTGCAAAAAAGTGCAGCTCAGAAGTAAAACAACCCAACTCAATTTAATTTCAGATAATTTGATTTACAGTTGAGATTACTGTCCGCTGAATCTTCTTACCCTACCGAGATCTGAGACCTTGAGGGTTCTTGTGACCTGCCCATTCTGTCAGTTGTTTCTACGTAAAACAACCCAACGCAATTTAATTTCAGATAATTTGATTTACAGTTGAGATTACTGTCCACTGAATCCTCTTACCCTACCCAGATCTGAGACCTCGAGGGTTCTTGTGACCTGCCCATTCTGTCAATTGTTTCTACTAAAGTGAGCCCAGAGGTAAAACAACCAACCCAGTTGAACGTGATACGCTAAACACTGACAGTTTGAATTTCTAATGGTAAACTGAGTAAAATATATGAATATACGCTCTATAGGACCGTAATAATTTATCGCAACGTTTTTGCACAGGCCCTGACCTCCCCTGGCGCAATGGCCTTGTGCTGTTCTCTGCCAATCCCCATCCAATTCCTTCCTCCATCACCATCCTTATTCCATGTACTCTCTTCGGATGTGTCCACGTGCCTTGCTGCCATCAGCAGTAGTCGCACGCTTCGATCCTCCGACAAGAGAGGAGCAGGACGGACCGGCTAATGCGTTGCTGACCTGACAGCAGACACATCATAAGGCTAGGGGTGAAAGGTCAGTAATGGCTGGGACTGTGGTTACATGGAGCACGCAGTAGATGTGAGGATTTGTTCTTTCTCTTGTGATAGAGAGAGAAAGCAGGGGGGAGGGGGGCAAAGAAATGGCTGCGGTCAGGTCACGAATTGATTGAGATAAGGTCGTGTGGGGTTGTTTTCTTCCTGCAGATGCAGGAAGATGAGCAGAAGCGCAGAAAGATGCGGAGGATGAAAACCATTTCTGATCAGTGGAACAGATGAGTAGGAATGAGGCTAAGATGCGTTTTTTGAGGTTGCCGTCCGTCAGATCGGATGTTGAACCGTGTTGTATTGCAAGTTGGGATAAATAACCTCTGAAGTCTTGTGCTCTGAGCAGTACATAAATGCCAAGAAGCGTATTCAGAATTTTTGTAGTTGAAATCAGAGCCTTAGGAAAGAGTTTTTTCTTCAGCAGTTCTTACATACTTTGTGAGAGAAATATTTAAATTAAGATAGAGTTGCAATCTATGCCGACATTTTGCCGTCAAAGCGACTCGCTTTTTGCCACACCAAGCAAATTGATTTTTTTTATCATCTTCAAACGAATTTGTCTTTTTACCACTCCAAACGAGTTTACCTTTTCGATGCTCCAAACGACTCTTTTTCCACCCTCAAGTAAATTTAGGTGTTTAGTTTTTTGTTGCCGCAAGCGAATTTCCTTTTTTTTAAAGTCTTTTTGCGGCCAAACCGAGTTTACCTGTTTTGCCACTTCAAGCTAGTTTACTTATGAGCAAATTTGCGTTTCTTACTGCCTGAAGAAAAAATTTTAAACACCCGAAATAGGATTGCTTTTTAACCACCCCAAAGAAGTATTTTACTTTTTAACTCTCCAACCAAATGAGCATTTTTGTCTCCTCTGCATAAAAAACAAAGTTTGCAAAGAGATAAACGTTTTCCAACAGATTTTTCATTAAACGAGGATAGTTTTATCAATTTCCAACTATAACACCTTCTAAGGTCTAGATTAAGATTAATGAAAGTTCGGTTGTGGTTGTTTTATTTCTGAGCGGCACTTTTTTGCACACCATGGTCTAAATGGCCAGGTCACATGGATCCCGAAGTCTCAGAGAAGGTTGGGGGAAGGGGACCCACTGGAACAGCTGTTGGGAGACAGATGGTAGCCTCCCGTCAAGGCCATCCAGCTTGTTCTTTAACGTGCACAGGGTATGGCTCTCCCACACACGGGGCCACGGCTTAACGTCTCATCCGACGGACGGCGGTCTTTCCAAGCCCATCGGTGTCCCCTACCTAGATGAAAGGACGTCCGTCGGATGGGACGTTAAGCCGTGGCCCCGTGTGCGGGAGAGCCATACCCTGTGCACGTTAAAGAACACGCTTGATGGCCTTGACGGGAGGCTACCATCTGTCTCCCAACAGCTGTTCCAGTGGGTCCCCTCCCCCAACCTTCTCTGAGCCTTCGGGGTCATTGTGACCTGGCCATTTAGCCCATGGTGTGCAGAAAAGTGCCGCTCAGAGGTAAAACAACCCACCCATACATAAATTTACTGTTGCATTATGGGTGGCCATTCCAAACTTAGCAAAGAGCATTAGAAAAAAATATTCTTAGAGATCCACAGGAAAAATTCTCTACTTAAAAACGAAAACATATTTTTAATGAGTAACGAACTGAAAAAAAAAAAACACTATATTTTTAAGTAACCAAGAAAGTATCTTGAGTAAAAAGCAAAATATATATTTTTAATGAGTACTAAAAATTGGCAAAACCCTGTAGTTATGCACCTAAAAATGTTTGGTCAAAAGGTTTAGGTTGTTTTACCTCTGAGTGGCACTTTTCTGCACACAGTTTTCAACTCTGGCACATTTAGCACTCGAACTTGGGAACTGCAGATTCGAACCCGGAGCGCTACTGACCGAGTCAACTCCTGTCCCCATAGTGAAAAAAAAAAGGAAGAAATAAACCATATTCAGTATAGTAATGATTCGTTTTATCAGTCACCGTTTGGGCATGCCTGGTTTACATTAGTTTCGTTAATTTTTGGGGCGAGGGTGGCTCAGTCGGTAGCGCGCCAGGCTCGTAATCTGTAGTTTCCAGGTTCGAGTCCCAGCTGGGTCAGAGTTGAGATTTATCTCCGCAAAATTCCCCGCCCTGCCCACGGTCAGTAGGGTACACCGGTGGGCTTGGAAAGGCCGCCGTCCGTCGGATGGGACGTTAAGCCGTGGCTTCGTGTGCGGGAGAGCCATATCCTGTGCACGTTAAAGAACACGCTGGATGACCTTGACGGGAGGCTACCATCTGTCTCCCAACAGCTGTTCCAGTGGGTCCCCTCCCCCAACCTTCTCTGAGCCTTTGGGGTCCATGTGACCTGGCCATTTAGCCCATGGTGTGAAAAAAAAGTGCCGCTCAGAGGTAAAACAACCCAACCCAAACCCCGCCCTGCCCACGGTCAGTAGGGTACACCGGTGGGCTTGGAAAGGCCGTCGTCCGTCGGATGGGACTTTAAGCCGTGGCTCCGTGCTCCCCAACCTTCTCTGAGCCTTTGGGGTCCATGTGACCTGGCCATTTAGCCCATGGTGTGCAAAAAAAGTGCCGCTCAGAGGTAAAACAAAACAAACAAATTCGTTAATTTTCAATTTTAATGTTCCTAAAAGGCGGAAACTGAAAGCAGAAATAGATTTTACATTTAACCCTTAAAACAAAAAGTTCAACGTCTACGACTGACAGACGACGACGACAAAGTAAAAACAATAGCTGTTTTTTTTAACGAATTTAAAATCATCCCTTAAAGAAACAAGAAACGAAACACACTCTGGCTCTTTGCGAAATTAAAGTGCATGGTAAACAAGAAGCGAAGAAAAAAGCGAATGATTCTGTCCCCAGCGAACAAGTGTGGACAATTTCTGCGCTAGAGCCTTCAGAAGCCACAGCTTGTCGCAATGCAGTCAGTCAGAAAGCACCCGTGCGTAAAATTCCGTTCTCTGCAGGAAGCGTCGGTGTCTGAGAAACCCACTGGAACCTGTCCAGTCGGGGAGAAAGTTGGAGGTTTTGGGCTTCACAAAGAGAGGTTGCTTGCTTGCTTCTCAGTCAATTCACTTCCTTTGATTTCACGCTCCAGACCCTTCCTCGTTCACTTCCTCTCTGCCCCGTAGTGTTTGCATGGGCGCCAGCATGCGCATTAAAGGTTGAAGTCTTCGCCTTTTCTCCAGCATTGGCTGTTTTATTGCTGTCCACCACAGTGGTAATTAAACTTTAGGCCGGAGAGTGTTTTCTCGACTATCTTTCCCCAAGCAGAGGGCAACAACGCTTTTAATTAAGTGAACGACTAGATTAGCTCTCGGCTAATCACAATTAACTCAATTAAATTAAGCCCACCCACCCTTCGAAACTCTGATTGGATTCTGGAGGCAAAGTCTAAAGTAAGTGAAGCGGTAAGTTTTGCTATTTAGAAGTGCTGTTGAGGTCTGCGGCTTTGCGGTAGAATTTCAGGAGTAGAATTAGCTTTTCGCTGTCTGGTTTCCTCCCACTGGGATAACTCAGACGTTCCTGGAAGTTCGATTCTTAAAGCTAAGAGAGAAATGAGCGGAAGGGAAGTTAGTTTACGCTTTTCGACTCATCCATCAAATACAGGCAATCCTTGTTTTGGTATTATTTGCTTTGGACGTTCCCATTGAGTGCTGGGAACCCTGTCGAAAAAGAAAATCCTCGATATTTAAAAGATGTCATAATTTTATTATAATTCTTTACTTTTATCGTTAATAAACCAACACAGAGGTCGGCAGAAAATTTTTCAGGGGAGGGGTGATGATTTCAGGGCGGGTAGAAAAAGCAGATCAATTATTATGCCCAGATTAATCGATTATTATGCCGTTTAATCGATTATTATTGTCCAGTCTTAGAGCGAAGTTGCGCAAACATTAATCATGCCTACATCATACCATAATACAACTAAGGATGCCCGAAAACAAAGCGAATAAAAAACAAACTTTTTATTCAAAATATGTGTACAAAATATTTTTTTTTCTTAGTAATAAATATGCATATATATATATATAAGAGATATATAATATATATAAGAGATAAGCTTCCGTTATATATACATATATCACATAACATGGAAGCAGGGCGGAACGAAGAGGAGGGAAATAGGATCATGTCCCTTTGCTCCCCCCCCCTTGGGTCTTAACCATTCAAACAAGTTAATAATATTATAAGTAATTGTGTCACATAATTCAAACTAGTAAATAATTATATATCCTATAGATTATTTCGATGTCCTTGATACATCTAGAATTTGTGGCTTGATGGTGTCTGGTTCATGTTCTTCTAATGAGAAAAAAGTTCCCCATTATCGTAGAATTTCGATCCGGCATATTTAATATCACGAGTAGTGTCCTGTTTGTAGATGTGTGTGGATGCTGCAATTTTATTATTGAATGTCGTAGTGGTGTATATACATATTGAAAAAAAATTACCCTCTCAAGCAGCTGCTTGCCACAGAGGTCTGACAGGAGCCTGTCAGTTTATATGCCATAGTAGAAGGTCTGAGAAGATGGCAAGACCTCAGGAACGTGTACAGCAACTGTACACGCTCCAGTTACCGTTCACAGCAAACTGGAGCGTGTGCAGTTACTGCACACGATCCAGTTTGCTGTGAACGGTAACTGCACACGCTCAATATTTCTGTGAGTGGGCCCACACGATCGAAGTTATTGTGAGCTCACACGATCCAATGTAAATAAAATAAAAATAAATACCCCCTCAAGCAGCTGCTTGCCACAGAGGTCTGACAGGAGCCTGTCAGTTTATATGCCATAGTAGAAGGTCTTGTGAGGATGGCAGGACCTCAGGAACCTGTACAGCAACTGTACACGCTCCAGTTACCGTTCCAGCAAACTGGAGCGTGTGCAGTTACTGCACACGATCCAGTTTGCTGTGAACGGTAACTGCCCACGCTCAATATTTCTGTGAGTGGGCCCACACGATCCAGGTTTTTGTGAGCTCACACGATCCAATGTAAATAAAATAAAAATAAATACCCCCTCAAGCAGCTGCTTGCCACAGAGGTCTGACAGGAGCCTGTCAGTTTATATGCCATAGTAGAAGGTGTGAGAGGATGGCAGGACCTCAGCAGAAAAACGACACAAACATCCATGCCTTACCAGGGGATCGAAACCTGTAATAAATGCAAATTACGATGTACATATTCAATAACTTTGCAGTTATAGATTTCCGTAGAATTAACCATCTCGGTCAGAGGCGTAGCTAGGCTTTTGGCGCCCTTGGCAAATTTGTAATTGTCCGCCCTGGTTCAGTTATTGATAAAAAAAATACACGTTATTTATATTATATATATTTATTGTCATTATTTTAATACAATTACATGAATAAATATTGATTGCAAAAGAAATTGCAATTAATTATGCAAGTAATTGTTTTTTTAAAGTAATTTAATTTTTCCTTCTTTTTCGTTGGCAAAATCGTTAATGTCATCAAAATTAATTTTTTGAGTCAGTTCTCGCTGGAATGATAAGAAACAAAGTGATGATGTACGCTCCTGTCCTGATGTTGATCTTAAACAATACCGGGTTGGGTTGTTTTACCTCTGAGGGGCACTTTTTTGCACACCATGGGCTAAATGGCCAGGTCACATGGACCCCGAAGGCTTAGAAAAGGTTGGGGTAGGGGACCCACTGGAACAGCTGTTGGGAGACAGATGGTAGCCTCCCGTCAAGGCCATCCAGCGTGTTCTTTAACGTGCACAGGGTATGGCTCTCCCGCACACGGGGCCACGGCTTAACGTCCCATCCGACGGACGGCGGCCTTTCCAAGCTCATCGGTGTCCCCTACTGACCGTGGGCAGGGCGGGAATTTTGCGGAGATAAATCTCAACGCTGACCCAACTGGGACTCGAACCTGGGAACTACAGATTACGAGCCTGGCGCGCTACCGACTGAGTCACCCCCACCCCCTGAAACAATCCCGGGGTTTATAAACATAATAATTCAATCAATATACAAACTAGGAACTCCCGTGCAAAGAAAAAGGTACCTATGTAACAAAATTTTATTTTGTAACGGCATGATTTGTAAAAGAAATATGAACAGTTGGAAATTGAGCCCCAAAGCTGTTTTATGGCATGTGTGGGGCAGGGGGTTGTCCGCCGATAAAAAAATAAAAATAAATACCCCCTCAAGCAGATGCTTGCCACAGAGGTCTGACAGGAGCCTGTCAGTTTATATGCCATAGTAGAAGGTCTTGTGAGGATGGCAGGACCTCAGGAACGTGTACAGCAACTGTACACGCTCCAGTTACCGTTCACAGCAAACTGGAGCGTGTGCAGTCCAGTTTGCTGTGAACGGTAACTGCACACGCTCAATATTTCTGTGAGTGGGCCCACACGATCCAGGTTTTTGTGAACTCACACGATCCAATGTAAATAAAATAAAAATAAATACCCCCTCAAGCAGCTGCTTGCCACAGAGGTCTGACAGGAGCCTGTCAGTTTATATGCCATAGTAGAAGGTCTTGTGAGGATGGCAGGACCTCAGGAACGTGTACAGCAACTGTACACGCTCCAGTTACCGTTCACAGCAAACTGGAGCGTGTGCAGTTACTGCACACGATCCAGTTTGCTGTGAACGGTAACTGCACACGCTCAATATTTCTGTGAGTGGGCCCACACGATCCAGGTTTTTGTGAGCTCACACGATCCAATGTAAATAAAATAAAAATAAATACCCCCTCAAGCAGCTGCTTGCCACAGAGGTCTGACAGGAGCCTAAAAGGAAAAAAATATTTTTTTAGGAAATAACGAAAATTTATGCTCTCTTGACGATACCACGGTATAAACAATATATACTAAATTCAACGAACTACGGGCGGCTAATCATTAGAATTTATTTTGCACATGAACGTCAGATATCGTGGAACGGCTCGTGCTGCCCCAGCACCGCCCTGTCATTCCGGCGCCCTTGGCAACTGCCCCGATGCCAACACGTTCCTACGCCTCTGATCTCGGTTTCTTAAATAATGGTCTCGACTCCGAAGTTTTATGACTTATTCGAGCTAAGACTTTTTGCAAAGTCAACAACCGCTTTCGTTTTTGCAGCACCTTCACAAACTCTTCACATATTGTAACTACGTACACAAGAGGAATCAAATGATTTGATGCTTTAAGTATAGTGCCTATAAGTATGGCGTGGCATTCGCCTATTAAAATCTGGCAGAAAACGTGTCCCATACCAGTAGAGGGCGCTGGGAACGATATTCTTACCTTGTTAACATTACCCTCTATGGACCTTTCGCTTTTCAATGACTTTTAAACATAGAAGCATTTATGCAATGATTTTACCATTCAAATGCACATTATTCCTAAGTATTTTAACTGAACTAGTAAAAATTAGAGAACGCTTGAGCAAGTATATTTTTTTAAAACGAAGAGAAATTGTTGGCCGTTTGATCAAAACAAACCGCATTCCTCTTATGTATCAGAGCGCTGAAGTGATCGTTTTGATTGGCTCTTTGGTAAACTCTTCGAATGACACGTGATGTAACATATGTTCTAACATGGGACGTTGGACTCGCCAATTGTAATAGAAGTCTTATGGCGTAGATATCCTTGTAAATTGCTTTTGCAATTTAAAACGTTGTAATTGGCTAAACAAGAATGCAAGTCAGATTCGTTGAAAAATGAAAAAAAAAAGAAGCAAAGGGAAGCTACTACGTCGTAAAAAGTGTTAGAGAGTGGTGGGGAGTAGTTAAAATATCTTCCATGATGGAGGGTGAAATGTATAATGCTTTTTGTAGGACATGCTGTGAGTTGTAGTCAATAAGGTAGATTTTAGCGCTTGCGTTGCGTTACACAACGTAGCGTAACTACCTAGGAAATGGGATGCACTGTAGTTAAAGGTATGGGATTGAGATAGTTATAAATTTTTAATGTTGTGGGGGAGGAGGGGTCTGGGGTCTTGAATAGGGATGGAAATTTGTGCCCTGGGGGGGCTAAGATAGAACTTTCCTATTCTTTAAATCCTCTTGCATTGGAGGAAGTTAACTGTAGAAATGGAATTTTTAGGGGTGAGGGGGAGAGGGGCCTTTAATTAACTGCCCTTAAAAATTTTAAAGTGTGCCATTAATTTAATGGGGATGTGAATTGAGGTATATGGGGGTAAGGAGATGGTTGTTAGCTAGTTAGATTAGCAATAATAATGAAGTGGAATGTAGTGGATTGCCGACCTTTCAGCAATATCAGGGGACCCGTTCCGTACCAACAGAACGTGCTCCACACCACGACACCACCTCCAGAACCTTGAGTTGTTTACAAGGCAAGCTGGGTCTATTGCTTCATGGGGCTCCCGCCAAACTCTCTGCCTACCGTCGGTACAGAACAAGCTGTACCACGACTAGTCGGACCACATGACTTTTTTCCAGTCTTCCAGTGTCCAGTCACGGTGGTCCTAACACCACTACATTAATTTTCCGGTTCTTCGCAGAAATCAGTGATTTCCGTATAGGCATATGACTGCTAATACCGATCCTCTTCAATTCCCTGCGCATAGTTTCTTAGATATGGGTCGGGAACAGCCTTCATTGAATGCTTCGATCAATTGCTGCACACAGAAAGTCCTGTTTCTCCGCACAATCCTTCTCAGATGACGGTGATCTCGTTCCTGACAGATTGTCGTCGAACCACACCTACGCCTCTTAGACAAGCAATGTGGGTTATTTTTCCACTGATTAAAAACCTGAGATATCTCACTTTTCGAGAAACCAGTCAGCTCTGCTGTTTTCAAAATCGTCGCTCCAGCCAGACGGGCACCTACAAAAAGCCCTTTATCGAATCCCGAAAGATCCTTTGTTTCTTCCATTGTGGTCAACACTGCTGACGATTACTGACGAGCAGCAGATGTAATTGCGTATATCACGTGGTGATGCACGTGACCACGTGTTTTGCATATACGCTATGCAAGTGACGCTTACATACATCTGCATAAAGGTTTCTGATTCAGTGGCTGGTGTGTATATTTAATCTATTTCTGCTGAAAAACTCAAGTAAACTTCGAAATTTTTAAAACGCCTCTTTTGTGAATCAATGGTCGAAGCCATCAAAAGTGGTTTTTAAGGGGTCCAGGGCGTGGCTTTCTTGATGGCTGCAATCGATGCTGAGAAAGCGGAAACTCTCGTACTTGTGACTTTTATTGTTATATTTAGGTAATAAAAGTCACAAGTACGAGAGATGGGGGAGGGGGTTTAGCGAAGGAATTAAGAAAAGTCTGTTTTTTGACGAAGAGTAATATATATACAGTAAATTTTAAGTTTACTGCCAAACATTTTTCGTCAAAGAATACAAATAAGCTAAATAAGCTGCAAAAAATTCTTTTTAAGAAAGAGACTATATCTAGAAAACTGTTTTCCTTGAGGATAAAAAAAACTCTTAAATTGCAGAAAAAGTCTTCCTTTACAAAAGTGCCTTAAATTGCAGAAAAAGTCTTCCTTTACAAAAGTGCCTTAAATTGCAGAAAAGTCTTCCTTTACAAAAGT
Source organism: Ryuthela nishihirai (assembly GCA_038380435.1). Classification (NCBI taxonomy): domain Eukaryota; kingdom Metazoa; phylum Arthropoda; class Arachnida; order Araneae; family Heptathelidae; genus Ryuthela; species Ryuthela nishihirai. The sequence goes on along the minus strand of JAWZYU010000021.1, from coordinate 67,263,495 downwards.
GCCTTAAATTGCAGAAAAGTCTTCCTTTACAAAAGTGCCTTAAATTGCAGAAAACGTCTTCCTTTACAAAAGTGCCTTAAATTGCAGAAAAAGTCTTCCTTTACAAAAGTGCCTTAAATTGCAGAAAACTGTTCCTTTACAAAAGTGCCTTAAATTGCAGAAAAGTCTTCCTTTACAAAAGTGCCTTAAATTGCAGAAAACGTCTTCCTTTACAAAAGTGCCTTAAATTGCAGAAAAAGTCTTCCTTTACAAAAGTGCCTTAAATTGCAGAAAAGTCTTCCTTTACAAAAGTGCCTTAAATTGCAGAAAAAGTCTTCCTTTACAAAAGTGCCTTAAATTGCAGAAAACGTCTTCCTTTACAAAAGTGCCTTAAATTGCAGAAAAAGTCTTCCTTTACAAAAGTGCCTTAAATTGCAGAAAACTTCTTCCTTTACAAAAGTGCCTTAAATTGCAGAAAAAGTCTTCCTTTACAAAAGTGCCTTAAATTGCAGAAAACGTCTTCCTTTACAAAAGTGCCTTAAATTGCAGAAAAAGTCTTCCTTTACAAAAGTGCCTTAAATTGCAGAAAACTGTTCCTTTACAAAAGTGCCTTAAATTGCAGAAAAGTCTTCCTTTACAAAAGTGCCTTAAATTGCAGAAAACGTCTTCCTTTGCAAAAGTGCCTTAAATTGCAGAAAAAGTCTTCCTTTACAAAAGTGCCTTAAATTACAGAAAAGTCTTCCTTTACAAAAGTGCCTTAAATTGCAGAAAAAGTATTCCTTTACAAAAGTGCCTTAAATTGCAGAAAACGTCTTCCTTTACAAAAGTGCCTTAAATTGCAGAAAAAGTCTTCCTTTACAAAAGTGTCTTAAATTGCAGAAAACTGTTCCTTTACGGAAAGGTATTAACTTACAAAAAATTTAAACTGGATTAACTGAAAAAAATTGATTACAGATCAGGATCCTAAAATATATTTTGCATTAGTAAAGTTATCGCTCCACCTCTGGCAGCCGATTTGGGCTCCATCAGTTTCGGAAATTGTTGAGCCGGAGAAATATCGAAGTTTCATTGGTTAAAATCTGTTTATTTATAAATACTGTCAATTTGTACACGGTATTTTAGTTGGAGAGGCCGCAACACAATTCGTTCACAAAATATATAACGCGCGAATCGCAGGGAGATTGATGAAGAAGATTTTAATAAGCAGTGAGTTCCCTCGAGCGTTGAAGAGGCGGAAGAATCGAGGGATTGGGAGAGAATGATTGGAGGGAGCCACTTCATTTGCAACGTAGTTAAAACTCAACGTAGAACTGATCGTTGTTAGTCACGGCATCAAGATTTATAATTCGCTGAAGGAACTGCCAATGGTGGAAAAGAGAGGAAGAGATCCAGGGATCTAGGAAGAAATCTCAACATAGTAGAATCTTGATCAAGGATCGATCGACTAGGAGGAATTTTAATTACCTCAATAGAGAGGGAAAACCATATTGAACTATTAAAAGGGAATAATTTCTCTCTCTCTTTATATATACATATATATCACCGTGACGTATCCAGAAACTTCCTATTAGGGGATAAGGGCATTGATGCCTTACGTTTCTGATTTTTGGGGGCTTCCTTAAAAAATATACGTTAACGAAGTCTTCAAGAGGGTGGGAGGTGTAACTCTCTCTCTCTCTCTCCCCTTTGGGTAACCACTGCTGTATTTAAATATACACAGTCGTATCAGAATAATATGACCACCCATGGAATCACAGTGTACCCGCCCAGGCGCGTCACAGAGTGCACATGACAAGGTCGACCACATGGAAATATAAGCGGTTGGCCAGGACAGATGAGCCATAGCGTGTAACGTGAGCACAATGGGCAGAGGTATTGATTTGATGGACGTTCAAAAAGGAATGATCATCAGCTACCGCGCCAAGGGCGGAGGCATCTCGGAAACAGCAGACTTTGTGGGCTGTTTGCGAGGTGCTGTAGTGAGGGTGTACCAAGAATGGACTGCTGGCACACCAAGTACCTCCAGATGTTATAACTGTGGACCCCCAAAGGTCATCAACCCCAGAGGTGAACGTTGCTTCCGTCGACTGGTAAAGGGCAATCGACATGTAACAGTGCAGCAATTGAACACTCGAATGATCGCTAGGATACCCAGGTACGTGTTCTCGATAACAATAAAGCGAACTCTGTTATGCATGGGTCTCTGGAGTCGAAGCTGTATAAAGATGCCCATGTTAACAAAGGCCTATCGGCAACGACGCCTGCAGTTCGCACGGGACTACCGTCATTGGACAGTGGAAGAGCGGAAAAAGGTTGCCTTCTCCAACGAATCGAGGTTTCTACTCCACAGAAGTGACGGGCGGTGGCGAATACGGCATCAGACACACGTTAACCAACACCCAGATACGCTTGTCAGTCAAGTACAGGCTGGCGGTGACAGTGTGAATGTCTGGGGGATGTTTTCCTGGTATGACCTGGGACTGCTGGTACCACTGGATGGGTCCCTGAAAGCCAATGGCTACCTCTACATCCTTGCTGACCAAATGCATCCCTTCATGTTGGACGTTTACCCTGGTGGTGATGGTGTCTACCAACAGGACAATGCACCCTGCCATGTCGCTAAGGTGGTGCGTGACTGATTCCAGGAACACGACAGCGATGTCTCCGTTCTCCCTTGGCCGGCGAAATCGCCCGACCTCAATCCCATAGAGCACTTGTGGGACCATTTAGACCGACAGGTTCGGCGTTCGGACCCACAATGTTTGAGACTGGGGATTTTCCCACAAGCCTGGAAACAGGCAGACGTAGTCCTATTTAATAAGGCAGTCAGAGATCTGGCAGACGTAAGATCATACAGACCAATTTGTCTGCTGCCGGTGCTGGGAAAAATTCTGGATAAGCTCCTGACAAATTGGATGTATTTCCACTGCTATAAGAACAACTTCCTAAACATTAAGCAATTTGGGTTCAGTACAGACCAGTCCACCAATGCCGCTATCAAACATGTGGTGGACATCATTAAGGTTAATAAAATGCACAAGATGCATACACCCCTCTCATCGGCTTGGATGTGACGGGCGCCTTCGACAACGTCTGGTGGCCTGCTATTCTTAGTCGGCTAAAATATTGTTCTTGTCCTCGGAACATCTATGTTCTAGTGGCGAATTACTTCAGTGAGAGGGTGGTCAACTACTCTCATGCCAGCGGGGCAGCTTCAAGAAACTTGGAGAGAGGCTGACCACAAGGTTCGTGCAGTGTACCATTCCTCTGGAACTTGGTCGCCGATATTGCCCTGGAGTTGACCTTACCAGAGGGTATCAGGCTCCAGGATTATGCAGACGACATGCTGCTTGTCATATCCGCATCCTCCAGAGCTAGGCTGGAGATTGCCGCCCACGCAGCATTGTCGGTACTTGAGGGATGGAGTCTGCGCAATAAGCTTGGGTTCAGCTTTTCAAAGACAACATCCATGACGGTGGCTAAAGAGGGTGTCCTCAAAAAGAGGTTCCTGATTTACAAATTGTATGGCAATAATATTCACCACATGACGACTTTAAAGTACTTGGGGATCACTCTGGATGAGAGGATGAGCTGGATCCCACACTTGCAGGACCTTAAGGTTAAATGCACAAACGTTATGTGCAAACTGGGGCGAATGGCTTGCGTCTCATGGGAACTAAGAGGAGAAGTCCTCAAAGAAATTTATCTCAGGGGCATGGAGCGGATCCTAACGTATGGAGCGGGTGCCTTGTAGCGCCCGACGGACCACTCCATCATGTGTAGAAAGCTGATTGCAGCCCAATGATGACCGGCTTTACTGCGAATCACCAGGGCTTATAGGACCAAATCTGTGGATGACCTCCTGGTGTTAGCAGGGATCCCTCCGCTATTTTTGATGGTCGGAAAGAAGCGACCATTTTCAGAGTCCTGCAAGCTAAGGAGAAAGCAACATTCCTTGGAGTCCAGTATGACCCTGAGGTTTACGACAAAGAAACCGCTAAGTGGGATATCCATCCCACCAGAAGACTGAGTGTGTCATGGTCCACGGAGTTACCTTCAGGTTATGGAATTGATATATACACAGATGGTTCCAAGAGCGAGGATGGTGTGGGTTTAGCCTACACTATCTACAATCAAGGAGCCGAAGTGTACGATTATAAAAGGAAGGTTTCAAATAATGGCTCAGCCTTCCAAGCAGAGCTGCTCACCATTAGAGAGACCCTTAACTGAGCCCTCAACGACTGCAGTCATAATAGCGACATTCGGCTGTACACGGACAGCCAGGCAGCTCTGCAAGCGCTTGAAGATGCAAACAATAGGAATCAAACTGTAAACGAGATCAAGCGTATCCTGGGTAATCAGAACATGCCCAGAGTTTCCTTCTCCTGGATCAAGGCACATGTAGGTCATGAAGGTAATGAGCGGGCAGACCAACTGACCCACTCAGCAGGTAATAATACTCAACCTGTGATAGCGGTCAAGACTTTGAAAACTACCTTGAAGTCTATACTGTCCAAGAGCAATGGACGAGTGGCAGAGGCTCTGGGATACGACCGAGAATGTCTTCAAACAAAGACATTCTTACAAAGGGTCGGTCTATCCCTGATGTCTTCTGACCACTACTTGACGCAGGTCCTGACGGGACATGGGAGTTTCCCAAAATATCTGGAGCGCTTTAAGATCGCTACCCACAGTTACTGCGGCTGGGGCTCCAGATGCAGATGTCGGGCACTATATCCTCCGGTGCCCGATTGCGAAAGGGTTCGCTAACGAACTCAGGAACTCCCAGGCGATCAATGAAGTAGCAGGCGGCGCAGTCAAGGTGTCCATCGGGAGTGCCCGAGTTAGGGCATATCTGAGGGACATGGACTGGCTCGTCTGCCGGCTCCGGGACTCTACTTTGAGACTGGAGCTGCTTTCGCTCTCTTTCTTATTTTCCACTTTCAACCCGGGCTCCATTCTGCACCCCCTTTAACACCACCCACACTCCAAGTCCCTGCTGGTCTCCTCTGAGACAAACTTCATCTTCTACTTCCAGGCTTCTCTTGCCAGCTCGTGTAGTATCGTGAGACGGAATACGAGCTTTCCCCATGGGGGCGGGTCCCGAAGAACCCGCCCCCCACCCCGAAATAAAGAGAGGTGTCATCTCCAGAACCTCTGTGATCTGCTGGAGTCCTAATGGGCACGTGTGCCACTGGCAACCTTCCAGGGCCTCATTGCATCCATGCCACGCCGTCTTGCAGCTGTCATCCGGGTCAATGGTGGTTATTCCCATTATTAGGTAGGTGATCATATTATTCTGATATGACTGTGTATAATATAATACAATGTTAAAATATCCATAGCAACAAGTTGTGAGTCAGGCATCTGATATAGCACAACTCCGAAAAAATGATCAATATATCAACCAACCAATAGATTGATAATTTACAGAAGTAAAATAAATCTACTGAATTGAAAATAAAGGTTTAAATATAAAAAAGTAAATACTAACTTTAGAAAGGGAGTAATCCAATATATGGGAACACCACTGTAAACAATCTATTTTGGAGCCACTTATAACAAACGGAACAGAGATTGCACGTGTGAGCCATCTGCATCCTCAGCTGCAGTGAAATGTGGCCTAGTTGCAGCTGCAGCCAGTCTTGAAGCTTAAGAAAGCTCTGTTTTTTGTTCTAGTTTCGATTTGAGGAGTGGGAATGATGCGTAGAATGCTGGGATAAATGATAAAAATTATTAAGATAGGTTTAGGGCAGGAAAGAATGTAAAATAGAAAAAAAAGAAGGCCCCGTATGCGGGTGAGCTATACATGTGCACGTTAAAGAACACGTTGCATGGCCTTGACGGGAGGCTACCACCTGTCTCCGGAGTCATGGTAAAAAAAAAGTCCGGTCAAATAGCTATTCCAGTGGGTCCTCTCCCCCAACCTTTTCTGAACCTCCGGGGTCCTTGTGACCTGGCCATTTAACCCATTGTGCGCAAAAAAGTGCCGCTCATAGGTAAAACAACCAACCTGGGTCATTTAGCTCACTGTGTGAAAAAAAACGTGCCGCTCAGAAGTAAAACAACCTAACTTTAATCACAGTTACTTGGTTATTCTTCTTTCTGTCGTTTTTCTGTTGGGGGGGGGGGAGGCGTTTTCGCATCTCCGTAGTTTTTAGGACACATTATAGATGGGAAACGTGAATCTACGTATTTCCATAATCATCACGTTTGCTTCCGAAATAAAGCATTTGTCTTCATAAACAATCGGAAACTGCCAGCCGAAACCGAAACTTCTGAGTCGACAAATTTCACCCGTCATCAAAGTCTGAACATCATTTCACCAAACCGAGCTTCTTTTCTTCATTCGGAATTTTCCACATTACGTGGCTTCTGCAACACAAATCTTTATATGTAAATTCTTTTTCCTTTCGTTTCTGTTAAAACCAGATCTGGAAATGAGGGGAGGGGGGACATGATGGATTCCATCCTCCTAGTCCCAGAGTTTTTTCTTTATCCCGTATATTTAACCATAGTAAATAGATTCATTCTATGTATATCTACTCCTATATTTTCCTGGACTTTGAGACCTATTTTGTGTTTTGCTTAACGTTGTCTTGTCAGATACGGAGTCTCTTTTCAACTGATTCTGAAGCGCCCACCTAGTTTTGAGAAACCATTTCAACCCCTGTTTCAAAAAAAGTCTTCGTATCATATTCCGTAGTATCATCACTTTCTTTTATTTCTCCGATCCCAGATTTTCTTTTTCGGTCTATCTCTAACACTCCTTCCTTCAGGATTGCTTTCTAAAATCATTTTAGGAATTCTTCCCTCATCCGTGCGTTTCTCATTGTCCATAACATCTTAATTTTCTCTTCTCAGTTGTTAGTAGTTTCATCACACCATACCGATTCCCCTTTGCGCAGTGCTTTCCCCCCTATGTCTCAATCGTCCACGTTGCCTTCTTGACTTGGACCCCCTATGTCGCAATCGACCGGAAATTGACCTGTGCTGGGCCACATTGCCTTCTGAACTTTGACCCCTATGTTGCAATCAACAGGAAATTGACCCTGGTGTCGCAACTGTCGTGGCGCTCCTTATTAATAATTCATAATTAAAAATTCCTCCCCCTTTTAACCCCTTGTGCTATCTAGTTTTTAACTCTAATTTTAAGCTCCCCTTCTCGAATAGTCTCGTTTTTTCTTTATTTCAGACTCATCTATATTTTAAGCCCTGGATTTTGCAAACCCCCTGGTTGACCTATATTTTAAGCCCTACCTATATTTTAAGGCCCCTCCTTCCCTCGGACCGGCTGATGCACGCCTCAGAATAATTGCACAGAAAAGGATGATACAAGTCTCAATTGTAAAATCAACTCCCAAAGTTGTATTCTTATTAAACCTCCCTCCCCTTAAAAAACTAATCGGTGGTTATCCAATACGTATTTTAGTACATCTCCTGTATTTAAAAACTCTCTAGGTATTCATCTGAAATTTTACAAGACCACTCAACTCTTTCTGAATGACAACGGTCAGAATGCCTAATGCAGCTCTCTAAATAAAACTTTCTTTAACAGAAAATCAACTCTCAAAGTTGTATTCTTATTAATTAAACACTCATCAAAACCACACATCCCTTCTATTAAAAGTTACCTCTATTAAAACTTCACAAACTCACGTCCTTTTACAAGTTCTCTAAACATGTTGTATATTCTCTGTATTTATTCCTTATAATTAAACACTCATCAAAAATTCTCTCACCTTTATTAAAAAATCACTCCACGGTCGTAATAAAAAAGTTTTCTGTAGATGGGTTTCATCCAAAAAAAAAAAAAAAAAATCCTCCACCTGCAGTGAGATTCGAACCGACTATCCTGGGCTCGATAGCCGGACGCACTCGACTATGGTTTGTACTTAATGTGGCCTAGAAAGGTGTCGAACGGGTCAGACATTTCAAATATTAACCTAATACGTTTTTTACAACCTTCGTATTCTTTATAACTAGTTTTTTCTACGTATTTCTTATAATGAACCCGATAGTCCTTTCACATTAACATATGTATTTTTTATAACTCACGTATTTTAAGTCCGTTTCAGTAACACTTATTTCTTTTAACTCCGTGACTGTTGGCTGTCGCTTACTAGGACTATCCACAGTAACTATATTTAAAAGACTGGCCCGCAGAAAATGCCGATGGGTTAAAAATTAATAAAAACTGATTATACTCGTCATGATGAAAAATATTGAGGGGTAATAGGGCCGACCTAAAAGACTCAGTGTTCGGATCCTCACCCTGGACTACGTTTCACTGACGGATGGTTAAGTCCTGTGAAATTATTCCAAACGGGGAATCACAAGGGTTTTATTAACGAATGAATCTTGGATCTGTGCTGCTTCCGTGTCAGGAGCACTACCCTACATCGTGAAAACCCACTAGCACTCTTTATCGTGGTTTTCGGACTCGATATTTTTCCAAGTCCCGAGACGGTTCTCCCAATTCTATCCTTTACGATACAAGGGCGTTTCAATGTACCCAATGTAGACAAACCCTTTTGAAATGACGCGTCCTAAACCTCCAAGTGCTGGGCTTATTAAAATTAGTCTCCATCGGGTTGGTCCCGTCAGATATCTGTGTTTCCACGTAGTAATGCTACACTGAAGAAAAGTCGGCTAAAAAACCGTCTTTAACATCGTTTGCGTGCGAACGTATGCCGCATCACGCTGTTGAAATCGGGTAAAAAAAATAACTTTTTTTTTTTTGTACGCAGTAGAATGTTCAAAGTACGTTGCAGTTACTGTTGCGTAAAAACTTTAGTTCCATCACGAATGCACGTTAACGGTGTAGGGGAACATTAGTTTTAGCAAATACTTCAACTATAAAAAAAAAATAATACAATGTCTCACGCACCCTTTCAACTTACCTGCACTAATCCACTGATATTTTATTTGCAGCTGGACTGATAGTCAAAATTTAGCAAATATTACAAAGAATCTCTCAATTGTAAAAATCAACTCTCAAAGTTGTATTCTTATTAATTAAAACCCTTTCTATTAAAAGTTACCTCTATTAAAAATCTTTTGCTATTCATTTTGCCAGGACTGTTAAACGATTCCCTTTTATTAAAACTCCGGTATATATTTTTTCCAACCCGTTAATCGATCCCCTAGTAAATAAAAACTCTCACTTACCTTTATTAAAATCATCCAGCGCTCGTAATAAATCAGTTACTCTAGATGGGTTTAATCGGAAAAAAAAATCATTCCGTCGCTAGCGTACCTCCACCTTAATTTCGGGGAAAAGCCTCGCCGGATCCAAGGTCCACGTATTTTACTAGAGGAATGACACAGTAACTGTTCCACAGAAAAATTAATAAAATTTGGTTTAAATTATTCGTAGGACTTGTATACAAGATCTAGCTTTAGACGTTCACCAGCCTAAAGTTTACAAAGACCGTTATCAGTGTATCGGAAATCGTACGTTTCCTGTAGACATCCTTCAGATCGCTTATTAGGGGGTAACAACAGCACTTTCGCCACATCACACGATATGGTGCAATCCTTTATCAGCTGGAAGGTCAAATGTCCAGCGCTTCACTGTGTCTGCATTTGACACTGACAAGGTTTAAAAATAGATGTTTCCTAGAATCCACATTGTCTTCTCAGATTGGACTTTGACTCCTATGTCGCAACCGACCATATTTTAAGTCCTCTTCATAGACCCCATAGTTGATCTATACTTTAAGTCCCCTTCTCGAATTTTCTTGTTTTTCCCCTGTTTAACTCATATTTTAAGCCCTCCCCTCTTCATAGACCCACCTATTGATCCACCTATATTTTAAGCCCTCCCCTCTTTAAACCAAATCAGTTTTTGCGCATTTAATCGGTGTCATCCAACGTCCATACTATTTTTAGTACGTCTCCTGTATTTAAAAAAAAAAATATTTGCTTTCGTCGCCGTATTTGAACGCGCTACCTCAGTGCCGATAGCTGAAGCGTCATCGCCAGGGCGCGGATTTTTGCGGAGATAAATCTCAACTCTGGCCCCTGCTATCCGCTCGACAATATTTGCTACTGGTAAAACGATTTCCTTCATTAAAAATAAAAACTAATTAAATAATGGGGTATCACTGGGAAAATACTGGGAAGAACCAAAACTGATTTCGTGCTAAAACATCTCCAGATTTCAGCTTACTTGAAAAACTATTGTTAGAAATGAACCAGTGACTTGAATCACTCAACTTCCATAAGAATACACAATTATGGTACAGTGTCGGGAAGAAATATGTTTCAACGAAATTCAATTGCATGTATTACGATCAGAAAAATAATTTAGTGGACAAAGTTTAAAATAGTTATTAAATGGTACCTTACAGTGCAAGTGCGCTTCAGGCGAAAAGCCTCCCCTTCGAACACTGCACCCCGTTTTTCCGAAGTAACTGTGTCACAAGTCTTCCTACATCATCCCTAAACAGAGAATCGGATTCAATGTGCAAGAAGATCAAGACCTCATTTGAAGGAGCACATAGTGGATACTGTACTCCATAGTGAAATGAACATTGGCCTCTTGCGGGACCTAGTTATATCCCTACTCCAAGAGAATTACTAATGAAAACGTGCTATTGTTAATGTATGTAATTCCGACAAAAAATGTTTTGTCTGTTTTAGCCACTTTGTATCCTGCAATAGGAAACACTGAACACTTTAACAACTATATACATTTAGAAGAAAACACATCAGGTCTAATTTTCCCTTTAACAATAAATCAAATATCTAAATTCGAAAAAATTAACATTTCTGTTTGGATACGAGAAAGAGATGTTCCCACTCTACATCACACCATTCAGATTTAAAGCGCACGCAAATCTCCTACTGTTATCAGACGATGAAAAGCAGCATTATTGTTCCATTAAGAATTTGTTTCTATGAAATTCAAAGGGAGAATGCTGTTTTCCATATTATAGGGAATGCAATTAATAATTCCTTGCAGAAGGTTGTCCTTTAGGTTATGAAATAATCTTATTAGAATGCTTAAAATTGAGATGACACACATTAGCTCCTCGGAGAAGCGCTAGCGGGTAGAAGACTATACCCGTGTAATGAAAATATTCATTCGACATAAAAAAAACCTACGCCAATATCGCGTACACTGACGTGCTCCTCTTAGCTGATGTGTTTGGTGGCAGATACTGACCCCTGCTATGTTTACACAGCTCCTGCCTTCATACCTGAAGATGACAAATACTAGAGTTGATAACCTACAATGTATCTTTTTGGAAGGCATACGAGGAGGAATTTCGGTGATATGCAGACAACAAGCATTTAGAATGAAAAACTGATTGCAAGTTTGCTTTACTGTCATACAAACCTGAAAAGAGATGAAATGGGTAGTACTTTACCCATGATATACCATGTGACTAGGTCGTTAAATCAAATTACATGCATAAACGAAAATTAGAAAAACAACGAAATGCTTGGTAAATTCAATGAGAATCACTAAAATGTAAAGAGTGTTGGAATATCTGTAAATGCACACACATTTCATTGGATAGGTGAATATTTTCACAATTCTTTGGAAGTGGAAGGCACAATAACTGTAAAACATACTGTGACGAGAGAGAAAGTATAAAAATGTAGTGGGATGGTTGTAAAAAATCGCTTCAAAACAGAAAATTACAACGCAAATAGTGAAAGATAGAAAAAAAAAAACGACTATTCGACGGTTATTCCAAACTGCTATCTCACGCTCTTTTCAGATTTCCTGGTTCTATAGTTCCCTGGTACGTAGCGCATAAGTGTGGGTGTAGTTGGCTATTTTTCGTTGCAAACACAAGTTGTTTTCACTATTAGTTATTTTTCCTGCATGAGAATACACATTTCTATACTACATTGCGTACACACGGATGGACGAATATCACAAAATACTTTGCATATAGAAAACATCAGCAAAGAACCACAGAAGTTTGGAAATTTAAAATCTGAAAACTCAGTGTTTATAAGAAAACAACAATATTTTCAGTACTTCCATGAAAAGTTGAATCCCAGAATCGATCCGCTAGACCCGACTTTGCATTCTCTGACTTCAACCACCAATAAAACGTAATGTAAGCTCTCTCGTCAGTTATCCCAAGCCGCTATCTCTTTTCAGAGTTTCTGCCCCCCTCGGTACGTTTGAATAAGCGCATAAGTGTGGGTGAAAATGGCTATTTTTCGCTGCAAACACAAGTTTTTCGACAAAGATAGGGTGTTTCATTACAATCTAACACGGGATTTCATGTGTGTTTAGTTATTTTTCCTGCATGAGAATATTTCTAATCCTTCTCATAGACAGCAGGTTAGTTACTTCGGATCTAACAAAGCCAAGGTTTGAGATCCATAATAAGACATGAACGTTTGTGTTGTTTTCCTACCAAGATCCCGACATCCTCTCACCCCCTTCTACTGGGTCGTATGAAAAAATCCTGTAACTGTTACGACAATTAGCTGCGTGAAGGCGTATTTATTTTTAAAGCAAAGACACACTAATTTCGGACTCGCTAGCTAGAGAATGATATATTAACTTGCTAAAGTTTGATTTTAATGATCAGATAGTGTATACATCACCACTTTTTTAGTTCATACTAATATCTTCTAACTTTCAAAGGAAATATTGTCTCATTATAAGCGATTTCATACAAAGAGATGCGCACTCTATGCTTCACATTTAAATCTATAGAGATAACGATCACTGCCCATGGAACACATCTGTGAAAAACACGCTATGATAGGGTTTGAGGAAGATTTTTAGTCCATGGGGGTGCTGCACTGCAGGAAAGCACATTATCTTTGAGATCAGAACCTACATGAAAGTTATACTGTTTGGGTTTGAGAAAGATTCTTTAGTTCACGGGACACTGCATGAATAAGTGCATAAGTGTGGGTGAAGACGGCTATTTTTCGCTGCAAACACAAGTTTTTCGACAAAGATAGGGTGTTTCACTACAGTCTAACACGGGATTTCATGTGTGTTTAGTTATTTTTCCTGCACGAGAATATTTCTAATCTATCTCATAGACAGCAGGTTAGTTACTTCGGATCTAACAAAGCCAAGGTCTGAGATCCATAGTAAGACATGAACGTTTGTGTTGTTTTCCTACCAAGGTCCCGACATCCTCTCACATGAAATATTACTGTACTAGGATCTAGAAAAATCACTATCCATTACATTAATTTTTTTATTACATTCATGTATTTCACCCCCATTTTCTTGTCAAGAGCTAAAATTATTTGATGAATGAACGACAAAATATCTTCAAATGCAGTGGACGCATGACAGAATAACTTCAAAATAAGTTCCAATAGCTGAAAAAACAACTGTAAAAATTAGATAAATACAGGGATAGGGAAAGACAGAATTGCTTTCAAATCATTAAAATACCTTAAATGTGTGGTTGAATCACCACCAAATATCTCCAGCACACTTTTAAAGGAAATATTTTCTCATTATAAGCGATTTCATACAAAGAGATACGCACTCTATGCTTCACATTTAAATCTATAGAGATAACGATCACTGCCCATGGAACACATCTGTGAAAAAACACACTACGATTGGGTTTGAGAAAGATTTTTAGCCCATGGGGGTGCTGCACTGCAAGAAGACACATTATCTTTGATATCAGAACGTACGTGAAAGTTATACTGTTTGGGTTTGAGAAAGATTCTTTAGTTCACAGGGCACCGCATTACACTAAAGCACACTGTCTTGTACGTATGTCTATCTGTATGTTTGTTTCTCTCTCTCTGTGTGTGTGTGTGTTTGTGTCTATGTGTAAATATGTATGTTACTACGAAATGTGTGTACGTGTAGATGTGTGCATATATGTCAAGATGTAACTGTGTCTGCATGTTTGTTTCTCTCTAGGTGTGTGTGTGTGTGTTTCAGTGAATCGTGTATGTGTGCGTATGTGAGTGTGTGTATGTTCATGTATGTTAATATGTTTCTTTATATGTATATGTTTTCGTGCGTATGTGTTAAGATGTCTGTGTGCACATAGTCGTTTCTCTGTATGTGTATACGTCTTCATGTTTGTCTCTCTCTGTGTGTGTGTGTGTGTTAAAGTGTCTGTATGTGTTTCATCTTTATGTGCATATGTTATCGTATGTGTGTGTGTGTGTGTTCACATGCACGAATAAACATATTGTCTTACGGACACTTGCTTGCTACAGAACAAGCTAACAATTTAAAACGAGACTTGTGGTTATGCAAAATGTTTCATCACAGATCTTAACTTGAATACTCATATTTCAGGAGATGTAAGGATTTTTCTTCAGCACGTTCGAATATTTTTTGAACACGACTGTCTTATGTTACGTTTCCTGTCAGATGTCTCGTAACGAGCAAAGCGTGTGTGTGTGTGTTCTGCTAATACAGAAGAGGACATTCAACCGAGAATATTTCAAACTTCAGGATGTCGTATTATTCTAAGTTTGAAATATTCTCGGTTGAATGTCCTCTTCTGTATTAGCAGAACACACACACACACGCTTTGCTCGTTACGAGACATCTGACAGGAAACGTAACATAAGACAGTCGTGTTCAAAAAATATTCGAACGTGCTGAAGAAAAATCCTTACATCTCCTGAAATATGAGTATTCAAGTTAAGATCTGTGATGAAACATTTTGCATAGCCACAACTCTCGTTTTAAATTGTTAGCTTCTTCTGTAGCAAGCAAGTGTCCGTAAGACAATATGTTTATTCTTGCATGTGAACAAACACACACACATACGATAACATATGCACATAAAGATGAAACACATACAGACACTTTAACACACACACACACACAGAGAGAGACAAACATGAAGACGTATACACATACAGAGAAACGACTATGGGCACACAGACATCTTAACACATACGCACGAAAACATATACATATAAAGAAACATATTAACATACATGAACATACACACACTCACATACGCACACATGAAATATTTTGCATAACCACAAGTCTCGTTTTAAATTGTTAGCTTGTTCTGTAGCAAGCAAGTGTCCGTAAGACAATATGTTTATTCGTGCATGTGAACACACACACACACACATACGATAACATATGCACATAAAGATGAAACACATACAGACACTTTAACACACACACACACAGAGAGAGACAAACATGAAGACGTATACACATACAGAGAAACGACTATGTGCACACAGACATCTTAACACATACGCACGAAAACATATACATATAAAGAAACATATTAACATACATGAACATACACACACTCACATACGCACACATACACGATTCACTGAAACACACACACACACACACCTAGAGAGAAACAAACATGCAGACACAGTTACATCTTGACATATATGCACACATCTACACGTACACACATTTCGTAGTAACATACATATTTACACATAGACACAAACACACACACACACAGAGAGAGAGAAACAAACATACAGATAGACATACGTACAAGACAGTGTGCTTTAGTGTAATGCGGTGCCCTGTGAACTAAAGAATCTTTCTCAAACCCAAACAGTATAACTTTCACGTACGTTCTGATATCAAAGATAATGTGTCTTCTTGCAGTGCAGCACCCCCATGGGCTAAAAATCTTTCTCAAACCCAATCGTAGTGTGTTTTTTCACAGATGTGTTCCATGGGCAGTGATCGTTATCTCTATAGATTTAAATGTGAAGCATAGAGTGCGTATCTCTTTGTATGAAATCGCTTATAATGAGAAAATATTTCCTTTAAAAGTGTGCTGGAGATATTTGGTGGTGATTCAACCACACATTTAAGGTATTTTAATGATTTGAAAGCAATTCTGTCTTTCCCTATCCCTGTATTTATCTAATTTTTACAGTTGTTTTTTCAGCTATTGGAACTTATTTTGAAGTTATTCTGTCATGCGTCCACTGCATTTGAAGATATTTTGTCGTTCATTCATCAAATAATTTTAGCTCTTGACAAGAAAATGGGGGTGAAATACATGAATGTAATAAAAAAATTAATGTAATGGATAGTGATTTTTCTAGATCCTAGTACAGTAATATTTCATGTGAGAGGATGTCGGGACCTTGGTAGGAAAACAACACAAACGTTCATGTCTTACTATGGATCTCAGACCTTGGCTTTGTTAGATCCGAAGTAACTAACCTGCTGTCTATGAGATAGATTAGAAATATTCTCGTGCAGGAAAAATAACTAAACACACATGAAATCCCGTGTTAGACTGTAGTGAAACACCCTATCTTTGTCGAAAAACTTGTGTTTGCAGCGAAAAATAGCCGTCTTCACCCACACTTATGCACTTATTCATGCAGTGTCCCGTGAACTAAAGAATCTTTCTCAAACCCAAACAGTATAACTTTCATGTAGGTTCTGATCTCAAAGATAATGTGCTTTCCTGCAGTGCAGCACCCCCATGGACTAAAAATCTTCCTCAAACCCTATCATAGCGTGTTTTTCACAGATGTGTTCCATGGGCAGTGATCGTTATCTCTATAGATTTAAATGTGAAGCATAGAGTGCGCATCTCTTTGTATGAAATCGCTTATAATGAGACAATATTTCCTTTGAAAGTTAGAAGATATTAGTATGAACTAAAAAAGTGGTGATGTATACACTATCTGATCATTAAAATCAAACTTTAGCAAGTTAATATATCATTCTCTAGCTAGCGAGTCCGAAATTAGTGTGTCTTTGCTTTAAAAATAAATACGCCTTCACGCAGCTAATTGTCGTAACAGTTACAGGATTTTTTCATACGACCCAGTAGAAGGGGGTGAGAGGATGTCGGGATCTTGGTAGGAAAACAACACAAACGTTCATGTCTTATTATGGATCTCAAACCTTGGCTTTGTTAGATCCGAAGTAACTAACCTGCTGTCTATGAGAAGGATTAGAAATATTCTCATGCAGGAAAAATAACTAAACACACATGAAATCCCGTGTTAGATTGTAATGAAACACCCTATCTTTGTCGAAAAACTTGTGTTTGCAGCGAAAAATAGCCATTTTCACCCACACTTATGCGCTTATTCAAACGTACCGAGGGGGGCAGAAACTCTGAAAAGAGATAGCGGCTTGGGATAACTGACGAGAGAGCTTACATTACGTTTTATTGGTGGTTGAAGTCAGAGAATGCAAAGTCGGGTCTAGCGGATCGATTCTGGGATTCAACTTTTCATGGAAGTACTGAAAATATTGTTGTTTTCTTATAAACACTGAGTTTTCAGATTTTAAATTTCCAAACTTCTGTGGTTCTTTGCTGATGTTTTCTATATGCAAAGTATTTTGTGATATTCGTCCATCCGTGTGTACGCAATGTAGTATAGAAATGTGTATTCTCATGCAGGAAAAATAACTAATAGTGAAAACAACTTGTGTTTGCAACGAAAAATAGCCAACTACACCCACACTTATGCGCTACGTACCAGGGAACTATAGAACCAGGAAATCTGAAAAGAGCGTGAGATAGCAGTTTGGAATAACCGTCGAATAGTCGTTTTTTTTTTTCTATCTTTCAGTATTTGCGTTGTAATTTTCTGTTTTGAAGCGATTTTTTACAACCATCCCACTACATTTTTATACTTTCTCTCTCGTCACAGTATGTTTTACAGTTATTGTGCCTTCCACTTCCAAAGAATTGTGAAAATATTCACCTATCCAATGAAATGTGTGTGCATTTACAGATATTCCAACACTCTTTACATTTTAGTGATTCTCATTGAATTTACCAAGCATTTCGTTGTTTTTCTAATTTTCGTTTATGCATGTAATTTGATTTAACGACCTAGTCACATGGTATATCATGGGTAAAGTACTACCCATTTCATCTCTTTTCAGGTTTGTATGACAGTAAAGCAAACTTGCAATCAGTTTTTCATTCTAAATGCTTGTTGTCTGCATATCACCGAAATTCCTCCTCGTATGCCTTCCAAAAAGATACATTGTAGGTTATCAACTCTAGTATTTGTCATCTTCAGGTATGAAGGCAGGAGCTGTGTAAACATAGCAGGGGTCAGTATCTGCCACCAAACACATCAGCTAAGAGGAGCACGTCAGTGTACGCGATATTGGCGTAGGTTTTTTTTATGTCGAATGAATATTTTCATTACACGGGTATAGTCTTCTACCCGCTAGCGCTTCTCCGAGGAGCTAATGTGTGTCATCTCAATTTTAAGCATTCTAATAAGATTATTTCATAACCTAAAGGACAACCTTCTGCAAGGAATTATTAATTGCATTCCCTATAATATGGAAAACAGCATTCTCCCTTTGAATTTCATAGAAACAAATTCTTAATGGAACAATAATGCTGCTTTTCATCGTCTGATAACAGTAGGAGATTTGCGTGCGCTTTAAATCTGAATGGTGTGATGTAGAGTGGGAACATCTCTTTCTCGTATCCAAACAGAAATGTTAATTTTTTCGAATTTAGATATTTGATTTATTGTTAAAGGGAAAATTAGACCTGATGTGTTTTCTTCTAAATGTATATAGTTGTTAAAGTGTTCAGTGTTTCCTATTGCAGGATACAAAGTGGCTAAAACAGACAAAACATTTTTTGTCGGAATTACATACATTAACAATAGCACGTTTTCATTAGTAATTCTCTTGGAGTAGGGATATAACTAGGTCCCGCAAGAGGCCAATGTTCATTTCACTATGGAGTACAGTATCCACTATGTGCTCCTTCAAATGAGGTCTTGATCTTCTTGCACATTGAATCCGATTCTCTGTTTAGGGATGATGTAGGAAGACTTGTGACACAGTTACTTCGGAAAAACGGGGTGCAGTGTTCGAAGGGGAGGCTTTTCGCCTGAAGCGCACTTGCACTGTAAGGTACCATTTAATAACTATTTTAAACTTTGTCCACTAAATTATTTTTCTGATCGTAATACATGCAATTGAATTTCGTTGAAACATATTTCTTCCCGACACTGTACCATAATTGTGTATTCTTATGGAAGTTGAGTGATTCAAGTCACTGGTTCATTTCTAACAATAGTTTTTCAAGTAAGCTGAAATCTGGAGATGTTTTAGCACGAAATCAGTTTTGGTTCTTCCCAGTATTTTCCCAGTGATACCCCATTATTTAATTAGTTTTTATTTTTAATGAAGGAAATCGTTTTACCAGTAGCAAATATTGTCGAGCGGATAGCAGGGGCCAGAGTTGAGATTTATCTCCGCAAAAATCCGCGCCCTGGCGATGACGCTTCAGCTATCGGCACTGAGGTAGCGCGTTCAAATACGGCGACGAAAGCAAATATTTTTTTTTTTAAATACAGGAGACGTACTAAAAATAGTATGGACGTTGGATGACACCGATTAAATGCGCAAAAACTGATTTGGTTTAAAGAGGGGAGGGCTTAAAATATAGGTGGATCAATAGGTGGGTCTATGAAGAGGGGAGGGCTTAAAATATGAGTTAAACAGGGGAAAAACAAGAAAATTCGAGAAGGGGACTTAAAGTATAGATCAACTATGGGGTCTATGAAGAGGACTTAAAATATGGTCGGTTGCGACATAGGAGTCAAAGTCCAATCTGAGAAGACAATGTGGATTCTAGGAAACATCTATTTTTAAACCTTGTCAGTGTCAAATGCAGACACAGTGAAGCGCTGGACATTTGACCTTCCAGCTGATAAAGGATTGCACCATATCGTGTGATGTGGCGAAAGTGCTGTTGTTACCCCCTAATAAGCGATCTGAAGGATGTCTACAGGAAACGTACGATTTCCGATACACTGATAACGGTCTTTGTAAACTTTAGGCTGGTGAACGTCTAAAGCTAGATCTTGTATACAAGTCCTACGAATAATTTAAACCAAATTTTATTAATTTTTCTGTGGAACAGTTACTGTGTCATTCCTCTAGTAAAATACGTGGACCTTGGATCCGGCGAGGCTTTTCCCCGAAATTAAGGTGGAGGTACGCTAGCGACGGAATGATTTTTTTTTCCGATTAAACCCATCTAGAGTAACTGATTTATTACGAGCGCTGGATGATTTTAATAAAGGTAAGTGAGAGTTTTTATTTACTAGGGGATCGATTAACGGGTTGGAAAAAATATATACCGGAGTTTTAATAAAAGGGAATCGTTTAACAGTCCTGGCAAAATGAATAGCAAAAGATTTTTAATAGAGGTAACTTTTAATAGAAAGGGTTTTAATTAATAAGAATACAACTTTGAGAGTTGATTTTTACAATTGAGAGATTCTTTGTAATATTTGCTAAATTTTGACTATCAGTCCAGCTGCAAATAAAATATCAGTGGATTAGTGCAGGTAAGTTGAAAGGGTGCGTGAGACATTGTATTATTTTTTTTTTATAGTTGAAGTATTTGCTAAAACTAATGTTCCCCTACACCGTTAACGTGCATTCGTGATGGAACTAAAGTTTTTACGCAACAGTAACTGCAACGTACTTTGAACATTCTACTGCGTACAAAAAAAAAAAAGTTATTTTTTTTACCCGATTTCAACAGCGTGATGCGGCATACGTTCGCACGCAAACGATGTTAAAGACGGTTTTTTAGCCGACTTTTCTTCAGTGTAGCATTACTACGTGGAAACACAGATATCTGACGGGACCAACCCGATGGAGACTAATTTTAATAAGCCCAGCACTTGGAGGTTTAGGACGCGTCATTTCAAAAGGGTTTGTCTACATTGGGTACATTGAAACGCCCTTGTATCGTAAAGGATAGAATTGGGAGAACCGTCTCGGGACTTGGAAAAATATCGAGTCCGAAAACCACGATAAAGAGTGCTAGTGGGTTTTCACGATGTAGGGTAGTGCTCCTGACACGGAAGCAGCACAGATCCAAGATTCATTCGTTAATAAAACCCTTGTGATTCCCCGTTTGGAATAATTTCACAGGACTTAACCATCCGTCAGTGAAACGTAGTCCAGGGTGAGGATCCGAACACTGAGTCTTTTAGGTCGGCCCTATTACCCCTCAATATTTTTCATCATGACGAGTATAATCAGTTTTTATTAATTTTTAACCCATCGGCATTTTCTGCGGGCCAGTCTTTTAAATATAGTTACTGTGGATAGTCCTAGTAAGCGACAGCCAACAGTCACGGAGTTAAAAGAAATAAGTGTTACTGAAACGGACTTAAAATACGTGAGTTATAAAAAATACATATGTTAATGTGAAAGGACTATCGGGTTCATTATAAGAAATACGTAGAAAAAACTAGTTATAAAGAATACGAAGGTTGTAAAAAACGTATTAGGTTAATATTTGAAATGTCTGACCCGTTCGACACCTTTCTAGGCCACATTAAGTACAAACCATAGTCGAGTGCGTCCGGCTATCGAGCCCAAGATAGTCGGTTCGAATCTCACTGCAGGTGGAGGATTTTTTTTTTTTGGATGAAACCCATCTACAGAAAACTGTTTTTTTTTATTACGACCGTGGAGTGATTTTTTAATAAAGGTGAGAGAATTTTTGATGAGTGTTTAATTATAAGGAATAAATACAGAGAATATACAACATATTTAGAGAACTTGTAAAAGGACGTGAGTTTGTGAAGTTTTAATAGAGGTAACTTTTAATAGAAGGGATGTGTGGTTTTGATGAGTGTTTAATTAATAAGAATACAACTTTGAGAGTTGATTTTCTGTTAAAGAAAGTTTTATTTAGAGAGCTGCATTAGGCATTCTGACCGTTGTCATTCAGAAAGAGTTGAGTGGTCTTGTAAAATTTCAGATGAATACCTAGAGAGTTTTTAAATACAGGAGATGTACTAAAATACGTATTGGACACCACCGATTAGTTTTTTAAGGGGAGGGAGGTTTAATAAGAATACAACTTTGGGAGTTGATTTTACAATTGAGACTTGTATCATCCTTTTCTGTGCAATTATTCTGAGGTGTGCATCAGCCGGTCCGAGGGAAGGAGGGGCCTTAAAATATAGGTAGAGCTTAAAATGTAGGTCAACCAGGGGGTCTTTTTGGAGGTGTTTTTACAATTGAGCCTTGTAATCATCCTTTTCTGTGCAATTATTCTTAGGCGTGCATCAATCAGTCCGAGGGAAGGAGGGAGCTTAGAATATAGGTAGGGCTTAAAATATAGGTCAACCAGGGGGGTCTTTTTGGAGGTGTTTTTACAATTGAGACGTGTCATCCTTTTCTGTGCAATTATTCTGAGGCTTGTAATCCGAGGGAAGGAGGGGGGCTTAAAATATAGGTAGGGCTTAAAATATAGGTCAACCAGGGGGTCTGCAAGTGGAGGGTTTAAAATATAAGTCAACCATTGGGGGGGGGGGTCTGAAATAAAGAAAAATCGAGACTGCTCGAGAAGGAGGGCTTAAAATATGGCTCAACCAGAGGGTTTGCAAAATCGAGGTTTTAAAATAAAAAGTGAGTCTGAAATAAAGAAAAATCGAGACTATTTGAGAAGGAGGACTTAAAATATAGCTCAACCAGAGGGTTTTGCAAAAACGAGGTTTTAAAATAAAAAGTGAGTCTGAAATAAAGAAAAATCGAGACTATTCGAGAAGGAGGACTTAAAATTAGAGTTAAAAACTAGATAGCACCAGGGGTTAAAAGGGGAGGAATTTTTAATTATGTATTATTAATTATGAATTATGAATTATTAATACCGTGACAGTTGCAACGCCAGGGTCAATTTCCTGTTGATTGCAATATAAGGGTCAAAGTTCAGAAGGCAACGTGGCCCAGCACAGGTCAATTTCCGGTCGATTGCGACATAGGGGGTCCAAGTCAAGAAGGCAACGTGGACGATTGCGACATAGGGGGGAAAGCACTGCGCAAAGGGGGATCGGTATGGTGTGATGAAACTACTGTTGTTTCAGCAATATTTTCTTTAATCTCCTTTCCATCTCTAATGTCTTCATTTCTAATTTTTTACAAATAGTTTTTGATAAACGTCGCCAAAATTTTTTTTACACAGAAGAAAATAACTTATTTGAGGGGGGGGGAAGAATTAATATACACAAGTATAAAAAAAGTAAAATAAATACCCCCTCAAGCAGCTGCTTGCCACAGAGGTCTGACAGAAGCCTGTCAGTTTATATGCCAAAGTAGAAGATCTGAGAGGATGGCAGGAACTCAGCAGAAAAACGACACATACATCCATGCCTTACCCGGGGCTCGAACCCAGGTTCCTTAGATCCGCAGCCAAGCGCGCTAACCACTCGGCCATGGGACGGCGGTAAATAAATACCCCCTCAAGCAGCTGCTTGCCACAGATGTCTGACAGGAGCCTGTCAGTTTATATGCCAAAGTAGAAGATCTGAGAGGATGGCAGGACCTCAGCAGAAAAACGACACATACATCCATGCCTTACCCGGGGCTCGAACACAGGTCCCTTAGATCAGTAGCCAAGCGCGCTAACCACTCGGCTATAACACATATTTTTAAGACGAATGGTGGACAAGTATAATTTTATTTTTAGATGAGATTAACTTACAAATATTAAGAGAAAGAAATTGATATTGGAACTGCTTTCTGTTTCGATCACCCCTCCACCAAATTTGGGCCTGTCCATACAAAACTATTTTTGTTTCCTTAGCACTTCTTCTCCTCGCTCTCCTTCAGTCCTTCTCCCTTCTCCCCTCCTTTCTGTCCTCCTCTCGACCCACTCTCTTGCAGTCAATCGGCTCTCTATTTAATTACTTGCTTAGCCTCCATTGTTCTTCTCGCCATCTCGAGTATACTGTTCAACCTTAACTGTACCGTAAAGAAAAAGAGAACAGCAAGAAAAAAAAAAAAAACCTCCGAAAGAATAACGCCACAGTTTGCATTTCGCATCCTTGTCTTTCTCTCCTCTTCCTGCACACATTATCAGATTCTAATCGACCCTTTAGCAGCTTCCACTCCGTAATGATGACCTCCGTCCGGAACGCCTGGAACGCATCCTCATCTCCCTTCTTCATTATCAGCACTCCTCCCCTATTCCCTTCTTCCTCTTCCTCTTCTCCAAGTCCATACTGTGTCTCCCTTTAATGATTCTCATCCTGCAGCTCTCTGTGTTCACAGGATTTCTACCATCAGCAGAAACTACAGATTGTCCCTAACGGACCGTGCAGATAATCTTGCAAGAACATTTTCAGCTCACTGCCAGATTAACGACATCCATTTTCTATTTAACGAAGTGGAAGGAAGAAAAAAGAAAGAGAGTGAGGGAGGAAAAAATATGATAAAAAAAGAAGAACGTTCCAATAAAGCTCTTATTTCTAGAGTTTGTGTAATAAAGCTCTGATGAATGCAACATGGAAGAGACAAGATTCCTTTTTCCCAATTCTTCGTTTCTTTAATCATTTAGATGATACTAAAGAGTATAATTTGCGACCGATTCCAGAGTTAAAGAAGTGTAAACGTGTCCGGTTTCTCTAAAGGAGGAGTTATTTTTCTCTTTGTTTCGATAAGGTGAAAAAAAAAAACAAGCACAAAGCTTCTTTGTATGGAATTTTAATTTCCTTGCTAATCTGATCGTAAAGTCTTTCTTTATGACATTTGGAAAGAGAACCAAAATGTTCTTACTGGATTTTTTTTTCCGTGTGTTTGTTTGTTCCATAATAACTTTCGAATCCATGTTTCGATCATTTTGAAGATTGGGGCATTAAGTCCGCCTTTTATACAATAACGGGAAGGAAGCAATAAAAAAGCAGAATCTAGAAAATCATTAGGGAGAAATTTGGTTGCTTTACTTTTGAACGGCATTTTTCTGCATAAAATGGCCAGGTCACAAGGACCCCAAGAGCTCAGAGAAGGTTGGGAAAGGAGATCCACGAGAAAGCTGTTAGAAAACAGATGGTACCTCCCATCAAAGCCATCCAGCATGTTCTTTAACGTGAAGCCCAGACTTAACCTACTATTCGACGGATGCCGACCTTTCGAAACCCATCGGTGTTTCCTTTCTCATCGAGGGCAGAACGGGAATTAACGGAGAAGAATTTTCCGCGCAGGCACAGCTGGGACTCGAACCTGGGAACTGCAGATTAAGAGCCTGGCGCACTACCGACTGAATCAATCCACACTCTAGAAGGAAGAGGCCAAGGTAAGGTGCAGAGCAAGAAAACTCTTCCGATATATTTTTTCTATCATAATTTTTTCCCATCGACTAGTGAAATATATGCTTTTCCCCTCCGTTTCTCTAAGAGTGGGATCATGGTCCCTTCTTCTCCTTCCA
This sequence comes from Ryuthela nishihirai, assembly GCA_038380435.1. NCBI lineage: Eukaryota > Metazoa > Arthropoda > Arachnida > Araneae > Heptathelidae > Ryuthela > Ryuthela nishihirai. Next base: position 67,238,350 of record JAWZYU010000021.1, on the reverse strand, counting down.
TCCCTTGATACGACTCTTAAGGCATGTCTTAAATTTCAAGATGTACCGGGTCATTGACGCACCCAAGATGAGGAAGATAAGAGGTTATAACACCCTCTCCTCCACACACACACACACACTTGATCTTAAGGGATTGAAATAACATGCCCTTTTTCAGGTTGTTCTGAAATATCAGAGACTCAAGCATGCCAACCTCGCATCTTTATTGTAATCAAACATGCCAACACCCATCTTCTTTGTACCGGAATAGGCCAATCTTTACCCTCTTTGGACTCGAGCATGCCAACCCCCACCTTCTTCTGACTCAAACATGGTACTCACCACCTTTTCCAGACTCAAACATGGTACTCACCACCTTTTCCAGACTCAAACACAACACCTCTTCATTTTCTTCGGACTCAAACATGTCAACCCCATCGTTTTTGAACTCAAACATGTCAACCCCATCGTTTTTGAACTCAAACATGACACCTCATTCAGACACAAACATTTGAACTCCCACCATCTTCTAACTAAACATCACACTTTCTTTGGACAAAAACATATCAACCCCCAACCTGTTTCGAACTCAAACATGACACCCCCTACTTTCATAAATTGCATTTTTCGTCAGTTCAGTTGGGTAGGGGTGGTTGAGTGGATAGCATACCAGGCTTGTAATCCATAGTTCTCCCACTCTTTCCTCGGTCAGTAGGGGATGAGACCATCTGTCAGACGGGCTTGGAAAGCGCCGTCCGTCTGATTGGACGTTATGCCATGTCCCATGTATGGGAGAGACATACTCTGTGCATGTTAAAGAACACGCTGAATGGCCTTGATGGAAGGCTACCATCTGTCTCCAAATAGTTGTCCAATGGGTCCCCTGCCCTCAACCTTCTCTGAGCCCTTGGGGACCTTGTGACCTGGCCTCATTGTGTGCAAAAAAGCGACACTCAGATGATTTTTGTGTCATCATTCTTAGGTTAGAAATACAACGTCACTTGATACTAAGTGGCTTTACTACAATCAAACATATGCAGCCATTTTATTTATCATACGAAAAAGAAATAAATGATATGACACCGAACTTTCTATAATAATGCATCTGCAGAGGCGAAGTGTCCATGGAAGCAAAGGAAGCAAAGGTTCCCTTAAAAATTCTCATTAAAAAATAAGAAATATAAATTAAATATATTAAAATATTTTGACATAAAAGTAAAAGTATTTTCGTAACTTTAATTAGTTTATTCTAACATAAAGTTTACATTTCTATAATATTGTTCGTGTTTTTCTGCTATATTATATTGGGTAATCAACAGAAGCACCAATTTGCCAGGCAAGTCGAGCTAGGAGTGTATGAAGATTCTCACATCGTCTGTACTGCATTGGTTATCTTATCCGGCAGTTACATCTTCCATATTCAATTCACAGAAATCAACGAGCAGAAATTTCTTTCAGTGGAAGCACATTGGCGATTGCTTTCCACCATTCATACTATTTTACATTCTTCACCACTAGAGGCCGCTAGAGTCGTTGACTGTCATGAGTAATGTCGTCGACACAAGAGGAATCGGGAGCGGGGGTGGCTCAGTCGGTAGCGCGCCAGGCTCGTAATCTGTAGTTCCCAGGTTCGAGTCCCAGGTGGGCAGCCATACCCTGTGCACCTTAAAGAACACGCTGGATGGTCTTGACGGGAGGCTACCATCTGTCTCCCAACAGCTGTTCCAGTGGGTTCCCTTCCCCAACCTTCTCTGAGCCTTCGGGGTCCATGTGACCTGGCCATTTAGGGGCGGAGGTGGCTCAGTCGGTAGCGCGCCAGGCTCGTAATCTGTAGTTCCCAGGTTCGAGTCCCAGATGGGTCAGCGTTGAGATTTATCTCCGCAATATTCCCCGCCCTGCCCACGGTCAGTAGAGGACACCAATGGGCTTGGAAAGGCCGCCGTCCGTCGGATGGGACGTTAAGCCGTGGCCCCGTGTGCGAGAGAGCCATACCCTGTGCACGTTAAAGAATACGCTGGATGGCCTTGACGGGAGGCTACCATCTGTCTCCCAACAGCTGTTCCAGTGGGTCCCCTCCCCCAACCTTCTCTGAGATTTCGGGGTCCATGTGACCTGTCCATTTAGCCCATGGTGTGCAAAAAAGTGCCGCTCAGAGGTAAAACAACCAATCTATTACTACTATATGTGTAATGGAAAATATACAAAATAATTAAAATATTTAATTATTTTTGGAAAGTTATGTAAATACGTCGATACCATTGGTCTAGGCTATATTCCATCAGTATACTGTGAAAAATATATATTGTGAATACCTTTCATTCACATCAATAATTTTAATGCTTTTCGCTTAACTTCGTGTTTTAAAGGACAAATTAACGACGTTAAGCGGGTACAGTCGCTCAAAAAAGTATCCGAACACTACGGTTGACTACAGAATTCAGAAAAAATATCTGGCAACGATTTTTTTTAGAAATTAGTGATCTGGAAACCTTCGTGTCACGTGTTGCCAGATCACTAATTTCTAAAAAAAATCGTTGTGAGATATTTTTTCTGAATTCTGTAATCAACCATAGTGTTCGGATACTTTTTTGAGCGACTGTAGGTGGTCATATTATATTGATACTAGATCGTGTGGGCTCACTCACGGAAATATTGAGCGTGTGCAGTTACCGTTCACAGCAAACTGGAGCGTGTGCAGTAACTGCACACGCTCCAGTTTGCTGTACACGTTCCTGAGGTCCTGCCATCCTCACAAGACCTTCTACTATGGCATATAAACTGACAGGCTCCTGTCAGACCTCTGTGGCAAGCAGCTGCTTGAGGGGGTATTTATTTATTATTATTATTTGTTAATGAACAAACAAATACCCCCTCGAACAGCTGCATTGCCCCTGCAATCAACAGGAGCCTGTGAATACAATATGCCATAAAGAAGATTGGATGAGAACATTCATGCATTAGAGCCGGGGCTTGAACTCTGGCTTTAAGTTTAGCAGCCAAGCACGCTAACCACCCGGCCGTCGGAACGCCTATGAGCAGTTTGTTAAAAATAACTTTCTCAATGACGGGGGGATTGCACTTTCAACCTTCACCCCTACTTCGCTAGTAGACTGTATATATACTATTAACATCTGATTAAAAAGTATAGAACTACTTTCACTCAACGATTCGATGGGTTGGGGGCGGGGGGGGGGGTGATTCAGTCGGTAGTGCGCCAGACTCGTAATCTGCAGTTCCCAAGTTCGAGTCCCAGTTGAGTTAGCGTTGAGATTTATCTCCGCAAAATCCTTCGCCATGCTTACGGTCAGTAGGGGACACCTATGGCCTTGGAAAGACCGCCGTCCGTCAGATGGGACGTTAAGCCGTGACCTTGTGTGTTGGAGAGAGCCATACCCTCTATACGTTAAAGAACACGCTGGGTGGCCTTGACGGGAGGCTACCATCTGTCTTCCAACAACTGTTGTAGTGGGTCCCTTCCCACATCCTTCTCTGAGCCCTCGGGGTCCTTGTGACCTGGCCATTATGTGCGAAAAAGTGTCTCTCAGAGGTAAAACAACCCACTCAACGATTCGGAAACATCAAGTACCGGAACGCCGTTCCGTTTCAACGATTCGAAATTATCTAGTAGCGGAACGGAGTTCCATTTCAGTGATTCGGAAACATCGCGTAGTGGGACGGCGTTCCGGTTCAATGATTCGGAAGCAGAGAGTAACGGAACTGTGTTAAATTTAGTTGCAGCAGTGCTTTTGTTAATTGCTTCCCCTCCTCAAAATGTCACGCTTCCGCCACTATACATCTGGTTTGTTTCTCACCTGTTTTGCAGTTCATTTTCATGACCACGGGAAGCACTGCTGTTGGAAAACCAGAAATGGTGACTTATAAAGATGCGGAGAAAGCAAAATGTGCGTTTTAGTTTGAGGGAATACGCCAGCAATGCAAGTACGGCGCGTCTTCCTATTAACTATTGCAAGTGAGAAATTGTCTAAATTAGTAATTCTCAGTCCATTGGGGGGCCCTGGGAGTTACTCCACAAATTAGTATTATCAGGTTCCAGGTTTGAGTGCCAACTGGGCAACCGTTGAAACTTCTCTCCACTAAACCCCTCACCTTGCTCTCGATGTGAACGTGGAACCGATGGACTTGGAAAAGCCGCCGTCCATCAGATGGAATGTTGAACCGTGATCCCTTGTAAGAAGAGCCATACTCTCTGCACGTTAAAGAATACACTAGATCAGGGGTGGGCAATTGTTTTCGTATCTACACTGCGCATGCGTATTGACGTGGCCGTCCTAGTGGAAAATACGAGACGAATCTTCGGTCGCGCACGGGAAGGAAATCTCGGTTCAAGGCGAATTTTTCTGACTGTCTTGGCGGGCCACAAAAATCTCTTAGCGGGCCGAATGTGGCCCGCGGTCTGCTATTTGCCCACCCCTGCACTAGATAGTCTTGATAATAGACTTTCATCTGTTCCCTAACAGTTTCCCAACGGATCTCCTTCCCAAAACCTTATCTGAACCCTTGGGAATCCTCGTGATCCGGCCATTTAACCCATTGTGTGCAAAAAAAGTACCACTCAGTGTTAAAAGCAATCAAAATAACTCTCTTTCAAGAACTTCGGTGTGATACACGTAAAATATTATTTGATAAAGCACTTTTAGTGTAGTGGTGTAATACTAATAGCTTGTTTCAAAGCAGCTGGTATTAATTTAAAGAAGTTAAAATATATTTCTTTGGGAAATCTTCGTTAGTCGCTTCTTGAGACATGCCCCTCTTATGCGGTATCTTTCGCCCAAGGAATAGTCTGCATCTGTTATCAATAAAGAGGCCACTAAGTGTATATCGCCGAGAGCGGAAATACGTGGGAAAACCTTCAGAAGAAAAGAGCAAAGAAATCGGAAAGGTTAGGAACCGTGTGGTCGAAAGCAACGGACCTTCCGCTGATGAGATGTTGAAGAACTCGTCGGAAGATGCAGATGAAGAGCAGCACGCGAAAAGAAACGTCTGCGAGAAAAAGGATGAAGAGTAATGGCAAGAAGAAAGGAGTCGGAGGAAAATGAAAAATCGGAGGAAGAGCATAAGGTAGGAACTGATGCTGGAGAAAGGTCCGCTGATGCTGCTGCAGAAGAGCTGGACACGCCGAGAGTGAAGCTCCAGAGGAAAACGAAGCGCTGGAGCCAATCAATCTCTGCCACTGCAGTTGCTCCGATAAAGGACGAAGATGCGAAAATGATGAGGACAGTAAGGTCTGCGAGAGAACAGACTGTGTGCAGGTCTGTGAGGCCGCATGCATGTGTTTGCTGGGAGGTGGGTTAGTGTAGGTGTATGTGTGGGAGGGAGAGATAGAGTGAGAGAGAGTGTGTGACGGGATTTTATGCTTCCAGAGAGAGAAATTCTCTCCCTCCCGGTTTTCCCTCCGGTTTTATTTGCAGGGAAAAATGCACGCAGCGTTTGCAGGATTGGTGTTTGTATGATGCTGAGGTTTGCTAGAGAAGATGAGGGATCATCAGCATCAGCGTGGTTCACGCAACGTAATCATTGGGTAGGAATTGTTTGCTAAACGATTTATGTCAAAAATTGGAGATGAGACGGATGTCTGTTCCTAAATAGAAGGGAAGGAAAAAATAACAGAGGTTATTGATCTGTTAGTTGATCGAGGCGGAAGTTCGTAATCATTGGAAACGAGGCATTTCTCCAATAATACTTATCAACAACTATATCTTTATTTTTCCAATGAATCTTTAAGCTTTATGCTCGGGGAGATTGATGAATATGTTTAACTATTTAAGGGCTCAACGTGGAGATGAATGTGTTCTATATTCATGGTAATAATAATAATAATGTAAAGAGTCACATTTTTCCATTTGGGTAGGACAGTGTACAGTCGCTCAAAATAGTATCCGAACACTATGGTTGATTACAGAATTGAGGAAAAATATCTGGAGCGTGTACAGCAACTGTACACGCTCCAGCTACCGTTCACAGCAAACTGGAGCGTGTGCAGTTACTGCACACGCTCCAGTTTGCTGTGAACACGGTAACTGCACACGCTCAATATTTCCGTGAGTGAGCCCACACGATCTAGTATTAAAATAATATGACCACCTACAGTCGCTCAAAAAAGTATCCGAACACTATGGTTGATTACAGAATTCAGAAAAAATATCTCGCAACGATTTTTTTAGAAATTAGTGATCTGGCAACCTTCGTGTTCACGTGACACGAAGGTTGCCAGATCACTAATTTCTAAAAAAATCGTTGCGAGATATTTTTTCTGAATTCTGTAATCAACCATAGTGTTCGGATACTTTTTTAAGCGACTGTAATTATCCATCCTCATAATATATATATTTTACACCCTCATAATCATCATACATCCTCATAATCATCATGTTTTTAGACAGAGTGATCGTTATTCTAACTAATAGTTAAAGTGATCTTTATTCCTGTAATAGTTATAGACAGAGTGATCCTTGTTCACCATAATAGGAAAAGAGTTGACTTTATTCGGAACTAGCAGATTTACCCGGCGTTGTTCTGGTCTGAAACTCTCTAAATTATAGGGGCGGGGGTGGCTCAGTCGGTAGCGCGCCAGGCTCGTAATCTGTAGTTCCCAGGTTCAAGTCCCAGCTGGGTCAGCGTTGAGATTTATCTCCGCAAAATTCCCCGCCCTGCCCACGGTCAGTAGGGGACACCGATGGGCTTGGAAAGGCCGCCGTCCGTCGGATGGGACGTTAAGCCATGGCCCCGTGTGCGGGAGAGCCATACCCTGTGCACGTTAAAGAACACGCTGGATGGCCTTGACGGGAGGCTACCATCTGTCTCCCAACAGCTGTTCCAGTGGGTCCCCTCCCCCAACCTTCTCTGAGCCTTCGGGGTCCATGTGACCTGGCCATTTAGCCCATGGTGTGCAAAAAAGTGCCGCTCAGAGGTAAAACAACCCAACCCAACTCTAAATTATATAGTAGATGGCATTCCCCAGGTCGCAAGATTTCTATTTGGCATACAACCATAAACGGTTTCATATTTTTTGGCACAAAACGTTTTCATTTGGCATAAAACGACCTATTCGACCCCACCCATCCCAAGCTCCACTCCTCCCTTTGCAAAAACGTTTCTCCCCCATTTCTGGGGGTGATCGGAAATCATCTAAAGTATATAGTAGATGTCATTCCCCAGGTCACAAGCTTCCATTGGCATAAAACACATTACGATCTGTTCGCCTCTTTGGCAAAAAAAGTTCTCCGCAATGGGGGTGATCGGAAATCCTCTAAAGCAGGGGTTCTCAACGTGGGGTACGCGGTAAAATTTTTTGGGGTACGCCGTGAGAGCTCAAAGGTCGCTAAATCTAGTAACAAAGTCGCTAGTTGGGTTGTTTTACCTCTGAGCGGCACTTTTTTGCACACCATGGGCTAAATAGCCAGGTCACATGGACCCCGAAGGCTCAGAGAAGGTTGGGTGAGGGGACCCACTGGAACAGCTGTTGGGAGACAGGTGGTAGCCTCCCGTCAAGGCCATCCAGTGTGTTCTTTAACGTGCACAGGGTATGGCTCTCCCGCACACGTTGCCACGACTTAACGTCCCATCCGACGGACCGCAGCCTTTCCAAGCCCATCGGTTTCCCCTACTGACCGTGGGCAGGGCGGGGAATTTTGCGGAGATAAATCTCAACGCTGACCCAGCTGGGACTCGACCTGGGAACTACAGATTACGAGCCTGGCGCGCTACCGACTGAGCCACCCCCGCCCCCAAAGTCGCTAAGTTGGCATTATTATACTATAATTATAATTATATCTATCTATATAAGGGGTATGCCAGTTACTACACATTTCCAGGGGGTACGTGAAGCATAAAAGGTTGAGAACCACTGCTCTAAAGTATATAGTAGATGGCATTCCCCACGTCACAAACTTCCATTGGCATAGAACTCATTGCGATTTATTCGCCCCCTCCCCTAGTTCCGCTCCCTATCTGCAAAAAAATTTATCTCCCATTTTTGAGGGACATCTGAAACTTTCTAAAGTACATAGTAGATGGCATTCCCCACATCGCAAGCTTTCATTTGGCGAAAAACCTATTAATAATCAAGATCGTTTTACTCTCTTCGATCTCCCTAGATAAAAATTTTATCCCCCTATTTTAGGGGGTCTGAAACTCTCTGGATCTCTCGATTCTCCCTCGGGAAAAATTTTTCTCTCACAGTTTTGGTGGAAACTCTATTCTTATGAATTAAATGGAGAAAACTGAGGTGAGTTCAAATAAAATAGTATGTAATAATTCTAATTCTAAAACAATGCAATTTATTGCAAAAGTATGGATAAAATCATTTATATAAATTAAAGTCAGCATAAATCTTATATGTGAACAAACCTGCAATCTATAAAGATTAACTTTACCAATTCCTAAAGAACTAAATACAACTCTGTAACAAGTGATGAACTCTTCCGACACAAAAGTTAAGATTAGATATAATTGTTCGATTTACATAAAACCTCTTCAGGCACATGTTTAAGCGTCCTAAAGATCTTTATTTTTTTTTACCGGCCCTCTAATTGGATCACACAAATTAACTCATTTATCTTCTGGCGACGAACATATCAAATAAAATATTTTCTTCTCTAAACTCTAGTGCACAGAAAAAAAACAAACTGTATGTTCCTTCACAACTATATTTCCCCTTCCCTACGACAACTTATTTCTTCTTCTTTCAGTTTGGCCTTGACGGGAAGCTACCATCTGTCTCTCAACAGCTGTTCCAGTGGGTTCCTTTCCCCCAGCCTTCTCTGAGCCTCCGGGGTCCTTGCGACCTAGCCATTTAGCCCATGGTGTGCAAAAAAGTGGCGCTTAGAGGTAAGACAACCCAACCTCAAGATTTGGTTGACCCCAGCGTGTTCGCACATGTCCTGGGTGAAGGTTGGATTGTTTTACCTCTTAGCGGCACTTTTTTGCACACCATGGGCTAAATGGTAAGGTCACATGGACCCCGAAGGGTCAGAGAAGGTTTGGGGAGGGGACCCACTGGAACAGCTGTTGGGAGACAGATGGTAGTCTCCCGTCAAGGCCATCCAGTGTGTTCTTTAACGTGCACAGGGTATGGCTCTCCGCACACGGGGCCACGGCTTAACGTCGCATCCGACGGACGGCGGCCTTTCCAAGCCCATCGGTGTCCCCTACTGACCGTGGACAGGGCGGGGAATTTTGCGGAGATAAATCGCAATGCTGACGCAGCTGGGACTCGAACCTGGGAACTACAGATTACGAGCCTGGCGCGCTACCGACTGAGCCACCCCCGCCCCGGAGGTAAATCTCATCGCTGATCAAGCTGAGACTCGAACCTGGGAACTACAGATTACGAGCCTGGCGCGCTAGCGACTGAGCCACCCCCGCCCCCCTGGGTGAAGAGAGCGTTCATGCAAAGTTTGGTGCTTCTAGCGTTTCGGGTGGCCGAATGCATAAGTGGACAGGCACACAAAAACTTTCTTTTTTATATATCAGATAATAGACAGGATAACTTCATAAACATGGTGATAGTTCTATCACAATGGCCACTATTTCTCAATGATCAATTACAAACCAGATAGAGAAAAAGCTTAAGAGTTGAATGAGATTAAGAGGCTTTCTACATTTTTGTTTCGCTTCCTTTCCGGATATTAAAATTCTTCAGTGCGAAATATGTCTCAATTGCCATTATTCTCTGCCCTCCCACCCACTCCACGTACTTGGAGCCATGGCCATTTAATAGGATTGACTTATACAGCATCGCAGATGAGACAAGTGCAAACCTGGACATGACACGAATATTTGTTCTGGTCACATTAATAAAATCTCAGATATGACTGTCGGTACCTCCCTAGGCTCGTAATCTGATGACTCCAGATCATAGTCTCCATTTCGTTTGTTTTAAGATTTGGTGGGTTAAGCCGTGGTCCAAAGTGAAGGATAGCCATGCCCTGTTTCGTTAAAGAACATGCTGGATGGACATACCAGGAGGCTTACACCTGTCCCCTAATCAGTGGATCCTCTTCTCCACTTAGATCTGAGGGCTTGGGGTCGTTGCAACCTGACAGCGTAGCATATTATGCGCTCGAAATATAACATATGAAAGTACCAAAGAGTTAAAGAAATCGTCTAAGTTAAAGTTCTCTAGTTAAAGAATGTCGTAATACAAATTTCGCACGACAAAAATAACTCTTTTTTCTCTTCTTTACAGAAAACTTTTTGCTTTTTGTTTCAGTGTCTGTTGATCTTGAGAAGGAAATAAAGAGAGACATCTCGAAAAAGCAGAGTGACATCTCGAAAAAGCAGAGTGACATCTCTGCTTTTTCCTCGAAAAGAGTTGTGATTTTCCTCGAAAAGAGCTGTTTATTCGAACTGGTATAATTTGTTTTTTATAGAGAGCAACTGAGACTTTCCAACAGGAATGTCGTAGATGACCCAGAAGTTTCCCTACACTTAGTGAAAAATCAAGTTAGACGTGACAGTTTCGGTTTAGAGTGTTATCGTCAGTTACAGTAACGTTTCGCGAGTTCCTTTCTCTCTGAAGTTGTTGCTGTGACACAGGAAAAGAGACTTGGAGAAGAGGAACAGTTCCCAGGAGGGAGATGGGAACTTAACGAAGTGGTTCCAAATCAATGACTGGTAAAAGCGCAAAAGCTTTCTCCTCTTGGCTTTATCGTATAAAGAAAGCTTTGTGGAAAGGGCGGGATTGGGTTGGTTTGTTTTACCTCTGAGTGGCACTTTTTTGCACACCATGGGCTAAATGGCCAGGTCACATGGACCCCGAAGGCTCAGAGAAGGTTGGGGAGGGGACCCACTGGAATAGCTGTTGGGAGACAGATGGTAGCCTCCCGTCAAGGCCATCCATCGTGTTCTTTAACGTGCACAGGGTATGGCTCTCACGCACACGGGGCCACGGCTTAACGTCCCATCCGACGGACGGCGGCCTTTCCAAGCCCATCGGTGGTAGATAAGGGTGGATCGACGTCGAGGACGACTGGGATTGGCGCAGCCGGTAGCGCACCAGGCTCGTAATCTGCAGATCCTAGGATCGAGACCCAAGTGTTTTACAGGGGGGAGGGAGGTTGCAACAAATTTATCTCTGCACCCCCCCCCCCCCGCCCTCTGTCAGAAAGGAGACACAGGTTGGCTTGGAAAGGCCGCCGTCATTTGGATGGAATGTTAAGCCGTGGATACGTTCGCAGGAGAGTCATACCCAGTGCATGTTAAAGAACCCGCTGGAAGCCTTGTTGGGAGACTGCCACGTGTCTCCTAACAACTGCCCATTGTGTCAAAAAAAAAAAAAGCTCCTGTCAGAGGTAAAACAACACAAACCTGAAAAAAATTCTCTTATTTTCATTTTTTGACTTTTTCCTGAACAAAACAATTATTTTGCACTTTTTCCCTTGATAAAATTAACTCTCTAATTTTTCTTCATTCCGCCTTCTTCAGGAGAAAAAAAAATCTATTATTATTTTATCTTTCGTCCCTTTCAGAATGACAAAATACAATCTTGCATTCTGCTTTACCTCTTTCTCCGGAACAAAATCTTTTCTTTTTTACCTTTCGTTCACTTCTTCTACAAAAAGAAAAAAAAAAAAGAAAAAAAAAATCTGTTCTTTTAGGTTTCTTTCCCTCCCCCTTTTCCTTTAAAAAACAACAACAACATAAAAATGTGTTTTTTCTTTTCTCACTTCCTCCTATAGAAAAGTTCCCCTCCCCCTCCCCCAACTCCTGAATAAATATCCTGCGAACGTTCTTGACTGGCAACTCTTAGATGCAAATGCTTTTTTGCGAGACAGCATTGATCAGAAGGGGAAAAAAAAAGGGCCACCTTGCTTTCTGAATCGAGGTAGGCAATGAAGAATGAAGAGAAGGAATCTGTCCCGAGCGAAGGCTTAAGCGGAATAGATACATGCGGATTAATACGGCCCAGAGAATAAGAACCGAAGCGGCCACTGATAACGCTTGTAAGGAGGAATAGCTCCGGTCCCATCTTCACGCAAAATGGCCGCAGTGGAGAGTCCAAGACTTACTCTGATGCTGATGGAACTCCTGCTTCATTCTCTCTCTTCAGCTGGAGGGAAATACAGAAAGAATAAATGGCCCATGAAGCGACTGATAGTAGCCATTTTCTTTTCTCTCTCTATGTATATATGTGTCTTGCAATTTTTAAGATATAGAGTTATGGACATGAAAAGAGTCAATTTTGTGTATGGCTCCGATAGCGTTTATAAAAGAAAGCCAAAGAAGTTCCCCATGGTTTGCTTTAAAAATATTTTCGTGTGCGTTAGTTTAGAAACTGTAAGGGGGGAAATTTAAGTTTTGTGAAATGAGATTAAAAACGTGTCAAAATTATTTTCTATTGAAGAAGTGAATTGACTAGGTGTAGGTGTGTTTAAAAGAATAAATATCAGGTTAAAATTTCCTGTTTAAATTCAGTCAATATATTTTATTTCAGTTATGAAATCTTCAGGAACGTACCCAGCGTGTGTGTGTGTGTGTGGAGGGGGGGGGGGGGATCTCCCCGAAAATTCGGTCGTCTTATACGAAATATTAAACTCGTCTACTTGCTTTGATATCCAAAACAATCCAAAACATTTATTTTTGTATAATTTTATTTTATCCCCATAGTATATGTCCTACACTAAAAACAGATTTAAAAAACAAAGATGAATTTTTATTCCATGTAGCATTTAAAGTTTTAATGTGAGGTGGAATATTTTAGTAATTGTGACCTCTTACTCAAATCTTATTCTCAGACCCTCCCGAAACTAAATTTCGGGTACAGTCGCTCAAAAAAAATCCGAACACTATGGTTGATTACAGAATTCAGAAAAATATCTGGCAAAGTTTTTTTTAGAAATTAGTGATCTGGCAACCTTCGTGTCACGTGACACAAAGGTTACCAGATCACTAATTTCTAAAAAAATCGTTGCCGCATATTTTTCTGAATTCTGTAATCAACCATAGTGTTCAGATATTTTTTGAGCGACTGTACATGCCTCCGTAGACGTACATCTCTAATATTATAGATTATGTTTCATTAGCAGATTTTACGATAGCATTCTGTTTATTTTTTACAGCGTGCACTTTTCAATAGAGTGCAAATTTTCTTTATTGTTTATAGAGTGCACTTTTCAATAGAGTGCAAATTTTCTTTATTGTTTATAGAGTGCACTTTTCAATAGAGTGCAAATTCTCTCCATAGTTTATAGAGTGAATTTTTCAATGTTTTTTAATACCTCTTTTTCCTCCCTCTAATATCCAATTCTCCTTTGCATCCGACACCCACTGCCCCATATAGAGAGATCCATTAATCGAAGTCCTACTCTTCCTCGAAGAAACAAATTTCGATTTGCCTGATGTCAGCTATCCATTTCCGTCCCAACCCCCTTCTGTAAATGCATCATATGGATGAGAGTTAGAGATCTCTTATTTACCTCTGGTATGCTTTCTGATCACGATCCAGCAACCAAGATCTCCTTCTGCGATTGGCTGTTCCTTATAACCACATTTGTTAGGGGACAGGCTCGCACCCAAACATAATCCCATTCTTGCCTCCTTCATGTTGTGGTGAGTGTCGAGTGCTAATGGCTGAGAGGGACTTCTTCCTCCTCCTCCTCCCTTGACAGTTAACCGTAGATAGAATATGAGGCAGCATCCGGGTATCATTTCTTCGTCTTCATTTTCTAAAGCAAATTTCTCTCAGTGGTGATATACACTTAATAAATAATGGATAATTTTGAGTGAATGTTAAGATTGACTTTAAAGCCTTTTTCTGAGTCGAAAATTATCTCCGCAAAATTCCCCGCCCTGCCCACGGTCAGTAGGGGACACCGATGGGCTTGGAAAGGCCGCCGTCCGTCGGATGGGACGTTAAGTCGTGGCCCCGTGTGTGGGAGAGCCATACCCTGTGCACGTTAAAGAACACGCTGGATGGCCTTGACGGGAGGCTACCATCTGTTTCCTAACAGCTGTTCCAGTGGGTCCCCTCCCCCAACCTTCTCTGAGCCTTCGGGGTCCATGTGATCTGGCCATTTAGCCCTTGGTGTGCAAAAAAGTGCCGCTCAGAGGTAAAACAACCCAACCCAACTCTGAGTCGAAAACAAATTCGCCAGACACTCAAAAAATTTTCACAGAGAACAGATTGAAAAGCATTTGTTGTAATGTCCTGAATGGATCGAAAAAATTCCACAATGATTTCTAAAAGCGAATGTGAAAGAACTGGAGCTGGAAATCGGCGATAACAAAACTCAGCCTTTAAAAACCCAGAATATTTCATTCTAATAATTGGGTGTTTTACCTCTGAACGCCACTTTTTTGCACACAATTGGCTAAATGGCCAGATCACAATGACCCCTAGGGCTCCGAGAAGGTTGAGGATACACTGGACAAATGTTAGGGGACAGATAGAAGCCTCCCGTCAACGCCATCCAGTGAATTTTTTTTAACGTACACAGAGTATGGATGTCCTGCAGAGGTGCCATGGCTTAATGACCGATCCGACGGACGGTGGCTCCATCGATTTCCCTTTCTGAATGAAGGCAAGATGAAGTTTAAGCTTAGATAAATTTCAACCCTGGTCAAGGTGGGACATGAACCTAGCGCGCTACAGACTGAGCCAACCAACGTCCCGTGTGTCTACCCCTCTCTATGGCTGACTCTATGTTCCTGTAACACAGTATCGCAAATGGTCGGGGCGTGTTATGTCCATCTTGAAGCTTCAAATTTGAAATGGAGAGGTCGTAATGGCACGAGCAAGATATGGTTGCCAATCTTGTTTTATATTTGAAGAAAAACTCTAGGAATAGTGTTAAGAACACTTAATGTGTTTTCAGATAAAATAATAAAATGCAAGCTCAAGCAGCTGCTTGCCATAGAGGTCTAACAGGAACCTGTCACTGTAATACGGCATAGAGAAGATCTGTGAAAAAGACGAGACCTCAGAAGAAAGACAACACGGAAAAAAATATCCAAATCTTGGGTTGGAACCCGTGTCCCTTTTATCGGTGGCCAAGGGCGTTAACCACTTGGCAACCAGGATGGTAAATGTGTTTTCAGCCCGTTTAAAAAAACGAACTGTTTATTACAGTTTGTGAGTAATCCATCCGACAGACATCCAACGTTTCAGTTGTAAGAGAAAAATGAAAAATTCTTTTTTTTTTGGTTGAAGAGGTACTAATAAAATATTTGTCTTCGAATGTTCCAAATCTACCATCAGTTTGAATTTCCATCCTTAAAGTTCCCTCTCAGTTGGGTTGGATTGTTTTACCTCTGAGTGGCACTTTTTTGCACACAATGGGCTAAATGGCCAGGTCACATGGACCCCGAAGGCTCAGAGAAGGTTGGGGGAGGGGACCAACTGGAACAGCTGTTGGGAGACAGATGGTAGCCTCCCGTCAAGGCCATCCAGTGTGTTCTTTAACGTGCACAGGGTATAGCTCTCTCCCGCACACGGAGCACGGCTTAGCGTCCCCATCAGATGGACGGCGGCCTTTCCAAGCCCATCGGTGTCACCTACTGACCGTGGACAGGGCGGGGAATTTTGCGGAGATAAATCTCAACTCTGACCCAGCTGGGACTCGGACCTGGGAACTGCAGATTACGAGTCTGGCGCACTACCGACTGAGCCCCCCCCCCGCTCTCCCTCCCATTTGGAAAATGTTAAACACTTTAATATTGCAAACGATCCATGTAACTATCGTGACTTGTCCCATACTTTGGACCGTGGGAAAGGAAGGAACTCAACATTTTAAAGTAAATTAAAAAATAACAGCAATTGTTTTCATTTCGTCGTCTTGTCCATCAACTGTTTTGTTTTTACGGATAAATTAAAAATTAATTTTAGGAGGTTGGATAGGTATTGATGAAATATTTAGGATTCGCACTTTTTCGAATCTCTTAATAATTTTAATAGCGACCTCTAGCAGTAGAAAAAGTTGGGAATGGTCAAACTTTAAACGAATATTGCAAACGATCTGTTTATGCTTAAAATTTGATATTTTTAAGTGATATATGTGAAGGTCAAAGTGGTTTACGCTGACAACAACGATTTATTCCTTTAACCCCAAGGATGGGCATTTGAAAATGCAATTTGTTCGTTTTAAATGATAAATTAACTTGTTTATATGTATTTTATAAGTGCTAATGAAATCTTGATATACATCTCATTGCCCAAAAATATTCCCATTGGTTTTCATGGAAATCGCTGTACTTGATCATTGGTGGGGCGGGGAGTGACTCAGTCGGTAGCGCGCCAGGTTCATAATCTGTAGTTCCCAGGTTCGAGTCCCATCTGGGTCAGCGTTGAGATTTATCTCTGCAAAATTCCCCGCCCTAACCACGGTCAGTAGGGTACACCGGTGGGCTTGGAAAGGCCGCCGTCCGTCGGATGGGACGTTAAGCCGTGGCTCCGTGTGCGGGAGAGCCATACCCTGCGCACGTTAAAGAACACACTGGATGGCCTTGACGGAAGGCTACCGTCTGTCTCCCAACAGCTGTTCCAGTGGGTCCCCTCCCCCAACCTTCTCTGAGCCTTCGGGGTCCATATGACCTGGCCATTTAGCTCATGGTGTGCAAAAAAGTGCCGCTCAGAGGTAAAACAACTCAACTCAACTTGATCATTGACCCTGAATCTCCATTTATGATACTACTTCTTCCTTTTCCCAATCGTCCCTTATTTCGAATTGCGACCGTTAGAGGGTGCAAAAGCAGGAAAATGAAATCTTCCATTTCTTCGGAAACGAGCGTCCGAAGACGAGGGATCGATTAATAAACGATGCGAGAGTAAAAAGGTTTCAAGCAGCAAAATGTTTTCAGCCCAATTCGCCGAAAGATGAACGAAGAGAAAAAGCAAATTTCTTGTTATCCTATTTTAAATGAATAAAGAAAGTCCAATGCTACGTCAGGGCGGGGGTGGCTCAGTCGTAGCGCGCCAGGCTCGTAATCTGTAGTTCCCATGTTCGAGTCCCAGCTGGGTCAGTGTTGAGATTTATCTCCGCAAAATTCCCCGCCCTGCCCACGGTCAGTAGGGGACACCGATGGGCTTGGAAAGGCCGCCGTCCGTCGGATGGAACGTTAAGCCGTGGTTCCGTGTGCGGGAGAGCCATACCTTGTGCACGTTAAAGAACACGCTGGATGGCCTTGACGGGAGGCTACCATCTGTCTCCCAATAGCTGTTCCAGTGGGTCCCCTCCCCCAACCTTCTCTGAGCCTTCGGAGTCCATGTGACCTGGCCTTTTAGCCCATGGTGTGCAAAAAAGTGCCGCTCAGAGGTAAAACAACCCAACCCAATGCTACGTTCTAAAAATTTCGAAGTTTTTGGACATTTTCGAACTTTTTGTGCGAATTCGAAGTAATGGATGGATGGCGGATTAACGGGCAATTCGATTATCTCCGGGAATATCCCCCCCCCATTTTTTCTGGTTAATCGAGACTACCTATATTTTCTGTGAAAGATTTCTGATGAGTTTTGATGAGGCATGAACCATGAAGTCTTCGCTGCACCTAAACCTATTTTCAATTGTGAAATCATCATCGTCCATTTTGTTCAGTCCATGTTTAGTTAATGCGAGATGAGACATTCCTTTGCCTTCACATTAAACAATATGACACAGCAACACTAGTAGAGCATTCTGTTATCTCTCACTCCTCCAGTAGTGAGAAAAACAGCTGAAGACATTCTGTCAACTCAGAATCTGGAGGAAGAAGAGCGACAGCGAGAGTGGAAGTGGAAGCAGGAAGAGATATGAGGCCAGCATTAAGAATCGATCGGACGCATTCCGTCAACAGGCCGTATCAGATATCGGTTGTCCAGGGAGTAAGAGGAACACTTTTATTGTGGCCCCTGTTCTGCTCTGTCCTGTTAGCGTCACCGTAGCTCCGTGACAGGACGTCAACTGGGCCTGCCATTCCCAACCTGCTGAGGCTGACACACGTGTGTATTGGATGTCGTTGTCCAGATGTCCTGCAGCATAGAAAGCAGGACAGCAACCACTTTACGCCTAGAGCCTGTTAATGTCACAGGTTATCGCATTGGCAGTTGTTCTGGTGAGAGACACTTCTACGAGATAGACAGATAGAGAGATAGAAAAGGAGGAAAAGGAAAGGATGGCCTACAGGCAAGAAACAGACAATAAATGGCTGGAAAAAAATGGTAGAAGAAGATTAAAGGTGCGCATAAAGAATAAAGAGGTACGGTTGAAAAATCATCCTTTTTTTAGCTTGCAAGAACAAAGGAAAAATGGACTTTGTTTTGAGGGGTTTTGGTGACTGTTTGTGTGTGGAAGTAGTGATGGGGTGGAGCTTCATAAACGCTAATAATATAACACGCAATAACCCTTCCTGTGTCCAGAACGTATATATCCGTTTTTAGTACAATAAAAGAAAACGATTTTTAAAAAAATAAAAATTGCAATTTTAAAATTTTTTAATAGATATCTTATAAAAATATGTAATTTAAGCTTCATAAATAACATTTTCTTTTTTCATTTGATGCATATTTTATTAAACTATGACATAAATAATTTGTTAAAGCCATCTGTTTGCCATTTCTTAGAAGTTATATAAGGTATTGCCAATTTGTTTGTTAACATTACTCTGTGCTGAAGCAATCCCCTAATTTAAACTCAGAAGTTTGATTTGAACTCTTATCAACAAATTTTTCCTTCAAGTTTTTAAAATCTCCTGATAATTAACAAAGAACTGTACTTTTTAAAAATGGAAGATTTTGGAAGTAATTATGAAATGTGTACCTTGTTTTTTGGTATATCACTGTAAAAATTGTTATTAAAATTAATGTTACTACAGTGTTCAAATTTTTTACTTCAATAAAATTCAGAATTAAATTCTTTTTAATTTGGTATATATAACATGAGCTATTTCTGCTGATTAATTATTTATTAAAAATATTCTAAACGTGACTTGTTTATTGGACTGCAACAAGCCTGGACTTTTTCTCAAAGTATAGTATGGAGAAAAAAATTTCAAAATGGAAGAAATGTTTACTTCAAACAAGAAAATTTTTTTGTTATTTAGAAATAAATAGCCATTCTCTTCATGTGCATATTATAATCATTTCTGTCTATTAGCTTTTTTTTATAAATTTTTATTTGTGTTGCCAGATGCATTTTTTACTAAATGACTCTAAAAAAGTCCTATTAAAATGAAACATATGGTCTTTTTTGTTAAATATTTTATTTTTAGAAAATCCAGAATTAAATGTTGATTAATTTGGCATATAACATGCCATAGCCATCCCGTGGCCGAGTGGTTAGCACGCTTGGCTACTAATCTAAGGGACCTGGGTTCGAGCCCCGGGTAAGGCATGGTTGTGTGTGTCGTTTTTCTGCTGAGGTCCTGCCATCCTCTCAGATCTCCTACTGTGGCATATAAACTGACAGGCTCCTGTTAGACCTCTGTGGCAAGCAGCTGCTTGAGGGGGTATTTATTTATTTATTGTAACATGCCATAATTCCTTTCGCTAATTATGTGGCAAAAAAGTTCTAAAGTTAAAATTTGGCCTCTGGATGTAAACCAGTTTTTCAGGCTGGACACTGGAAGGGTTAAGTTTTAAGTAATAAGCTTAAAGAAAATTATGTTTTATCATTAATCATACTTAAAAATAATTACCCTGGTTAGTCGGTTTGGGCCGATAACTGACACAGTTTCAGCAATGTGGGGCAGGGTGTGGGTGGATTCATGGTTCGGAAACAAAAAGCATGATTTTGAAATTATCAGCCATGCTTTTTATGGATTGATGCAATGATTCTTCGCTGTTTCCCTTATGAGATTCTCAGGTTCACGCTGCCCTCCAAGACATTTCCATTGTCTATTTAAAACTTGTAGTGTGCAGCATCATAAGTGAAGTCAGAAATGCTTGAAATTAGTAGTAAATCGGAAATAAATGTTTGAAATTAATGTGAAACTTCGACGTTGTGAATTCCATGATTTCAAGGATGAGGAAGCTAATTACGTACATCACTTCAAAGATGAGGGAGGCAACTTTATTACTTCAACGATGAGGGAGCCGACTGCATTACTTTAAAGGTGAGGGGGATATCTGTTCAATGATGAGAGAGCCAATGAATGACTTCAACGGTGAGGGAGCCAATTGCACGGCTTCAATCATGAGGAAGCCAACTGCACAACTTCAACGATGACGGAGTCAATTGCATGACTTCAACGGTGAAGGACTTAACTGTGAATTCGACGATGACAGAACGAACGATTGTTTTCAAATTCAAAAGACAACTCTATGACTTCGACATAGGAGCCAAATGTATGATTTCAACAACAGTGGAGTAAATTGTGACTTCAACATTCTGGGGGCAAACGATATAGCTTCAAAAATGACGGAATAAACGAGACGTCAACGGTAGAGGAAACTTCTGTGCGACTTTAACGTCAACTGTACAGGAAACTTCTGTGCGACTTTAACGTCAACGGTACAGGAAACTTCTGTGCGACTTTAACGTCAACGGTACAGGAAACTTCTGTGCGACTTTAACGTCAACGGTACAGGAAACTTCTGTGCGACTTTAACGTCAACGGTACAGGAAATTTCTGTACGACTTTAACGTCAACGGTACAGGAAACTTCTGTGAAACTTTAACGTCAACGGTACATGAAACTTCTGTGCGACTTTAACGTCAACGGTACATGAAACTTCTGTGCGACTTTAACGTCAACGGTACAGGAAACTTCTGTGCGACTTTAACGTCAACGGTACAGGAAACTTCTGTGCGACTTTAACGTCAACGGTACAGGAAACTTCTGTGCGACTTTAACGTCAACGGTACAGGAAACTTCTGTGCGACTTTAACGTCAACGGTACAGGAAATTTCTGTACGACTTTAACGTCAACGGTACAGGAAACTTCTGTGAAACTTTAACGTCAACGGTACATGAAACTTCTGTGCGACTTTAACGTCAACGGTACAGGAAACTTCTGTGCGACTTTAACGTCAACGGTACAGGAAACTTCTGTGCGACTTTAACGTCAACGGTACAGGAAACTTCTGTGCGACTTTAACGTCAACGGTACAGGAAACTTCTGTGCGACTTTAACGTCAACGGTACAGGAAACTTCTGTGAAACTTTAACGTCAACGGTACATGAAACTTCTGTGCGACTTTAACGTCAACGGTACAGGAAACTTCTGTGCGACTTTAACGTCAACGGTACAGGAAACTTCTGTGCGACTTTAACGTCAACGGTACAGGAAACTTCTGTGCGACTTTAACGTCAACGGTACAGGAAACTTCTGTGCGACTTTAACGTCAACGGTACATGAAACTTCTGTGCGACTTTAACGTCAACGGTACAGGAAACTTCTGTGCGACTTTAGCGATGCTGGAGATAACTGTATGACTTCAAGAATGGAGGAAATCAGCTGTGCGACTTCAATGATGCACGAGGCAAATGTGTCAGCGTCAACTGAACAAAAGCAGATAGAAAGAGAGACAAAGAGACAGAAGGTGAAACAGACAGATAGACTGAGAGAGAGAGAGAAATAACAACACAAAGAAGCTAACAATTTTATAAACTCCCATATAGAAAATCATCAAGATCTATTTCCAAATATCGGGCCTAGTAATGCCATTGATTTACCCTAAAGAAAAGCATCACCAAGAAACCTGAGCTCTGCATCTCCCCACAGCCTCCCAGCCAAAAAGATACCTTCCTTTTCTTCTGTCAGTAGCGTTTCCAGCATCCCCGTCGGTATCAGTGACTCGGGTCACGCACAGAGAGGAAATAACGGGCCCCCGGTGTTGCCCGTGCAGATCTCTCTCCTTCCTCGGTATGTCGCTCCGGTGCCATAAAAGCTGACTGCTCCCGAGTAAGACAGGGAGATTTAGGGAGAGCAGAGCAGTTACCATTAGTTACAGATCGACAGTGGGACGCTGCTGTTGCAGCACCACCTCCTGTGTCCCAGTGATGTGGGCTACTCGTTCTTGTCTCTTGCAATCGTTTCTGCCGCTTCGAAGGCGACTGCGTAGATAATCAACCTTTGTGGAGAAGGAACGTGATGTCGGAGATGCGGGGTGCATTTTTGGTATTGTTTCATTGAGCTATGCAGAGGGCGCTGTTTCTGCGGAAACTTTTCGCACTTCGAATATGTTTGTTTTCTCCGCAATACACTCCGAATATTGCCTCGAATTTCCATTTTTTGGCACACAGTCTTTTTTATTATATAAAATTTTATATAATTCCGTCTGCTTCTCAGTTTTTATGTCAGTCTTTGACTGTATGTTAGTCTGAATTTCTGTCTGTCTTCCTAAATATCAGTATGCCTTTTTTTCTTTCTTCTTGAATGTCAGTCTGTCTTTCTGTCTCTGGGGCGGGAGTGGCTCAGTCGGTAGAGCACCAGGTTCATAATCTGTAGTTTCCAGGTTCGAGTCCCAGCTGGGTCAGCGTTGAGATTTATCTCCGCAAAATTCCCGCCCTGTCCACGGTCAGTAGGGGACACCGATGGGCTTGGAAAGGCCGCCGTCCGTCGGATGGGACGTTAAGCCGTGGCCCCGTGTGCGAGAGAGTCATACCCTGTGCACGTTAAAGAACACACTGGATGGCCTTAACGGGAGGCTACCATCTGTCTCCCAACAGCTGTTCCAGTGAGTCCCTTCCCCCAACCTTCTATGAGCCTTCGGGGTCCTTGTGACCTGGCCATTTAGCCCATGGTGTGCAAAAAAGTGCCGCTTAGAGGTAAAACAACCCAACAACTTTCTGTCGCTCTTCCTGAATATCAATGTGCCTTTCGTTCTTTCTTCCTCTGTCTCTCTGTGTCTGATCCTCAATGTCAGTGTGCATTTCTATTTCTCTTTCTGGAAGTCAGTGTGCATTTCTATTTCTCTTGCTGAATATCAGTGTGCCTTTTTTTTTCTATCTTCCTGAATGATGCATTCTGCTGCTTCTATGTCTGTTGTGAGGTGTGTCTCTCTGTCTGTGTCTCTCTGCATGTCTATCGCTCTGTCTATACGTCAATCTGTTTCTTCCTGTGTATGTCAGTCAAACATTCGAAGTCTAAGTTTAAAAGTAGACGAGGTCTGATAATTCCAAAATATAGCGATGATAATCAACTGAGTGTCATGCAACACTTATAATACCTTTCGATTACTTCCGAATTCTAATCCAGCAGTCCGCAGAGTTAACCAGGAGTGCCATGATTCGCGTTTGGGTAAAACTTCCGATCATCAGTTCCTATATATTGCGTTGTAATCTATCTATATGAACCTATTAATGATCTAAGATTCAAATATGATTTACTCCACGATTTAAACATGCAGTTCCCAAACTTTTTGTTTTCGCGTATCACAGAATATCGAGCAATTTTTTGTACCAGTATTAGGTAAATATGAGTTTGCAAATATTATTTAGCTGACTAAAAGAAACATTTTCGAACAAGGTATACGAATAAAAGTATCACTTACTATGTGAGTTAAGCTACAGGAATACACCGGAAGTTACATGTGATACGTCCGAACACAGCGCATGCGCATTTTACTTAACGCAACAGCCGAATATCGGAACAACATCTAAATGATCACGAATGCTATTTTCATGCTAGAATAACCTTCCTGTGCTTTGTGCAAGTCGACGAAAGTTTTGACACTAAATTCCCGTACCTCTGGCAGAAGCTACGAGTACCACAGCTTGCGAATCGCTGATTTAAACGATAGGGAATGGAACATGTTATTTTAATAACTTTATCTGAAAATATTCAATAGTTAACATCATCCGTTTATCATATATACAAGTGAAAATTTGATTAGCTTCATTTAATTTGCAAATTATTATTATACCCTTGAACTCTGTTATACCTATATTCCATTATCTGAGGGGCGGGGGTGGCTCAGTCGGTAGCGCGCCAGGCTCGTAATCTGTAGTTCCCAGGTTCGAGTCCCAGCTGGGTCAGTCGTTGAGATTTATCTCCGCAAAATTCCCTGCCCTGCCCACGGTCAATAGGGGACACCGATGGGCTTGGAAAGGCCGCCGTCCGTCGGATGGGACATTAAGCCGTGGCCCGTGTGCGGGAGAGCCATACCCTGTGCACGTTAAAGAACACGCTGGATGGCCTTGACGGGAGGCTACCATCTGTCTCCCAACAGCTGTTCTAGTGGGTCCCCTCCCCCAACCTTCTCTGAGCCTTCGGGGTCCATGTGACCTAGCCATTTAACCCATGGTGTGCAAAAAAGTGCCGCTCAGAGGTAAAACAACCCAACCCAATTCCATTATCTGAAAACAGTCGTGGTTCTGGAAGATTCTGGAAAACGGTTGGCAGGTTACAAGACTAAGGGAAACTCACTGGACAGCTGTTTACGAGACAGAAAGCCATCCAGCCTGTTCTTTGACGTGCACAAAGTATGGCTCTCTTGTGAACAGCTTTATGTTCACAGGAGAGCCATACTTTGTGCACGTGAAAGGACAGTGTGACGGACAGCGGCACTTCCAAGACCATCGGTAACCAAGGAGGTGAGGAGTAGCGGAGACATCTCAACCCAGGTGGGACTCGAACCTCAGAACTTCAGATTACAAGCCTGACGCGCTACCGACTGAGTCAACCCCTGCTCCAAACAGGTTTCAGAGCAAACATCAGCATTTTGTCTTCGGAAACCTGTGAAATTAAAGAATATTGAAAGAATTATTTGCGCAAATAGCTGTAATAATTCCATATTTGATTAAATGGTTAGAAATATTACCTGTTAATTTTTTTAATCAAGGGAATTAAATATAATTTAACTCTTAAGTTATTATTTAACGCTGCATTTATCTGAATAATTTTTCATTACAATATGCGACTTTACAACACGTTACTCTTGTGTTTCTCTGCACATACAGTCGCTTAAAAAAGTATAGTTGTATCCTATCACTCATTTCTAAAAAAAAAAATCGTTGCCAGATATTTTTTCTGAATTCTGTAATCAACCACAGTGTTCGGATACTTTTTTGAGCGACTGTAGGTGGTCATATTATTTTGATACTAGATCGTGTGGGCTCACTCAGGGAAATATTGAGCGTGTGCAGTTACCGTTCACAGCAAACTGGAGCGTGTGCAGTAACTGCACACGCTCCAGTTTGCTGCACACGCTCCAGTTTGCTGTGAACGGTAACTGGAGCGTGTACAGATGCTGTACACGCTCCAGATATTTTTCCTGAATTCTGTAATCAACCAGAGTGTTCGGATACTTTTTTGAGCGACTGTACCATACTTTACGTAAAACGTAAGCAGATGGAAAAAAAGTCGCAATTTTATTATATTTTACGTGAAAGCTAAATTTCCTAATCGCTATTTCTGAACTTCTAACCATACTTATTAAAGCAGCCGTCGTTCAAGAGCTGCAAGGCATGAAACATAAGTTTAAATAAGGAATTATGTTACATACAGTATGTTGTACTGAATAAATAATTTGTCATAAAATTGAAAAAAAATTAGATACCTTAAATACATGTGTTTGTCGGAAAAAAAATATATATATATGCAGAATACCTCGTTGTTATCTCTTTCTACAAAACTCCCCGCCCTGCCCACGGTCAGTAACGGACACCGATGGGCTTGGAAATGATATGGAGGGGGAAGAAGCTATGTCCCCCCCCTTGAGAATGCTAATAAGGTTAATGGAGGCCAAAAATTATTAAACTTGTGCATATTTCAAGTATTTGTCAAGAATTCTTTTTTTAAATCTCTTAAAACGAGAGGGAAAATGTTGCATAGAAATCCAATCTATTGCACCTTACTGCGTCCACTCACATTTCCAATTTTTCTGGCTCGATTGCGTCACTCGCACCCCCCTCCCCTCCACCTCCCATCCACTTTAATTATTTCATGATGCGGACCTGGATTTGTGTTGATACCCTTTTCGTGAAATTAGAAAAATGCTTGATTTGGCATGAAAAGATTTCTAAAAATTTTATACAGGGAACTGGAACAGTTCTGTAGGTATTTTTTTTTATGCAATCACAGGTTAATAAATAAATCGATTAAACTCCGCACAATAATCATGCATCTCAACTACATTTCTCTACAACATTTCTCCTCTTAGTGTCCAATGCATATTAATTCATTTCTCCTCTTAGTGTCCAATGCATATTAATTCATTTCTCCTCTTAGTGTCCAATGCATATTAATTCATTTCTCCTCTTAGTGTCCAATGCATATTAACCTATTTTTTTCCGCCCGAGCTCAGGAATAAAATAGACGTTGTCTTCCTCGATCTCTCTATTTATCTGTTTTCCAATCTATTTTTGTTGAGTCATCTTTCGAAGCTGGCCAGTGTCTTTCAACACTCGCCCCCCTCATCTCCACCCCTAAATCGGTGAGATCCAGCCCTATTCCCTTTTCCCAATTCAGCACACGTTTCCCAAAGACAAAAGACCGCGGACATTGCGAAGCGCACACACATACGAGTACACAATAGCAGTCAATGTGATGTGATTCTGTTCTTCGGGCTCACGCTTCAAGAACCTCATACGGAGGCATAAGATTTCGCACTGTAAGCACACCATTCTTTTCTTTCTTCCATCCCATGTCTCGTCTTTTTTTTCTCCTTCTCTCCCTCTTGCGCCCCATCTTCCCCCAAAAGCAAGCTTCGAATTGCCTTCTGTTACCGCATTCCGACTTAATAGGATCATAAAGGGGTAAGGAAGGTACCTGCGCGCCACCAAACGGCCAGTTGTAGCACTAACTGACTAACAAACCAAAACATTATAGTTCCTTTTTGCTGCTTTAGGAAGAAGCTGAAATAGCAACGAGGTGTGATGAGCAAGGAAATGTTTGGGAAGAAGAGAGAGTTGGCGATTAGTAGATATGGTTCTGTTAGGGTTGCCAAGCTGTGGGTAGAAGCTTTTTGTTTTCTTTGTTCAGGTCAGACAGATGATCTCTTGATGGGCAACAGTCGACGATCATTTAGTTGTTGTATTCTTTTTTGTGTTTGTAACACGCCGTCTGTTTATGAACGCCAGTAAAGGTTACGCATCTGCTGAAATGGTTATATAGCTGCAGAAAGCGCAGATCATATGTAGAAAAGTCTGTGTAAAGATACGTGGGGGTTAAGGTGATTTTTTTTATTTTGGTAAACGTTACTTTTAATTTTATCGGAAAATTAACTTTAAATATAAATAATGTGGAAAGTCAAAGAAATGAAATGCAAACACTTTATTTGAGGGCGTGACTACTCGGGAGGAGGGAGGGCGAAGTTCTGGGGAAAAAAAGGGGAAGATGTTAGAATATTTTAAGGTTATGAAATAATTAGTGGATCGAGTAAATTTATAACACTGAAAATAACTATATGATCATCGGGAGACCCTCAAAGGATCATCGATCTGCAATAAATAATATTCCAAAATCGCTGATCATGAGCACATAAAAAAGTAGTGAATAATAATAATAATATAAATCGATATTTAGGTATGTTGGATACTTAGGAAGATAAATTTTATTGCCTAAACATATCCTAAGTATCCAACACGTCTGATATTTTTTGTCTAGGCACATTTGTACTTAGAATTGGATAAAAATAAACTTTATATTATTTGACTCTATTGTTGAATATGAAAAATTTGCACTATTGCATATTACATATTGATTTCTTTTCTGTTTCCTACTCCACATACAAGTTTACTAGTATATTATATTTCGGTTTTCGATTTAGTTTGTGTTTATAAACCAGTATGAAATTTTGAAAATATTATTGAATGAATACAGAGAAAGAGTTGTAATGTATTAAATATCTACTTTTGAAATTTTGTAAATTAAAAGAATGTGAAAGGAATTCGTTTTGACAAAATAAATGCGCATTTCTTGAATGCAAAAACTTGAAAAAGAAAAGAAAAAAGAACAATTCACATCCAGGCCCCGACTAACAGGACAGATGTATTCCCTCAAAAGAAATCATGTAAGGTGAAATCGGTTAGTGGGATATGAAAGGCACATAGGAAATAATATACATAGGGGGAGATCATTGTTGTGCGCACCTCGCGGTAGCAAGCACTATTCACTTTTAACTAGACATATAAAATTTAAATGTGTGGCGTTGTGTTTCCCACATTGCTCAATTACGGATAGCACCTTAATTAAACAATGCGGGCCGCAAAAATCCCAGGCCGTCTCCTTAGGGGAAGACGTTTTTATTAATGAAATACACTGATGATACACAACTCAGGTTTATGGCAACATAAGAGGGTAACAACATTTATTGAAACACAATCTCTAGTAGTACAGGCAAACAATTAATCTAGATAAAAATGAACTATTTATCGTGAACTTAACCAAAAAGAACTTAAAGAATTAACGGCTTGAGGAACCCCTTTACAGCTAACTCTAAAATTATAGATAGCCACTTCTAGTCAAAGGAAGGGTAAGCAACTAAAAGAAAATAATGGACAATCGTACCGTTATAATTACTCAGCTCCAACGTCAGCTGCATCGGTTATAGCCAGGTCGTCGTCACTCCAGCACGGGTGGGGATCATCTCGTTGGGCCGTGGGTTTTTGGCCGCTGACATTTCCGTCGCTAATTTGGCTGCTAGGGGAGACGGGCCTCTGTTGACCGTCACCTCCGCGGTGGGGTAATTTGGCTGCGGCGAAGGGAGGCGGTCTACTGCATCATCGTAGGAAGGTTGGGAAGGAGAGAGATCTTCACTGGTACAATTTACGTACGGAGGCATATCATCCTCTCTCTCTTAATTAAGTACGGAGGCAAAGTGTCAAATTCTCCTCTCTCTCTGCTTCTCATTGTAGGGAGCCACTCATTCATGGGAAGACCTTCCGATAACGCATCAAGCACACGGCTGTTTAGTCAAAGTCCTGCCTTCCACTCATTCCAACCTCCAATACTGAATCGGGCCCGCCCCAAGCTCTGGCCGTCCCGTCCAACTGCTCTCTCCAAAATCTCAGTGCTGTCTGCCCTGTTCCAAATCTAGAGTCCAACTCCTCTCTCCAAAAACTCAGTCCTCCCTGCCCCCTTGCTACAAGTTTCCCACGATTCTTCTCCCTCGATTTCCCACGAAAAGGGTATGTGCAACCCATCCGCAGCACCTGCAGAAGAACTCACGAGTAATAAATTCTCCCCAGGGGGTCTGTGAGGATGACATCGCCGCCTGGGAGAACGGGATCCCTCGTTCGTTACACGACACTGGACAAGCGTCCAGCATCTGCATCTGCTACGGGGGTGGACACAGCCTCTCGTGTGAACCCAGCACTAAAACTGTCAGCACCCCCAGCCGGACCTCCACTGCAAGAAGAAAAATGTGATTCCGCCTGCCATCCGCTGCCCGTGTGCTATCGAATGTCATGAGATCTGGCGCTGGGTGTCCCGTGTGTGTGTGTGACCCTCGCTGCAGCTGCGATTTCCGCCCACTCTTGACGTGTTTCCCTTTGTTAGTCCCCTTTGTGTGAGAAAAAAGAAAAAATCCCAATCTAGCAAGAAATTAATTTAAGAAAAATGAATAGTTATGCCTGATGTAAAATCAGCGCATAACACACCTTCACCCTTATGGAAAAAAAAACTCTCCCTCCTTTGACTTTCACAAAAAATGGGGTCCACATATCCTTATTTTGCTATGCACTTACAAACTAAATATATATATACAAAAGACATGAAAATATACTGTAATTGCTACCCTAATGTAAGATAACAGTACATGGAAGCGTCTTCCATATTTCATAGCAGATTGATCCTGCCAATGCTTAATTGTCCCCTCCTTCTAGGCTCTCATCCCAGCGGTCTTCTTCCCCAACTGAGGCGGGAAAATAGTACTAGCAATGGAGTGCACAGTGTCTCATTCATAGAGCACAGAGTCTTCGGCCACCGGAAGGATGGTAGGTCGTTCGCAACAGTCCATGCTATATCACCTTTCAGTTTGTATGGCTGTAGTCCAAAGGCACAATTGTTTTTTTTTCCAATCCATATTTTCTTTGAAATAGCGCAGTATTAGCACCTATCTTTTTTTTTCCACAATCACACGGTGGTTATGTTTGTCTTGCTTCTGAGGGTGTCACTCCGTTACATGGAAGAAAAGGGAAACAGGGTGTAAGTATCCAATATCTATATACGATCAACAAAGTTTCACATCATTTTACAATTCAAATTTGCTTAACTATTTCACAGAGTGTTTATTATCAAAATAATATCCATTGTATCCATAGGCTTATTCTATCCCTACAACATTAAACCTCTTATGCACCAGTTCTGATATGCATTTTCTTTACATATGTTATAAAAATTCCTTCCAACCATATTTCAGAAAGTTTGGTAATCAAGAGAACATAGTTCATTATCGGAATATTCCGACTAGGAATGGCTGATTCCAACACATTTCCATGTGAACAGAAGCCTGTTTAGTTTACAAGGCCTTTT
This sequence comes from Ryuthela nishihirai, assembly GCA_038380435.1. Taxonomy (NCBI): domain Eukaryota; kingdom Metazoa; phylum Arthropoda; class Arachnida; order Araneae; family Heptathelidae; genus Ryuthela; species Ryuthela nishihirai. The sequence continues at coordinate 67,208,022 of JAWZYU010000021.1, read as the reverse complement.
GTTCCTAAAGCCGAGTTTACATAACCAGTCAAAGCATCATTCCTTACACTGATTTGCTTCCTCTCATTTCAACAGTCCTTAACTTAGTAGATTTCATTTATATACAATGTATACGATGCCACCTCGGCATTCAACAATTTGTACGCCACACTCTGCAGGCATATCTAATCAATTTCAGGTATTGACAATATTAACTAAGGTACTATACAGTTGGCTAGCAAAAGGACCATTGTTACCAACAAAAAAAATTCTCTAAACTGCACCGTTCTTACTATTTCATAATTGACACACTGCTCTTACTCTTGTTACATTCTTTTTCCTACATGACCCTACAATGATAATGCCTTCTTCAAGGAGAGTGTCTGACATATCACCTCTTCCTTCATTGGTAACTCGTACAGTATGAGCACCTCTTGTTCTTACATTAATCTGAGGGTTAACAGTAGGTTACTTTCTCTAATTAATATTTATGGCCTTTCCTGATTCTTGGCAAATATTAATAACTATCTGATAATGTGGAAACATTCTAAGAGTAATTATTCCTCTTAGTTTACATACTTCATCGCTTTTTAAACCATTCAAAATATTTCGGACAATTGGTTACACAGCGGCAAAATCTATCACCACAAGCTGTGTCCAATAAATATTCAGAGTTCCATTCTCTGCTCTCGCTATTAACTACGTGCAGCTGGGGACAATTTTACATCATTTCGATACATATTCCATTGCTATTCCTTAATGACAGAATAATCAAATAAAATCAAACAACAGTTCTTATATCCTTCCTGTATACAATTTCTCTATGCTGTTATGACATATACTTTGCTTATCTAAAGTTGCTATCTCATATTAAATAACTATTAATCTCTGGGGTTCCTCTATATTATTTAGTTCACATAACCTTATTCTCAATACAGCACTAATTAGATAAATATTTTACAATTTTTCTCATAATCCACATATAATTGGTATAATTGCGCATATACATATTAATGAAAAAGTTCTTTTTCATTCCCTTATTACATCAAATCTGTGGCAATAAAACTTCACTCAGTCACTATAGACTAACTAGACAACCTGTGATTTACACTCCGTTTCTCTGTCCTAACATAAAGTTCTTGCTGCTTCTTCACTCCTGTCCGTATGCGGGGGGGGGGGTTGCATGTGAGCGGCTCTCGCTCCCTTCAACTCGGGGGAGCGGGTGAACTAATCGTTCCACACGCTAGGGGTTGTACCTCCACTGCTTTGCCGAGCTACTCGTGTGTCACAGTTTGCGAATTATTTCGTCTCCGTGTTGTGTGTTGTCTTTGTGTCGGGTGTGACTTGATTGGGTTACTTCACTTTTAATTTTTTTTTTTTCGGATACTGCTATCTAGGTGGTTACAATCAGAATGTTTAATTGCTGTTAATTGTGGTAGCTAGAGTGTACGTTTCTCTAAATATGCTTTCAGAAAGCTAATATGACAAGCTATATCTAAGTCTAGGCCTTTGACTCAAACACAGAACGTCATAATTACTAATTTTGTGACTCTATTATGCAGTACGTAATTTCATAGCTTATGTTTTGGCTACTCCTCACAGTTAAATTTGGAATATACGCTATTCACTCTAGTTATTTTTTTTTTTCAGATATGTTTCAGGTTGCTTCCAATTTAACTATGCATTAATCCAATTATTTTGTCTCTGTCCTCTAATCTTTCCTTTTTTAAAATACTTTCAAATTTACCTGCATGTTATTACGTTTAATGTTCTAAATAATATAGTTTTACAACTGCTTATGGAGCCAACTTATTATAATATTAATACTGTATTACTAATTAATTCTCTGTAACACCTTGAATTATTATTCTCTAAGTATTGCGTATTTCATTATATTTGTTTACCCGCTATTCCCATGTTTAAAATGGTTTTATGTGAATTTACGAATTACCTTTTTATTAATTAGTGTGACCTAAAGTGTATGTGTGTTTATGATGTAATCAAATGATTAGGGAAGACAGTTCTCAATATGCCAATTCAATTTCAAACGTCTCATGTCAACTTCATAATCGGTTCTGATCTATTATAGCTCACCCCTGAATATTACTCTATACATATTTTTATCACTCTAACCAAATATCCCGAGAAGAAATCATCATGAAATATGAGCAACGCATTATGAGTGCCACCTGGGGTCCAAGGTTTGAATGAGTAATAGGGTTGGATTTCTAAATGTGTAACAAAACTCTTAAGCTCTTTCCCAGAACTGTTACTTCCCAAGTGATTTGAATCATTGATCAGAGTCATTTCCACTGTTAAATGTCGCCCTAATGAGGCACTTGTGCATCAAGTTACTATCTCCCAATGATTTCTGGTCCACTATATGAGGGTTGTGAGTCCTCATGTGCCGAAATATCCATATATGGAGAAATCACTAGAACATTTGAATTTCTTAACCTCGTTTAACTAGGTAGGACATTAGTGTCGGAATGCGCAACTCAATGGTTATCATTAACAAATCAGCAGAAGATAAATCGATTAGCAATTTCTGTTTCTGGATCAAGATGATTAGAAAATCAATGCGATATTGTTTCCTTGATGATTTTTGCAAAATTATCTCAATATCTGGTTATATAACCTTTTTCCTTAGAAGCATATGAAACTAATATTTACCCTTTTTCTTTCCAATTATCAATCTCTGAAGTACCTGGCTACTATAATTGAATTAATTTCATTTCACTACATTGATGTAGACACACTATCTTTATCCTCGTACTCATCCTATCATTTCCTACTTCTACCTCATATCATTTTAAATCTATAACTCTGTCTAACCAAATACTCTTATCTTTCCCTTTTTTTTTTCTAGTCTTCCATTGCTTCAGTAATTTAACTAGTACTGACGCTTGGATGAATCTCAGTCTTATGATTCTCGTGGCAACTCTGTGCGGATAGCAATAGAACCTATTTCTACAAGGGTTACCCTTTATATTCGTTCTCAAGTCAAGGGGTCTCGATTTCGCTTCAATTTTAACTAAGAGCCCCATCAAAGTGTGTCTAGAATGTACTTCCGCTTTCTTCTCGGCCGGAAACGAAACATTTTCTCTTCTGTTCAATGAGGGCTTTTGTTTTATACGGGTTGCCAGTATCTCATTCTTAGCAAGCACATACTTTGTTCTACTCAGAACTGAATATTCTTTAATTAATGCTTTCGTTTCTTCTACATTATTCTCTTGTTTCGCGTCCAGCTCATCTTTGTGGCCTCCCTGGGGGATCAAATATTCTATTAGTGGGCGTTTTCGACTATTTACTTTTCCCCCAACTTGGGTGTCACTAAATGTCCTTTCCTCCCTGTCTCTTCCTATTGTCGGCTTCGTTTCCTCTGTATCGCTTTGCATTGGAGGGCTACCGTCGGACTCGCTAAACGCCGATTTTTCAGTTTCGACGAGTGCCTCTAAATATGACCTTAAAGATTGTCTTGCATCTTCCATGCCCATCATTTCTTGGTGGCTTCCCTCAGGGTCCAAACGCTCCGCAAGCGAGTGTTCCGGAATATCTACATTTCTCACGACTCCTGCACTACTAAATAATGCCCAGACCTCACTGTTACTTCCTATTATTAATTCTTCTTTCGCTGTGGCGAGATGCATCAGGGAGCTATCGTCAGACTTTACAATTTCTGATTTTTCAGTCTCGGTAAGTGACGTTAAATCTTCTAACGCTATTCTTCCATGCCCATTTGAAAAATTTCTTGCATCTCCCATGCCCATTTCCTCATCTACTGTCTCAGTATTCCCACCGTTTGGCTCTTCGATCAAAATAATGTCTCCCTGACATGTGTTGCTCATTTCTACGCAATTTGTATTAGCCCTGTCCTCCTCATCATCAATGTCCTCCGGCATGATTACAGCTAAACTTTCCTCCCTATTCTCTACTAACTGCTCTACAGGCATTTGTTTCTCCTTCTCACTCTCACACCCCTGTTCTAATGTCTCACTTTCTTGAGCCAGACGCCTTTTCGCTAAAACTTTACAGATTTCTCTCCTAAGGCCCTCTATGTCAAAAATCTTTTCAACTACATTTATCACCTCTTCATCTTCCTCTAAAGCGATAGGGGTGAAAACGTGGGCTATTAATCTTTCGATATCTAGATCGCTCTCATTATTCCAAGCCATGGGAGGGGGTCCCAACTCCGCCTCTAATGTCAGGTACAGAGCGGATAATTCGATTAGCTTAGTCTTGGGCGGGGCATAAGCTAGGAGTTCATGTGAGCCATAAGGCAAATTTCTAATTTCTTCTCTTTCCCCTTCGTCGTAAATTCTCTCCTGTGACCTATGAGTATAAGGAGCCGAACGATACTCTAGGTGGCTGTCCGGAGGGTCGTAGGTGAAATATTCTCTTGTGGGACTCATTCTATCTGGGCAATTCCTGGCAAAATGGCCAAACTCTCCACATTCAAAACATCCTTCCTTGCGCCATCTCGTGCTCTTAATGGGATTGTTTCTTCGGTTTGCGTAGCGAGAGTGTACAGTAGGATTGCGCTTTGTTGGGTAAGATGCTCCAAAAGCCATTATTAAATTTCTAACCTATATCGACAGATGTATATGCACATACAATAATCCGTATACTAATCTCTATAACTTATCTCTTATCTCAGTACTTTGCCTTCTCTGTTCAACAACTTATCAAACTGTCTCAATCTGAACTAATCAACCGCCGCCTTAACTAACTTAACAACCTATATTAAACATACAAAAATTCTTCTTATTTCCAAAAACTTGTTCACATCTGCGATATTCCTAAAATTTACAATGACAATTAACAGCGCTTTATCATAGCAGACAGGATGTCGAGAAAATTGATTTAACCCAGGTGGGATTCTAACCCACATCCGCTTGCTAACTAACAGCTGCTCTCACTAATTGAGCTACTGGACAGTGATCATTCTCTTACCCTGCTATGTGATAAAATTATTCTGTACCAACCAATTTTGATCACTGAGTACCTCTCGACATTTATCCTAATAAAACATCCCAATCATTTAGAGCATGTTATAAGCCTATAGTTCTATATTACACATGATTTTAAACTGCATTGAACCACAATCTCCGAACTTACCAACACTTACGATAATCTTAAACATTTCTATACAATAAGAACTTTTCAAAATATACTGAAGCCTTATCTGTAATAATAACAGTAACAAGCCACAAATTGTTAAGTAACCTCGAAAATTTCTTTAAAAACAATTTCGATCGATATCACGCTTCAATAATTATCCCACTAACATAACTGCTTAATTCACAAATACAATACTATTAACAGCTCATTTTATCTTCACTCAACACAATCTATATACTTAACATTATATTATTCAGAACACAAGATTTCGTGGCACTTCACCAAAAAAAAAAATTTTTTTTCTAATTAAGCATTTTCCCTCTACGACATTTTTCAAACGAACTTTGTACTTTCTTATCACACCAGCCTCGTTAAGCACATACAGATATTTAAACTTCCGTCATAAACCTGAGCAGGATTTTATTAAAAGATTACTAACACAATACTTTCTTCCAGTAAGTTAATCAACTAAAATAATCTAACTTACATCAACACAAAAATTAATATTAACGTACATTTCCAATCTGCTGAGAGTAACTATTATTAAAAAGAAAATGCTCCTTCGTCACAGCACAAATCTGTGGTGATTGGCCAATTAAAAAAAAATCAATCCTGGCACACGGCACCAATTTGTTGTGCGCACCTCGCGGTAGCAAGCACTATTCACTTTTAACTAGACATATAAAATTTAAATGTGTGGCGTTGTGTTTCCCACATTGCTCAATTACGGATAGCACCTTAATTAAACAATGCGGGCCGCAAAAATCCCAGGCCGTCTCCTTAGGGGAAGACGTTTTTATTAATGAAATACACTGATGATACACAACTCAGGTTTATGGCAACATAAGAGGGTAACAACATTTATTGAAACACAATCTCTAGTAGTACAGGCAAACAATTAATCTAGATAAAAATGAACTATTTATCGTGAACTTAACCAAAAAGAACTTAAAGAATTAACGGCTTGAGGAACCCCTTTACAGCTAACTCTAAAATTATAGATAGCCACTTCTAGTCAAAGGAAGGGTAAGCAACTAAAAGAAAATAATGGACAATCGTACCGTTATAATTACTCAGCTCCAACGTCAGCTGCATCGGTTATAGCCAGGTCGTCGTCACTCCAGCACGGGTGGGGATCATCTCGTTGGGCCGTGGGTTTTTGGCCGCTGACATTTCCGTCGCTAATTTGGCTGCTAGGGGAGACGGGCCTCTGTTGACCGTCACCTCCGCGGTGGGGTAATTTGGCTGCGGCGAAGGGAGGCGGTCTACTGCATCATCGTAGGAAGGTTGGGAAGGAGAGAGATCTTCACTGGTACAATTTACGTACGGAGGCATATCATCCTCTCTCTCTTAATTAAGTACGGAGGCAAAGTGTCAAATTCTCCTCTCTCTCTGCTTCTCATTGTAGGGAGCCACTCATTCATGGGAAGACCTTCCGATAACGCATCAAGCACACGGCTGTTTAGTCAAAGTCCTGCCTTCCACTCATTCCAACCTCCAATACTGAATCGGGCCCGCCCCAAGCTCTGGCCGTCCCGTCCAACTGCTCTCTCCAAAATCTCAGTGCTGTCTGCCCTGTTCCAAATCTAGAGTCCAACTCCTCTCTCCAAAAACTCAGTCCTCCCTGCCCCCTTGCTACAAGTTTCCCACGATTCTTCTCCCTCGATTTCCCACGAAAAGGGTATGTGCAACCCATCCGCAGCACCTGCAGAAGAACTCACGAGTAATAAATTCTCCCCAGGGGGTCTGTGAGGATGACATCGCCGCCTGGGAGAACGGGATCCCTCGTTCGTTACACGACACTGGACAAGCGTCCAGCATCTGCATCTGCTACGGGGGTGGACACAGCCTCTCGTGTGAACCCAGCACTAAAACTGTCAGCACCCCCAGCCGGACCTCCACTGCAAGAAGAAAAATGTGATTCCGCCTGCCATCCGCTGCCCGTGTGCTATCGAATGTCATGAGATCTGGCGCTGGGTGTCCCGTGTGTGTGTGTGACCCTCGCTGCAGCTGCGATTTCCGCCCACTCTTGACGTGTTTCCCTTTGTTAGTCCCCTTTGTGTGAGAAAAAAGAAAAAATCCCAATCTAGCAAGAAATTAATTTAAGAAAAATGAATAGTTATGCCTGATGTAAAATCAGCGCATAACAATCATATTTAACAGGAAAAGAAACAATAACAAAGGTAGAAACAAAAAAAATTGACTAAACGTAATTTTATCTTTTCACATGCTTATAACATTTACAGAAAATATATTTATACATTAAAAAATACGTAAATGATATGCACTATCATGAATTGGAAACTGAAAGTAAACACTATCATATTTCTAGCAGTCATCTGATCAAAATATTAGCAAAACAATTATTCTTTACGGCCATGTGTCAGCGCTTCATGCATAATCAATTAAATTATCGCACAATTTAAAATGTTGGTCTATATTTCAAGAATTCCCAAAAATACAAGAAAACTTTGGCAACCCTTGATAACCAATCCAACGGTAAAGAGAACACCAATGTTTGCATTTAAATTCAAAGAATAGCTGTTTTATTGTCTTGGAATTTCAACTGCTAGTTTGGCAACAAGAGAGGGCACGCGCGCTTGCCTCTGCAGAAGCAAACGTTTTAAATTACTGAAATGCGAGGAATGGCGTCTGCTGCAAAAGCAAGTTCCGTTTTTCCTTTCGAACATTTCCTTCTTTTCTTGCCTTTCTCTCGTCATTTGGGCGATCGATGCGAACAATCTAACTTCCTAGACGGTATAAAAGGGACATTAAATGGTGCACAATCTAGTGAAACCCATTTGAGTTTCACATTCGCTCGAACCTCAGTCAAACGATCTAACTTGGCCAATTTTAAATGTTACTGTGTCGCGCTTTCCCAGATCTCCGGAATGGTTGCTATAGTTTTAAAGCAGAATTGGCGTTTTTCTTCTTTTAGGTAGGTTCATTCCGTAGATTAAACAGTGAAATTTTTGTCTTTACCTGCTTGCAGTGGAGTCTACTTCTTATCTCAATTAATAAGGAACGTATTTTAAAGGAATGTTTCGTAATATAAAAGTAATAACTGTCTGGTAGAGGCATTGGCCTAGAGCGAGTCAATAATTTCTCTTATAGCAAAGGCCCAATTATAAGGGGGCGGGGGTGGATCAGTCGGTAGCGCGCCAGGCTCGTAATCTGTAATTCCCAGATTCGAGTCCCAGCTGGGTCAGCGTTGAGACTTATCTCCGCAAAACTCCCCGCCCTGCCCACGGTCAGTAGGGGACACCGATGTGGCTTGGAAAGGCCGCCGTCCGTCGGATGGGACGTTAAGCCGTGGTATCGTGTGCACGTTAAAGAACACGCTGGATGGCCTTGACGGGATGGCCTTGACTGTCTCCCAACAGCTGTTCCAGTGGGTCCCCTCCCCCAACCTTCTCTGAGCCTTCGGGGTCCTTGTGGCCTGGCCATTTGGCCCATGGTGTGCAAAAAAGTGCCGCTCAGAGGTAAAACAATCCGATCCAATTTATATTGTACATATTCCTCAAGAATGTCTTTTAAAAAATACCATTAGAACGGAGGGGGAAACGACATCGTGTTCGGTAAGAAAAAAGATGTATGAATGGCATTTTTTTCATTCTTGTTCAGATATACACAGTCGTATCAGAATAATATAACCACCTACCATACTATATGTATGGTAGGTGGTCATATTATTTTGATATGAATGTGTGTACTTCATACCCTCATATATGTTTTAGATCTTGTCTCATAACAGCACTGTCAGTTTTACAAATGATAATTTGATATATTAACAGGCTTAAAAGACAATTTTCAAAGCAATAATGATATTTTCAAAGCAATAATCATGTAAACAGAGTTCATAAGAACATCGTTTTAACCTTTATTTTCTGTGGAATATTTTAGCAATTGGGAAACCCTACTTAAGTCTTTTTTTTTTCAGAACTCTCCCCCTCCCCGGCACTAAATTCTCGAACCATCCTCGAAACTAAATCCTGGGCAAGTGCCTGCTCTGAGCGACACTTTTGTGCACACAATAGGCTAAAGATCAAGGTCACAAGGACCCTTAAGGGCTCAGAGCTGAGTAAGAGGAAAAGAAATTAGCCTAAATTAAATATTCAAAATTTAATAATTGAACTGCTGCTGCAAAAGTATCATATGTTGCTAATATTTACTAAAGTTGTATTATCAGTAAATAGTGAAAAAAAGACAAAAGTGGTTATGACTTGAATGCAAAAGTCAGAATTAATTATAAAATTATAGGTATTTCATGTTTTTACAGTTTTCATCCATTTGTTTTTGAAAACGCACTTAGGTTTTTGTATATTTCGGAAAATTTCAAGAGCCGCAGAATATATTTCTTTCGTCGTTGATAGCTACTTTAGTAAATTTGAGGGCCGGACCTAGGGAGTAGAGGGGCCACCCCCTAGAGAATGCTAGTAAGGAATGCTAGTAGTGAAGCGAAAAAATGATTAAACGTGTGCAGGGCCTGCCATCCTCTCAGACCTTCTACTATGGCATATAAACTGACAGTCTCCTGTCAGACCTCTGTGGCAAGCAGCTGCTTGAGGGGGTATTTATTTTTATTTTATTTACATTGGATCGTGTGAGCTAAAAAAAACCTGGATCGTGTGGGCCGACTCACAGAAATATTGAGCGTGTGCAGTTACCGTTCACAGCAAACTGGATCGTGTGCAGTAACTGCACACGCTCCAGTTTGCTGTGAACGGTAACTGGAGCGTGTACAGTTGCTGTACACGTTCCTGAGGTCCTGCCATCCTCACAAGACCTTCTGCTATGGCATATAAACTGACAGGCTCCTGTCAGACCTCTGTGGCAAGCAGCTGCTTGAGGGGGTATTTATTTTTTTTATATATTTCACGCATTTTTCGAGAAATATTTAAAACGACTGAAAACGAAGGGGGAAAATGTTGCAATGCGATGGAAATCCAGTTATTTTTTTGTAGGTCCAAGCCTGTTCAAGATTAATATAATATGCATTCTTGTGTTTGCGAGATGAGAGTGAATAACAGTTTACCATTACAATGGTATGAAGGGCACTTATACCCTACTAAGCTTTTTCGTTCATTAATAGATTTTTTTAAATTTGAATCGTACTAATTGAATATCTTTTAAAAATTCAATGACAAACATTAATTAAATGGTGTAATTTCACATTTTGAAACGTGACAGAATTTCTTAAGGAACAATTTTAAACTTTCCTCCCACTTCGATATTCCTGTCCTTTATTTCTCGATTATTATTTCGAATTAGCATCATAGCTTAAACAAATTTCAAGTTCAAACCTCTATTCTATTACAGGTAAATAGTTGGATTTTTAAGAGTGTAAGCAAATTTTGTTTTAATAAGAAAAGTAGGATACTCCAGTCCTAATATCATGCCTACACATTAAAAAAAATACTGATTAAATCACTATCGCGAAGTGCAATATGTTCACACAGTAGCTATTCATTAATTCTTAAGAAAGTGGAAAGATGCACAATTCTGTCATAAATTTGTTACATTAGGAGTAAATGTTTCTTCACAAACTTAATATGTGAAGACAGTGTGTGACATATTTCAATTACAAAGACTAGGTCGACGTAGTTGAAAGCTGATTATTACACATGAAAAAGATTCCCTTGATTCGTTTCGTGTACTATACTAATAGTATACTAACTAAATATTTGTATACTAATTAATAGTAAAATAAAATATTATACAGACTCGGTTGTTAATAAATTTGAATCGAAGCACTACATGTAGTTCGTTTTGAAATGTTTTAACGCTTATATTAGAGCAGTGGTTCTCAGCCTCTTATGCTTCACGTACCCCCTGGAAAGGTTTATATAACTGGCGTACCCAGTACCGTGGACAGGGTGTAGCATAGAGGCAACCTGCCTCACGGCGCCTGTGATGGTCCACCCATTTACTTTTCCTTAACCAGTTTTGCTTAATTTACGTTATATTTATCATTTTGGGGATTATTATTTCATTTTGTGGACACTGCAATCCTCGTTCCGAGCGTAGTTCTCTTGTAATACGGGGCGGGGGTGGCTCAGTCGGTAGCGCGCCAGGCTCATAATCTGTAGTTCCCAGGTTCGAGTCCCAGTTGGGTCAGCGTTGAGATTTATCTCCTCAAAATTCCCCGCCCTTCCCACGGTCAGTAGGGGACACCGATGGGCTTGGAAAGGCCGCCGTCCGTTGGATGGGACGTTAAGCCGTGGCCCTGTGTGCGAGAGAGCCATACCCTGTGCACGTTAAAGAACATGCTGGATGGCCTTGACGGGAGGCTACCATCTGTCTCCCAACAGCTGTTCCAGTGGGAACATTAGGAGTAACCTTCTCTGCGCCTGAGGGGTTCATGTGACCTTGCCATTTAGCCCATGGTGTGCAAAAAAGTGCCGCTCAGAGGTAATACAACCCAACTCTCTTGTAATAAAAGCAATGTATATAAAAAAATTGTAATAAATAAAAATGTTTCTATTGTAATAAAAACAAAATAACAATTGGAGATTTTCTCACATTTTTGTCTTATAATCCATCGGGGGCGATATTTAATTGTTTGCCTCACGGCGCGATCTAATCTGGCGACAGCCCTGGGTACAGATAGGTAAAATTACAGTTATAACAATGGAAATAAAATAAAACAAATATACACATTAAATTTTGTATTCATAAATTGCATTTATCGATAAACACAAAAAATTATATAAACAATTTAACAAATCGTATAAAATTATAAACATTTTACTCGGTAATCAGATCTAGCGACCTCTGAGCTCTCACGGCCTACCCCAAAAACTTTTGCCGCGTATCCCACGTTGAGAACCTCTACATTAGAGTTTCAAATTTCGTGTATTTGGATGTAGCGCAATACTGTTGGTACCGGCTTAATGTTAATTCGTTCTTTAAAACACGAGTAAAGCGAAACAATGTTAAACTTATCGAAAAATACATTTTTTATAATCTTGATGTAAATCGGTTGGGTTGTTTTACCTCTGAGCGGCACTTTTTTGCACACCATGGGGTAAATGGCCAGGTCACATGGACCCCGAAGGCTCGGAGATGGTTGGGGGAGGGGACCCACTGGAACAGCTGTTGGGAGACAGATGGGAGCCTCCCGTCAAGGCCATCCAGCGTGTTCTTTAACGTGCACAGGGCATGGCTCTCCCGCACACGGGGCCACGGCTTAACGTCCCATCCGACGGACGGCGGCCTTTCCAAGCCCATCGGTGTCCCCTACTGACCGTGGGCAGGGCGGGGAATTTTGCGGAGATAAATCTCAACGCTGACCCAGCTGGGACTCGAACCTGGGAACTACAGATTACGAGCCTGGCGCGCTACCGACTGAGCCACCCCCACCCCTGATGTAAATGAAATGTATGATTATCACAAGATATAATTTTCATAGTATACTGACAGAGTATATAGCCTTAACGAATCGTATTAATAGGTGTCCACAAAATATTGTTTTGTATGTTTTTTATTATATCTGTAATGGTAAAATTATCTTTAATTATTAATGATTAGAACAGTAAAACGTAATCAGAAGTTATAAATCACTTCAGCAAATGTGCACCGGGTCAGTTAGGCTTAGAGGTGTCTGAACCCGAAAGGGCATGATTACGTTCGCCTGCAGAGCAATATCATTTAAAATATTCATATACAGTTACCAATGTAAAAGCCGGACATAGGAAAATAAAGGAAAAAGGAGGATTTCAACTCACTTTGCAAAAAAAAAAAGCTCAAATGATCACATCTACATTTAATGAACTGTTAATGCCGCTCATCAATCTAGAAGTTAGTGAAAAAGGTATGAAAATACTCAATGCTATGAAGCGGCCAGCAAAGCAGCGTCCATAAGAGAAATATCTGCTGATTGAAGGTGGGAAATGGAATTCCGCTGTGAGATAAGATGACCAATGCAGTAGTAATGATGCCAGGTTTATCAAACAACGACCAGCTTGGCAAACTGGTGCTTCTATTTATTATACAGTGTAATAGGAAAATTCGAAGACTATTACATAAATGTAAAATTTGTGTTCTAATAGACATTTTCAAAAACATTTTTACTTTTATGTCAAAATATATTTTTTTATTTTTTTATGTTTATTAAAATTTTAAGAGAAACATTGCTTTTCGTACTTCCATGGACGCTTCGCCACTGATGAAAATCCTTGGACTTTTGTAAGACTATTTTTTTTTGTAAGTTTAATGTTTTAAGCAGGACTAGACAACACCCGCTGTGTATTAACACCCCATTTACAAGAAAAGATTTCAGATACTGTTTCTTTATTTGTAGAGTAAGAAGGGTATGGAATGATATTCCAGAGGACGTTGTCTTCTCTCATACCATGGCCATTTTTAAAAAGCATTTACGAAACGTGAACTTATGTAAATATCTTAAATGCTATCAGTTTTAGATCTTCAGTTGCCTTCATCTCAAGACTGCCAAAGGATTCATTTATCTGTAGTGTATTTTTGACTTACGGTTTTATACATAATCATTGTGTTTGACTTCTTTTCTGTCAATCTCTTATGCCTCTAATGCTACTCTGTTTCTTAATTCTCCATCATAATTCCTTAGCAATCATTTGTGAATTCATGATTTGAATAAAAATACTATCGGCAGTTTAGCAACTAGAATAGATTTTTTTTTTTGCAAAACGTTTGTGGCATGATCTGAGATTATTCATCCTACATACATGGGAACACTAAACAATAAAATTACTTTTCATCAATACAAAACTGTTAGAATACATTTTCGAAAATTGATCCTCATGCATCATATTTATAATGGTTAGCGTGCTTGGCTACTGACCTAAGGGATCTGGGTTCGAGCCCCAGGATGTTTGTGTTGTCTTTCTGCTGAAGTCTCGCATTTCCTCACTAGATCTTCTCTGTGGCATATTATACTGACAAGCTCCTGTCACACCTCTGTGGCAAACAGCAGCTTAAAAGGATATTTTTTTTTATTTAAGGTAGTGTTTCCTAAACTTGATATGGCTGGGGATCTTTTTATGTACCTCATTCTACATCCCAAAAATATAAACGCAAATATTTCTTATTTAATCTTTTAACAATAAATCATTTATTAAATGTGAATTTTATAGCTTTTAAATAACTAAGAAGAAAATACTAAATGTGAGGTAGGAACCCGTCGTATATTGTGATTATTTGTATATTTTCTGGGGACGGGTATATTTTTTCCAAGGATCGCTATCGGGTCGCGCGCACCACACTTTGGAAAACGATGAATTAAGGAATTTTTCAATCTTATTTTGCATATCATCTTTACATCATTCGTATTTTCTTATTTCTTAAAAAAATGTTTATTTGGTTCAAATAACAATGGAACGTTTTTCAAACGTAGTTATTAACCAAATTGTTTCCGGAGCGAAAGGGTTAATCTGGTGTTTACAACAGTCGGTAATATAACATCGAAGCAGAGGAACAAGCCAGCAATACCTCTGAACACATTGGTTGTCTTGTCCATCAGTGAACAACGTTTATCGTCGTCTGGCTGGCCTGGCCCGCGAGGAATGTCGGGAATGCCCCGAAGTCTTGCCATCGATAATTGGGGGATAAACTGGGGAACGTATAGGAGTCTCGTAAACCCAGGGATCTAAATAACCGTTCGCTTTGCAGGTTGCAGAAGTTCCTCTTCGAGCCACCAGCTATCACGTCTATGATCGTTAGTCGGTATTGGAAAGGGTAGATAAACAAAAAGTTGGACTGAGAGGAAGAAAGAAGCGAGGGCTGGATGTCGTACGAATTGGGATTAGAAAATGGCTTTTAATGCTAGGTCGACTCAATAACTTTGGATTCCAATCGTCGCAGCTTCTGTTTCCGTCTGACCTGTTGTTTTTATGTTTCTGCGGAGATTGTTGCCCATAATGGAAGGGCAACGTTGCTTAATAGGACTGTGAGCGTTGAAAGATTAGGAAGGACGCAAGTTGGTTACGAGGTCATTCAAACAAAGAGAATGGGAGTTATGAGCAGTCTGACCACGTTGCTTATTACAAAAGGATTTGTTACCCATTTCAGAAGGCTACTTCATACGATGGTGATAGTAATTACAAGAAATGGTTTTGTAGGATATATTGGAGTCTTGCATTTCTTTTTTTACCTTTAGTCTTCCTCTGTCTAAATGGGGTTGACTCATTGACGCTCCAGAGCGTAACTGGATGTTCCTAGTTCGAGTCCCATTTTGCTTGCGTTGGGTAATCGTAATTTATAATTCCCAAATTGCTTCCCGACTGCGACTGCGTTCAGTTTTATCTCCTCTAACCCCCGTTCTGCTTTCAGCGAGAAAGAAACATCGATGGGCTTGGAAAAGCCGCCGTCCGTCTAATAGGGCATTAAGTCTAGGACCGTGTGCAGGACAGTCATACTCTTTTCACAATGAAGAAAATTCTGGATGG
This sequence comes from Ryuthela nishihirai, assembly GCA_038380435.1. Taxonomy (NCBI): domain Eukaryota; kingdom Metazoa; phylum Arthropoda; class Arachnida; order Araneae; family Heptathelidae; genus Ryuthela; species Ryuthela nishihirai. Next base: position 67,192,498 of record JAWZYU010000021.1, on the reverse strand, counting down.
TCTTGACAGGAGGCTTCCATCTGTCTTATAACAGTGTGAAGTGGGTCTCTTTTCAAAACCTCTGAACCTTTGGCGTACTTGTGAGAGCGCTGAGAGGTAAAGCAACTCAACTCACTTTGCCTGGGTTGAGATTTTCTCTGCTAACACTATCCATTCCCTTGGAAAGAAAGGGAAGACCGGTGGAAAAGGACGGCGCCTTTCCTCTTTTCCAAGAGGAAAGGCGCCGTCCATCTGATAAGACATTAACGGCCATGACCTCGTGTGCAAAGGAGCATTTTATGTGCACTTTAAAGAAAACGGATGATCTTGATGGAAGCTTTTAGTGTGTCTCTTATCAGATATCTGTTGATCCCTTTCCATTTCAGGTCCTTGTGACCTGGCCATTCAGCCCATTGTATGAAGGAGAAAAGTGGCACTCAACTAAAGCAATCTAATCCTGTATAGAACAATTTTCAGCTAAATTATAATCTTCAGAATTATTCATTCAGACACGTTAAAAGATTTCAGAGTAGTAGTGTTGGGTTGTTTTACCTCTGAGCAGCACTTTTTTGCACACCATGGGCTAAATGGCGAGGTCACATGGACCCCCAAGGCTCAGAGAAGGTTGGGGGAGGGGACCCACTGGAACAGCTGTTGGGAGACAGATGGTAGCCTCCCGTCAAGGCCATCCAGCGTATTCTTTAACGTGCACAGGGTATGGCTCTCCCGCACATGGGGCCACGGCTTAACGTCCCATCCGACGGACGGCGACCTTTCCAAGCCCATCGGTGTCCCCTACTGACCGTGGACAGGGCGGGGAATTTTGCGGATTTCAGAGTAGTAGTGTTGGGAATGTTAGGCAATTAAAGATCTAACACTATACATTCTAAAAAAAAAACGACGGTATGAGGCGGTAAAGATATCGTTTTTCGTAAATTATGTTGCCCCCCCCCCTCCTACTGTGCGACAAAATAAGTACCACTTCAAGGCAAAAAAAATACCTCCAAAGTTAAAAACTAATTAAAACTTGTTTAATCGAACATGGTAATTAAGTAATGTTTTGAATGAAAATGCATTTTGCCACATTTGGAGTTTCTAAATATTTTTTGGTGAGAAAACAAGAACTTCTGTGTTTTGTTCCCGAATGACAACAACAACGAAAAATAAAGCCAAGAAATCATTTGAATAAAAATTCTACGCTTCAACTCTATCTGATATCCTCTCGAGGTTTGAGAGAAATCAGATCTGAGTATCATTCAATCAAGAGTAAAGACACAGATTACCTGTTGATATATAATTCAAGAAATAATTTTGCTGCGGAATGAGTTTCGCCATGAGTGGGACTCAAACGCACATCTCTTCAGAATACCTGGCACGTATCTGGAAGAGTTGGGTTCGGGTCCCACTCACGGGGAAGCTCATTTTGATTCAGAAAAATTAATTCCCGGGCTTAATTCCAACCGAGTTTACAGACAAACGAATTTTGCGAATCATCGCAAATTGTGCGGTGCTTTTGGATTGAGGTAAAGGAATCAATTATGAATGAGTTTTGTACAGAGTTAGAAATTTTGAAAGTTTTGGGGAATCCCATGAAGCTGCCACAAAGAAAGTTGTTCCGCTTATGAATCAACTAGACTTGAAGGTTAGCACTGAAGATGCTGATGAGTTTATTGCATCTCATTCAGAGTCTATCTTCAGTGAAATCTGATTACAATGCAAGAGGCAAAAAGGCACCACCTGAAGATTAAGATGATGACGAAATGATTCAAAGTCGTCTCACAAAGACTTTGAATGTGAAGACCACTTATTTTGAGAAGCTCTTAATGCGAAAGGATTTGATCTCAGTGAAGAAGGAAGTTTAGTTGCATCTCTCTATAAACATCTTTACCAACAAAACACGTGTTCAACTTTCTCTTGAGGAATTTTCCAAGAAAAATGATTGAGTCACCATCAAATTAAGCAGAAGAGACTTCAACAATTAAGTCTGCATCACAATCCCCTGCAAGTTCACCTACAAATTCACTACCAGCAAGTGCTTCCTTCATCCAATCATTAAAATGTTTTCTTCTGTCTAATTTAGCTGAGACGATTTGATTTTTAAGGAAAGTGGTACTTGAGACTAATTTTACTGATGATATTTGATGTCAAATGTAGTTTTAAATGCTTAAAAATATGCTGTATATGATTGGATAACATTCAGAGGTGAAAAACCAAATTTTATATCACGATTAGGGATTTTATATCTTTACCGGTCTCTGGGAACGGAAACCCCCATTATAACGTAAGTCATTCACAAACGCTGTTTTTTACTTAAAAAAATAAAAAAGATAAACGAAACAAAGATTCTTCGTTTGATGCATTTTATGTGTAAATAAAAGAGTAAAGAAAACTAGTAACATGATATCGCTGTTTATTTTAAATTCATGATGGTGACTTTGATGGTAACCTCTACGGATTTAGTAACAGAGTTGAGCATGTAATCAGGTATAGAAATAAAGACACTCGTGCTATAAAAGTGCTAAAGAATTTCGCTTTTTTACTGTTTTATATCCTTTTTTTTGATTGATTTTACCAACCAAATCAAGAGCGTCGAATATCTGAAACTTCAGAACCCAAGCTAAAAGCAGAATGTCAGAATATTTACTTTTCGAAGATAGTGTTAGAATTAAGAGTTATTCTGATGCATAGATGCTTTAAAAGTTACAATAAAAGGATAATGAGAAAAAGAATTTTGTGTTCTTAAAGCTGAGAACGAAGAAAGTCAGAAAATAAGACACAGTATGACGTGCAAGCAGACAGATATATTTTACGACAGTGTAATAAAACGAATGAGAAAGAAATAAAGAATGTTGTTATACCCACCTCTGAATCCAACCTTTAGTAAAGAAGAGCTCACGTTATTTAGTTTTTACGAGTTACAATTGTTCTTTGTTCACGGTCGGAACTAGATATAAGAGACATCGAGAAATGGACAGAAGGAGAAGAAGCCGGAGCGACAGAATAGCATTTCAGCTTTAAATGCATTAGGATGAGGGAGGAGGAGGAGGAGGCAGAAGAGGAGAGAGACGTCTCTTTCTAGCAAGCAGTTTGGTTTCCGTCTTAATCTCTTCATGGTTGTCTATGAGCGGTTCTTCTCTCCGGTAATCGCCTTTTGTCCATCCATATTGGCAACGGCAACTCGTTCAATCACAATGGCTGTGTGCATAAAACTTGATGCGGCCCATAACAATGATAAACTCGGATGCAGTCGCTGGGCAACAGGCTTTGTGTGTCATCATTCATCTTCGCCTCGAATCCCTACGGAGGATGTACCTCGCTATTTTCTCACATCCTTCCCAAATCCCTGCCGTTTTGCAGCGGGCGAATGCGACCTCTGGAATCGGCGGCTCTTTTGCCAAAGAAATATTGGCATATGGTAGCTGACGCCACATGACATTACGTTCCTACCGAAAAAAAAAATCGAAAAAAAAATCCACCTCTGTTTGCTCAGAAAAAAGAAAAAGAATGGAGAAGGATGTATCTAAATGTAAGAAGAACCAAGGTATTTATTTTGGGTGATCGATCTTTTAAAGGAATTCGTCTTTCTTATGCACATAATGGAGATTTTTTTCCGTTGTTGTTCTAAACCGTATTTTTGAATGTAATAATAGAACTGTGGAGAAATGAGGTAACGGTTTTCAGCTAAACAGTATATAGGCCCAGATCTAAAAAAAAAGCTTTAGTGAGAAAGGTGAGGGAAATAATAGGACTGAAACGAATCCGTGTCTTTAATTTTTTTTCTTTTACTAGAAATTATTCTTACCAAATAAAGTATAAAGTATAAAAAAATATAAGTTTCTACTTCTCCACTTATGTGTAATATTTTTTCTTCTCTGTCACGGTTATTTAAATTTTCTGTACGAAGTCGTATTTACCCTCCCCTAGATTCATCTCTGACAATGCAAATTTTAAAGGAATCGTATGATAGTAGCTGTAAATCATTTTAATTGCCTGCGAAGCTGTAGCAAAAAATGCCGTTACAGAGATTGCCGCTGAAGGTATAAAATTTATTCAAAAAATGCGAGAGTCACGAAACTTACAAACTAAAAATTCAACATAATAAATATACAAGACTTCAAAACCAAGGTTATTTCAAATTGCCAAATTTTCGAAATAATTACGGGAAACATACCTCCGAATATCAAGTACCACTTATATTTAATGCTATTCCAAAAGAATTACTAAATATAGATTCTTTTAGAAGACTTAAAATGGAATTAAAAAATTATTTGGTATTTTCTAGTTAGCTGTTTTTTATGTGTTGTGTTTTGTGGATTTATTTGCTGTACACCATTTTTGTGGCTGAATGATCTATGTTTAATATAATTTATTCATTTTCCTGCAGATAAGCTATTTAGCTTTGCGGGTCAAATTGTAAATGTATTTGTATTCTTTACTGTTATGAATAAAAATTATATTCTAAAAATAAAAAAAAAGTTCAAAAAAAATAAAATAAAAAAAAAGCAAGCCCCGAATTCTTTTACAAACCTTTACTTTTTAAAATGACAATTACTAGTCTAATAACTAGATTAGAACAATTTCTAGTGTAGGATTTTTACAGTGTAAAAGTAGATCCCACTTTTTTTTTTATCTTAAGTACATCGTCTTCCCACAGGTAGCGCTTCTGTAGCATTAATCATGCCAGCCCTGATGGATATCGGTCGAAGCAATGTGATGCTAATGAATTCTTGGTGTGTGATAAGGAGACTGTTGGAAATATCCACAAGAGACTGTAGAATGTGCCTGGCATTGATGCTGTTCACTGCGGTACGATTGGTGGGCCAAGCAGACATCTTCACAACTACTCTCACAGTTAGGCTCTTGTTCTGAGTTACTACAAGACAGTTGAGCGTGACAGTGATCATAAAGAAAAAATAGGGTTACGTTCCTACGCTAAACTGCCACTCTCGGTGTGAAAGGGGATATTGATGAGTTTGAAAAGACGGCCGTCCGTCGGATGGGTCGTTAAGTCGTGTCACTGTGTTCAGGGGAGCTAGATCCTGTGCCACGTTAAAGAACACGCTGTATGGCTTTGACAGGATGCTTCCATCTCGTTTCTTAAAAAGCTATTCAGTGGATCCCAATTCCTAACATTCTGTGACCCCTTGACATACTTTTGGCTGCCCCAAGCATACTTACATTTTGTCATTAAAGTAAACCTATTTCTTAGCAGCTACAAGGAAAGTATTTTCCCGCCGCCAAAAGATTTTTGATACCCCTTGCCACACACACACACACATAAAATTGTGTTTCCACTCAAAAAATGTGCTTTTTTTGCCATTCCAACTGATTTTATTTTCTGCTGCCTCAAGAACCTTAGAAAAAAGATACGAATAATTAAATATGTCTGAAGGGAAAAAAAATGTATTCAGTTCAATCCATGAGAAGTTTTATCTCCATTCTTCGAATAAAATGTCAGATAAAATCTTAAGTGACTTTTTATGAGATTTCAAAATCACTGCGCTAACTGAATTATAAAAAGATTCTTTGCTTTCATAACACTTTCATATTAAATTGATATTAAGGCAAGCCAATCCAATCGCTAGAATGCCGCCCTTAAAATTGTGACGCTTGGAATGCTTATACTGGCTGTTAGGGTCCTTGTAACCTGGAATTGTGACGCTTGGAATACTTAACCTGGCCCCTGGGGTCCTTGTAACCTGGAATTATGACGCTTGGAATACATATCTTGGCCCTTGGGGTCCTTGTAACCTGTCCCTTTAGCCCATTGGCTGCAAAAAAGTACAGATTAGAGGTTAAATAACCCGCCCAAACTGTATTATTGCTTTAAACATTACCTTCACGTCGCTTTACAGACAATACTAAACACGTCGTTTTTTTGCAATCCTAACTGAATTTGCGACTGAGCACAGAAATTGCATTTCATTTTCATTGCAACAACCATCTCTGCACGTTTCCTCTCCTCTCCTGATCTTCATTTTCGCATTTCCCCACGAAAGGGGACAGCAAAGGCGAAGCCAGAAGAGAAAGAAAAACTCATTTCCCTAAAGGGAAACACGCTCTCCAATTAAACTTTGCTCACAAACGACGCCCGGCTAATTTTACCGAACTTCATTTAAAAACGTAAAGAAAAGAAAATCCATGAGAGAAAAGGAAAAAACAACAACACGACCAAGACTTGTTCCTCACGCGGCAAATCGAAAATTTCAATTAATTCCAAAATCGACACTGTTTCGTCATCAGTGCGACCTAAAGTAAGTAAGAAATTTTGCCTCTGTTCCAGTTTCTGTTTTTTTTTTCTGTACATAACAAAATAACAAGAGCGCTTGGGACTTGTTCCTGTCTTTCAGCCGCGATGGCGTAACAAGATTTAGCTCCAGCCGACGAACCAACTGAGAGAAGGTGGGAGTAGAAAGAACAATGGATTAATGAGAAGAAACAAGTTGGTGTGTTCTGTCTCAAAACAAAAGCGTTTTTTTTTATATATTTACGTTTCCTCTTGCGCTGAATGTTTAGTGGGAAATGCACTTACACACTTAACACACAGTGCGGCATAATGCAATGCTGTTTGTTCTTCAGGGCAAGCTTAATTGTTCCTGATGTTATGTAGAAGTTTTTATTAAACATAACTTTTGCAATTTTTCGGGCTTTGTTTAGTTCATTTTCTTTCGCATTGCATCGTAACGTAATTACCTAGTGGATAAATTTTATTAAGTGGAAAGTCTTGTACGTCTCGTAGGTGCACCCACAAGAAATCCAATTGTAAAAATAAGAACTTTTTCTTATTGATAACGAGAGAGATAAAGCAAGATTTCCAGATCTTAATTTCGTGAATCACTTCCCTTATTTGGTTCTGATTCTTCTTTCATTCTTTCTGAGTTTTTTTTTAATTTGTAAAAACGCAGAAAACAACAGAGGAAATTGCTTCAGAGCTTTGTCTTCTCTAATGATTGCTCTTTTTTTATTTTCCATGAGGGAAAATAATTCGTCTTTGTGTTTTCTGATTATTATTCAGTTAACGAAAATTGTTTTGCCTGTTCTTTTTTGTCCGCTTGGTACCGACTGCAAGTTTTTGCAATTATATAATTGGAGAAATATTCTCCAAAAGCGATGAATGAATCAGTTTTCGTACCTACCGTCTTACCGGTGGTGCAGCTTCTGTGGAAGTCGCCAAAAGCACAAAGGGAGTCGATTCTCATAATTAGACAAAATTGTTCAGTATATTTCTAAGTGACGGGATATATAAACCTAACGATATAAAAGGCAAGATATTTTCATACCTAATAGGTATCGAAACGGCGTTCCGTTTAGAAATTGCTTCCCCCACATTCGACAAGTCATGATACACTATTGTATATTAGCCCTCTTGTTTAGGAGGCGGGGGTGGCTCAGTCGGTAGCGCGCCAGGCTCGTAATCTGTAATTCCCAGATTCGAGTCCCAGCTGGGTCAGCGTTAAGATTTATCTCCGCAAAATTCCCCGCCCTGCCCACGCTCAGTAGGGGACACCGATGGGCTTGGAACAGGCTGCCGTCCGTCGGATGGGACGTTAAGCTGTGACCCCGTGTGCGGGAGAGCCATACCCTGTGCACGTTAAAGAACACGCTGGATGACCTTGACTTGAGGCTACCATCTGTCTCCTAACAGTTGTTCCAGCGGGTCCCCTCCCCCAACCTTCTCTGAGCCTTCGGGGTTCATGTGACCTGGCCATTTAGCCCATGGTGTGCAAAAAACTGCCGCTCAGAGGTAAAACAACCCAACCCTCTTGTTTAGATGGACTGAGAGTCGGATATTTTTCGGGTAACTTAATGGAACCTCTTGCTACCGAAGTGTTTTCTTTTTCTAAAGTAATTATGATCATCTCAACTACATGTTTGACAAACAAGCAGAAGAGAAAGAAAAATTACCAAGACAAAAAAGGATTTCTTGAAATAACGAGTTGAAAAAAAAATTGGCTGTTCTTACTCAACTCGTTATTTCAAGCGTTTCTTGTTTACAGGACGTTTTCCTGCGATAATTTATTACTAAAAAGGTTTTCTGTTTTCTATTCATCTAACAACACCAAAATTATGTTAAAGAAACGTATACCGAGCCCTACCAAATCATTAGATAATTTCCGTGTTATTTGAATATGAAATTTAATTAAAAGATTAAGCTTTTTATGGGAATGAGATAAGGTAAATTAAAGATCTAAATTAAGTCTTTAGAAATCTTGAATTTCAAAATAGTGTTAAATATATGTATTATATTAGTATTATTATACTGTATATGGGAACTATCAGGAAAAAAAAGAAGCTGACGAAAATTCCTCGACGATATGAGAGGAAGATTTATGATTTATAACATGACGATATTGCAGAACAATGATGTTCCAAGCGACAATATTTTACGTCTGCCCACATCACATACGAAACTCAATCGCCCCCCCATCGGCTCCTTAATATCTCGGCTGTCATTCTTTTTTTGACCTTGAAAGCCGTTTCGGATCTGATTTAGTATTTTTGCTGCAAACTGCAACCTGAATTAACCTTAGGCACCAATTTTCGTTTTTCTAACCCAGGTTCGAAATTTGATTTCTGACCTTGAGAAACCAATCATCAATCTCATCCTCAAGCAGCCATGGGCTACGGATCTCCAACCAGACTGTGCAATTTAGTTCTCCAAGTGTATCTGCCCTGATATACATCTGCTGCACCTGGCAATTGTAGCCCAATTCTAACAGGGTCCTGTTTGACATTGTCTGCCCAACGCATACTAGGTCTCCATCTCTTTCTGAGGCCTTTAGGCACACTGTTCATAACCGTATTCGCTAATCTATAATTATGCATACGGGCAACATGGCCAAACTAACGGAGTCTCTCTCTGCACAATATACTGCTTAACCCATTTCTTCCCAAGTGTTGCGTGTACGCAACACTGGGAAGAAATGGGTTAAAGGAGGTTGCCGCTTCTTTACCTAACCTCATCATTACTTACAAAGTTGAACCACCTAATGCCCAATATACTGCGTAAGTATCTATAATCAAAAGCATCAAGTTTCATGTTATCTTGTTTACAGTGTCCAAGTTTCATTACCATAACTGCCCTAGAAAGAACTAACTATTATACAGTCTTTAGGTGTATACGCCTATTTCTCCACCACTCTCCATAGATTCTTAAAAGTCCCGGCAGCAATCCCTATTCGTCTGTTAATCTCATGCCGCACATCACCAGTATCTGTTACATAGCTCCCAAGATAATTAAACTGTGACACCTGCTCAAGACTGCAACCATTCAGATTAACTGAATCACAACCTGCCTGACCAATTTTCATCACTTTATTTTTCTCTCTGTTTATAACCAAACCTACTCTACTACCAGTCTCATCAGCATCATTTGCCAAAAACTCTAAATCATCAGCATAATCTGAATCATAAATTATCTGATCTCCAGGCCATTTAAAGCCAAAATCTTTCCCTTGCAGTGAGTTTCGCATAACATAATCAATAGCGAAACTAAAGAGAAAAGGAGACAAAATGCACCCTTGTCGAACATCAGAAGTAATGCTAAACAAATTGCTACAAGCCTTACCAACTCTCACACACGACTCAGTGTTATTACAGACAGCTTTCATTATGTTAACTAATTCATCTGGTATGCCACACAATCTCATTCACACGGTGATTCAACCACAAATTATGACGATCACAGAATCAAAAGTGCTTTTGAAATCAACAAAGCTAGCAACCAAAGGTTTCCGAAACTCTAAACATTTCTCAAGAATCTGCCTAAGTGAAAATATCTGATCCACACATCCCCTACCACTTCTGAATCCACATTGCTCATCACGCAATTGCCTGTCAACCAGATTCTTAATTCTATTAAGCACAATGATGCAAATAATTATACCTGGAACAGAAAGTAGGCTGATACCCTATAGTTATCATAAGAACTGCGATCACCTTTGTCAAAAATACGGATAATAATAGCTGTGGTAAAATCCTTAGGAACTATTCCTTTATCTTTAAAGATAATCAAAATTTCACTCATCCATGTGGTAACCGAAATATTCCCAGCTCTAAGCATTTCTGTAATAATTTCATCTACCCCTGGGGATTTATATAGTTTAAGTTTAGGAACAGCCAAAATAACTTCAGACTGTGTTATAGGGCCAATATTAAAGCCAGTAATGCATCTATCCTCATTACAAACAATGGGAGCAGAACTAACCACATTGTTTAGAACATCACTGAAATGCTCAGCCCACCTAGCATGACAGAATCCTCACCTTCTATAACCTTGTTTATTCTTCAATCCCTATATTCCTTGCCCTTTTTCTATCACACAAAACATTAACTATCTGGTACAGCTCTCTAGTGCTGTATAACTGCTTCCTCGGCTTTATCAGCCAAGCCATCAAGCCATAGATTCTTACCTGCAGCTAACTGATCCTTTACACACGTTTATTAAGCTCTCTGTAATGCTTTCTATTAGGACTAGTGGGGTATTGGTTAAAGATATTCCTGAAGTTCTTTCTTTATGAAAGAAGCTCAAGTGCCTTATCACTCAAATAATTTTGCCTCTTCTGCTCATTTTTCCCTAAAAGAGTACTGTTAGTTTCAAGAAAAGCCTGTTTAAAACGGCCCCATTCTTCCTCAACTTCAGTAGTAAGTAAACATGACTGTTCATAATCAGTGTAATCCGAAATTTCGTAATGTTTCTGAGATGTACGACCCACAATATCCCTAAGAACCCATTTTCACGTTCTAGCGCGTGTAGATCAAGGTTTGACGGTAATTTGATCAATATTTGACTTTGAAGTATAAGTCAGTCGTATATGAAATTTTGGATTTGTCCCGATATCTTAAGACCCAAATTACCCTTAGGTACAAATTTTTAGACCTGCACCATTTCTGCATCAAAGATGGAATTATCAATCTCTTCCCCCCCCCTCTCCCTCCCCAGTACTGCTTCAGGCACGCAATCTGCTGTTTCAACTGTCGAGTCTCAACTGAGTCTGCGTTGAGAATTTTTTCCAATAACTCCCCCCTCCCCCGGTTCATTCGGTGAGAAAGGGGACACCGATGAACTTCGAAAGGTCTACGTTTGTCGTATAGGACGTTAAACCACGACCCCAGGTGCAGGGTTAGGTTATTTTATCTTCTGAACGGCACTTTTCTCTTTTTTGCATACCATTGACTAAATGGCTAGGTCACAAGAACTGCAAAGAGTCAGAGAACAAGGGTCTAGCGCACCAGGCTCGTAATATGCAGTTCCCAAGTTCGAGTCTCAACTGGTCCAACATTGACATTTATCTCCGCAAAACTTCCTGCCCTCGGTCAGTAGAGGTCACTCTACTGGAGCTACATGGGCTTGGAAAGACCGCGCCGTCGGTAAATGGGACGTTAAGCCGTGGCTCTGTACGTTAAAGAATATGCTGGATGCCTTGATATGAGGCTACTATCTGTCTCAAAACAGCTGTCCAGTGTATCTCCTTCCCTCAACGTTCTCTGAGCCCTCGGGGTTCTTGTGGCCTGGTCATTTAGCCCATTGTCTGGGAAGAAAAAAAAAGACCGCTCAGAAGTAAATTAAGTAATCCTCGTCCCTCATTCACTCACTGCATATATATTATATACGTAATTTATTATTACAGTCCTGTGGCTTAGTAGTTGGCATATTTGGTTAGTGATCAAAGGGACGGTTCGAGCCCCGGGCACCATAACACAATGTTTGTGTTGTTTTTCTGCTGAGGTCTTGACATCCCAACAGAGTTATCTTACTATATCGTATACACTTACAGGTTCTTGTGAGACCAAAGTGGCTAACAGCTGCTTAAGGAAATTTTTTTTGTTATTAAGGAAATTTTTTTTGTTATTAAGGAATGTTTTTTCTGCATTATCGCTTCTTGGACAACATTTAATTCAACTTGCAAATTAGACGTAACAGAATAATTGCGTATAGGGTTACGTGCAGTGCGGAGCAGGCTCGTGGCATATTTGTAATCCACTAATTTACGATGCATTTGCAAACAAATTAATCTTCACTAATAACTTCTCAGTAATCAGCTGAAAGAAACACAGCACGGTGTCCTAATTCAAACGGATTGGACAAAAAAAACAACAACGACTCCTATATTATGAGCAGTCTCTCAGAGAGCAGTTACGAGTAAGGTCATTAAAACTGTACAATCTAATTATGTCAAACAAGCTAAATGCGGCGTCGTATCCAGAGGTGCTGTCAATATCATACATTACCGAAGTTTTCGGGTCGGACTCCTTCATTCGCCATTTACGAGTAAAAGAAGTAATCTTAGAGTGCATAATTTAAGTGCGTAGATTAATGAGAAGTAAAATTAAAGCTGATCGAAATTATTAACTAAACTGTCAAATATTAGAAATGGTTCGGAAATTTCATTAAATCTTTTAAATAAATACTTTTGGAGAAAGCGTAATTGTGTTGGGTTGTTCAACCTGTGATCTTCACTTTTTTGCTCACAGTGGGCTAAAGGGCCAGGTCTCCAAAGGTTCAGAGAAGGTTGGGGGAAGGGTACCCACTGTACAGTTGTTAGGAGACAGATGGGAGATTCCTGTTCAGGTCATCCAACGTGCTTTTTAACATGCGCAAGGTTACCATCTTGTGCATGTTAAAAAGCTAGTGCTTGTGTTGTTTTTAATGCACACAATGGCTTAAACGGCCAGGTCACAAAAACCCTAAAGTATGGCTCTCCTGCACACAGGTACGTTTATTTTCTGTTTTATATACACATACAGTGGTTCATGGTTGATATAAAGAAATGCTTAAAATAACAGTTCTTTGCTATACGTCGACGACTTTACATCCCATCCGACGAACGGCCGCCTTTCCAAATCCATCGGTGTCCACTGCTGACCGAGGGAAGGGCAGGGAGTTTCGCAGAGATAAATCTGAACGCTGGCCTAGGTGCGACCTGTACGGCTGATGCATTGTAGAATTCATTATCTGTATTAGAAATTGTGTGGATCTATTTCAAGGAGAGTTGCATCAGTTGCATTCTAAAAAGAATTCTTAAATGTTCCATCATTCTTATTTAGAGTCCTGCGCTGTTTGGTTTTAGTTAGCGTTAAGCAACATTGGCAGCTCTTCATGTGAAGGCCGCACTTTTAATGCACACAATGGCTTAAATGGCCAGGTCACAAAAACCCTAAGAGCTCATAGTTGGGTAGGGGATGAAAATCCAAGCAGGAAACAGGTGGAAGTCTTCCTAAAAATAATACAGCTTGTTCTTTAATGAGCATAGTAATTGGCTGTCTTGCACGGGGGATATGGACTAGGTTTCACATCTGATGGACAATAACTTTCCCAAGTCCATCAGTGTCGAGCCATTTCATTCTGTCCAGCCAGTTCACGGGAAGGGCAGAATAGGGATTATAGGAGGAAATTTCAACTCAAGCAAATGGAGGACCCGAACCGGAACATCAAGTTAACCTGGAACGCTGCCAAGCAAGCTCTCTCTCCCTTTTTTTGAATGAAAAGCGTTTGTGAATATCAAAAACTTGTTAACATCGCCCTTCCCTCTTTCCCGTTTCATAGGAAACAATATTGTTTAGAAAAATCCGACCTGTTAAAGATAGTTCTTATCTGTTGTCATCTAAGACAAGGAGAAACTCTTAACGATTTTATCTCTAGAAGTTTTTCTTGTAAATGCTTGTTTTTGCACTGTTTAGTATTCAATCTGATGGGATCGAGCGATCGATACCACTCAAATCAAGAGAGAGAACGTGTAATTAGTTAACAACAAATGTGCTTTTTTTTGCTATATTTTTTCAGTCAGACTAAACATGAGAAGACTGGGGAACAAAGAAGGAAAAAATGGTCGTATTTTTATGCCTTTCTCATCATTAGCTGGCATTTACCTCGTTACTGGAAATGGTTTGTCTTTTGGCAGTAAAGCTAACAATCAAATGTTTCTTGTAGAACAAGTCAGGACCATTAATTTCTTCTTCCCTGTTCAAAAAAAAAAGATAAAAAAAGAAGGGGGCTGATATAAGAATAAAAATCATCCAAAGTTTCGTACGGTTAAAAAGAACAACGACAAAGTAATGACTTAATTAGTTTTAGGTTTGTTTTTACTACAATGTGATTTTAGCTCGGAAAGTTTCTTATACCAGATGGAATAAATTTCTTATCTTTTTACAAGAGACAAATTATCAATGTGTGATCCCTGGCACTAATTAAGGCTTAAGCAAGGCTCGAGGCAAATTGTTTTGCTCTTGTAGATAAGTGAAGCTTTTCACTAAACAAAACACTTATAAACTGATATTTGATCGTAGACAGCAAGGCCTTATTCGTTAACCAAGTTGGCTTATTTTTCCTCTGCGCGGTGCTTTGTTTCCCACAATGGACTAAATGACCAGGTCATAAGAACCCCAAGGGCTTAGAGAAGGTTATGGTGAAGAGGATCAACTGGACAGCTGTTAGCAGACAGATGGTTAGTCTCCCGTCAAGCATGTTCCTTAACGCGCACAAGGGTATGACTCTATCCCGCACACAGAGCCACGACTTAATGCCTCATCCGACGGATGTCAACCTTTTCAAGCCCATTTGTGTCCCCTTTCTGACCGAAGGTAGGATGGAAATTAGTGGAGATAAATCTCAACTCTGCCACAGTTGGGCCTCGAACCGGAAACTGCAGATTACGATCCTGGAGTACTACCGATTGAGCCAATCACTCCCCCCCCCCCCGGCCGTTAACCAAAGAGAAAAGAATAAAGTCTAAATGATAGTTTATTCTACCTAACCAGTTAAAGTTTTGATTAGTATCTTTGCTTTTTACCTCTCCGAAATAGTCTTTTACAATATCTACCCAGATAATTCGCTGTCTCAAGCGAATTTACATCACGAGAATTAAGCGAATTTACCTTACGAGCATAAATCGAATTTACCTTACGAGCATAAATCGAATTTACCTTACGAGCATCAAGCGAATTTACCTTACGAGCATAAAGCGAATTTACTTTTTAATCCTCAAACGAATTTATTTTTTGGGCCTCAAGCGAACTTAATTTTTGAGCCTCAAATGAAATTGCTTTTTAAACCTCAAACGAATTTACATTTTAAGCCTCAAGCGAATTAACTTTTTGAAAATAAAGCAATTTTTAAGCAATAAGCGAATTAACTTTTTGAAAATAAAGCAATTTTTAAGCAATAAGCGAATTTACTTCTTCAGACACCAAAAAAAAAAACAATTTTTTTAGATTGTAGATTCATTCACCTTAAAGTGATATTACTTTTTATGGCAGACCTTGCTCCAATCCATTCCAAAAGGGTTTATTTTTCGGTCCACAATATATTGAAGCCAAATTTGTCCAAAAAAAGGTGACACGAATTATGTACTAGTCTACCAAACTTTAACACGAATAATAAGTACTGAACCTTAAAATATTGGCATAAATTTTGTTGGTGTTTGAAACAATTGGATATTCGATTACTTTGAGATGAAGCTTCTGTTTTTCTAATCATACCTGTTTAATGGATATTTTTCATCCTTTACCCCTGAGGTCGTTGTAACTTGGGGTGGGCGTTGACTCAGTTGGTAGCGCACCCCAGGCTCGTAATCTGCAATTCCCAGGTTCAAGTCCCAACTATCCCTGCCTTGAGAATTTTCTCTGTTATCCTCCATTCTGCCTACCATCCCATGTGCACCTTAAGGCACACGATGGATGGCTTTGATGGGAGGCTACATCTATCTTTTAACAGCTGCTCGTGGATACTAATCTACGAACCTTCTCTGAGCCTTTGTGACCTGTCCATTTAGCCCACTGTGTACAAAATAGTGCCGCTTAAACAACCCAACTCTCGTTGTAAAAACTGCCACTTATTATGCAAAAAAGCAACAACATTGAATTCTAAACAAAAGCGACTCAACAATAGTAATTTCTGACGTATGGCATTATCTTTACTTCGATATATCGAGACAGTTAACAACCGAAGTTTCTCGAATCAACTGATACATTTAAACAAATTCACTTTTCCCTTTAGACCGAGGGGAGCAGAAAAACAAAAAGACTGGTATCATTAGGAAGAACATATTTAAGCCTTCTTTTTCCCCCCGCCAATGTCATTCCGTATCTGTTTCAAAGCAGTAGAAGAATATCGGTTTGTAGCGAAAAGATGCCATAACGGTTATGGACTGAAGTTCTTCCATCCCGAGCATTTGAGCTTCACACCCCATTTATCATGAGAGACACTCCGCTGCGCGTTGCCGCGAGAGTCCTTAGTTTAAAACAATATCGGAGCTGGTGCCTCGTGTCAGCTCGACAAAATTTCATAATAAACGGAAACCATATATCACGTCTCAACGCTGGATGATAGGACATGAGGTGACAGGAGAGCATTTCGTCCTCAGTGCAGCCTCTGGCGATATTGTGATGCGAAACGCTAATCATCTCAAGACGAATTCTAGTTTTTTTTCTCTCTCTTCTATTTCTCTTTTTTTGTCTGTGTCGTTTTTAACCTTCTTTGTTTTTGCATCGTAATAATTTTTAAATTGATGATACGCCTGAAGAAATTCGTCAATACTGAAAAACTTTTTTTTTAGGGTAATGTTATGCTTGTGTGAATTTTTTTACTGGATGGAACGTTACCAATGCATCCCGAAGGAGCTAAAATCGTTAATGCGCTGTTGTTTTTTTGAGCTCCTTATGGCTGCTGCAATTGTAATTGCAAGTCGAAGAAGTAAATCATATATATTTGTCAAAGGCGTGTGAAATTTATGGGTGATTTTTCGAAGACGCAAAAGTTTTAAGTTGCTTGGAAACAGCAGAAGTGAGGAAAAAGTTAAAGTTAAAAGGGGAACTGGAAAATCTACCTTTGTGGACAATATTAACGATGATTTTAATGTTTGTGACATTAAAAGCACCTTCAACCTTCAATTCGAGCGATAGATTGCTAAAGTAAACAGCGTTTTCTAAGTTTTCATCCTCTATTACATTATATAAACAATCCCTTTGAGATGGGTATAGAAGGAAAACTAACTTGAGCTGAATGAAATCCGAAACCATTCGCCGCACATTCAACAAATTTTTAAAATATTTCATGCTAATCAGTTTTGGGACTTTGGCTTTTTAACCCTTTCAAACACGAATTTTTGTTTATAGAAAAAAAATATTTCCTTTCAAATATGCTTTATTTATCATGAAAGGTGCAAGAATGTCCAAAAAATTATTTTTTTTTAAACATTATTTCAGCGAAATTCGGCATGCACATTATAATGTACAAACCGTCCCAAAAGTTGCAAAATTCTGAAATTTCACAAACCAGTAGAAAGGCACATAAAAGGATTATTATTTATTTGCACTTTGTCGTGATAAACCGCATGAAATGAATGACACCCGTGGAATGCAGCGAAACTATTCTTGTTACCTGTCAACTTCAATGTTATTTGTATATAGTTCCTATTATATTTATAGCTGGTACTAAATTCCAATCCATTCCTGTATACTAAAGACTGATCTACACTCTGCAAACATTGAAAGATCTCTGTGTAAACAAATTCTAAAAAGCAATGTACATTGTAATGAACACAGGGTCAGAAGTTAATGTCGAAAATAATTTTGTAACAATATTATTTATCCATTTGTTTCAGCTGTAGTTTTTAATACATTATTAGGATTCCACAGAGATATAAAACTTATAACTCGAATCTGATTATGATTGTAGTAGTTATAAAGATGGGCTTGGTTGAATGGTTTTATCTCTGAGAGGTAAATTTGTGTGCACAGTGAACTGAATAGCCAGGCCACATGGATTCCGAAGGTTCTGAGCTGGGTAGCTCATAGCCTTCGGAATATCCACTGGACGATCATTAGGACCGTCCAGTGGATTTTCATCCATCCAGCATGTTCTTTAACGTGCATAGAGTGAACCACGGCTTAATGTTTCATCGCAAAGATAGCGACTTTTTAATGATTATAAAGTACAATCCGAGTTATTCCACAACTGTAGCGTACAATAAACAAAAGTTATTTCTCAAAAGTTGCATTAAGTAATTCTTAGCATCTTAATAAAGTGTTTCCAGTAAATTTAATGAAATATTTTCCCATAAATGAAAGAGATAATATTTTTCTCGGACAATATATTCAATCACTTTCAGTGAAACCCATTAGTAAAGACAAGGAAAGAAAGAAATCTCTCTAGCACTTAACGTTGGAAGCGAAGTTTACCACGAAAGTCCCGAGACTAAATCGTGTCTCTTAAAGACCGTAAAAGGAAAACAGAAAGATTATTCTGCTGGTCTGCTACTAAATCTAAGCTGTGTGTGTGCCCACGGAATCCTCTCCACATCTTAAGCCTGCGTTTCGAAGATTCCAGCCACTACTCTCAGACTGAAAGAGGCTGTACTAGAGATTGTTTGTTGGAGCAGGTGTGCTCTGGTCGCTAGTGACAATCACACTCAGCTTCCAGTGGAACATTATGCCGACTTAGTGTGTCCCTAAGGATGACTTAGGGAGGAGGGGATCACCTTGGGATGTAGCCTGTAATTAAAGCTCCTAGTGTGGTCCATAGGATCAGGAAGACTAGCTTTCGGGCTCTTCCCATAGAGACTCACACTCCCAAACTTGTTCTTTTTCTCTTTCCCTTACTAAATATAGAGAATGATTGTGTTAAAAAAAATCGATATTAAATTTTTTATTTTAGGAGTACGTTCCAGGTGTTTACGAATTAAAAAAAAAACAGTTTCTCAGCACCCTGTTTATATGTGATTTTAGATCCTGAATAGTTAAATTATTGAGTTTAAAGTCTCTCCTGACTGGTGTTTCTACGAATATATAAACCTTGTAATGCAACAGTTAAGTGTTTTTTAAAGATTTCGTAAAAAAAAGTGAATTTCTCAAAAATGGTTTTAATATTTTGAACAAATCTTTTTTTTTTTTTTCTATTATCATAGTTCGGTTGTCTTGAGCGACACTTTTTTTTTTTACACTCAATGGCATAAATGGCCTGGTTACAAGGATACCAAAGGCTCAAATCATGAAGAAGGAGCATATCCACCGCGGTAATTGGGAGAGTGATGGAATCATCCCATCAACACCATCCAGCGTGTTCCTTCATTTCCATAGTATATGACTTTCCTGCATGA
Organism: Ryuthela nishihirai; assembly: GCA_038380435.1. Lineage (NCBI taxonomy): Eukaryota > Metazoa > Arthropoda > Arachnida > Araneae > Heptathelidae > Ryuthela > Ryuthela nishihirai. The sequence continues at coordinate 67,173,425 of JAWZYU010000021.1, read as the reverse complement.
CGTTGGTTGGTTGTTTGCTTCTGAACTTTCTGCACGCAATGGGCAGGTCTTAAGAACACCAGTGTTTCAGAGAATGTTGGGGGAGAAGGAGACTCACTGATAACTGTTAGAAAATAAATAGTATCTTCCCTCATCCAGCGAATGTTTTTCAATGCACAAGGTATGGCTCTCCTGCACAAGGAGCCAAGACTTTTAACGTCTTACATGAGCGCATCAGTGTCGCCTTTTCTCACCGAAAGCACGCAGGGTTTAATGTATTGGTACCTGAAACTGAAGCCTCCTTTCTGTTTCACTTAACGATGACAGTCCTCCCAGTTTATTTTTCTTCTGCCAGCAGAATTTTTCCATATCGCCTCAGTTAAACCAAAAATACGATAGTCCAAAGATCGGATAATCAAGAATGCATTTTATCTCATTTTAAAGACGCAACACAAAACATTGAAATTGCTACGACCGCTCATATATTTGACATGAATTCATTAAGAAAATTTGATGAAAGAGAAAGACTCGACAGATATAAATTGTTTAAAGGAAAAAAAAACCCGAAACAAAGCAAAGAAAAATAAATAAATAAAAAGTAAGGAGGAAAAGACGGGGCAAAAAACGAAAGAAGAAAAAGTAAAGGAGAAACCGAAAGCAAAAATGCAACGTCGAGAAATAAACGAAGGGGAAAGTAAGGTTACGTTGCGAGAGAGCGCGAGCTTAAAGGGTTTCTCCTTACTGAGGTAATGGATTGGCCGTGTCTGTCCTTTGTTCCGAGTGACATCCCTAAGTGCAGCTTGATTGGACACTTAGATAACCATCGAGATCCCCTAGTTCCATCTGTCAATTCATACAGCGCATGGGGAGATGCGCTTTACGAGATACACGCGCGCACGAGGCAGTCGAAATCTAAAAGTAAAATGCTGAACTGAAACTCAGAATCGGTTTCCTCTTTTCACAGAAAATCCAAATGGCACTACTTTTAGTCATTAACCTTTACGACGAATGAAAACAGGGAGAAAATGGAAATCAAGTAAAGAAAATCTTGAAAGAAATATAAAAGTTTTGTTTTGTCTTTTTCCTCATTTTGTTTTTTGTTTTTTTGCTTATCTGCAAAACAAAAGTTAAAGAATATAGTGAAATTTATTTATCTCAATCCCATCGTTCTTTATCCCTCCTTTCTTCAGCGTTTTTTCTTTCCTCTCTCCTTTCCTTATTTCACTGCTATTTTTTTTTCCTGTTCCTAGAGTTGAAATCTTCTCCCTTGTTCACTCTCTACTCTCAGCGCGAAAAAAAAAAGGATCAAGAAAGCATTTCATGGAATACATTGATTTGTGATTCCGTGTGAGTCACGGTCATACCTTGTACACATTAAAGAACACACTGGATGATGTTAGCGGGATTCCTACTGGATAGCTTTGACACATGAAGGAACACACACTGGATGGCTTTCAAATGGGAACCCACCAGATGACTTTGGAAGTGGAAGCCACTGGATGAACTTGGAAGTGGAACCCGCTGGATGAACTTGAACGGGGGCCACACTGTTTGACTTTGGAAGAAACATACCGGAAGGCCTCGGGAGAAAAACGCACCGGATGATCATGAAAACCCACTAGATGACCTTGAAGTAGGTGGTTTTGAAAAACGCACTGGGTGCCCTTGAAAAAACCACTAGATGCCCTTGAAAGAAATGCACTTGATGACCTTGAAAGGGAACACACTGGATGACACGGATGGATGAAAGGACAAAAAGAGTTCGTTTCCTTCTGTGTCTTCTCTTTTCTGTTATCACGGAAGCTACCATCCACTCCTAATAGGGGCGGGGGTGGCTCAGTCGGAAGCGCAACAGGCTCATAATCTGCACTTTCTAGGTTTGAGTCCCAGCTGGGTCAGCGTTGAGACTTATCTCCGCAAAACTCCCCGCCCTGCCCAGGGTCAGTAGGGGACACCGATGGGCTTGGAAAGGCCGCCGTCCGTCGGATGGGACGTTAAGCCGTGGCTCGGTGTGCGGGAGATCCATACCCTGTGCACGTTAAAGAACACGCTGGATGGCCTTGACGGGAGGCTACCATCTGTCTCGTAACAGCTGTTCCAGTGTGCCCCCTCCCCAACCTTCTCTGAGCCTTTGGGATCCTTGTGACCCTGCCATTTAGCCCATTGTATGCAAAAGAGTGCCGCTCAGAGGTAAAGCAACTCAATCCACTCCTAACAGATGCCAACGTGTTCCTTCTTCACAATCGAGTTTCTTTGGGGTTCTTGTAACTTGGTCATTTTACAACGAAAAAATGCTGCTGAGGAGCAAACAATCTAATTAAAATTTCATCTCTCTTTCTGTCTATTGTTTTGCAATTTCCCTCAGTTAGATTTTTTAGTAGTTATACCAAAACTTTCCATCGATAGGAAATTTCGCGATTACTAGAACTATTTTTTGTAAACGAAACTTTCATTCTGTGCCTGAAAAAGTTTTATATTTTGATTTTTTTTCCTTATCAGGATAACCAACTTTAACAGAGATGAATAAGTTGAAAAAAATCAGTTTGGGGAAACAGAAAAATTTCCAGACTGTCTCGATGCAAATAGTTGTCGAGAAGTCTAGAAGAACGTCTGAAGGCAAAAGTAATTCCCTTCTTCTATTTCTTTTGTCATCTGGCTCTTCTTTCGTCGAACTTTGACCTCGACAAACAATCTTTTCTGTCTTCCTTTAAGACGTTACACAGGAGCAGGAGTTTCTAAGAAAGCTACTTAATTCAATTGAGGTACATAATCCCTTTTACTTTGATAGCTTTCCGTTTTGTCTTTCATGCTCAATCGCTTCTGTTGTGATCTGGTCTGGGTCATTCCCCTGATGTATGAGACTTATATGCACTGCGGGAAATAATTGGGGGATAATTCGTGTATTGTATGTCAGTGTAACATTCCATTCGAAGCTCAATAACATCTGAAACTAGAACATATATCGCCTCTGGCGAATATGGGAATTTCGTTTTCAAGATCTTTTAGAAAATAGAAAATTGAAATTAACACCTGCTAACAAATTGCATAGTGTTGAAGGTGAATAAAAAAAATTACAATGTGATTATGGAGTACTCCAAGTGAAAGGGATAATATTTTTGGTAAAGAGAACAGATTATTCAGTGTTGTAGTTTTCAACTGAGAAGTAAAAGAGTATAATAAATGCAACAAGATGTAACTCTGTTAAGATCAGGGATGAAGACAGAAAGAAGATGTAAAATGTTTCATCAATGTATTCAGTAATAAATTATTGCAGGAAAAGTCATGTAGAAAAGGAACACTTGAAAAAATGAGTTGAAAAATCTTGGTTGACCTGACTGGAATTCGAACCTAGAGCTCCTCGGTGGTCTAAGCAGTTAAGACGTCCGGCATTCTTCTGATAAATCTGGGTTCGAATCCCAGTCAGGATAACAAATTTTTTTCAAGTGTTTCTTGTCTACAGGACTTTTCCTATGATAATTTATTACTGAATAGAGTATATAACTCTGCGAGCGTGAGTGACAAATATTATTACAATCAAATATGTTGCAGCTTGGCTGCCCAACTCCCGATAATAGATGGCGCCACTGGTGACGTATGTGTCACTTAGTTGAAGAGTTGGTGAGCTCCTCGGTTGTCTGGCGGTTAAGACGCACGACATGCTTCTGGAAGACGTGGGTTCGAATCCCAGTTAAGACAACCAATTTTTTTTCAACTATCTATATATTATTCCCTCTTGGAGATAATCCGTTAGCTTTGAGGGGCATCTGTCTTATAAAAGTCGGTAAGTTTTTCGTTTACCTACTTTTATACTCTTTAAAAGTTTTAATCCAAAATAATGGATGATTGGGAAAATGCAAATAGTAGTATTTTATTTGTACTTATACGACCTAAACAGTATTTTTCTTTTATTATCTAGAAGGGAAATGTTGATTTTTTTTTTCGCATCCTTCTGAGAAAAGTGAGCAGATTGTTGTTGTCAGTGGAATATCTTTCTGACACGTTATCGCCGAAATTTCAAATATCTACCATAAACAAATTACTGCCAATGTTCGTTAAAGTTACGCCTCCAACGATGCAAATTAAAACTATTCTATTTCAGATAAAAAAAGATGGAGCAAAAAAATCTGGAGATCAAAGAAGGCAAAGAACGCTCTTTAGCTATTTAAATTAAACTAAGGATCTGAAAAATACGAATTGTAATATTTCATTAATACTAATCCCACTAAAAAATAAATTTCCCATTTTCTCTTAAATTTCCATCCGCCCTGGAGGTTGGATTGTTTTACCTCTGAGCAGCACTTTTTTTTTTGCACATAATGGGCAGGTCGCAAGGACCCCCGAGAAGGTTGGGGGGGGGGGGCAGCTCTTAGGCCTCCTGTCAAGTCCATCAGCGTGTTCTTTAACGTGGACAGAGTATGGCTTTCCTTCACACAGGGCCACTGCTTAACGTCCCATCCGACGGACGGCGACCTTTCCAAGCCCATCGGTGTCCCCTACTGGCCGTGGCAGGGAGTTTTGCGAAGATAAATATGAACGCTAAGCCCAGCTGCGACTCGAAGCTCGGAACTACAGATTTCGAGCCTGGCGCACTACCGACTGAGCCACCTCCACCTCTACCATAGGTTTCGAAAATCCGCAGAGGAAAAGTTTTTTTTAATTATTTTCAGTCACATTTTTTCAGAAAAACTTATATAAGAAGTTATTGATTTCTACGTCTGAGTTGCAATTGATATAACATGGAATTGTACAGTCGCTCAAAAAAGTATCCGAACACTATGGTTGATTACAGCATTCAGGAAAAATATCTGGCAACGATTTTTTTTTAAATTAGTGATCTGGCAACCTTCGTGTCACGTGACACTAAGGTTGCCAGATCACTAATTTAAAAAAAAAAATCGTTGCCAGATATTTTTTCTGAATGCTGTAGTCAACCATAGTGTTCGGATATTTATTTGAGCGACTGTACGTAATAAAATGGTCGTTGAGTGTATGTATATTTATTCAGATATACGATAATATAGATGAATAATTTTGTAGTAGATGAATAATTTTTTTGTTATTTTTACATTTGTCAGATTTTTCGTAGCATGTCTTTTAATCGTTCATTCCTCTCCGAAGACCAGATCGTGTAAGTGATTGAATCTATTTTATGATTCAGTGTTCTGTTTGCTCAGGACAGGTAAAAAAAGGAAAAGGAAATGGATGCATACTGGTGATCCCGAGTCTTAAGAACTAAATGAAGTGTCGGCCGGGAGATCTTCAATATGAGTTCATCCTCCTGCCGTGCTGATGAAGATTTAAAGATGAAGCCAGGGGTGATGGGGAGGAGGAGCCGTCAGCTTGCACTCATGGCCTCCGGCACTTGCCTCGATCCTCTTTCTTTTCCCTGGCAGATGTTCGAGTCATTCCGCTACGGAAAGTTATCGAAACTGAGGCAACCTTCTGTCCACGTTTGCCCTCCAAATTCTTCTCTGCAGAAATATTGCACTTCGGTTGCAATCTAATATTTCACGCTGATAGGTCTACTTGAAAGACGTTTTGCAGTTTATTTTTTTTTGGCATATCGGAGCTAAATTACTGTCATAGATCATTTTCGGGAGGCTCTGTAGAGGACGATAGCGAAATATTGGCGCGAAGATCTGCTGAGAATTTTTTACCTTTTTTTTTTTGCTGAGAATGTGAGCCATTTATTGGAAAAGTATCTGTCATTTGAGGTAAGGAAGGAGGTGAGGGTAGAGCGACAACAGAAAATTGTTAAGTGTATGATAAAAGTAATTGCGGACTTGTTAAATAAACCTATTTTGAAAATGGGCTATTTGAGTCAGTTGAATTTGCATTTTTGAGTCAAAGCTGTCTTAAAATTGCAGTCTCTTGTACAATACTGAAACTATGTTGTTTTCAGTCAAATAAATCTGCCCTGAACTATTTTCTTTTAACAGTTTATTAAAGGATAATACTCTTAAACCTAGACCATAGTTAGGGCTGACATCTGTCACTTGAACTTACATAAACTGGGGTACCAAAATATTAGATAATTTCCATATTATGTCAATAGGAATCCAACTTCGAAGCTCTATAACGTCTAAAATATGCATTTAATGGAAAAATGTGACTAAAGATATAATAAAGATCTTGATCAAATTTATTTAAATCTATTTAAATCTTGATTTTCGATAATATTCGTTCAGTATTTAGAGTTATAGAAGCTGGAATATTTCACAGCATTAATGCGTCATAAGATTTTACTTCAGAAATTAAAATTTGAATAAGTATTGTTTCAAACCATTAAATAATGTAAATGTACATTTTCGTAATTTGCGTCATGATTATTTCGATATTAGACCATTATGCAAGACTTTTATACGAAGGATAATTTATTGTTAAATATTCCAGCTTATAATATTGTTAGATGAAGAATAAAGTTATTATTTGTTGTAATTTGCTTTGATGAAACATTTAAATTCCGATTCTCTTCTTGTGCCTTTGCTCCCAATTTATTTTTCTCGGCTTTTTTCTTTTGTTTTCTTGGTTGTGATTTCGTTTTCATCAAAGTTCCCATTTTGCTTGATTATTGTGTTCATATTAGTGACTGCTATGTTTTATTTCTGGGGGTGGGGTGGGGTTTGTGGAGGAAGGGCTGATCTGATATTTTTTACTCTCAGCAAAATGCTCGATTAGTCAGCGGCTGATCGGATGGGTAGCCTTTGCAGTTTACAAGTTCAGAATGACTTTTGGGTTGAGTTGCCTAAGAGCGGCCTCTTTTTTTCACACAGTGAGCTAAACGGCCATGTCGCAAGGACCCCGAGGGCTCAGAAAAAGATGGGGGAACCCACTGGACAGCTGCTAGAGACAGATGGTAGTCTGTCGTCAAGGCCATCCATCGTGTTGTTTAATGTGCACAGGGTTTGTCTCTCCCTCACACGGGGCCATGGTTTAACATCCCATGAGATGGTCGGCAGCCTTCCCAAGCCTGTCGGTATACCTAACTGACCGAGGGCAGGACGGGGAGTTCTGCGGAGATAAATCTCAACGCTGGCCCAGCTAGGACTCGAGCCTGGGAAGTACAGATTACGACTGAGCAAGACGGTCAATCTATAGGAAGCTTTCTTTTGCCAACTAAACAAGCATCTTTGCAATCGATAGTAAAGTATTTTTGGATTTAGCAGTTTTCTAAGTACTTTTAAGGGAGTTTGCGATAAAAGTGGACATCTTGTTTGCAACGTCTGTAACCTTTATCGAGTAGAAATTGCTTTAAATGTGTGTATTAAATAACACTCGGGATATATATTGTTACGACAGATGAACGCGTTGCAGTGACTTCATGAAAAACGTGGCATGAACGCTCGCATATACTTGTGCGTGAAATTTATACAACAAACGAATTTGAATGTAGAACCGACCTAGAAAAAGAGGATAATAGAATTTCAGTGTGCTGGAATTGAAGAGATCTAAAAAAAGGAGGTTTTAGATAGTCTGAGTCAGTGCACGATAAATCACAAACAAGAATATATTTATGTGGTGTGTGTGCGCGGGTGGTTGTTTTATTTTACTAGTATGATAAATCAAGTGAGCTAACCAAAGACAAAGGATTGTTTATGCCTGAAGTGAAGGTATTCAAGAGATACGGCAAACAAAATGAAAAGATAGTAATTTAGAGGACAGACAGAGCTGGTCTTGTATGCTCTGTAAAAAATGGGTTATTAATTTATGTACGATAGCAGTTTGTTTATAAGTTATTTTATCATATTGTTACGACAGATGAACGAGCAACAGTGCTTCGCGAGTTAACGTGACTGGAGCCTCATGTGTGCTTCTACGTGAGAGTCAATTAGACAACGATTTGGAACTTAGAACAGTTCTGAAGAAGAAGAATGAAAATATAGCAGTGCATTTTGTTAAAGTTCTGAGATCTGAAAGGTTGTTCAGATGGTTTGAGTCTGTGCGCGATAAGTAAAAGACAAGAAGAATCTTTTATGTGTTGTGTGCGCGTACGGTCCTCTTGTTTTGGCTAGTGTGAGAAGTTTAGTGAACTAGCAGAGGACGATAATTTGTTTACGTCTCAAGATGTTCAAGTGACATGGTAAACAAGGTTGAAAAGGTAGTATTTAGTAGAATAGACAGAGCTGTTGTTGGGTACTCTGTGCAGGAAGGCTGATGACTTTTGCATGTTAGTAGTTAATTTGTTTATGAGATACTACATCCATATTTTCTTTGTAACGATTTGCATTGTATTACAATTGGTTTTAAAATATACTTATTAAAACTCACGCCCAGTGCTATCCATCTTTTGTAATTCGCAACAATATTTTTGTAATAATTTGCATTGTATTGTAATTTGTATTGTAAATATACTTATTATACTCACGCTCAGTGTCATCCATTTAAAATTTGCAACAATATCAAAGAATACAATAGGCATGAGGAAAACCACATGATAAATATGAACGACTGCATTTGTCAAACTGACTCGCGCATGTGTACCTAAGAAAACAGATTGGTTATGTACATCAGACAACACATTAGATGTATACGTCAGAGTTAGGTTGTTTTACCTCTGAGGGGAATTTTTTTTTTGTACACAGTGGGCACTAAGGGTTGGGTTGTTTCACCTCTGTGCGACACTTTTTTTGCACACCATGGGCTAAATGACCTTCGTGTCACGTGACGCGAAGGTTGCCAGATCACTAATTTCTAAACAAATCGTTGCCAGATATTTTTTCTGAATTCTGTAATCAACCATAGTTCGAATATTTTTTTGAGCGACTATATCTTTAAATATTTAATGTCTTTTTAAGATATTTTTAAAGATTTCTAAAACGTAGGGGCGAGGTCTACTGCAATGGAAATCCAGTCTCTTTCTTGCCCCTGCCCCTTTTACCTTTTTCTAGCTCGATGGAGTAATTATTCTTTTCTAGATCCGGGCGTGCTATTGCTTTTTCTAGATCCGGACGTGCAAAGTGCATTTTGTTTAACCAATAACGTTTTCGCCCATTATTGCATATAACGATATGTGTATTTTACTGTTAAAATAGAGTGTTACATTTTGAAAGTTATATTTGCGATATTAAATAACTCAATTTGTTTATGTTTTTCTGTTTACCAGCAGACTAGTTTATAATGACTTACGCTGCTGTATTTTACATAGTGTATTCAAGACAAAAATATCAAGCATATTATTTTGCAGCTAGCAATAACAAAAAATTACAATCGGACCAGTCTCAAAACCTGACTCACCCTCGACTTCGTATATAAATTACCGACCATTTGAAACCCTCCACAACACCCATCGTCAATAACAATACAAAAGAGAAAAAAGACAACGAAAAAGAAGGTAAAGAAACTCCCCCCCCCCCCACACACACACACCAATTTCTCTGGCCAATGATGTCATTACAGAAGATCCTGCGCAACCCATTTAAAAGTGTATGGGGAAAGTCTGTCCATGAATAAAACATTTACTTAGAATGCAAAATAAGCAGGAGAAGTTTTAAACTAGTAAAAGCTTTTAAGTTCTTCGAAGGAAAGTTGCTTTGATTTTGTATGAGTGCTGGTGGCCTTCGCTGAGGTGGTGGCTATCTCTCTGTGTTTGTGTTGGAAATTGGCCCAAGAGTATTTTCTCCGATACCTCCTGTAATACTGATGAAGTAAGGAAGCCAAGGAACACAATACAATAACCTTTAATTCATGGACTTCGCGATAACAGAGTAAACTCCGGGCAAACCAAAGAAATTTGGTGTAATATATATCTCTACCGACGTTGCCGAGACCGAGGTCTACGTTTCTTCTAAGATTAAGTGTGCCTGCTATTGTCTCTGAGGCGTCTTTTTTTTTAGGGTTGTTTTAATGCCGTTTGTGGTGTATGCATTTAAAGTTCCCATCAATGAATTCTTTCGTGCTTTGGTCCCAGAAGACTGTTTTGTTTTTGGCAGTATTATTTTTGAGGCTGTTAATATAACGTGTGGTCATCTAAAGCGCATGTTTATGAAAACATCAATGTAGTTATAAAAAGTAATTATTTAGGTATACTCGAGTTATAAAGTTCTTTTTTTTTTTAAAAAAAAAATTGAGTTCGGTTTTTAGTTTACTTCTGATTAAAACTTTTGTGTGAACAATGGGCTGAATGACCAGGTCACAAGAACCCCAAGAAGGTTAGAAAAAGTGGACCTACTGGATAGCTCTTAGGAGACAAATGCTCTCTCGTCAAGGCCATCCAGAGTGTTCTTTAACGTGCAAAGCATATGCCTCTCGTGGACACAGGGTCACGGGTTAAAGTCTTATCGGACGGACGGCGCCTTTCCAACCCCATCGATGTCTCCTTTCTCTCTGGGGGCAGGGGTGGCTCAGTCGGTAGCACGCCAGGCTTCTAATCTGTAGTTCCCAGGTTCGAGTCCCAGCTGGGTCAGCATTGAGATTTATCTCCGCAAAACTTCCCGCCCTGCCCACGGTCAGTAGGGTACACCGGTGGGCTCGGAAAGGTCGCCGTCCGTCGGATGGGACGTTAAGCCGTGGTTCCGTGTGCGGGAGAGCCATACCCTGTGCACGTTAAAGAACACGCTGGATGGCCTTGAAGGGAGGCTACCATCTGTCTCCCAACAACTGTTCCAGTGGGTCCCCTCCCCAACCTTCTCTGAGCCTTCGGGGTCTATGTGACCTAGCCATTTATCCCATGGTGTGTAAAAAGTGCCGCTCAGAGGTAAAACAACACAACAACCCAACCTTTTCTCTCCGAGGACAGGGAGAGATTTAGTGGAGATAAATTTGAACGCCAGCACAGGTGGGACTCGACCCTGATAACTGAAGATTACGAGCCTTACACGCTACCGACAGAGTCACCCCAGTTCACTTTTTAAACGTGTACATTATCCTGTTTGAGTCTATTGAAAGGGTACCGTAAGGTTTTGACCAAAAAAATTTGGCCAATTTAATTCTCTTTTGTCTTTCACCACAACCTCCCTCTCCTCCAATCAGACTTTTGCAACTATGATTATAAAAAGAACCGTTATAGGGAAATATCGTCGTCCGTCACATGGACATTAAGCTGCGTGCAGTGTATGGCAAAGCTATATCTTGGGCCCGTTGAAGGATATGCTGGATGGCTTTGGTGGGATGATTCCATCTGCTTTCTAACAGTTGTCCAGTGGTTCCCTTCAGCAACTTTCTCTGAATCCATGTAACCAGTTCTTGTAACCGTTCACTTAACCCATTGTGTGCAAAAAAAGTGCGCTCAGAGGCAAAACAACCCAATTCAACTCTGCCTTGTCACTCCTTTCAAATATGTATTATTGTTAACTTAAAATTCTGTTTCATGTGGATGTATTGCTTTTGGTATAAAGTTGAGAATGAAATGAATAACAGAATGACAGCAACCATAAAATTTTGATTATTGGGTTTAGTACAAGTTACAGTGCATTTAAAACTGAATGTTGGACGCGAGGCAGTTGCATTCTACATTTTATGGAGTGTTAAGGAAGAATTATCATGGGAAGGACTTCATTTTTGTCTCATATCAGAGATATAAAATAATACATCTAAAGGAGCTTTATTCTTTGCTTCAAATCGCTGTTAAAGTGTCGTGTGGACTTTCTGCTGTTTATAGCAATCCCTATTCTTCTTTATCTCATGCCGCACATCCTCAGCTTCTGTTACATAGCTCCCGAAAAAATTAAGCTGAGACACTTGCTCAAGAGTACAGTATCAAAGTAACTGAAGAACAAACAGCCTGACCAATTTTCATAACTCTAGTTTCCTCTCTGTTTGTACCACCAAACTTACTCTATTTCCAGTGTCATCAATAGCTCTAATGAAAGAATTCATCTCGTCAACATCGTTTGAAAAATTGTCCAAATCATTAGCATAATCTAAATTAGAAAATTTCAAATATCTAGAGCAGTGATTCTCAAACTTTTTTTTCTCTCGCGGCACACTAAAAATTAAAGTTGACAACACTAAGGGAAACTCGCGCATGCGCAGTTTTCTTCAATAATAGCCATTTCTTTGTAGTCGTTTGTAAACGCAGAACTATTCTATTCAAGTTTTGACGTGTATTGAGGTTAGTGCGTACGCCGTAAGTGTTATGGCCATGTTTTGTGTTAACTTTGGTACTAAGATTTAATATGAATAACATTTTGATTAAACGGAAAAATTAAATGAAGAATCAGTGGTAGAAAGCAACAAAATGGTTTATAAAATTCGTCTAATCTGCAATATCACCCCCTTCGAGAACCCCTACTCTACGCCATTTAAGGCCTCCTCAAAACTCCCCCCCCCCCTGCTTCGGTCAGTAGAGGACCCCGATGAGCTTAGAAAGATCGCCTTCCGTCCGATGGGACGATAAGCAGTAGCTCCAAACTGCGGGAGAGCCATACCCTGTGGACGTTAAAGAACACACTGAATGGCCTTGACGGATGACACCATCTGTCTCCTAATAGCTGTTCCAGTGGATCTCCTCCCTCCAGCCTTTTCTGAGCTCTCGGGGTCTTTGTGACCTGGCCATAGCCCACTGTGTATAAAAAAATTACCGCTGAGAGGTAAAAAAACCCAACCAAGAAGAGGTCTTCAAATAAGTGTGCATTAATTGAGATCAATCGGTTTTCTTTTAACCTCATAGTTACAGTAGACTGCTTCTGAACTTAGTACATTCCATTACAAAAAGATGGAAAGTGGTCATTAAAACAAAAGGTTGGCCTACAAAAGATTGATTTTAACATTTAATATTCTCATTAACGTGTGTAATAATTGAACTATAATGATTAAAATAAGGATAAAATTAAGTATCTCACGAAATTTAAAGTTTTGGTAATTGATGTGTATGCCATGTCATGTTTAATTTCTACTTGCGTTTCGGTAATTATATCTCAGCATAAAACAAAAAACACCTTTGAAATCAGCATAAAAATGTTCTAAAGTGAGTGATAAAAGTTAAACTTATTTTAACAATTCCTTGGCTAGCAATCAGTATGAACAAATGAAACACACAAAAACAGAGATATGTTCAGAACTTTTTGCCACCATTATAAACTATCTATTCATTCGTTAAACGGCATAGTACTTAGATGTATATATCATTAATACATCTAAGTACTATGCCGTTTAACGCCCATGTGTACAGGGACGGTCATAAGTCTTGAAGTCTTTATACCGAATTTGTTGGTCCTAACTGCCGTAATCAGGAGCGGTCATAATTCTCGAATCTTTATACCGAATTTGGTGGTAATCAGGAGCGGTCATAATTCTCAAGGCTTTATATCGAATTTGGTGATCCTAACTGCCGTAATCCGGAGTGGTCATAATTCTCAAGTCCATGCCGAATTTGGTGGTCCTAACTGCCGTAATCAGGAGCGGTCATAATTCTCAAGACTTTATGCCGAATTTGGTGGTCCCAACTGCCGTAATCAGGAAAGGTCATAATTCTCAAGTCTTTATACCGAATTTGGTGGTCCCAACTGCCGTAATCAGGAGCGGTCATAAGTCTCAAGTCTTTATACCGAATTTGGTGGTCCTAACTCATGAGTAACAATGATTTCGGTTTTTACCAATTTTGAATACTTTTATTATGTACGAGCTAAATTATTGTTAAGTATTTCACCTTCTATAACTCTTTATACTGAACTTAACACTGAGTCTGAATAGCTTAAGTACTGAGGTAATGGGCCTCGTAATCAACAATTCATAGGTTTCAGACCTTGCATTGCCTGCGTTGAGAATTTTCTCTGCTGTCATTCTGTCGTCGATGAGAAAGGGGACACCTTTGAATTTAAAAAGACCCGCCGAATTGGATATTAAACCTTATCGTCATATGCAAGAGAGCCATATTTCGTCCGCGTTAAAGAACCAGCTTGATAGCCTTGATGGGAGGTTTTCGTCTCCTAATAGATGTCCAGTGGATGCCCATTTAATCCGTTATGAGCAAAAACAGTGCTGCTGAGAAGCAACCTAACCCAACTGAAAAAAATATTAAAAAATGAAATATTGATAGATTCGGTTGAAATTTTATCTTCAATGGCATTTTCCCCCCATAAAACGCTTCTTTAAGAAGTTTCTGAGCTCATAACATGGATCTTTTTTCTAATGAGGCGACAACTTGGCATATAATGCGACGATTCGATCCGCCAGAAGAAATCAAGAGCCCCCCCCCCCAAAAAAAAAAGTTATATATATATATATAGACCCCATTTACATTACCAGACAGAAACAACGAGATCCAGTGATTACTGAACGACCGATCTGAGGATAGATAGACCGATTGAAAGAAGAAAGAAAGCCTCGTGCACGTCAACCCGTCAAGCAAGCCTAACGCCCTCTATGATTAATAGCATTGAATCGATATCCAAGTAATACCAGTTAAACCTTCTTGGACTCCTTCGTGTTCATGCAAATCAGAGTATTCTTAAGCTTCTGCCCCTGCCGGAGATCTTCGTCCGGCCGCGTAGGAACGAAAGAAAGCGCGTATCAATGTCGGAAATTTCTTTTCTCTTTTCATCTGGGGGGGGGGGGGTGGAAGGAAGCCAGCTCCAGTTTTGCCTGTAATATACCGCATCTATAAATACCACATAAGATCCTCTCCGCCATGTACGTCACTTCGAGATTCTTGGGAATTTCTTTTTTCTTTGCTCTTCGCTCTAACTGCCTCCCTCGTTTTCCGTCACAGTCCTCCTCGCGTGGCACGCGAGTCTCGTCTCTGCCTCTTCTCTGTCTCTGGCAATCCTTGATGATGCGATGCATACGAAGAAGCGGAGAGGGAAAAATGTAACGAGATGAGACCGCAGGGAAGAATAATGGTGATTTAAATGCAAAAGAGTTGGGAGCCTGGTTAAAAAGATACAGCTCGTCAGGAATAAAATAAAGTCGCGCGCGGCGTTGGATAGGAGCGCGTTTCGAATGCGTCACAGAATGGAAAGTTGTTACGAGGGGTGGGAAATGCGAGGCAAAGTGATTGGACCGGTTAAGACCGGAACACCGTTCTAGTATTTTATTTTTAGAAAAATCTTGCAAAAGAGTGGGCTATGTTTTTTTATCATCCGTTCTAGCAATTTTCTTTTTAAAGAAAATATTTTTTGCACAAATAAACAAAATGCGTTTGCTATTTCTTTTCTCTTCCGTGACCTCGTGTTTCTCATGCTTTGTGATTTTCTCCAATTCATTTGCTCTACTATCAGTTAGAAAGGAGACACCGATGTCCGCGCAGAGCTTCCTCTATCACCAGACCTGGACACTGCAGTAAGAGAAGAATTAATTTTTAAATAGAGATCTGTTTTTCAATTAAATTTTAATTCAGTTGGTAGTTGTTAATTTTTAAAAAATCTGGTAACTAATTTCGGATCATTCAGAAATATTTTATTGTAGTCGTAATGAACAAATTATTTTATGCGGTTTAATAATAAATAAAGTTCAGTTAATTTTTATGCAGTTTAAAAATAAATAAATTTTAGTTAACCTTTAATGCATATTTAATTTTTCTCCTTTCTTTCTTTTGCTCAATAGCTGTCCAGGCCCGGTGTACCAAGTTGACCTTGGAAAAGTCCTCCAATACATTATTTATTTTAGAAATGATTCTTGCCAAATTTCTGCGATATATGTTTATCCTCGTCTTTTTTTACTGATCTTCTAAAAAAATTGCTTGAAATAGTTGTATAGTAAATCAGCATGTCAGAAGCTAAATTCTAAAATTTGCATATATAGTAGTGAGTTCAAAAAAAAAAAGACACTTGCCTGTAGATTTGTACTCGTCTCTCCGAAGTTGACAAGTTACGACTTCTTTGAAGTTGTCTAAATTGTCATTATGTGTTAAAAGCAAAGGCCGTATGATCATTTGTCTCTTCGCTGCCGGCGCGAAAAGTTAGGCCTGCGAAATGTAAGTTGTTGCTATAGAGCCTACTAAAGAAGGGAAAAGATTTATATTTTCATAAGGATAAAGCTTGAGGATTACGCGAAAAACATTCATGCCGATTAATCACAAGTATTATGGGGATCATGCCTGTTCATATGGCACTGTTATGGGATGGATGCACAAATTCAGAGAAGGACGGCAGAACTTCGAAGACCTCCCTCATGCAGGAAGACCGAAGGAGGCCGTGAACGAGAGAACCATCGCTGCTGTTCGTGAATTCGTCGAAGAAAACCCTCACATAACCATTCAGGAAATACGTTTAGATGTCAGTGCATCAATTGGCAGTGTGGAAACAATTATTCATCAACATTTAAAGTTCGAAAAAATCTGTGCCGAATGGGTACCCCACAAACTGAGAGAACACCAAAAACGGGCTATGTAGACTTGTGCAAGGAGATGCTGGCAATGTTTGAACCTGGTGGCCCCAAACGGTGATGTGACGTGGTGATAGGTGATGTGACGTGGTTTTATTACTACACAACTCACAGAAAGATCGACAGCTATGTTTGAGTGCGCAGAAGATGAACTGTGTCCCCAAATCCTCCAACAAGACTCGCTCAAGGAAGAGAATGTTCACATTTTTTTTAATTCCCAAGGAGTGGTAGAAGTTGACACCTTACCTGAAAAAATAACTATAAATGGCCAATACACCAACACTGTTTTGCCCAAAATGGTTAATGAGATGAAGGAGCAGCGTCCAACAACAGGCGTGTTATGGGTTCTTCTTCATGACAATGCCAGTGTTCAGAAAACACTGCAAGTTACGGTGTATCTAGAGCAGGAAAAAAATCAAACAGATACCCCATCCTGCATATTCACTTGGTCGTGCACCTTGTCAGTTTTGGTTGTTTCCAAAAATTAAAAAGGAAGTTCCTGGGAAGCCTTTTTTCAAGGATACAAGACCTTGCAAAATGCGTTCATTCAGAGTTGCGGAGTATTTCCTAACAGGAGGACCACCAAGCGTTGCAGAATTTGAGTAGACGTCTTCAGCTTTGCGTAGATGCTGAAGAGTACTTTGAAAGACGGTAAAAGTTTTGTTATGGTAAGTGTAATGGCTTTTGTTCTGTAGATGCATGTGAAGAACTTTATAAACACCCCTCGTAACAGTACTTACTATCATCAAGTAACTTGTATATTTTCAGGATTTTAAAGTACAGGAATACCTCATTCAGCGCTAACCCCTACATCGCTGATTCGTTATAGCGCTCTATACTGCCTTTCCTCAGTTTCAGTGGAGTTCGCCAATCTGTTTACTCCGCCGTGGAGCCATTTCCGTGCAGCCATCTTTCTGCCGTTATTTCCTGTTCTGATGAGAAGTTTGACCCATGGATCTGGATCTGTTCACTGAAAATGATGCAGATTTTGACCTAGAATTAGAAGATTTTTAGAATAGCAGATTTTGAGTACTAAAAGTAAAGAGAACTCATGTCGATACGATCTCCTGTTTCAAGGAAATGCTCCGAGCGAAGAAACTTTGGGAAAGGCAATCAACCTTTGATGCCTTCTTCAACAAGAAGAAGATGTGGCAAAACCTGCTGTCTTCCCGCCAATAACTCCCGAATTCGCCATATTCGGATTTGCGGCATGCAGTATCTACCCACGTAGTGTCCGTCCTGTCAGTTTGGGGTGTATACATCAATTCCTTCGTGGTGTTGCAATTTCCACTTTCAGCAGTGTATTATATAACCAAATTTTAAATATTTAGATGTATACATCTATTTTACCACAATCTTAAAATTCTTAAAAATTGCAGCAGTAGTGTCCTGTTCTCTATCGAGTAGAGTACCGTACACTTTAACTTTATTAAATTTTCTTTCATTATTATTTATTTGACAATACAGGACGTATTTATAAAATCACGTTTATCATATATAATATTGTTTAAGCAATCCAATAAACCCCTAATACGTTGATGATAGGTAATAAATTCGATTTAAGGGACGCATCTCCATAGGACTGTGTTATAACGACCCCCTACAGGGCTGATTTTTAATTAGTGTCCCATTTCCAGGACATCATCCCACGCGCTAACAGCGGTATCCTGTATACGCTTTAGAAATAATTATGCAACCTAATTTAGTTGTTATGTAAAAAATAATTTAAATGGAAAATTAATTCAGATGCATTTTTTTGGAAAAAATTTATCTTGGGTTGGGTTGTTTTACCTCTGAGCGGCACTTTTTTGCACACAATGGGCTAAATGGCCAGGTCACATGGACCCCGAAGGCTCAGAGAAGGTTGGGGGAGGGGACCCACTGGAATAGCTGTTGGGAGACAGATGGTAGCGTCCCGTCAAGGCCATCCAGCGTGTTCTTTAACATGCACAGGGTATGGCTCTCCCGCACACGGGGCCACGGCTTAACGTCTCATCTGACGGGCGGCGGCCTTTACCAAGCCCATCGGTGTCCCCTACTGACCGTGGGCAGGGCGGGGAATTTTGCGGAGATAAATCTCAACGCTGACCCAGCTGGGACTCGAACTACAGATTACGAGCCTGACGCGCTACCGACTGAGCCGCCCCGAAAAAATTTATCTTGTTAAACGGTTTAATTTCTGATGAAGCCAATATGTTTACCATTTTTTTCACGCCTCTGCTCTCATTAAAATTTTACAAGGGCATGATCTTCTTCCATGTAAGAGTTTCACGAACAGCATATAAGGAGGGAGAGCTGGTTGGATTGACCATTGCTGCATCCCATGGCTTCTCCTCTCCAATTAACAAGAGGGCAGCCTGCTTTATCACAGATCTCAATTTCGTATCACACTGATAATTTCATAACAGCCATTCAGTAGCAAAATGACTCTCCGAAGTGAAATATTTATATTTTTTCGCAAATATAAACAAACTCATCGCTTTCACTAGATCGAAATTTTATTACTACCCCTCGGAACCTCCACGAAACAAAAGAAACAAAACTCATTGGTGTTATTTCAATGTGACATCTCAATTTGAGATTGATTTTTTTTTTTACTCGACAAACATTCAGTCGCTGGAGAGATCTTAATGAAAGCAACAACATCCCTTAATGCCCCCGTACTTCCATTTGTCATCTATAAGGTTCGCAAAACCTTCACAATCCACTTATCCGCATCTCTCATTCCCAAAAAAGAAAAAAAAACTAAAGCGAACCGGTTTCTAAAGAACAGGCTATAATTCCAACATCTCTTTATACATCCACCCACACATATACACAAACACAGATGCACGAGTTAACTGTCCCAGCAAGCAGAGATACAAGTGACAACTATGTCAAGCCTTTCTTCTACTCAGAGACACTTCTCACGCGCACGCACACATACTTCCTAGTTCTCCCCCACAAGTCACTCTTCCTCAGACAAAGACAAGAAAACAAAATTACAATAATTTCGCTGACATTGCCTTCGCTTTCGATCTTTCCTTCCCATCTCTGCAACCTCCTCTTCCTCCGATCCATGCTCCTCGGCATCTCCTTCCTCAGGCGCAGCACGTGGTGCCGTGCCCCCGAAATCAATGTGTGCGCGTGCCCCTGCCATCAAGCCTTCCCCGCATGGTCCCTACCAGCACCAGCTGCGGGCTCGCCTATTGGAGCACAGCGCCTCCGAGCGACATTTGTCATAAGTTAACTCGGGGTACCGTGGCCTCTGATGTCGGCTTGCTTGGCCCAAGACCTCAGCTGCATTCTTTGACGCTCCCCCCTTCTTTTCTAGTAGCTCTCCCCCCCCCCCTCCTTCCCAGTTCCACAACATTTTCTTCTTCTGAAGCTTGCCCTTCTTCGAGAAGCGTGAAACCGTTTCCCCCCATGCCCTGCCAATTGGGTCTCAGGGAACGCCAAGCCTGGAAAACTAAGAAAAAGGAAAGGGGGAAAAAAATCAAAAGAAAAATCCAATAGAAAAGAAATTAACGAAATTTCGATATTCCATTTGATGGCATAATCGTTCTCTCTCTCTCTTTCTCGTCTGCTGTTGTTTTATGTCGCGATTTTTTTTTCTTTTTTCGTTTTATTTTTCCACTTTCTGTCGTTTCCTTCTCGGAGACAATTAATTATAAAATGTAATAGCTCTTCGGCTTGAGCTTGCTTCGTAGCAAAGCCGTCATTTCTAATCGATATCGGCACAAAGGCTTCATGATGATGCTTCTTTAAATACCCATTCATTTTACTTGCCATGATTAGTTCGCTGCACATTTCTTTCAGTTCATCTCTTCATTCGCTTTTCTTCCATACAAAATAATCGTAAACTACTTTGTCGATGCTTTCAAATAAATTACATCTTTCGAAATGATGTGACGGATTGCATTACTCGTTATTTTTTTACTAAGTGATTCAGTGCAACACAACTAAAACTTACACATACTGTACGCACTTATTCCTATTGGGGTATATTGAAAAAGCTAAAACGATTACTTCAATGCTCCGTGATCTGTGATGAGCACAGTTGATGGGAGAAAGAATCCCAACCTGTAGCCAATAGCATCCTTGTGAAAAGGATTCCCTACCTGCGACCAATAACAGCCTTGTGAAAAGATTTCCCAACCTGTGGCCAATAGCATCCTTGTGAGAAGGATTCCCAACCTGTGGCCAATAGCATTCTTGTGAGAAGGATTCCTAACCTGTGGCCAATAGCATCCTTGTGAGAAGGATTCCCGACCTGTGGCCAATAGCATCTTTGCGAGAAGGATTCCCAACCTGTGGCCAATAGCATCTTTGCGAGAAGGATTCCCAACCTGTGGCCAATAACATCCTTGTGAGAAGAATTCCCAACCTGTGGCCAATAGCATCCTTGTGAGAAGAATTCCCAACCTGTGGCCAATAATATCCTTGTGAGAAGGAATCCCAACCTGTTGCGAAAGACATTCTTGTTCTCACAAGAATGTTAGGGACCATAGGTTGGGGTTTTTGATACATATTAAAATGAAGCGAAAACGTTTATTCCAAAAAGGCTTTCCGGTTCATTACCACTTGATCTTACGCCCACTCCCCCCATTCTTGTGGTCTTCACTTCTTCTTCTAGGATACATAGCATGGCAAATGAGTATTATGCAACACTAATTAAGTATAATATGATAAATCAATTGTTTTTTAATCGGAAAGTGTAGAAATGTATATAATCTCCCCCTTTGAGGATGCTAATAACCGGAACGAAGTAAAAAAAATTATTAAACGTATTGTAACGATAAGAAAACGTACGACAGCAAAACCGTGACTGTGATGTCGTGTGACGCCCGCGATATGCCTCAGCATGAGAATACCGTCACTAATCTCTTAGAACAAAGAATAAACTTTGAATAATAAACTATAGAAATGACAATTCTACAGAATCTGCAGGAAGCAGAGAAGTGGACTAAGTTAGTCTGTGAACGTAGTTTATATAAATTTCTATAGTAATGTGTGCGGGAGTAATGAAAACTGCTTAATGAGTTAGAAGTAAATCACAAAGAAGTAATTTAGAGAACTTAGTGTCAACAGAGTGAAAAGTGCTAAGCGTGGAGGTGGTAAGAATAATCCGATGTGTATATGGGTGTTATTGATTAAATCTTTTATTAAACTTATATTTATGTGCGTTAATATGAGGTTGTAAGAATTGTTTATTGTGTACATATATTATTTATTGTGTACATATTATTTGTGTACATATTATATGTGTACATATTATTTATGTACAATATTTATTGTGTACATATTATTTATGTACGGTTATCAAATGTGTTTGATTTCACAAATGGTTTAATTATTATGCCTTCCCGTGGCCGAGTGGTTAGTACGCTTGGCTACTGATCAATGGAACCTAGGTTCGAGCCCCGGGTAAACCATAGATGTTAGTGTTGTTTTTCTGCCGAGGTCCGGTCATTCTCACAGACCTTCTACTACATTATAATAGGCGTATTAAACTGACAGGCTCCTGTCAGACCTCTGTGGTAAACAGCTGCTTGGGAGGGTAATTTTTTTAATTATTATGATCAATCTCTTACTGATGAAGGGCATATTGATGTGTAGTTGAAATTGTTATTTGTGTAATCTAATTACCATTGCAATTAAATTAATTTTATTATATAAATTGATTGTTCATTTTGAAATCACGTTCGTTTAGTCACTCTAAAGTTTGTAACAATATATTCCAAAAATGTAAACATATATAAGCCGGTACTTTTAAAGTTTTTTGATAAATATCATTAAAATGAAGGGAAAATATTTATACCAGAGAGGCGTTCCGGTTCATTAAATTAATTACCTCAGTCGGTAGCGCGCCAGGCTCGTAATCTGTAGTTCCCAGGTTCGAGTCCCAGCTGGGTCAGCGTTGAGATTTATCTCCGCAAAATTCCCCTCCCAAACCCACGGTCAGTAGGGGACACCGATGGGCTTGGAAAGGCCGCCGTCCGTCAGATGGGACGTTAAGCCGTGGCCCCGTGTGCGGGAGAGCCATACCGTGTGCACGTTAAAGAACACGCTGGATGGCCTTGACGGGAGGCTACCATCTGTCTCCCAACAGCTGTTCCAGTGGGTCCCCTCCCCCAACCTTCTCTGAGCCTTAGGGGTCCATGTGACCTGGCCATTTAGTCCATTGTGTGCAAAAAAGTGCCGCTCAGAGGTAAAACAACCCAACCCTGCAGTGCCCTACCCAACTCTACCTAAACACCTAAATATCAAGGAATCTTTATTTTGTGATCACTTTCAAGCTTTATAATTTTTAAAGTGGCAGACAATGTCGAACAGGACCTTGTTAGAATTGGTGTGCAGTGGCCAGATTCAGCAAATGTAGCTAAGGAGAGATATTATATGCTCGATTTCAAAGAGAATGAAGTTTTTAATATTCCGACTTTTGAAACTTCTAACAGTGGAAATCTAAAAAAATGTAACTAGTGGATGATTTCGTAAAATGCAAATAATAATATTTTATTCACCTATAAAATGTATTAGAGGAATAACGTATCGCTTCTGGCTGATAGGAAATGCTCGCTTTCAAAGGGAATTGAAAAAAAATGCATGTCGGTATAGCGAAATCAAGCTGATGACCGAAATATAATTCGTTATACTGAAATCTCTTTACATTGAAAGGCTTTTGGGTTGGATTGGGTTGTTTTACCTCTGAGCGGCACTTTTTTGCACACCATGGGCTAAATGGCTAGGTCACATGGACCCCGAAGGCTCAGAGAAGGTTGGGGAAGGGGACCCACTGGAAGAGCTGTTGGGAGACAGATGATAGCCTCCCGTCAAGGCCATCCAGCGTGTTCTTTAACGTGCACAGGGTACGGCTCTCCCGCACACGGAACCACGGCTTAATGTCCCATCCGACGGTTGGCGGCCTTTCCAAGCCCATCGGTGTCCCCTACTGACCGTGGGCAGGGCGGGGAATTTTGCGGAGATAAATCTCAACGCTGACCCAGCTGGGACTCGAACCTGGGAACTACAGATTACGAGCTTGGCGCGCTACCGACTGAGCCACCCCCGCCCCATATATTGAAAGGCAATAATAAAAATGGGGTATTGGTGGTTAGTTACATATTACATAATAATTATTGCAAAAGAAATTAGTGTCTATTAGAGTTTATTTGCTAAAAAAGTCGGTAATTTTAACTGTTCCAACTATGATCAACTCATTATCCAGAAAATCTGTCCGTGTCGTTGTGAAACGGCGAAGACTTCCATACTATTCGCTGCTTGTATCGAAACTAAACTAATTAACGAACTTAATAATAATAACAATAACTTAAATTTAATGAATGATAATAAAAAAAAATCTTCGGTTGGAACTGATTTCAA
Organism: Ryuthela nishihirai; assembly: GCA_038380435.1. Classification (NCBI taxonomy): domain Eukaryota; kingdom Metazoa; phylum Arthropoda; class Arachnida; order Araneae; family Heptathelidae; genus Ryuthela; species Ryuthela nishihirai. The sequence continues at coordinate 67,149,824 of JAWZYU010000021.1, read as the reverse complement.
AGAACTTTCCTGGCACTACCGTTTACTTGCAATGCCATACAATCAGAATCGCCTAAATTTCCAAGTTTGATATTCCCTTTTTTGTTAGCATGATGTAGCAACGACGCTTTAAAGGGCATTATGTCGGCACGTGTAGAGAGCATCTACGCCACTCAGTGAGATCGGTAAAAATGGTGCTGGACGAAAAAGCAATAGCACGTGATTAATAGCGCTCTGATTGGTTAGATATTTCACAGCGTTTTAAATCTTTAAGTATAAATTCTTCCATGGTTTAAATAGTTTAATTTTAGATTAATTTAAATGTTCAAGTGTCTTGATGCCCCAGCCACTCATCATAACCAAAAGCTAAGTTAATTTAAATCACCTCTATAAACGGAGGAAAATTAAAATCGTTATATATAGAAAAGAAAATCGTTAATCCGAATTTCGAAAGAGAAAAAGAAAATGGGAGTCACAGCAAAAAAAATCAATCTTCCTCATATGGCGTAGTAATCTAATGAAAGGGAAGCTTGTAAGCGAAATATATATAATTAATTATCCCTCATAGATTATAATTCCCTCTTTGAACTGCAACGCCCCACCTATTAAGTGCATTAAGGGTCTATCGATGTTTGGACCTTTCAGCGACTTAATCGCTTCTCATTAATTATCTTTTCTGTTTCTAATGAAAGAGGCCAGACCACGTGACTCTCACCGGAAACTACGACACGGCGGTGTTGTGACTGCGGAAGCGAGAGAAAGTGAAAATGGTGAGGAACAGATGGACTGACTGCAGTGGATGGGGAAGTGGAGAGAGGTAAGGGATTGTCGGTGGTGGTCAGACGCAAACTGATCCCTTTCTACGTTCCTGAGCGGGCTTTGTGGTTGAACTGGCTTTCAGCCTCTCTCTGAGACAAAAGGTCTAATTAGGTGCAGCTGGCGGTTTGGTTGATGCTCGCTTCAGCTGAGGAGTGAATGAACTTGAGGCCTTTCGTCATTTAGAGAGCTCATTCAGTAGCTGGCTGATCCCGAACAGGTATCTAGGCAACAGGAGAGTACAGATACTGGGTGTTGAACTGTTGGATGAAACGGTTCATTTACAGTGGCATAGCATTAAGGGCAGTGCAGAGGGGGAGGGAGCGAGATTGAGAAGAATGATGTCCCCCCCAATCGAGAATTTTAATAACCGGAAAAGAGATAAAAATAATAATAATAATGAACATATTTAAGACGAAAATTTTGCAAGAATGGTTTTTAGAAAAACTACTAGAAAAAAATTAAGGGTATTTTCATTATTTCGCGATAATTATTTCTGAAAATAAATAAATGAATAGCATCATTACGGATCAGAACGGCGTTCTGGTCTGTTCACGCAATTCGATCACTCAGGCAGCTTAAATTCTTCTACATTCGGAACACGTTAGAGAGAATGATAACTAATTTCCTTAAAATTAGGGAGTTGGGTTGTTTTACCACTGAGCGGCACTTTTTTTGCACACAATGGGCTAAATGGTCAGGTCACATGGACCCCGAAGGCTCAGAGAAGGTTGGGAGAGGGGACCCACTGGAACAGCTGTTGGGAAACAGATGGTAGCTTCCTGTCAAGGCCATCCAGCGTGTTCTTTAATGTGCACAGGGTATGGCTCTCACACACACGGGGCCACGGCTTAACGTCCCATCCGACGGACGGTGGCCTTTCCAAGCCCAATGGTGACAGGAAATGAGTACAAAGAAGTGAAAGTGTTCTTGTTACGATATAGTTTGTGGCTGCTTAGTCCTTAAAAGGACTTTTCGTGTGGTATTGAAGAATCGTTATTATCTTTGACGCGAGTTTTATCTTCGGTGTCACCTACTGACCGTGGGCAGGGCGGGGAATTTTGTGGAGATAAATCTCAACGCTGACCCAGCCAAGCCCATCGGTGTCCCCTACTGACCGTGGGAGAATTTTGCGGAGATAAATCTCAACGCTGACCCAGCCAAGCCCATCGGTGTCCTCTACTGACCGTGGGAGAATTTTGCGGAGATAAATCTCAACGCTGACCCAGCCAAGCCCATCAGTGTCCCCTACTGACCGTGGGCAGGGCGAGGAGTTTTGCGGAGATAAATTTCAACGCTGACCCAGCTCGGATTCGAACCTGGTAACTGCAGATTATTAGCCTGGCGCACTGCCGACTGAGCCACCCCCGCCCCCAAAATTAGGGAGATAATAACGATTCTTCAATACCACACGAAAAGTCCTTTTAAGGACTAAACAGCCACAAACTATATCATAACAAGAACACTTTCATTTCCTGTCACCATTCCTCTCTACTGCTTTTGAGCCTTCTCTACTTCGAAACTGCTGAAACTAGTCGGCTTCAGCCTGCTCTCTGCGTCGCATCTGACTGACAAAATAAAATTTATAAGAGAACAGAAGTCCTAACTTCAGATTTCCAGCATTGTTTCTTCGTGGACTCTATTTTGCCAGTTGATTTGTCAGAGAGTAATCTCATACCAATTGGGGAAAAAAGATTCTGTTCAAAACGAAATGTTGATTCTTAGCCAACCGTGCTGATTTCAAAATGATGAAGATAAGAAGAAGCGTTATTATCTCTCTAAAAACAAAGATCTGACTGAATTTAGTCGAGAATATTCTTAAGAGTAATAGTAGTTTTAAAAGAAAATGCTCATCAGTTGTAAAAAATAACTGAGATTTTAGAGAAAGAAATTCTTAGGTGTAATCTGTTTGGCTCCGAGAAAAAATATCTGGCAACGATTTTTTTTAGAAATTAGTGATCTGGCAACCTCCGTGTTACGTGACACGGAGGTTGCCAGATTACTAATTTCTAAAAAAAAATCGTTGTCCGATATTTTTTCTGAATTCAGTAATCAACCATAATGTCGGATATTTTTTAATATATATAATGCGTATGAATACATAATGCAATGAATATTGAGCGTGTGCAGTTACCGTTCACAGCAAACTGGAGCGGTTGCGGTTAATGTTCACAGCACATTGGATCGTGTGGGCTCACTCACGGAAATATTGAGCGTGTGCAGTTACCGTTCACAGCACTCTGGAGCGTGTGCAGTAACTGCACACGCTCCAGTTTGCTGTGAACGGTAACGAGCGTGTACAGTTTCTGTACACGTTCCAGATATTTTTCCTGAATTCTGTAATCACGTGACACGAAGGTTGCCAGATCACTAATTTCTGAAAAAAACGTTGCCAGAAATTTTTTCTGAATTCGGTAATCAACCATAATGTTTGGATATTTTTTGAGCGACTGTAAGGTGGTCATATTATTTTGATACTAGGTCGTGTGGGCTCACTCACGGAAATATTGAGCGTGTGCACTTACCGTTCACAGCAAACTGGAGCGTGTGCAGTAACTGCACACGCTCTAGTTTGCTGTGAACGGTAACTGGAGCGTGTACAGTTGCTGTACACGCTCCAGATATTTTTCCTGAATTCTGTAATCACGTGACACGAAGGCTGCCAGATCACTAATTTCTAAAAAAATCGGTGCCAGATATTTTTTCTGAATTCTGTAATCAACCATAATGTTCGGATATTTTTTTTGAGCGACTGTACGTAATATAATTTGTAAGCAATAAAGAACAATTCAATTGTTGATGACGATGTAGGTATATATAAACTCACCGGATTGTCTGAAGATTGTAATTTCTCACATGTAGAAACGCTTTTAAACATAACCGTTAGTCTTTATTATTAAAATCATCATCAAATAATGATCAGTTCCTCATTTCAGTTTTTCTTACTACACAATGAATGTATCAAAGTGAAACTGCACTTAAGCAGTTTTTTTTTGTTTAAACCTTTTTTTTTTTGTAAAAATGAGTTAAATGTATGAAAGGGGCGGGGAGGGGGGAATGGCTCAGTCGGTAGCGCACCAGGCTCGTAATTTTCAATTCCCAAGTTTGAGTCCCCGCTGGGCCAGCGTTGAAATTTATCACTGCAAAACTCCCCACCCTGCCGTCGGTCAGATAATACGTAAAAATAATCAAAAGATGTATGGTACCTATTTTTAATTACTAAAGACCGAATAAAAGGTTAAAATTGCAATCGAAAAATATTTTATATTTTTACTTATGCAACTATAAGAAAAATTAAATTTAAATAATTTTGTGAACGAACTCATATTTATATCTGACCTATATCTAAACTAAATCCAGTATAATACTATTGGGCTTTGCTGCCGTCCATCCGTTGGGAAGTTAAGCTGTAGCATCGTGTGCAAGAGTGCTGCACCATGCTGGCTATGACGGGAGGTTACCCTCTGTCTCCTAACTGCTGGCTTTGACTGGAGGTTACCCTCTGTCTCCTAACTGCTGGCTTTTACGGGAGGTTACCCTCTGTCTCCTAACTGCTGGCTTTGACGGGAGGTTACCCTCTGTCTCCTAACTGCTGGCTTTGACGGGAGGTTACCCTCTGTCTCCTAACTGCTGGCTTTGATGGGAGGTTACCCTCTGTCTCCTAACTGCTGGCTTTGATGGGAGGTTACCCTCTGTCTCCTAACTGCTTTCTTTGACGGGAGGTTACCCTCTGTCTCCTAACTGCTGTCCAATGGGTCCTCTGCCCATACCTCTGAGCCCTTGGGGTCCATGTAACCAGCCATTTTGCCCAGTGTGTTCACAAAAGTGTCGCACAGAGGTTAAAAGCCCAAAGTAGTCTCACCATTTCCTTCTCTCTGTGTCTTCCTGCTAATCACCAGTCATAACGTCTTGGCCAACGTGCAAAATTATTCTCTAGTGATTCAGAAAAAAAAGGCGAAAAAAAAATGCTTTCCCAATTGGAAAGGTGGATGCTCGTGCTCATTCTTTGCATTAGCTCACTATCGTCGAGTGCAATCGCGGTTTTTGCCGCAAAACTAGCGACCGGGGGGGGGGGGGGTCCACGTGACCTGGAGGGATCTAGGCCGCGGGCGAGACTGGCACGCCCTGGGCTTGACTCCAGGTAATGGATTCAAGTCGGAAATCACGTGGTTGATATCAGCTCCCCGCCATCAACCCGGTGTGCGCATCCCTCTGCTCCCAAACGGAGCCAGCCTCTCTCTCTCTTCTCCTGACATTCCCATCACTTCGGTCCTCTTATTGCAAATGCGATGTTCGTCCCGATGCCAGTCGGTTCAGAAGCGAACCCAAAAGGCCGCTTCGTCACGTCGTCAAGCCTTAATGGGGTTAAGTGAGTGAGATGGAGACACATTCGCGCGCTCGCAACCATTCGAAAAACTTCTGTCGCATCTCAAACGCTTTTGGGACAGAAAAGAATTATTAGATGTAAATGACTTGGCAAAGTCTAGACACGGATGAGTCGATATTTTAAAGAAATGGTCGTAGTTAAGATTCAGGAAGAAGATGGTGAAACTGAAAAAAAAAATTATTAATTATATCAGTGAGCAGAAAAATACAGTCGCTCAAAAGAGTATCGGAACACTATGGTTGATCAACCAATACTTTTCCGATACTTTTTTGAGCGACTGTACAAAAGAAACGGAACAATATTGGTATGGTTTGGAAATTTTCATCGTAAATCTTTTAATCAGATTCCGATTTGAACAATTCGATCTTAGTCCAATAACAAGATGTAGAAGAACATATAGCAACTTCAGGTATGAAATATAAGATTCTAATGTTTCGTGAGATTCATGTATGGGATCTTTTAATCTTCATGACGCTTCATGAAAATCTCTACATAGGAGATCCAAGATCCATTCTTCATGAGAATCTCCATATAAGAGATATATGATCCAGTGCTTAATGAGAATCGCCATACAGGATAATCCAAGATTCTTCGTTTCATGAGAATCTATGTAGGAGATTCAAGGTCTAGAGCTTTATGAGAATTTCCTAACTCTAAGATGTGGATTTCTTGTGACCTGACTCGGTTGCTTTCTGCACACAATGTGCTAAATGGCCAGGTCACAAGGACTCCGAAGACTCAGAGAAGGCTGTGGGAAGGGGATCCATTGAACACCTGTTCGGAGAGAGATGATAGCCTCCCGGCAAGGCCATTCAGCGTATTCTTTAACGTATACAGTTATAGCTCTCCCACACACGGAGCAACGGCTTACTATCCAATCCAAAGGACGGCGGCCTTTTCAAGCCCATCGGTGTTCCCTACTGCGCGAGGAGTTTTGCGAAGATTGATCTCGACGCTGGCCCAGCTGGGAGTCGAACCTGGGAACTGTAGATTACGTGCTTGGCGCGCTACCAACTGAGCCACCCCTCCCTTTGCAAGCTGGCCTTTTAGACATTGCGTACACAGAATTGTAGCTAAAAGTTAAAACAACCCAGTTTGACCTATAATTTAATAAAATTGCCTTTTTGCATTCTCTTTATGATTAGATTGTTCATACGGTTCTCTTTTTGGGTCCTGTCGCAGCATTTTCCTCGAAAATAAGACAGAAGTCACAGAAACAGCCATTTAACACGATCTATGAATATTTCTTTCTCCATACCCTTTGGACCACAATTAACTTTTCAACTGTTGGAGAAGTATTGTGAAACAAAGTGAAAGGAATTTAGTTGCAGTCTACTTTCTTATCCTCACTATAATCTTATCTTCCATACGGAACGTGTTGCTTCATTCTAGCTACGTTTTATCTACACTGATAACTGCCATAACATGCTTCCTTTACTATCTGCGTTATCTAATCTTTCGTTCTTTAATCTCAAAAATCAAACGTCTTATCCTAATTTCCCCATACCTCACTGTGGACGGTGTTTGGGGTTTGACTCCATTGGTAGCACGTCGAACCATCAATCCGCAGCCCTAGGTTCAAGTCCCGTGTCAGCGTTGAAATTTATTTCCTGCCTTCGTTGAGAAATGGGACACCTATGAGCTTTGAAACGCCGTTGTCCGTCGGATGAGACATTAAGCCGTGGCCCCGTCTGCAGTAGAGCCATGCGCTGTGCACGTTAAACAACACGCTGAGGGGACTAGATACGAGGCTATCATTTGTTTCCTTATAGTTGTCTAGTGGGTTCCTTTCCTCCAACCTTCTCTGAACCCTTGGGGGTTCTTGTGACCTGACCATTTAGTCTACCTTTAAAAAAAGTGCCTCTCAGAGGAAAAACAACCCAATCCATAAACCATTGTCCGAATGTATATTTAAAAACCCACAGCAATCCAACATAACGGACACTGCATCAGTTTAACTGTAACCCGCCAATTTCTGCAGTTCTCCAAGAGTTTCAGTTCCCAACGACGGGAAGCATTAGCTCTAAATGGGCCATTCTCCATCACCATAAACTAGAACCACTGCGGGAGACGAATTTATTATTAATTCCAAAACCCAACAGAGGCCGCTAGGAGCACCCCGTGCTGCCGATCCATTTGCAGAAAAAGAACCCTAATGCAGAAGATGATGTGTTGCTGGCGAGGTGTGAAACAGGTACACAACACGATGTGATGTATTATTCATGGAAGAGCAGGGCCACTCTCATTACGGCTAAGGTACCCTGTTCCCGTAATAGGTCTCCACACCCCTGCCACTCATGAGGCGGGCATGAGCTGAGTGAATATGATTAGAGACAACACAAAACATCATTTTTCTTCATCCCGTTTTTTCCCCTTCTTTCGCGATATTACAGTTTGCTTTTTTTTTTATCTTTAAAAAATGAAGAATCGCATGAGACGAATTTTCTTTGAGGTCAGAAATGCAGCAAGTTGTTTATTCTTTTTCAGTTTAAAACGAGTGAGACGGATAAACAGCAGACGGAATTGTTTTAAATTCCAGAAGATATTTATTCTAAGTCTTGTTTTTGATGTAATCGCGTTTCTCATTTATGTTTGCATATTTAGACATCACTTACACGTCAGCCAGGTGAAATGGAGGCTTGTTTGGTAGCAGACAGGCTCAAAATCTGAGTTGGGTTCAGTTGTTTCATCTCTGAGAGACACTTTTTTTGCATGTAATGGGCTAAATGACCAGGTCACAAAGACCCCAAGGCTGAGAAAGGAGCTGTTAGGAGGCAGATAAAAGGCTCCCTTCAAGGCCATCCAACATGTTCTTTAACGTGCACATGGTATATAACTACCCTGCGCACGGAACCATAGCTTAACCTATGGATGTCGTCCTCTCCAATCCCATATGTGTCCCCTTTCTCATCGATGGCACAGAGGGGTTAAGTGAAGACCAATTCCCATGCCGCAGGCGGGTTGCAACAATTAAAGGCCGTCACAGTTTTTAAGTTGATAAAATATACAGTTGATAAATTTTATTCTTTCCTGTTTTTGAATCCTTTTATCAGGTTGATCGTAAGAGGCAGAGGATGAGGAACTGGGACGACGAGCAACGTCATCGACATCTCCTTCGGCCATCCACTCCGTCTTCCGTTTCTGCTCTTAATGCCATCTCTTACTTGTTGATGTCATTAAGCGAGGAATGTGTCTGGCTTGACTGAGAGGAGACCAGAAGATCCGTACCCATCTCACTAATCGGATCTAGTCTCAGTCTCCATCATTATGTCACCTAGGTAGCTAGGGATGCTGGAGAAGGAGACGGAATAGCGGGAGGAGGAAGAAAGAATATGGGGCAGAGGAATGATGAAAGCAACGGTTTCTATGGTAACCATCACGCGCCGGAAGTAAAGAGGGCAGCCGAAGCTGAATATGGCCAGATGATCGCCCATCGCTGCAGTCGTTAGAGTGACTTTATAGTGACTCGCTCTTTGCAGAGGCCATTTCAATGTCTCTTTGGTCTGTGCTACGGTTTGAATATGCAGCTCACAGGCATTTCTGTGGATAGCACTGGGAACAGTGTAGCATATGTAGACTTTTAGTGTTCTCGATGCCTTTAAGAGGGTGGATTGTTGCCTGACTACATCTCATTCGGATTGCGAATAGTTTTAGAACAGTTAGTTGGTGGCAGTGATTGAAGACATCTTTAAAAGTTTCATTTAGAGCAAACTCTCGCTTATTCGTAGCGATGGGAAAAAGGAAACGAAACATTCGGTGGGGAGAGGAGTAAATTGGGTCCGTGGCAACGACAAATGACTTAAGAGCAAATAATTATAAGCAAGATATTGTTTAATTCTAAATATTGAACCAAAGGAAATTTCTGGTTAATTTTCTTCTTGGGTATTTTAATGTATGAATGGATGCTCTCTTGAATTTCGTTTCATAGGTTGGGTTGTTTTACCTCTGAGCGGCACTTTTTTGCACACCATGGTCTAAATGGCCAGGTCACATGGACACCAAAGGCTCAGAGAAGGTTGAGGGAGGGGACCCACTGGAACAGCTGTTGGGAGACAGATGGTAGCCTTCCGTCAAAGCCATCCAGCGTGTTCTTTAATGTGCACAGGGTATGGCTCTCCCGCACACGAAGCCACGGCTTACAGTCCCATCCGACGGACGAGCGGCCTTTCCAAGCCCATCGGTGTCCCCTACTGGCCGTGGGCAGGGCTGAGAGTTTTGCGGAGATAAGTCTCAACGCTGACCCAGCCGGAATTCGAACCTGGAAACTGCAGATTACGAGCCTGGCCCACTACCGACTGAGCCCCCCCCCCCCCCCCCCCCGTGCCCAACGATAGAGAGAAGCAGAGTTCAAGTGATAAGACTGTAGGACAATAAAAACGACGATCGCATAAGTGTGGTGAAAGCAAAGACTATAAGACTGAAAACAAAAATACCACAAATGTAGTGGGGGGAGGGGGAGTGCAAAGACCAAATGACAAGAAAAAGAAAACAGGCGACTGAAAAAAAAATCATGGAAATGAGGGAAGGCAAAGATCGAAATAGATATCGATATTTCGAAACTGAAGAAAAACTAAGATCATATCGCTGGGAAAAAAATCGTAAAATTATGAAAAAATATAGTATGACTGAAAAAATAGGTACGACGAGGTAATGTAAAAACCGTGTGGATGAGGGGAAACAAAAATGCTTCGACTGACAGAAAGCAAATATCTTTGACTGAGTAAAAATAAATACAACAGGAGAGAAAAGAAATAAAGATCCTCAGAAAAAGACAATAGGGTAGAAGGAGAAGTAAAATATAGGATGAGCTAAAAGTCCTTAGCAGGCTTTAAAATTGAATTAAAAAATACTGCAGAGACATCAGGTACAGTCGCTCAAATAAATATCCGAACACTATGGTTGAATACAGAATTCAGGAAAAATATCTGGCAACGATTTTTTTTTGGAAATTAGTGATCTGGCAACCTTCGTGTCACGTGACGTATCCGAACACTATGGTTGATTACCGAATTCAGAAAAAATATCTGGCAACGATTTTTTTTTTAGAAATTAGTGATCTGGCAACCTTCGTGTCACGTGACGAAGGTTGCCAGATCACTAATTTCTAAAAAAAAACATCGTTGCCAGATATTTTTTCTGAATTCTGTAATCAACCGTAGTGTTCGGATACGTCACGTGACACAAACGTTGCCAGATCACTAATTTCTCAAAAAAAAATCGGATATTTGTTTGAGCGACTGTACGTTTATTTGATAGTCGAACTTAAAAGAATTATTATTATTTGAATTTTTACTGTAACCCTATAGATGCGCTAGCGCCGTGCAAGTGGATCGGATTTTAAAATGGTGAGTCCACACGAGAAAACTTCTGATGTAGGTTGGTTTTTTGAGTGAAATCGGATATTCAAGTACAGCGAAATTTCCACACGCAATTCAACAAGGATCCACACCATCCGGTAAGCAGCTTCAGAACACAGCAAGAGAAATTCCTGGAAACTGGCAGTTTTCTTGATCGAAAGAGAACGGGCAGAGCAAGCACGTCTGGGTTGGCTTGAAGATCGGTTGGATTGTGCCTAAAGGGCTCTCACATTGAAGTGAGAGGGGAAAAAAACTTCTTCAATTGGAATGTCAAATGCAGCATCACGGATGTTTCGTCAGTGAGTAACTTTTTTTAGTTCAATTTTCGAATTGTTTAGGGTTGTTTTACCTCTGAGTAATACTTTTGTGCACACGATGGACTAAATGGCCAGGTCATAAGGACCCCAGGGGCTCAGAGAAGGGGACTGCCTGGACAGCTGTCGACAAATCAATAATATGCTGCCGATTAGCACGTCTGACATGTAACTGGGAAGAGTGGGTTCGAATCCCACTCACGGCGAACTAAATTTTTTCAGCTGATTATTTCATGAGAGCCGTCCCGTGGCCGCTTGGTTAGCACGCTTGGCTACTGATCTAGGGATCACTCCCGACCCTGGAACTCCATCCGTCACATCATGAAGATCAGAAAAGTGGGATCAACCCACAAAATTCGGGAGCGATCGCTGAAGTAGCCGCGGGACCACGGGGAAACTGGTAATTTCTGACACAGATGACGTCACACGTGCCCGCCCATTCGTTCGGAATTACGGTTATTACATAATGATTGTTATAACTACACCCCAAGAACGCAAAAAAAAAACTGCGTTTGTATGGAGTATCCGTTTCATCTTTTATCCGATATTGAATCTTATTCTTTTCAGCGTATTGAATCGAACCCACCACAACAGTGTGCCACAAAAAACTTTATATTCTCTCATGCTACATAATACCCTATAACATGCCGCATAAGCTTACTCTTTTATTTATATCTAAATACAACTTCTCAAGGCTGGAGAGGCGGGGTGGCTCAGCCGGTATACACGTCAGGCCCGTAATCGGGTGTCACAGGTTTGAGTCCCGCTGAGCCAGCGTTCAGATTTATCTCCGCAAAATTCCTCGCCCTACCCTCGGTCAGTAAGAGACACTAATGGTCTTGGAAAGGCCACCGTCCGTCGGATGCGATGTTAAGACGTGGTACCGTGTTCTGGAGAGCCATACCCTGTGCACGTTAAAGAACATGCTGGATGGCCTTGACCATCTGTTTACCATCTATTTCCCAACAGCTGTCCAGTGGTGTCCCCCTCCCCCAACCTTCTCTGAGCCTTCGGGGTCCTTGTGACCTGGCCATTTAGCCCAAAGTGTGCAAAAAAAAAAGTGCTGCTCAAAGGTAAAACAACCCAACAACTCAAGATTGGATCTAGAAAAGAAAGTTATGGGGTTGGGGGGGGGGGAAGGTGATGAACAAGTGACTTGCATTAAACCGAAACGAAGCTACGGTAAATATATTTTTATTAAGAAATTATTCTCGTCAAAATAGTATAGTTTCTCTAGTGATATTAAAAAATATATATTCTTCCAAAATACTCATATATTTTACTATTTTTCCCCTACGAGGGTGGGGACATGGCTTATTTTTTTCCCTTTTCAGATCCGACTTTGCACCCTGTTTGAGATTTATAAAAGATCAAAGGAAACCTTCCGATTACCACCTTTGCCAAAAAATAAGCCGCATTTCTGAAATATATTGCACAGCGGCTATTTCATCTCCATCTCTGCAAGCTAATTTAATGCCCGTGATTCGTTCAAAGGCGGAACAACAAACGAAACGAACAGAATGCAAATAATCCCGTAATGCGAATAAGACTCGCTGCATCTCGTGCAAACGTTATGTCCTCTGAAGTCTCCTAACACGCCGGCCAGTGCAAATCGCCCATCTGGTTTGGACATGGATGGCTTTGTTCCAACCTCTCCTGCAGAGCTGGCCATGTGAATGGTCTTTGAGAGGTCTCTTACACACCTGCCTCTTGGCAGCGGGAGGTCCCCCACAAACCTCGCCGAGAGAAGGAGGACCCCCCATAGTTGGCATCGCCATCGGACTCAAGAGAACTGGTCTGTAGCAGCCATTGTGTCACCATCTGTTGACGACGGTAAGAACTTGTATGACGTGGACAGGTTGAGTCGACGCGCGGAGGATGAGAGAGATTATCTGCAGAGGATGGAGAGGAGAAAATGAGGACAAAAGAGGAGAGGGATGTTGAAGCTCTTGTTTGACATAATTTGGAGGATTGTAATTAAGACTTGATCTACAAAACGTTATTGAGTTATCGACCGTTAATTTACAAAACTAACCTCTTTGCCGAGACAGATGATATATTTTCTTGTTTAAGATTAATTGAATGAGGAATGGATGTTTAATGTCTGTTATTACGCAGTTTGGTTTCGATATATCACCTCCTGATTTACAGGATGGAGATTGGTTCAATCTTTATCACACCAGGCTCGTAACTTGATGTTCCAGGTCCGAGTAGGGCGCCAGTGCAACTCGGCTCGGAATACCGCTTGTGCAACAGGTGGGATTAAGAGCCTGGCGCGCTGGATTACGAAATGATCGTAATCCCGGGCCTGGGATTACGAACAGTTGCCAGGATCGAGTCCCACCTGTGCCAGCGTTGAGATTTATTTCCGAACAATTATTTTCCGGTGACAAAGGCAACATCTATGGGCTTGTAAAGCCGCCGTCTGTAGGATGGAACGTTAAGCTGTAGTCCCGTGTGCAGGAGAGCAATACCCTCTGCACGTTAAAAAAGGATGCCTTGACGGGAGGCTGCCATCTGTATCCTAGCAGCTGTCCAGAGGGTCCCCTCCCCTCAACCTTCACTGAGCCCTTGAGGTCCTTGTGACCTGACCATTTAGCCCAGGATTAAATAATCCTGGGCTAAATGGTCAATAGACTGTGGGCAAAAAAGTGCCCTTTAGAGATAAACCAACCTTAATGTACATGAGTTCAGATCTGTTCACTATCCGCATCCAAGCTGCCCTCAGATAGAAAGGAGGCACCGATGGGTAAGTTTGGAAAAACTACAGTTGTTGGATAAGACGTTAAACTGTGGTCCATTGTGCAGGAGAACCTTACGAAAATGCACTGGACGACCAAGACATCTTGGATTCACTTTTAAAAAAGTGAGCTGCTCAGAGCTAAAATATCTTAAAATAGTCGAACCAAAAAAAGAAGTCTCCACCTCCACTTCTCATGGAATGCCACGGATAATTTTGAAAAACGTTTCCTTAAAAAAAGAATTAAAACTGAACTCCTTTCCCGCCTGTCCCGACCCATTCCAGTCATTTACTCGATTCCGATACCGAGTGTTTTTTTCTCTTCTGTGTGACTGAACCAGATAGTGCGTACCTTAATATAAGAAAAACCTGATACTTGGATTGGGTAAGGCAGCATTTGGCGAACAGCAAATTATAGCTCGATCAATTCTTACTCAACTTTCACTCTGACTCGAATCCATCACTTTTCTCAGCAGTCCTATTTTCATCTATCGGGCCATAGAAGTTCCAGCAGCACTGTGCCCAAAACTCTCTACTGGGAAGACGTTTTTATCGACTTTTAAGGCGAACTGTCAAGAGTAGCTTTCCTCCTCCTCCTCCCCCTTTTTTTTTTCGTGAAATCCTTGGCCCTCTGATAGATGCATTTCAGTTTCGTCAATATTTTTCTTCTTTGGAGCCACAATGTCATATTTCGTCGGGTGCCGTCCGCTTTAAGAATTGTGTCAACAGAGTTCGTGCAGTTTCGAATATCGCACTCTGTTTATTCTTATTTTTGGGCTTTGGAAGGAACTAAATGTTATCGAAAAGCGAGTGTGGGGAAACGATGGTTTTAAAACGGATTAAATACGAGATGAAAGGAGCATTCATATTGGAAATCGAGAGATGGTTACATCGCTTGAATATTTACAAGACTTCGTTAGATTCAGAAACGTTCCGGAAACTCTGTTGTCGTTTATCGCGTTAATAAAATATTCGCCATTTAATCACGCAATGTTTTTTTTTTCTTTTAGGCTGCTGTTAGGCGATGTTGCCATTTATTTCTCATTTTCAGGATTTCTTAAAAAAAATTTTTTTTTTCTTTTAGGCTGCTGTTAGGCGATGTTGCCATTTATTTCTCATTTTCAGGATTTCTTAAAAAAAAGAAATTTTTTTCAAAACGGGGTTTTACCTCTGAACGGCACTTTTTTTTGCACACAATGGTCAGGTTACAAGGACCCAAAGGGTCCAGAGAAGGTTGAGGAAGGGAACCCATGGATTGTTTTACCTCAGCGCCCACTTTTTTGCACACAATGTTCAGGTCACAAGGACCTCAAGGTTCCAGAGAAGGTTGAGGAAGGGAACCCATGGGTTGTTTTTCCTCAGCTCCACTTTTTGCACACAATGGTCAGGTCACAAGGACCTCAAGGGTCCAGAGAGGATTGAGGAAGGGAACCCATGAGTTGTTTTACCTCAGCGCCACTTTTTGCACACAATGGTCAGGTCACAAGGACCTCAAGGGTCCAGAGAGGGTTGAGGAAGGGAACCCATGGGTTTTACCTCAACGCCCACTTTTTTTCTCTGGACCCTTGGGGTCACAAGGACCCCAAGGGTCCAGAGAAGGTTGAGGAAGGGAACCCATTCGGTTGGGTTGTTTTACTTCAGCGCCACTTTTTTGCACACAATGATCAGGTTACAAGGGCCTAGCAAAGGTTCAGGAAGGTAACCCACTCTGTTGGGTTGTTTCATCTCTGAGCGGCATTTTTTTTGCACTTAATGGTCAGGTCATAAGGACCCAAGGGTACAGAGAAGGTTGAGGAAGGGAACCCATTGGGTTGGGTAGTTTTATCTCTGAGCGGCACTTTTTTTGCACACAATGGTCAGGTCATAAAGACCAAAGGATACAGAGAAGGTTGAGGAAGGGACCCACTGGGTTGGGTTGTTTTACCTCTGAGCGCCACTTTTTTTTGCACACAATGGTCAGGTCACAACGATCCAAGGATCCAGAGAAGGTTGAGAAAGGGAACCCACTGGGTTCGGTTGTTTTACCTCTGAGCGCCATTTTTTTTTGCACACAATGGTCAGGTCACAAGGGCCCCAAGGGTCCAGAGAAGGTTGAGGAAGGGAACCCATGGGTTGTTTTGCCTCAGCGCCACTTTTTTGCACACAATGGTCAGGTCACAAGGGGCCAGCAAAGGTTGAGGAAGTGAACCCACTATGTTGGGTTGTTTCATCTTTGAGCGGCACTTCTTTTGCACAAAATGGGCTAAATGGTCAGGTCACAAAGACCTCCGAATGCTCAGAGAAGGTTGGGGGGGGGGAAATTAGTGATCTGGCAACCTTCGTGTCACGTGACCCGAAGTTGCCACATCACTAATTTCCAAAAAAATCGTTGCCAAATATTTTTAAGGATATTTATTTGTACCTCCAATGGTTCATCTTCCTCCATCTTCTCTGAGCCCTTGTAGTCTTTGTGACCTGATAAAACAGATTAGCTTACTTTTTCTACCGATTTGCTCTAAGGCCATTCTGTTGCGGTCTAATTTTTCTTTTTCCTCTGCGTCTGTCTTTTCCCAGAATTTTGTCTTTTTATCGCGATATCTTCATATCAAGACAGGTGACACTTGCGCAAGACCACGCAGTGACTGAAAAGAAGTTTAATTTTAACGATTTGCAGAATTATTTGCCACCACTCACTTTCCTGGTTTCACAAGAAATTCTATTTCGGGTATTCTTCGCCATCCACTGTGAATTTTATAG
Source organism: Ryuthela nishihirai (assembly GCA_038380435.1). NCBI lineage: Eukaryota > Metazoa > Arthropoda > Arachnida > Araneae > Heptathelidae > Ryuthela > Ryuthela nishihirai. Next base: position 67,133,495 of record JAWZYU010000021.1, on the reverse strand, counting down.
CGCGTGGGCTCTACGATGTTCCCTCACTTGTAGTCGCTCATCAGCTCGAGAAAAAAAAAATATTTCCTCAACGCGCTCCCACACAAATGCGTCGCAGTTTATGCGGTGATGGTTGCTATCGACGTAATTGCAGGTTGTTTTCAGGTGTATCGCACTACATATGTGATTTGCATATTTCTGACATGCGTCTTTTTTTTTTCTACGCGTAAATTTACATTTCACGGAGAAGATGCACTTATTATATTCAACCGAATATAATTCAATCTCGTACACTAACGCCCAACTTTCCTAAATTGTCTCGGAACTCTATAAATATTATCCGGATCGCGAAAAAGAGTTTGGGTTGTTTTACCTCTGAGTGGCACTTTTTTGCACACCATGGGCTAAATGGCCAGGTCACAAGGACCCGGAAGGCTCAGAGATGGTTGGGGGAGGGGACCCACTGTAGCAGCTGTTAGGAGACAGATGGTAGTCTCCCGTCAAGGTTATCCAGCGTGTTCTTTAACGTGCACAGGGTATGGCTCTCCCACACACGGAGCCACGGCTTAATGTCCCATCTGATGGACGGCGGCCTTTCCAAACCCATCGGTGTCCCATACTAACCGTGGGCATTGCGGGGAATCTTGCGGAGATAAATCTCAACGCTGACCCAGCTGGGACTCGAACCTGGGAACTACGGATTACGAGCCTGGCGCGCTACCGACTGAGCCACCCCCGCCCCTGGGGGAGGGGACCCACTGGAACAGCTGTTGGGAGACAGATGGTAGCCTCCCGTCAAGGCCATCCAGCGTGTTCTTTAACGTGCACAGGGTATGGCTCTCCCGCATATGCCACGGCTTAACATTCCATCCGATGGACGGCGGTCTTTCCAAGCTCATCGGTGTCCTCTACTGACCATGGGCATTGCGGGAAATTTTTGCGGAGATAAATCTCAACGCTGACCCTGCTGGGACTTGAACCTGGGAACTGCAGATTACGAGTCTGGCGCGCTACCGACTGATCCGAATTCCCGAAAAAGGGAAATAAATAAACACGAAGGACTTTGGCGACTTTGGCTGAATGAACTGATCTGAACACTTTTGGATTTATTTTTTCCAGTGGTCTGAAAAGACCTGAACACTTTTGGATTCATTGTTATACGTGCACACTTCTCTTCAGTATTATATTCTACATTATTGCCATAAATAATATAAATACAATGACTAATTCTTGTAAATAATGAAATATTAGTGTTAATATGTTTGCATATAAATGTGCATATGTTAATAAATGTTGACTAAACTTAATTTAAAGATCATAATCAAATCTATTTAAATACCGATTTTCAACAATATTCATTCAGTATTTAAAGAATTATAGAAGTTAGAATATTTAACAATAAATTATCTTGTTTTATATATATATTATTTTAATATTTAAAAAATTATGAATATTTTTATTAATAATTTTTAATATTGAAATAATCATTACGCAAACTTCTAAAATTACTATTTACTTTATTAAATTGTTTGAAACAATACTTATGAAATAATTATTATAAATGTAAATTATTATAAAGTATTTATAATATTATTATAAATATCTATGATCACGTTTTGATTTCTGAAGCAAATTTTTTTGACGTATTATTGCTGCGAAATAATCCAGCTTACATAACTCTTTAAATACTCAAAAAATATTGTTGAAAATCGAGATTTAAATAGATTTGATTTTGATCTTTAGTAGGGTTTTCTTACCATACATATACCGTATATTTCCGCATATAAGACGATAGTTGAATTATAAAAAAAGGCCCCCAAAATCCCGGTCATCTTATAGGACAGATACAAAAAAAATTAGATTGAAATTTATATAAATTGAAACCATTATAAAATAAAACAAATCACTCGCCAATGTATTTAAAATCCTGCAAAATCGTCACATTCATCATCTAAGGCAAATAGCTCCTCAAGTACATCCTCACTTTCATTGTTGAGAAGCTCGTCATGTGGGTCCCATTCTGTTCCTAGCGAGTCGATTTCCGCTTCGTCATCAGTATCCCATAACAAATCGTTCTCAGTGCCATCCATAGCATTAGAAATCCCACACTTTTTGAAGGATTTGATCACTGTTTCGACTTTCACTTTTTCCCATGATTTGATCACTGTTTCGACTTTCACTTTTTCCCATGATTTGATCACGAAATCACACAACACATCAAGTGACGCAGCCCGCATAGCTCCACCTTTCGTATACGACTTTTCGCCACTCATCATCCAGTTATTCCATTGTTCACGCATGTGATCTTTGAATGGTTTGGTTTATTCAGAGAGACGTCTAAAGGTTGTAGCATCGAAGTTAAACCACCCGGTATAACAGCAATCTTAGTATTGTTCCGTCCTAAGCGATTTTTAGTGTTCTCAGTTACGTGACTGCGAAACATATCCCACACCAACAAACTGTGTTGATTTCGTAGTTTGATAGTTTGGGGTCGTCTTATAGGACAGATATATGCTAAAACTATAAAACTTTGACGAAAATTTATACCTCGTCTTATCTGAAGGTCGTCTTATCTGCGGAAATATACGGTATTTTTTGCTTGCCTTTTTTTATTGGCATTTATACAAGTTATTAATATTCTCCAATAAAGAGCCTGTTCTTTTGCTTCTCATTTCATCCCAACAAACGGCACTTACGGACTCAGATTAATGTCATTATCACACGTATATATATGGGTATCTGTGTGTAATTCTACGATATTTATAGCAGGGGACCTAATTGCCATTTTTGTCATTTCCAAGACGAGATGGGAAAAGATCAAAACAGACGTCTATTTAATGTCATTATTGTTGAGTTTCCACTGGGAGGAGAGGGGTTGGTTTACCTCTGAGCGACACTTCCTTGCACACAACGGCTAAATGGGCAGGTCACAAGGACCCCAAGGGCTCAGAGAAGGTTGGAGGAGGGGACCCACGTATAGCTGTTGCGAGACAGATCGTAAACTCCCGTCAAGGCCATCCAGCATGTTCTTTAATGTGCAGAGGATATGACTCTCCTGCACATGGGATCACGTTTTAACGTCACATCCGACGGCGGCGTTTCCAAGTTTCGTCTGCTAGCTTGTGTCTTCTACTGACAGAGGGCAGGGTGGGAAATTCTGCGGAGATGAATCTCAACCCTGGCCTAAGTGGGGTTTTGGAAAGGCTACCGTCCGTTAGGTGGGACATAAAGCCGCGGCTCCCAGTGCACGTTACAGAACCCTGGATGGCCTTGACGGGAGGCTGCCACCTGTCTCCTAATATTTTTCTAGTGAATTTCCTTTCTCCAACCTTACCTGAGACCTTGGGGTGTCTTTTGCGCAATAAAGTGTCTCTCAGAGGTAAAACAACACAGTCTCGTGACTAGATAGGTTGTTTTAACTAAATTTTGGGGTCAATCTTTTGTAGCCTGTTAAATATTCCAGCTTTCTCAACAAATTTTGTTCAAAATCGAGATTTAGGTAGATTTAATTGATATCTTTAATTTATCTTTAGACATATATTTCATTAAAAATCATATTGAAAAAAAATTATAAATTATTAACCTCTGAATGGGATTTTCCATTGAGATAACATGGAACTTTTCCCATTTTTCTGTCCAATATCTGTAGTTTGGATGCTCATCCAAATTACCAATTGCTTCAGGTAATGAGAAGTTAGATTGTTCGTCCAAAATACAGAAGAAAAAAAATACTAGAAGCCAATGCGCACTTGATTTAACTCATAACGACACACTTTCTTGTCGCACGTTACACAACGGCTGGAATTTATGGACGTAATATCGGGCCGAAAGCTATTGTTTCAACGTTCATTTATCTGGTGTAATTCAAAGAACGATCACTCCCCCTCCCGTCTTGTTATCAACATGCTCTTCAACATCGTCAGCAACTTCTCGAGTCCTTATGAAATGTGCGGTTCCTTCTACTACAAAGTTAAAGCTGCTCACAACGTCCATATCCCTTTACCCCCCGAGGCGCCAGAATAGCGTACTCAAGAATAATGGACGAGCTATTAAGACACGAGAGCCTTTATAACACAAGAGAGGTGACAACAGCTTTACTACAACATATACGCTATCTGCTTATCATCATAACTGCTGGTCATAAAGATATGCGATGCAAGTTCGCACTCTCAACCTTTTACTCACCCCCCCCCACCTCTTTTGACCTCCCCACCCTAAAACGTCACTTTTCTCCCTCCCTGTAAAACTATACACGCTTCAGTGGGTGTATGTTGGACTACGTATCGAATCGTGTGCCTGTTTCCCTCCCAAAAACGTTGGTCCCCAGCTAGACACTCGCGCGAGTAGAGAGACCCATTCCGGGCAGAGATCGATGAGTCCACACATTGTTTGAGGCGAAGGGAACACGAGAATCACCGCACGGGGGCGCTGCGGCCGCCAGATCAAAAGGCTCTGCACGTTTAACTAACGAAGTCGTATAGGTCTGTGGCATTTGGAGTAAGGGCACAGAGTTGTTGCGTCGCTTAACGCTCGAGACAAGCTAGAAGCGGAGAGAATGCTGCTGTCGTTGAAACAGCTATCTCTTGTGCTGTTGTTGATACTGCCATCGAGATGATCGAGGATGAAGATCTGTATTCTCTTCTTGATCATCATCTCAGCTGTTCATCCTCGTTATAGACAATGTCGTCCTTCTCCAGCAGGGGGCGTTACGCATGCCACAGCGCTGGGTTGATAAATGGTTGTCAGCATGTGCTCCGATGTCTTCTCAACAGCAGGATTCGCTGGACAAGTACCCCTACCGGTAGTGCGTCGCCAAAACAAGGCACGTGGAGTCTCGCTTCCGGTCATCGATGTGCTAAATGTGTTGACTGTTGTTGTTGTTGCTGACCATTATGTCGGACATTTTCGGACACTGTAGAGAGAGCTTTGGATTCTGGTGACTGAAACGCGTCTGACTGTCATCGTCATCGAAGTGAAACTACAGGAAATGAACATAGTAGAATAATTTTGTTCGTTTTTTAATACGAAAAGTCGTTCTGATTGATCAGTCCTCTTTAGTATTTTGTAAATAGTCTTTTCTTTACGTGAGCCTAAAGCAGTAAAAACATTGAATGCAGTCTACTTACTTTTTTATTCTTCCGTTTTCGAGAAGACTATGTGTTCAGAACTGCAGGGGAGTTATTCTTTAACTCAGAGATGACGACTTAAAAAGAGTAAAGTTATTTTTTCAGATTCTGATGAGGCGAAATTTGTTATTGGCGGAACTCCTGGTGAAGTTTTCAGTTGTTGTTCCTCTCAATAATTTTATGGACGGGGGAAAATAATATTAATCTATCACTTCTGTAAATATGAGCATCATTAAGGAAGAATCGCATCCTACCTTGAGAACTCTTCCCGTGTTGTGAGATGTCACTCGATTTTTGCATAAACTTCAGGCATGCGCCTTGCTCTTCCAGAAGCATTCTTTTTCTGCACTTCTTTCGTTTTCAACCTCCATCTTGAAAGGGAGAAATGACCAGAAACAAATCCTTCCTCGGTTAGAAAAAAAAAAGAACAGAAAAATCTACTCTTTTTTAAGGTATCGTTTTAAATACCTCATCCAACCAAAAGCAATAATGGCGTTTACGACAACTGCAATAGGAATCCCGAAAGCTCGAAGAATCATGGAAGAAACTTGTTCATTTCTACGACAGCGAAGTCGAGGTGGAATGTCCGGCTCAAGCATTTCTTTTTTTTCATCATCAAAGGTCGTCGCATTCTCTGCCCCAGAAGAAGAGAAACAGCATCCCTAAGAGCTCCAGAAGATCAAGAAAGAAACAAAAGAGGAGTTGACAGCTTGGTTCAACTCTTTTCACCAACCTCCTGCCACATACAACAATGGAACGCTGGTACAGGCGGCGCCGACGCCTCCGCAGTGCCTTGTCCGTTGCCTCGGGATGCTGCGCCTTCTTCGCCTGCTTCTCGTGGTACACTTTACTATGCTGCCGACCCATGCCTCGAAGCGAAGTCGGAGAGCGAGAAGCTCCATCTCTATTCGCAGCAGCAGCGGACGGTAAGCCTCTTGTCATCTGGAGGCAGAGGTATCCAGCATCCGGAACAGAAAGAGCGAGAGGAACGGATGGAGATGGAGACGTTGGTGGAGGAGGCATCAACATCGCAAAATCCAGGCGCACCTCTAATCCGTGGAAGCCAGAACAGTATGTGGTTAAAGCTTGGCTACCGAGAGGTATTAAAGAAAGGGTAGAAGCTAGTCACGAAGATTATAACAAACTGAATTCAGAAAGGACTATGAGCTCTCTTTCTGCGAGATATGTTAGGAACTCAACCTCTGCTTTTTCTCTCTCCAGTGCTGCAACAACCACAATCTCGTTAGCCAACACTTCGAATAGGATGTTGTATGCAGGAGATGCTGGCAGAGACTACAGGCAGAGGGGCATGGTCACTCCGCCGGTGAAGAGACTTCCGCAGGCGCTCATCATCGGGGTCAAGAAGTGTGGAACGCGGGCGCTGCTCGAATTCCTCAGGGTGCACCCTGATATCAGGGCGTCGGGCCCTGAAACTCATTTTTTCGATCGGCACTACCAGCGAGGGTTAGAATGGTACAGGTAAGTGAACTTTTATGATCCTTTTGTAACGCTCTTTTCGTTTTTGTCTAAAGATACGGAGATTAGCATCATTAATTGTCGTATCGGTGATTTTGAAAGTAAGTCGTGAACTAGTGAGTGCCAGCTTAAATATTTTCAGCAATAGAATCGTCAGTTTTATTCGGAATTTTCTTTAAATTCATCATATGTTATTTTTAGCTGGGAAAGAACATTAGCTTCGGATTTTACTTGGCCATTTTGTTACTTCGAGTTTTTGACAGTTCGAGATTCGCGATAATTCTCTAAAGGTTATCATGACTTGTTCCCATGCTTAATAAATAAATTGTTGATGCAAGAGTTCGTCTCAGGTTGAAATATGAGCTAAATCCGCCTCTTCGAAAAGAAACGGCAATGATGATCAGTTGAACTGTAAGCGACAACCAGTCGATGATCGATGATATTAAATAAAAAAAAAAGGGCAGAGTCTCATCACTGGTAAAGTAACCAGGCTCATAATCTGCAGCTCCAAGGTTCGAGTCTCAACAATGCCAGCGATGAGATTTATCTCTTCTAACCCCCACCCTGCCCTCGGTGAAAAAATTGAAACCGATGAGCTTGAAAAGGACGCCGGCCGTTGCAAGGAACGTTAAACCATGGTTTCGTGTGCATGAGAGCTGTACTCTATCCATGCTAAAGAACACACTGGATGACCTTTAAGGCTCTAACCCCCACCCTGCCCTTGGTGAAAAAATTGAAACCGATGAGCTTGAAAAGGACGCCGGCCGTCGCAAGGGACGTTAAACCATGGTTTCGTGTGCAGGGAGCTGTACTCTATCCATGCTAAAGAACACACTGGATGACCTTGAAGGCTCTAACCCCCACCCTGCCCTTGGTGAAAAAATTGAAACCGATGAGCTTGAAAAGGACGCCGGCCGTCGCAAGGGACGTTAAACCATGGTTTCGTGTGCAGGGAGCTGTACTCTATCCATGCTAAAGAACACACTGGATGACCTTTAAGGCTCTAACCCCCACCCTGCCCTTGGTGAAAAAATTGAAACCGATGAGCTTGAAAAGGACGCCAGCCGTTGCAAGGGACGTTAAACCATGGTTCTGCGTGCATGAGAGCTGTACTCTATGCATGTTAAAGAACACACTGGATGACCTTGAAGGGAAGCTCCTATCTGTCTCTTGACAACTGTCCAATGCATCTCTTTACCCTGAACCTTTGGAGTCCTTGTGACCTGATCATATAGCCCATTATACACATAAAAATGTCGCTCAGAAGTGAACAACCATATCCAACTAATTAAAAAAAACGTATAATTTTAGTTCATTTTAAAAACGATAAGTTGTTTTCATCATTTATCATTTTTCTGAATGTTGACATTAACCTTTTTGCTTTAAGAATTCAATTAAAATTGACTCGACTTGTTTTAAGATCATTTCGACCTCGATTATGTTAAAAGAATTTGGATCGAGCTCGGCTTATGATTTAAGAGTTTGGCTCTTTTAGAGTTCAGTTACAGCTCGACTTCCAAGTTCAGTTCCACTTACATTTCAAGAGGCCGTCGATTCGACATGGATGTGCATTAAGAGTTTGGTACGGGCACGATTTACATTTTAACAGTTAGACACGGTTGATGACCAGTTATCAGTTTAGTTTCGCACTCGATTTATGATTTACGAGTTCAGCTTGAGTTCTGCTGATGCATTTTGAATTCCACTTCAGTTCTGCATTTATGTGCGTTAAGCGTTAGATTCGGTTCAAGGGTAACTTTTTTTAAGACTCAGTTTCACCTAGAGTAATGTTTTAATAGTCTCATTCGATTTCTACTTACAATTTAAGAGTCTTACTTCAGTTTCACTTAAGTTTTAAATGTCTAGATTCGAGGTGGACTTGTTTTATTAGTTTAATTAAATCTCGACGTGTGATTTAAATAGGATTGAGTTGTTTTACCTCTGAGCGGAACTTTTTTCTTCACACAAGGGTCTAAATGGCCTGATCACAACGGCTCAGAGGAGGCTGGGAGAAGGGGACCCGATGGACAGTTGCTAGTAGAAATAGGGTAGCCTCCTCTTTAACTCGCACATCGTTATGACTCTCCCGATTAAAACAGCCAAATCATTCTATCACACGGACGGCGGCCTTTCCAAATGCCTAGGACCTAGGGCATATGGGGGATTAGACCGTGACCGTGAAATAAGAATTTGGCTTGTGTTTCGACACTCAGACATGGCTCAAGATTGACTCCTTTTTAGAGTTCGGAATCGACATAAGAGTTAAGAGTTCGGCTTGAATTCGACTTAACGCTTTATGAATTCTACTTAAGTTCTCTTTCTGTGTTACGAGTTCGAATGTTCGAGATGGATTTTTTTTGTATTGTTCCAGATCGACTTTTTTTTAAAGAGTTCGAAACAATATCACACTTTTGAACTATGAGTTCTCAAAAAATAAATTAAAACAAATGATGAAAACTGCATGCACAAATCCGAACGATATTTTTTGTGAAACAAATCCTGCCAATGATCGAAAAATAAGAGTGTAAAAAAAAAAAAAAAAAAATTTGCTTCCACCACATCGACACATTTCCTTTGCTCACGAAATCCTTCTTTCTGCTCCTGCCTCGTGAGCCCACCGAGCTCACCGGAAATGGAAAATCTTTCTCTTTCCATTTTCTCTTTCGTATCATTTCGAAGAAACTTTTCGCTTCGTCAGGAAAAAAAAAGTCGGTCGATCATCATAGCCCGAACGCATCCGGGAAACAGAAAAGCAAAAAAGGAAAGACCTTGATGAGGCTCTTCTTTTAATCAACGAAATTAAACAAAGTGTAAATTTATTTAGAAATATGAACCTTGGTTTCAGTTGAGGATTGAGCAAACATTTAATATTTCAACCGATGAATAAAGAAATTGAAATCGAATTTCTTAAGCTTAAGTGAATAGACAAACAGAGAAGTTGACTGATTTATATAAGAATCTTTTTAATTATGTCTCACTTCTATGCGGAGTGTAGAAAAGTTCGTTAAATGTTGAATAAAAGCCCCACGCTCAAAATGATCGTCATTTCATTTTCATGAAACTTTCATTTCAGGTTTAAGTTATCTTAAGTGAGCTCCATATCTGCTAAAACTCTTAATTTATATCAAACGTGAAGAATTAATTGTAATTAGCCACAATTATCATAAGCTTTTATTATTAGGAATAAAAGTAGCAGGATGGCCATGTCTTCTTTTCCTTTTCTAGATTTTCTCTTTTCATAACCACAAAGGAGGATAAAAAAATTAGTAAACATATATATATAATACTCTTTTTTATGGGGGTCGTGATTGGCTCACTCGGTAGCGTGTCTTACTCGTGATTTACAGTTGCCAGGTTCGAGTCCCAATTGAGGCAGCGTTCAGATTTATCTCCGTTAATATCCACCTACCCACTATGAGAAAGGGGACACCGATGGACTTTGAATGGCCGCCGTCCGTCGGATGGGACGTTAAGCCGTGGCCTCTTATATAGGAGAGCCATACCCTGTGCATGCTTAAGAACAGACAGGGTGGCGTTGACGGGAGGCTTCCATCTCTCCTAACAGAGTTCAGTGGGTCTCCTTCCCCAACCTTCTCTGAGCCTTCCGAATCCTTGTAACTTGGCCATTTAGCGCATTGTGCGCAAAAAAAGTGCTGCTGAAAAGTGAAAAAACCCAATTTCTAAATGCATTTCGTATCATTGTTTATTAAAACCCTTGGCAAAATAACAAATGCAATTGAAGAGAACTGATTATTAATAAATTGGGATGAAACCACTGTCCACAACCCATTTTAGCTCAGTGTAATTTGTGGTCTGTGAGGTTCTGATAACATCACTGTTTTTCGAAATCAGTACAAAGATGCATAATTCTTGTAAGAAATCAATATAAAAATATAACTCGCTTAGGATTCAGTACAAAAAATGTGATTCATATATGAAATCAGTTCAGAATATTATGGTTCATTGATAAAATCATTTCAGAAAATTATGATTCATTTATGAAATCAGTTCAGAAAATTATGATCCATTTATGAAATCACTTCAGAAAATTATGATCCATTTATGAAATTACTTCAGAAAATTATGATCCATTTATGAAATTAGTTCAGAAATCAGTGCAAAAATAATTAAAATCAATGTTCTGGCCCGATTTTTACAAGGTTTTTTAGAGGGCAGAGTTTTTATAATTAATTAAATTTTTATATATTTTATTTAAAATTAAATTTTTTTCGTTTTGATGGTTTTATTAATGTAGAGTGATGAACTAGTCATTTTTTAAAATAATTTTTATTTCTTGGGGGAGGAGGGGTTAAATTATATTGTTAACATTTAAATATAGAAATATTGTTTTTTGAATTTTCATCGTGCGCATTCTCCAGTTCGGCGATCCGCCAAAAGCTGGAAATATTCTTTTTTCCTTTTTATGAGCACAAAAATGAACATCGAGATTTGGTTACATTTTTTTTGCCGACAATTAATTATTGGTGAATAAAAAATCAATACCCAAGTTTAAAAATCAATACTCTACTGATAAATTCCGATTAAATCAGTTTTTTCATAACTTTACCAAAATTTAATTACAGAAAATGTTAACCTCAAATCAATATGCAACAGCTATTGTTTTTATCCACAAATATTACCAAGTGTGAGAAATCCTATGTAATCAAGGTTATTATTTCGCAAGCGTTACTAAGATTTCTTTACTAAAATGCGGCCTATCTTTATAATGAAAACACAAATTTACCGAAATTTTGAATTTGACTGTATTTTTTATAGCCGATATGACCGAATGTTTAGCTGGTGATTAAAGGAGCCCGGGTTCGAGCCCCATCTAAGGCATGAATGTTTGTCTTTCTGCTGAGGTCTCGCCTTCGTCATTGGTCTTTTTTAGGGGTATTAAACTGACAAGCTTCCGTAGAATTAAACTGACAGGCTTCCGTAGAATTAAACTGACAGGCTTCCGTAGAATTAAACTGACAAGGCTTCCGTAGAATTAAACTGAGAAGGCTTCCGTAGTGCTGTCAGACTTCCGTAGCAAGTAGTTGCTTGAGAGGTAATTTATTTTTATTTATAAATTTTATAGAGTTTCTGTGTTTGATCAAAAAAACTTTTCCTAAATGCCATTCAACTGGGAATACCAAATTCGATATACAGCTTTCTCTTATCGCAATATATGCAATTTTTTCTTCCGTTTTTGATGGTCCCCGAGTCTTTAGAATGTGGATTTCTCCGATTGGTTATTCACTGCAATTAATACATACATGTGCTTCTTTGGTTACGATAGCAACAGTGTATTCACTTAATGCTGCGAAGATTCCAGAAAGGAATAGACGCCTTTATTTTTATACACCTCTATATTTCGTTTTCAGAAATTATTCCGATGAATGAATTTTATTTTACAAAAAAAAATCCAATCTAATAAATGCTTGGTGTTGAATATTTAAATACAGTTTTACTCGTCCTAAAACAATTTCGAATTTTTGCACACTATGATTGGACATTCCATTTGGCAATGTGCCGCAGTTTTGGAATATCCTTTAACCTTCGTGCCATTCCAAGTTACGAAACACCCAAAAAAAAAAACGAATGGTTGTTCGAATGCAGACTATCGAGCAGTCTTTCGCAAGAATAGAAGAAAAAGAAGAAAAGATATCTGAAAATTATTCATCCAAAAATGCCTGGTAAACAGATGCAATACACGCACAAAACTACCCAGCAGTGTGCTCAGTGTAATCGTCCCTTCAAGTGGAACTTGCGTCAAATGATGTAAGATTGACAAGACTAGAGTCGACAGAGACAGAGGGGAGGCCAAAGTAATTATACTAATGCTTGAGATGTATATCCGCACACGCAAATCCACACACAGTGCATTTATGTCCTGCATTATTCAACGACAACGGCACACACTTGCCAATGCCGCCAGTGGGGCTATACAGCCACATTCTATCTGTATATGATTCTACGACGCAATTGTTGGAATTGCATTAGTCAGCAATAAAAATTATTAAGCTCTAGACATGCAACAGTAAATGACAGACAAGATTTACATGCGAGAGACCTGTAGGTTGCGGAACGAGTCCCTGGTCTGTCATTTGTGAAAGGTTACCTATGCTACCGGAAAGTTACTAAATATCTTAATGCTACACATTCCATGACACGATTCGTTTAGTTTCGTACACACTTAGCTTCCGTTTCATAATCTGTCGTTGCAAACTGAAGGTAAATGTATTCGTCTGCTCGTTAGGGTTAGGAAAAAGTTAGAACAGTTATAAGTTTCCGTTTACAGACTAATGCGGCGCAAAGTTGGATATATTTAAAAGTGCCTACGAATGGAGGTGAGTTATTAATGATAAAAACGCAAAACTAAAAATACTGGATGACTCTAAGTAGAAATTATGGGAAAATGGAAATGATGTTATTGACTCAAAGGTAAAATACACGGTTGTTGTGATAAGTTGCAAAAAGTTAAGCAGTATAAACAAATATTCGAGTATTCTCAAAACTGGTGGAGCTTCATTCATGAAATTTTATACAAAAATTCCGCTTATACGATGCAACTTTTGATACATAAATCTGAAAGTTTCCTTCTCTACGTATAAAGGGAAATATGAAAGCAAAAAAAGTTTAATTTGAAAAAGATTTATGATTCGATTTAGTTATTTCATCAAAGACTACCAAATATCCAAAGCATAGATATCGAGCTGGGAGTTTTTGATTGGGTTGTTTTTACCTCTGAACGGCCTTTTGCTTCACACAAAATGACCGGGTCCCAAAGACCCCAAGGGCTCAGAGAAGAATGGAGGAAGTAGTAGACCCACTGGACAGCTGTTAATAGACAGTTGGTAGCCTTCTGTCAAGTTCATCGTGTTCTTTAACGTTCACAGGGTTTGACTCTCTCGTCTATACGGTTGAGTTGGGTTGTTTTACCTCTGACAGACGCTTTTTTTGCACACAATAGGCTCAATGTCCAAGTCACAAGGACCCCAAAGGTTCAGAGAAGGTTGAGGGAGGGGACCCCTGCTGTTGGGAGATAGCAGTGAGTCCCCTCTCCCATCTGTCTCCCAACAGCTGTTGAGAGACAGATGGTAGCCTCCCGTCAAGGCCATCCAGCGTTTTCTTTAACATGCACAGGGTATTACCCTTCCGCACACGGGGCAACAGCTTAACGTCCCATTCGACGGACGGCCACCTTTCCAAGCCCATAGGTGCCCTCTACTGGCCAAGAGCGAGGCGGCGAGTTTTGCAGAGATAAATCCCAATGCCTGCCCAGCTGGGCTTGAACCTGGGAACCTTTACATGGGGCATAGCTTAACGTCCATCCGATGGACGACAATCTTTCCATGCCAATCGGTGTTCCCCTTCTGTTCGGTGGGGGGAAGGGGGACGTGGATTTGCACAGATAACTCTCAACTCTGGAACAAGTTCGACTCGATTCTGGAAACTACTGGAGATCATGCGGTTGACACGCTACAAACAGAGCCAACTCTCCCTGTAGGGGGTGGAGGTGGGGAAATGTTGATGTTCAATCGTCGATTTGCCACTGCCAATGGGTTTGAAAAGGCCGCCATCCATTAGACAGAACGTTAAGCCATGGAGAAAAGAAGAAAAGTCATAGTTGATGCATATTAAAGAACACACCGGATCGCTTTAACGTTAGGCTTCCATGTACCTGGATCTCCTTTCCCTTTCCATCTTGGAGTCTTTGTGACCTGGTAATTATGTGCAAAAATTTATCGCTCGTGGGCAAAACAACATACCTAATTAGATTAAAGCGGTCTTATACTATATAAATTATTTATTGAATCCGTCATTTTCTTAAAAAAACAATAAAGTTTAATAATAATAATATAGCATTTGAAATATTAACAAAAATAAAAAAAATATCTTTACACAAGATTGAAGCAGTGATCAAGTGATGTAATCATAAAAAAAAACTAATTTTTTACTGATTAATTCTTAGAGAAAAATTCTTGTTATAAGAAATCATTTCACTCTATTCGTTACGATTTTAGAAAATGTTTCATAGACTTTATCGTACTTAAAACTTTTGAAACTTTGCATTTTAGGTCATGCAAAACTTTGACGATAGCTGCATGAACTTAAAAGTTCCATTGTTTCTGACGATCACCATCAGCGGCAAAGATCAAAAATTAAAGAGACCAAAGTTTGCTCTTTGAAATAATTAGATGAAAAAGTTTCAAAGTTTCAGCCGCTGATGGTGCAGTGGTCAGCGCGCCTGACGTGTAACTGGTAAGCGTGGGTTCGAATCCTACTCACGGCAAAACTTAATTTTTTCAGCTTAAATAGTTCATGAGTCCCATGTCTATAGGACGTCTCCTGTTGATACTTTACTACTGAACCAAAGTTTGTTAGCTTTTAAACTCTAACTCCCTCTAGCGGTGGAAATTCAAACAGAAGACTTAGGAAATGTGAATTATAATATTTTATTTGTACCTATCCAATCCAAAAATATTTTTTTTTCTAATAAAACAAAGAAGTAGAGCTCCCAACAGATAAGGATTAAATAACTCTGATTAACATAAGTATAAAATTTCTAGCATCAACATGCCATTTATAGTATGAGTTTAAAATTTGCCATTAAACTAAATCGGAACTGGATCAAAGAATGTAGAGGGAGAAGAAGTTAAGCTTCCATAGAGATTAATGTAAAATCGAGTATCGTGCATTTGGCGTAGAGGTGAAACGAACATTACAGGGGACGAACGCTTTTGTAATTACATGTTACTCTCAACTTCCATTCTCTTCGCTTTTCCTTTGTAATAATTTCCCATTGATATCCTTACAGAGTATATTAATATCAATTCTGTTCTCTGTTTCTATGCAACCAAGAAAGCTTCTAATCGTAATAATTTATTCTATAAATTAACTTCAGACTAATTTCAAATCTTCTCTATCCGTTCAATTTATAATTGTTGGTTCAACGAAAAATAATTCCAATGGAGAAAATAAACCTTTATTAAAATCATGATATTATTTTTTTCAAATACAAAGTGCAGTTACTTTTTTCCCTTTTTTAAAATATGAATTTTTTGATGCATAATTCCTTTGCCCCTTATTGTTTGCTTCCCAGCTTAAACAAATGCACGATACGAATCGAAACACCACTTGAGGTCGCCACTTACGCTTTGTCAAAGCTGAACTTCTTTTCCTTATACGTTCTTTGACTGGATGTTTGAAGAAACTCTACAGACAGAATTCTAATATATTTAAGTAAGGTGAACGAGATGGACACTTAAGAGGTACTCCCATGGACCTGGATCTCTTTGGCCTCGGCAGCTTTCATGTTGACTAGAAAATAAGGGAAAATAGAGATTGTATTCTTGGCCCACGAGTAATACAAGGTGGCTGTAATAATTCAAGTTCCAAAATGTAAAATAGCATAAGTAAATTTTCGAGTATTTCCAAACCTGGTGGCGTTTTTTATTCATCAAATTGTAAGCACAAATTCCCTTTTTATGCGAAGAAACTTTTATTGTTGAATATATATAAATTTTTCGATCAATTTGATATTAAATATAATAATTTAATACTAAATATATATAAATAATATAATATTAAATGTAATAATTTTACATATGTAAGAAAAAACATTTTTTAGCATGTATTGTCAATAGTAAGGTTTGGAAACGCGTTCCAGTTCGGGCTTTGTTGAGCTCAGAATAATTTAAACTTCAAATATTTATTGTAATTTTGGAAAAAAAATAAGTAAAAATTATGCAAAAATTTATTATAATTTCAACTTTTTAATCAGTCTTTAGTAATTAAACATTAGCACTATGCGACCTTAATGTTTTTCACGTATTCTCTATCTTTTAATAAATAAATGGCTCTTTGCATTTTGCTTTTGCGTGTGTTACCCACGATATTTCAGTTTCTACTAGTATTTCTATTATTTTTCGTTCTAAATAGCATTAATATTTTAATTTTGTCCTAAAATAATTATAATTAATAATATAAGAATAAATGATTAGCGGCATGTTTTTTCTGTATACACATATGTCTTATGTAACGTCAGAAAAGGTTTTTCCGAAAGGGACCCCGAGCTCGAAAAATTGATCGAAAGATTGATTAATAATTTTCCTATTTTTTCCCCCTTTTTCGTTTTCGGGTATTTTTAGTTGTAAATTAAGGTACGATGGTTCTGCATGATTGCTGTATTCACAACTGAGCCTATTAACGAACGGCTCAACTAATTTAGGTATTTCTGTTTTGAAACATGGATTTCCTCTTTAACTCCCCCTCTGAAAAAATTTACTGCCAAATCCTGAGTACGCCACGATCGTCCGCAAAATTCCCCGCCCTGCCCACCGTCAGTAGGGGACACCGATGGGCTTGGAAAGGCCGCCGTCCGTCGGATGGGACGTTAAGCCGTGGCCCCGTGTGCGGGAGAGCCATACCCTGTGCACGTTAAAGAACACGCTGCATGGCCTTGACGGGATGCTACCATCTGTCTCCCAACAGCTGTTCCAGTGGGTCCCCTCCCCCAACCTTCTCTGAGCCTTCGGGGTCCATGTGACCTGGCCATTTAGCCCATGGTGTGCAAAAAAGTGCCGCTCAGAGGTAAAACAACCCAACGCCACGATCGATCCAGAGGCCTAGTTATTACTGATTTTACAACCTCTTGTAACAGGTAATGGGGACGCCATCTTTTAGAAAATTATCCTTCCTTGCCGTTCTCACTGATTTGTTCTAACAAATGTTTCTTGAGAATATCTTATACACGACACCTGTAATTGTTATTTCATTAAAAAAAATGAACATATGCAAAACGACCAAAAACAAACTTGAAAGCCACTGTAACAAATAAAATATTCTACATGTTTGAAGTCGTAAAGCTATTCTGTAATTCTGCCGAAGAAATCGAAAAATACCGCAAGAATTTTCAACTTACGAAATGTGTCGTTCTCTAATTTTATCTATCTGTTGCTAAATCGCGTATCGGAAAAGAAATTGGGTCGGGGGTTGCTCAGTCGGTTGCGCGCCAGGTTCGTAATCTGCATTTCCCCGGTTCGAGTCCCAACTGGGTCAGTGTTGAGATTTATCTCCGCAAAATTTCCCGCCCTGCCCACGGTCAGTAGGGAACACCGATGGGCTTGGAAAGGCCGCCGTCCGTCGGATGGGACGTTAAGCCGTGGCTCCGTGTGCGGGAGAGAAATACCCTGTGCACGTTAAAGAGCGTGTTGGTTGGCCTTGACGGAAGGCCACCATCTGTCTCCCAACAGCTGTTCCAGTGGGTCCCCTCCCCAACCTTCTCTGAGCCTTCGGGGTCCTTGTGACCTGGCCATGAAGCCCATGGTGTGCAAAAAAGTGCCGCTCAGATGTAAAACAACCAACAACCAATCGGAAAAGAAATCCCGATGCTGTAAAGAGGATGTAATAATAACAAAAGAATGAAGTGCAGGATATTAAAAAACTGTTTTCAAATATCACACTGAACTAATTTAGGATATAGATGCAAGCAATATTTTGCTGGTTTTCCAAAAGTAACGAGCTAATGTTTTCATTTTGTGGTCTGTCCCTCTAATCATTTATTTACTGTTCGTCATTCCCTTTTTAATTTCTCGTTTGTCCGTCTGTAGTGATAATTTAATGCTGTAAAATGGAGCTAACAGTTCAGATATTAGGAACTCCCAGCATCAGAATTAGTAGGATATGAATAGTCAACTTTTATGCTTTAGGAGATAAACGAAAAAGTCTTTTAGGATTAGACAGGTGTTAATCAACTGTTACGGTTCGCATTTCTTGAATATCCAGTAGTTTTAATTTCCATCGTTAGAGGGCTCTAAAGTTCGAAAATGGCAAGACTTTCGATGAGTGGTGTAAAGCAGTGGTTCTCAACTTTACATGCTTCACGTACCCTCTGGAAATGTGTATATAACTGGCGTACCCTTTGCATAGATAGATAAAACTATAGTTATAGTATAACAATGGGAATAAAATAAAACATCTATATCAGTGGTTCTCAACCTTTTGTGCTTCACGTACCCCCTGGAAATGTGTATGTAACTGGCGTACCCCTTGCATAGATAGATAAAACTATAGTTATAGTATAGCAATGGGAATAAAATAACTGGCGTACCCCTTGCATAGATAGACACAAACTATAGCTATAGTATAACAATGGGAATAAAATAAAACACATATATCAGTGGTTCTCAACCTTTTGTGCTTCACGTACCCCCTGGAAATGTGTATGCAACTGGCGTACCCCTTGTATAGATAGATAAAACTTTAGCTATAGTATAACAATGGGAATAAAATAAAACATGTATATCAGTGGTTCTCAACCGTTTATGCTTCACGTACCCCCTGGAAATGTGTATGTAACTGGCGTACCCCTTTTATACATAGATAAAACTATAGTTATAGTATAACAATGGGAATAATATAAAACATGTATATCAGTGGTTCTCAACCTTTTATACTTCAAGTACCCCCTGGAAATGTGCATGTAACTGGCGTACCCATTGTATAGATAGATAAAACTATAGTTCTAGTATAACAATGGTAATAAAATAAAGCATATATGTCAGTGGTTCCAACCTTTTATGCTTCACGTACCACCTGTAAATGTGTATGCAACTGGCGTACCCCTTGTATAGATAGATAAAACTATACTTATAGTATAACAATGGGAATAATAACATATATATCAGTGGTTCTCAACCTTTTATGCTTCACGTACCCCCTGGAAATGTGTATGTAACTGGAGTACCCCTTGTATAGATAGATAAAACTCTAGTTATAGTATAACAATGGGAATAAAAACATATATCAGTGGTTCTTAACCTTTTATGCTTCACGTACCCCTGGAAATTTGTTTGTAACTGGCGCACCCCTTCTATAGATAGATAAAACTATAGTTATGGTATAACAATGGGAATAAAATAAAACATGTATATCAGTGGTTCTCAACCGTTTATGCTTCACGTACCCCCTGGAAATGTGTATGTAACTGGCGTACCCCTTGCATAGATAGATAAAACTATAGTTAGAATATAGCAATGGGAATAAAATAAAACATATATATCAGTGGTTGTCAGCCTTTTATGCTTCACGTACCCGCTGGAAATGTGTATGTAACTGGCGTACCCCTTGTATAGATAGATAAAACTATAGTTATAGTATAACAATGGGAATAATATAAAACACATATATCAGTGGTTCTCAACCTTTTGTGCTTCACGTACCCCCTGGGAATGTGTATGTAACTGGCGTACCCCTTTTATAGATAGATAAAACTATAGTTATAGTATAACAATGGGAATAATATAAAACATGTATATCAGTGGTTCTCAACCTTTTGTGCTTCACGTACTCCCTGGAAATGTGTATGTAACTGGCGTATCCTTTTTATAGATAGATAAAACTATAGTTATAGTATAACAATGGGAATAATATAAAACATGTATATCAGTGGTTCTCAACCTTTTGTGCTTCACGTACTCCCTGGAAATGTGTATGTAACTGGCGTACCCCTTGTATAGATAGATAAAACTATAGTTCTAGTATAACAATGGTAATAAAATAAAACATATATGTCAGTGGTTCCAACCTTTTATGCTTCACGTACCACCTGTAAATGTGTATGCAACTGGCGTATGTACCCCTTGTATAGATAGATAAAACTATACTTATAGTATAACAATGGGAATAAAAACATATATCAGTGGTTCTCAACCTTTTATGCTTCACGTACCCCCTGGAAATTTGTTTGTAACTGGCGCACCCCTTCTATAGATAGATAAAACTATAGTTATGGTATAACAATGGGAATAAAATAAAACATATATATCAGTGGTTCTCAACCTTTTATGCTTCACTAACCCTCTAGAAATGTGTACGTAACTGGCGTACCCCTTGCATATATAGATAAAACTATAGGTATAGTATAACAATGGGAATAAAAATGTAGCGATTTTTGAGCTCTGACGATATATAGTCGCTCAAAAAAGTATCCGAACGCTATGGTTGATTACAGAACTCCGGAAAAATATCTGGCAACGATTTTTTTTAGAAATTATTGATCTGGTTGCTAAGGATATTAAAATTAGTGATCTGGTAACCTTCGTGTCACGTGACACGAAGTTACCAGATTTCTGTTTTCTAAAAAAAAATCGTTGCCAGATATTTTTTCTGAATTCTGTAATCAACCATAGCGTTAGGATACTTTTTTTGAGCGACTTTACTCCAAAAAATTTTACCGCGTACCCCCAAGGGGTACGCGTATCCCACGTTGAGAACCCCTAGTGTAAAGAATTATTATTATTGTTAGAAACTTAAACAGTGGATTGCGGTGGCCAAGGGGTTTAAAACGATAGCTGTGATTACTCCACGTGGATGAAAGTTTTTTTGTTTTGTTTTAAGAGATAAAATGTATTTCCTTATTTTTTTGTTAGACAAATAAAATATAAAATATTACTCTTCGTATTTTCCATAATCTTACATTAGTTCGAATTTTACCGTTAGAGGGCGCTGGAGTTGGAAAGTAGCAAACTTTGTTCTCATTAAAGATGAGCATTTCATGTTCACCAAAGACGATTTTTTTTATTTCTGTTCTGTTAAATATAACGAAAGGATAAATTAGATCAATCAAAAGCAATTACACAGATTTGATAAATCAGTAACAACTTCATCGGAAAAAATTAGTTTTGCCGACATTGTGGGAATGTTACTTAACAAAAATTAAGTCCCGCAATGTAGGCAAAACAACTCATTTTTTCCGCTAAAGTATTTATTGAATTCTATATCAACAGATAATCTGAATACAGTTGCTCAAAAAAGTATTCGAACAACATGGTTGATTACAGAATTCAGAAAAAATATCTGGCAACGATTTTTTTAAAAAAAATTAGTGATCTGAACACGAAAGTTCCCAGATCACTAATATCTAAAAAAATCGTTGCCAGATATTTTTTCTGAATTCTGCAATGAACCATAGTTTTCGGATACTTTTTTTTTGCTAAGGATATTGTTTCATCTATAAATATGTGTATACAATATCCATATTGAATTGCTAAGGATATTGTTTCATTCATAAATACGTATATTGAAATGCTAAGGATATTGTTTCATCCATAAATACGTATATTGAATTGCTAAGGATATTGTTTCATCCATAAATGCGTATATTGAATTGCTAAAGATATTGTTTCATCCATAAATACGTATATCGAATTGCTAAGGATATTGTTTCATCCATAAATACACATTAAAATGCTAAGGATATTGTTTCATCCATAAATACGTATATTAAATTCCTAAGGATATTGTTTCATCCATAAATATGTATATTGAATTGCTAAGGATATTGTTTCATTCGTAAATACACATTGAAATGCTAAGGATATTGTTTCATCCATAAATACGTATATTGAATTGCTAAGGACATTGTTTCATCCATAAATAGGTAAATTGAATTGCTAAGGATATTGTTTCATCCATAAATACGTATATTGAATTGTTAAGGATATTGTTTCATCCATAAATACATATTAAAATGCTAAGGATATTGTTTCATCCATAAATACGTATATTGAATTGCTAAGGATATTGTTTCATCCATAAATACGTATATTGAAATGCTAAGGATATTGTTTCATCCATAAATACGTATATTGAATTGCTAAGGATATTGTTTCATCCATAAATACACATTAAAATGCTAAGGATATTGTTTCATCCATAAATACGTATATTGAATTGCTAAGGATATTGTTTCATCCATAAATACCTATATCGAATTGCTAAGGATATTGTTTCATCCATAAATATGTATATTGAATTGCTAAG
Source organism: Ryuthela nishihirai (assembly GCA_038380435.1). NCBI lineage: Eukaryota > Metazoa > Arthropoda > Arachnida > Araneae > Heptathelidae > Ryuthela > Ryuthela nishihirai. Next base: position 67,111,101 of record JAWZYU010000021.1, on the reverse strand, counting down.
GATATTGTTTCATCCATAAATAAATATATTGAATTCTTAAGGATAATGTTTCATCCATAAATACGTATATTGAATTGCTAAGGATAATTGTTTCATCCATAAATACGTATTGAATTGCCGAGGATATTGTTTTCAAGTCTTTAGACTAGACTTAGAGATGTATGTATTTTCACTTCTCAATGGCATTCCAACAAAAATCATCTCGCGTGCCATAGGTTCGCCATCCCTACCCTAGGATGTTAACAGACGGAGCATTTTAAAGCCCAGTAGGATAATGATGTTTCAAACAGAGATCAGCACAATACGCTCTTCTACAGTTTTCTCGATCTTTCCGAATCCATTTCAATTTATACACTTTGCAATTGGAACGAAACTAATTGTGTTCTTCGAGAATTGAGCTAAATTAGGCGTCATTTGAAAACAGAAATTACTGCCTGTTGATATATATAAATGTGCAACAATCAGCGGGGATAATTTTTCTCCTATTAAAGTAATCGAACTGACCTTGGTGCGCCAACCGCGTTTCTGGAAGAACAATAAATACTTAGCAAAGAAGAAGAAGAAGACAGTTTGGGGATGCAGCGTGTGGTCTTGCCCATAAGAGAAGAGAGCCATTTTAGAAACCAGTGATTAAGGCCAATTAGACAACGTGTTAGCAAATGCCCGCCAGAAGGGTGGTGGCCGCTCTTAGGCAGCCCAGAATGTGGCTGTAGCCAGCGTGGAAGTTTACCGAGTGGCTGAACTGCAATGCCCATTAAAGAGGAGATGAACGCTACAAGACGCCCACACCAAATTCCTCAGAAAATGATAATGACTGCTACAAATCAACATCCTTCGACATGTCGTCGCTTTTGGTGGGGGTTTGAGGGGGCTTTAAGTGATTCTTAAATGCATTTGCTTCTTGTTGCTTGGAAAACTGTAGATTCTGAAGAATAGTTTACGTTGTCTTGGGGAGAGAAATAAAGGGGACAGCTGACCCCATTTCCTCTCTCCAACGAAAATATTATCTGCGTATTTATTTCCTAGTATTAGGCTATTTCTTTCGTCTTTTTGTGAACTTTTATTCGTCTTTTTTTTTACTAGTAATAAAATAAATGTCGGGAGAACTTGAAGTTATTAAGCTTCAAGAGTTTAAAAAGCTTTTCACTCTAAACAGGAAAAATATTCGTGGACAATGTACAGTCGCTCAAAAAAGTATCCGAACGCTATGGTTGATTACAGAATTCAGAAAAAATATCTGGCAACGAATTTTTTAGAAATTAGTGACCTGGCAACCTTCGTGTCACGTGACACGAAGGTTGCCAGATCACTAATTTCTAAAAAAATCGTTGCCAGATATTTTTTTTCATTCTGTAATCAATTATGGTGTTCGGATATTTTTTTTGAGCGACTGTAATTCTAAGATAACTATTAAAAGTTACGATTATGATAACCATTTTTATATACACTCAATGGAGTTTATTTGGTGCAGTTCCAAGACTTCTTAAAGTTCAATAACTTCTTAAATTAGCTTTTTATGAAAAAAATGTGACAAATTGAAGAATATTCCTTTGGTATTTAGGGAGTTACGGAAGTTGGAATATTTAATACCAACAATGCCAGTTGAAATAGGGGCAGTGGTGGTTCAGTCGGTAGCGCGCCAGGCTCGTCAAGTGAAACCTCATATTAGGACCGTCGTAGACTCTTTAGAATTCCCCCTCCCATTTCTCCTCCTCCCCCAAAAAAGGGTGCAGATTTTCGCGGGAGTCGACCTTAACGAGTTATATCTCAAAGCATGTGACGTCTCCAATGTCATGGCTACCAATGTACATGACTCGAAAAACAGAGAGAAAATAATGTGGTCGAAGTTTATGAGTCATATATCAAATGAAAGTTTCTAAAAGTAGGTATTTTTAGTGACAAAGAAAAAATATAAATAAATTAAATATTTAAAAAAATACCTCTTCTCATGCATACGAAATCCTCATGCAGCCATGGGCTAGAGGTCCTATCAGACTATGTAATTTTTCTCTCCGACATCTCTGTTCATGATCTGTTCTGAGCAACAACGGCTGCATTTGACCACTGCAGGCCAATTCTAGCAAGGTCCTCTTTGACATTTTCTCCCCATCGCATCTTAGGTCTCCACCTTTAGGCACACTTTCATATTTATTTATTATTTTTTATTATTTGCCAATCTGCAGCTATGCATACGAACAACATGGCCAAACCCATCGGTGTCCCCTACTGACCGAGGGCAGGGTGGGGAGTTTTGCGCGGATGAATCTTAACGCTGGCCGTGACTCGAACCTGGGAACTGCAGATTATGAGCCTGGCGCGCTATCGATGAGCCACCCCGCCCTGCTGGAAGAAGGGAACCAAGTGGAAATCTGTTAGAAGACAGAGTACCGCCAAGGCCATCCAGTGTGTTCTTTAACGCGCAGAGGATATGACTCTCTCCTTCACAATGGGGCGGGGGTGGCTCAGTCAGTAGCGCGCCAGATTCGTAATCTGCAGTTCCCAGGTTTGAATCCCAGCTCGGTCAGCGTTGAGATTTATCTCCACAAAACTTCCCGCCCTGTCCACGGTCAGTAGGGGACACAGATGGGCTTGTAAAGTCAGTCGATCGTCGGATGGGACGTTAAGCCAGAAGAGTCAAAACTATGCACATTAAATAACACGCTGGATGGACTTGAAGGGAGGCTCTCCCAATAGCTGTCCAGTGGGTTCTCTCTACCAACCTTCTCTGAGACTTCGGGGTCCTTGTGACCTGGACATTTAGCCCATTGTGTGCAAAAAAGTAGCGCTCAGAGGTAAAATAACCCAATTCTCTCCTTCACAAGGAGTGACGGCTTTACATCCCATCGGATGGACGGCGGACATTTCAGATCCACCAGTTTCTCCTTTCTGACCTGTTGCAGAGTGGAGGTTAGCGGAGATATATCTCAATGCTCCCAGAGGTGGGATTGGAACCTGGGAACTGTAGATCATGAGCCTGTCATCGAGCTGCCGACTGACCCAATCCCTGTCGTATCCAGTGTGTCTTTCAACTTTCACAGAATATATTTCTGCATCATTTGCAAATGACTTAAGATTCAACCGAAGCGCGCTAGGCTTTAAAGGAGAAAATCTGAACCCTTTCACAGCGTGACTTTGGAATATCAGTTTGCGAGCTGTCGCAGTATAAAATGAAGACAGCGCTTGCCTATTCACAAATTTCCCTGAATAATTAGGAAAGTAATTGTTTTTGCGAGGTAAAAATATTTCAGGGCTCTAAAAATAATAAAAAAAGTTCCCTCTGCTTATATTACTAAATAACGTGACCAAAAATGGTCTGGATTGGGTTGTTTTAGCTCTGAGCGGCACTTTTTTGCACACCATGGGCTAAATGGTCACGTTACATGGACCCCGAAGGCTCAGAGAAGGTTGGGGGGTGGCTACCCACTGGAACAGCTGTTGGGAGGCAGATGGTAGCCTCCCGTTAAGGCCATCCAGTGTGTTCTTTAACGTGCACAGGGTATGGCTCTTCCGCACACGGAGCCACGATTTAACGTCCCCTCCGACGGACGGCGGCATTTCCAAGCCCCAGATTGACCATGGGCAGGGCGGGGAGTTTTACGGAGATAAATCTCAACGCTGACTCAGCTGGGACTCGGGCCTGGGAACTGCAGATTACGAGCCTGGCGCGCTAACGACTGAGCCAGGCCCATTGGTGTCCCAGATGGACCATGGGCAGGGCGGGGAATTTTTCGGAGATAAATCTCAATGCTGACTCAGCTGGTACTCGAACCAGGAAACTACAGATTATGAGCCTGGCGTGCTACCGACTGAACCACCCCCGCCCCGCCCCGCAAGGCAAAAATGGTCTGTCATCATCATCATCATCCTCAAGCAGCCAAGGGCTACGGAGGTCCAACCAGACCGTGCAATTTAGTTCTCCAAGCAAGTCTATCCTGAGCTACATCCACTGCATCCGGCCACTGCACACCAATTCTAACAAGGTCCTGTTTGACACTGTCTGCCCACCGCATCCTAGGTCTCTTCTTCTTTCTGAGGCCTTTAGGCACACTGTTCATAACCCTATTCGCCAATCTATAATTATTCATACGGGCAACATGGCCAAACCAACGGAGTCTCTCTCTGCTCAATATGCTGCTTAAAGGAGGTTGCAAACTCCTTTGCCTAACCTCATCATTGGTTACAATTTTGAACCACCTAATGCCCAAGATACTGCGTAAGCATCTGGAATCAAAAGCATCTAGTTTCCTGTTATCTTGTTTACACAGCGTCCAAGTTTCACTACCAAACCCTAGAAAGAAACAAACTATTATACAGTCTAATTTTAGTCTTTAGGTGTATACGCCTATTTCTCCACACTCTCCATAGATTCTTAAAAGTCCCGGCAGCAATCCCTATTCGTCTATTAATCTCATGCCGCACATCACCATTATCTGTTACATAGCTCCCAAGATAATTAAACTGTGACACCTGCTCAAGACTGCAACCATTCAGATTAACTGAATCACAACCTGCCTGACCAATTTTCATCACTTTAGTTTTCTCTCTGTTTATAACCAAACCTACTCTACTACCAGTTTCATCAACAGCTCGAATGAAAGAGTTCATCTCATCAACATCATTTGCCAAAAGGGCTAAATCATCAGCATAATCTAAATCAGAAATTTTCGTATCTCCAGTCCATTTAAGGCCAAAATCTTTCCCTTGAAGTGAATTTCGCATAACATAATCAATAACCAAACTAAAGAGAAAAGGAGACAAAATACACCCTTGTCGAACACCAGAAGTAATGCTAAACCAATTGCTACAAGCCTTACCAACTCTCACACACGTTTGAGTGTTATTATAGAGAGCTTTCATTATGATAACTAACTTGTCAGGTATACCATATGATCTCACAATCAACCACAAATTATGACGATCAACAGAGTCGAAAGCCTTTTTGAAATCAACAAAAGCTAGCAACCAAAGGTTTCTGAAACTCTAAACATTTCTCAAGAATCTGCCTAAGTGAAAATATCTGATCCACACATCCCCTACCACTTCTGAATCCACATTCCTCATCACGCAATTGACTGTCAGCCAGATTCTTAATTCTATTAAGCACAATCATGGAAAGAACTTTACCTGGAACAGAGAGTAGGCTGATACCCCTATAGTTATCACAAGAACTGCGATCATCTTTTTTGAAAATAGGGATAACAATAGCTCTGGTAAAATCCTTAGGAACCATGCCTTTATCATAAAAGATATTCAGAATTTCAGTCATCCAAGTGGTAACCAAAACATTCCCAGCTCTAAGCATTTCTGTAGTAATTTCATCTACCCCTGGGGATTTATGTAGTTTAAGTTTAGAAATAGCCAAAATAACTTCAGATTGTGTTATAGGGCCAACATTAAAGCCACCAATGCATCTATCATCATTGCAAACAATGGGAATAGAACTAACCACATTGTTTAGAATATCACTGAAATGCTCAGCCCACCTAGCCATGACAGAATCCTCATCTTCTATAACCTTACCTTTTTTATCCTTCAATCCCTGTATACCTGTCCGTTTTCTACCACACAAAACATTAACTATCTGGTACAGCTCTCTGCTGTTGTTCTGTCTAACTGCTTCCTCGGCTTTGTCAGCCAAACCATCAAACCAAAGATTCTTATCAGCAGCTAACTGATCTTTTACACGTTTATTAAGTTCTCTGTAATGCTTTCTATTAGGACTAGTAAGGTATTGATTAAGGACATTCCTGCAGTTCTTTCTTCCCGAAATAAGCTCAAGTGCCTTATCACTCAGATAATTCTGTCTCTTCTGCTTCTTTTTCCTAAAAGAGTACTGTTAGTGTCCAAAAACGCCTGTTTAAAATGATCCCATTCTTCCTCAACTTCAGTAGTAAGCATACCATGACTGTCATAATGACTAAGTAACCTATCATGGTAAGCTTTGGCTATAACTGTGTCTTTTAGAGCTTCAGTATTAAAAGCAAATTTTTTAACCCTAGCACAACACTTTTTAAGTTTAAGTTGCAAGACACTTTTAACAAGGTAATGGTCAGATCCAATTTCAGCTCCCCTATATGAACTGGTATTCCTAACAGAACTAGTCCATTTGCTGTTAATTAATATATAATCAATCATATTCCTATGCAGCCCATCAGGTGAAACCCACTTGTACTTATGTATGTCGCGGTGTTTGTAATAAGTGTTAGTTATTCTGAAACCATTGAGTTTATTTACCTGTAGGAGACGTTGCCCATTGCCATTGCAGGTACCAATACCAAAAGGGCCTATCACCCCTCCCCAAAGGTCAGAGTCAGTACCAACTTTGGCATTGAAGTCACTTACAACAAGGGTAATATCTCCTTGACATAATTCAAAATATCCTGAAGTTTTCCGTAAAACTTATCCTCATCCTCATCGGCATCCTCAGTGGGGGCATAACAGCAGATAACATTCAATTCTTTAATGCTTGTCTGAAATTTTGCTGTAAGAAACCTTTCATTAATGCACTCATATCCTAGAAGAGTATCACTAGCATGTCTGCTGAGCAGCAGACCCACGCCTTGATGATGCTTTCCATCCTCCCTCCCTGTAAAGAGAAATTTTAAAGTTATTTTTAAGTATCTCACCTTTTCCTTACCATCTGGTCTCTTGGAAGCCGAGAATATCTAGATTATAGCGCTGGAATTCCTGCGTGAGGACATCAAGAGAATAATCTCTATGTAATGTCCTCACGTTCCATATTCCTGCAGAGAGAAAATGATTAGTACGATTTTTTTAAAAATTAGGTTTATTGTGATAGGTAGGCCAACAATATCAAACAGCCCCTGATCGCAGGCATGGGGAAAATACCTGTTCCTCCTCTGCTAAAGGCTGAAGTCACCGATGCTGGTAGGAACTTCAGGCACCACCTTTTCAAGTGGACTTTTGCAAGAGCCATTACCTGCGATGGCCTCTGATTAAGATTATCCACCAGCTGATATAAGGTATCCCATGCCTCTGTTCACTTAGGGCTGGCAACCCAGAAGCAAACAGAAAAGACAGCGGCAGATTCTCCCTCAACAGAGGCCCACCAGTGCAACAAGTTCAGGATCCATAATCAAGCTCAAATCCATAAACAAGTCCAGTCTAGTAGGTATAAATGGTCAGCACCAGGACCCTGTGAAGTTGACCACTCCTCAGCAGGGTTGAAAAAAAAGAAAAAAGTGGCCATAGATGACCAGATCAGTAGGCCATACTGAACTGGCAGCCCTCCCCTTCCGTTACCTTCCAAAAGAGAATATCTCTTTTGAAAGGTACTAACGGCCTGCACCACGAGAAGGCGGGGTCGGACATTAGGTGCTAGACCTGGCCGGTTCTGTGCATCATCACTAGGGATTGGTACACAGCTCTCCTTCCAGTTTATGCCTAACTACCATTTACAGAAGCTAGGCATAAATTGCACACCACAGGCTAAATGGCCAGCTCACAAGGACCCCGAAGGCTCAGAGAAGGTTGGGGGAGGAGATCCACTGGAACAGCTGTTGGGAGACAGACGGTAGCCTGCCGTCAAGGCCATTCAGCGTGCTCTTTAACGTGCCCAAGGTATGGCTCTCCCCCACACGGGGCCACGGGTTAACGTCCGATCAGACGGACGGCGGCCTTTCCAAGCCCATCGGTGTCCCCTACTGACCGTGGGTAGAGCGAGGAGTTTGGCGGAGAAAAATGTCAAAGCTGACCCAGCTGGGCTCGAACCTGGGAACTGCAGATTACAACCCTGGTGCGCTACCGACTGAGTGACTGCGAAGCAGAAATGGTAGACCTCTGAAAATTTGCATCTAGGGGGTAATTCGGGTCGGAGATCTCGGAAAAAATCCCAAATTTGATATCTGACGTGTCGTTTAAGATCAAATGGAGGTCACGTAAATGTCAAACCTTGATCTACGATTGCTCGAAACGTAAAAATTTGTGTCTGGGGGTGTTTCGTGTTGGAGATATCATAAATATTACGAAATTTCTGATCCCAGGAGTCCTTCGAGGTCAAAGATCAAATTTTAATCTACCGGTGCAAGAGAGAAAAAAATTGGCACTAAGTCCTTCGCTGTCAAAGGTCAAATCTAGATTTACCAGCGTTAGAGGCAAAAATCAAAAGGGTAAAAAAATCAAAATAATAATAATAATATAAAAAATCGTACCAAAATTATTAAAAAAACGAGGAAAAGTGGAACGAAGAGCAGAAAAGAATCAGCTGGCGATTACATCATACGGGAAAAACTGATAAGAGAAGAAAATCAACTCCTAGACGAGGGAATGAAATCCAGAAGGAGAGGGAAAATTTAGGGAAACGAATGAAGCGGAAAGAGAGAAGCGAGAAGGCTTCCGGAATAGAGAAGCAAATTAAGGGAAAGGAAACTCAGAGGAAAAGCTTAGTGATTGATAATCCAATTAAATCTGTGGAGCAACTGAAGAAAGAAAAAAGAAAAGGTCGAAATGTAAGGTCATTCAACAAATGAGACGCTCTGAGGCAGAATTAATTTGCCGAAGAATTCTTTTGGCAGAAGAAAGTGCTCTGATAAGGGAAGACAGAAAGAAAGAAAAAGGAATCCGCAAAAGAGTAAACAGAACACGATGCAGGGGGTGGATGTTGTTGTTCTTTGATTATGGTATTTTTTTTTAAATCTTTTTATTTGTTCTGATTTGTTCGAAATTGACCGTCAGAAAAATATAAATTTTGGATTTTTTTTTTTTATTTGTTTGTGCATTTTGATGATGTTTGGATTAAATAGAAACGAGTTTGCCGACTTTTAGTTAGCTGACTTTCAATCGTAGAGTCCTTGGGATATCAGAACTTCGGTATTTATTACATATATATATATTTTTTTCAGTGTTATTCAAATTCTGGCTATCCAACACTCAGGATTATTCAACCATCGGTTTTTCGATATTGACTATTATACGATTAGGTTGTTGTTTGATCTTTGAGCGGCACTTTTTTGTACACAATGGGCTAAATGGCCAGGTCACAAGGGCTCAGAGCAGGCTGGATTAGACTGTTTGACCTCTGAGAGACACTTTTTGTACACAATGGGCTAAATGGCCAGGTCACAAGGACTCAGAGAAAGCTGGATTAGACTGTTTTACCTCTGAGAGACACTTTTTTGTACACAAATGGGTTAAATGGCCAGGTCACAAGGGCTGAGAGAAGGCTGGATTAGACTGTTTTACCTCTGAGAGACACTTTTTTGTACACAATGGGCTAAATGGCCAGGCCACAAAGGCTCAGAGAAAGCTGAATTGGACTGTTTTACCTCCGAGCGGCACTTTTTTTGCACACAATGGGCTAAATGGCCAGATCACAAGGACCCAAAGGGCTCATAGAAGGCTAGGGTAAGGCTGGATTGTACTGTTTTACCTCTGATCAGCACTTTTTTTGCACACAATGGGCTAAATGGCCAGGTCACAAGGACCCCAAGGGCTCAGAAAAAGCTGGTGTAAGGCTGGATTGGACTATACCTCTGAGCGGCATTTTTTTGCGCACAATGGACTAAATGGCTAGGTCACAAAGGCTCAGAGAAGGCTGACTTGGACTGTTTTAACTCTGAGCAGCACTTTTTTTGTACACAATGGGCTAAATGGCCAGGTCACAAGGACCCCAAGGGCTCAGAAAAAGCTTGTGTAAGGCTGGATTGGACTATTCTACCTCTGAGCGGCATTTTTTTTCGCACAATGGACTAAATGGCTAGGTCACAAAAGCTCAGAGAAGGCTGAATTGGACTGTTTTTCCTCTGAGCGACACTTTTTTTGCACACAATGGGCTAAATGGCCAGGTCACAAGAACCCAAGGGCTGAGAGAAGTTGGGAGGAGGCGACCCACTGGACAACTGTTAGGACACGGATGATAGCCTCCCGTTACAGTCATCCAGCGTGCTTTTAACGTACACAAGATATGGATCTCCTGCACACAGAGGTACGGTTTAATGTCCCATCCGACGGACGACGGTCTTTCCACGCTCACCGGTGTCCGCTACTGGCCGTGTACAGGGTGTGGAGTTTTGCGGAGACAAATCCCAACGCTGGCCCAGTCAGGACTCGAACCTGAGAAATGCAGATTACAAATCCGGCGCGCTACCGACTGAACCACCCACTAACACTAGGGTAAGGTGATCCTGGTTAGCTGTTATGAGATAGATGGAAGCCTCTCGTCAAAGGCATCCAGCATGTTCTATAATATTCACAGGGTATGAATCTCATCCACACGGAACCACGGCTTAATGTTCCATCCGGTTTTCAGTAACATCCGACCTTCGGTTATCCGAAAGTCAGTATTAATACATCACCTAATTGCATTTTCTGTAGATGAATTTTTTTTTTATTGTAACAGATTTACGTAAAATGCGTAAATTTGAAAAACAAAGAACATAAGACATTAATTACATCAATTATTTAGTGATAATGCAAGTGCATATTTCTGCACAAAAAACACCTAAAGAGATTAATATTTATTCTTTCTCCTTCCATTTGCGGAGTATTCCGGCATTCCAGCCGGAATACTCCGAAAAAATAAAGTATCGAAACAATGGCACTTTGTTTATGACTGACTCACATTAGCGTTCGGCTAAGCACAACAAACAAACGAAAGGTTAATGAATACTTCATAGTTAAGCAAATGTGTACCGTTATTCACTTAAAAAATAAGAAAAGCGCTTTAAAAATTAAGAATACATTCCCATCATAATTTTGACGATTAGTTCAGAGTTTTTCTCATTTTACCTGAATGAAAATCTTGCGTCTGCGAATAAAGATCTTTTGTGGAGGGCAAAATCACTCGCTCGTGAAATACAAATATGTGTGGTGTAAAAAATACAAACAGTACAATATATGTGTGGTGTAAACAAGGAAAAACTTTCTTGAGAAAATCAGATGGTGACAATATCATAAAACTTGATATTCATAGCAACTTAGACAGGCTTTGAAATTTCTGTCTGAAATTGCTGCTTTATATCGGCCATGACTAACGAATTGTAATCTCCACAATGGCCTTCTTCGACGATGCAAACGATCTTGGTGCGGACTGGAATAACCAGAATCGTTATGAACTGGACAGTATTGCTGAAGTTAAAAACTGGTTCCAAGAAGATAAAAACGTAATTATATGATTATCATATAATGATTATAGAACAGTGAATATAATATATGATTATAGAACAGTTATCAGTTGTACATAGGGGAGAGCCACAAATTTAAGAATATAATACTCATTGGAGATTTTAATATTGATAGTTCTAGTCATAGTAAAAATGGAGTTCAAAATATCTTAACGCTCTTTCTGATTTTCGCTTTGTCCCTACAATAAGAGGATTTACTAGAGAAAAGATTTTGGGAAGCTCCTCTACTCACTCGTGCATTGATCACATTAATGTAAAATCGGATAGAAATTTTAATTATAAATCCTTAATCTCACGAATCAAAGTTGCAGACCACTATTTTATTTCGTTATTACTAAGCTCGAATTAATCAGTGTGCGAATATACAACAGGTGATGAAAAATATTGGAAATATGATCATAAAAATATTATTAATTAAATAATTAGGACAAATTGGAATACTGAGCAAGTCACCACGTCTTCTGATGAAATGTACAATAGTTTTAAAAATAAATATAACATGATTCTGGATGAAAATATCTCAACAAACCAACACAACATCAAATTTCGGAAAAACAGCAAAGAATGGATCACTCCCGAAATCATGAATATGATTGAACAAAGAGATGCAGCATGGGTTACTTACAGAAACAACAGAAACGACAATGCTAACAAAAAACTTTATCAACAACTACGAAATTCAATAACCGATTTTATAAGAAAAATCTAAATTTTACAAAAAACACTTCAAATCCATTGCTGGAAATACAAAACAATCCTGGGATATGATCAATACTTAGATGGCAAGAAGAAAAAGCCACTAGATAATATAATAATTAATCATATGCCCAAAAATCTGACAAATTCTCAAATTGCTACGAATTTTAATAATTATTTTGCAGTTGGTTGATAAATTACGGGAGAGCAATCCAACCCAAAATGGCAATTATAAGCCGGCGCTTAATATCTCATTGAGCTCATCCATTTACATACCACCTATTTCGGACATTTAGTTAAAAAAAATTACTTCTTTGGATGAACGCAAATCATGTGGCATCGATAACATACACGCCAAACATATAAAGGTATGCATGAATCAATTAACAGAATACCTTGCTAAACTAATTAACTTAAGTATTACTTCTGGAAATATACCTTCCATTTTAAAAATTGCAATACTGAGACCTATCTATAAAAGTGGTGTTAAAAGTAATTATACGAATTATAGGCCTATTGCTATCTTGTTCACCGTACACAAAATTTGAGAGAGGTACATCGATGACACTCTCCGTAGCTTTCTCTTAAAACACAACATTATTTCTAATAGGCAATATGGCTTTCAGAAGGGAAAAAGTACTACAACTCTACTGTCCAATTTTGCAGAATGTGTTAATAAAGCCTTGAACCACGGAGAAAAGGTTGCTGCTCTCTTTCTCGACTTTAGTAAAGGATTCGACACATTGGATCACAATATACTTCTTTCAAAACTTGAAAACAATGGAATTAGAGGGACAGCTCTTATGTGGTTCAAAAATTACCTAAGTAATAGGACTATTATAACCAAAATTGGAAATGCATTAAGTAGCGAAAGAAAATTAAATGTTGGAGTTCCACAAGGATCTACACTTGGACCTTTTTTGTTCCTCTTGTATATTAATGATATGACTAATTTAAAATTAAAAAGTAAATTATTTCTTTATGCTGATGATACTGTTATTTTAAACAGCAATCGCGACGTGGACGCGGCTATAAGAGAATTACAGGATGACTATAATTGCTTGTTGAGATGGCTGAATATTAATTTAATACATATAAATAACGATAAAACTAAATGGATGATCTTCTGCTCACCAGGTACTTTGAAAACATCAAACCACATAATTAAGACCCACAATATAAATTACATATATAAATCCGAAACTTATAAAAATATTTGTGATTGTCATAGCATTGAATTGGTGGATAATTTTAAGTACCTGGGTTTATATTTGGATTCAACCTTTCGATGGAACACTCACGTCTTGAAGCTACGTGAAAGCCTCAGATATCGCGCCGCTAAAATTTACAAATTGCAATTCATAGTCGATACCGAGGTTTGCCTTATGGTCTACAAGGCAATTTGTGAATCTTTAATTAGGTATGGAATTACAATATATGGAACAACTGGCATCACTAACCTAAAAAAAATTGAAAAATTTCAATCATCTTTAGCAAAAAATATAATTCCATACAAGCTTTGAGATAATTTTTCAAACGCAAGTGAAAGATTTAATTTCCTAAATATTCTATCAGTCCAAAATCTCTATAGATATGGCATTATTCTGGACAACTTTTTCGATGACACATATAAATTACAAATGATAAGAATACCAGACTTCAGACCAATAATTATTTTCAAATCCCGAATTTTGTTAATAATTACGGTAAAAATCTAAATTACGGTAAAAGAGTATAAAGTGCCGGAGATCTTTAACCAGTTACCAAGAGAAATCATATATCTAATTAATTTTAGTGAGATTAAGTTAAAGGTTAAAAAAACTATTGGAAGAATGTCTGTTAATCTGTAATCCTGAGAAAACCTGTATCGATATGACTCTTGTGTTCTTTTCATACTACGTTCACTTACGTGTGAAAACTAATGCTCAACAATATTTCCTGCAGATAAGCTAATAGCTTTGCGGGTCAGATGTATAAAATCTCTCTACATCTGTGTTTTGTGAGATGACGACGATGATGAATAAATATTATTATTATTAAAAAAATAATTGTCAGACTTTTCAGTTTATAATCCTGCACCATTTCGCTTTTTAACTCCTAAAAAAAGAGCTATTCTTCTCATTTTGTCGTCAATCTGCCTCTTGTGAATGTTTAATTTTTTTGTGTTTTGAGAGAACGAAATCTTAGGATTCGCATTCCCCAAATTTTCAGAATCGTTTTAATAGCATCCTCTAGCTGCGGAAAAAGTTTGAAAATCGAAAAACTTTAAATGAATATTGAATGTGTCTGAAATTTTGTTGATGAAATGTGAATATCGATTTGTTTACATTTACAGCAACGATTTTGACGCTTAACCCCATGGGACTGGAAAACGCAATTTTTGCATTTTACGGGAAGAATGAAAACTACACTTTGTTTTTTCGGTGCTAATAAAATAATGCTATTTGAATTTTCCCAGTCATATATTAGTCTAAATTTCCACAGTTAGAGAGTGCTAAAGTCGGAAATTGAAAAGCACACACAACACAAAAATAATAATATATAAAATAAAATAAAAATAATATAGCATAATACAACAATAGCATAGAGTTTCAAAATAGCATAGTCTTGTTATAGAGTCCCAGCTGCGTCAGCGTTGAGATTTATCTCCGCAAAATTCCCCGCCCTGCCCACGGTCAGTAGGGGACACCGATGGGCTTGAAAAGGCCGCCGTCCGTCGGATGGGACGTTAAGCCGTGGCCCCGTGTGCGGGAGAGCCATACCCTGTGCACGTTAAAGAACACCCTGGATGGCCTTGACGGGAGGCTACCATCTGTCTCCCAACGGCTGTTCCAGTCGGTCCCCTCCCCCAACCTTCTCTGAGCCTTCGGGGTCCTTGTGGCCTGGCCATTTAGCCCATGGTGTGCAAAAAAGTGCCGCTCAGAGGTAAAACAACCCAACCCAACCCAACTAGTCTTATTATACTTACATAGCTTGCATGTGTTATTTTTTCGTATTTTTTTTTAGAAATTTACAAGTTTAAATATTTCAAAATCAGTTGTCTAATAAAAACTATACATCTTTAAAGTGTAATTTTATTATAATTAGTTTTCATTATCTCTCCATGTGATAATACTACATTGAAAAATTTCAATATTCAAAATACTCTTGCTTATATGTGTAGTTTTACTATTCCAATTTTATTTACATTGCTTATTCATGTTCTTTAAAATGTTTAAAATTTCGCATTTGGTTATAAGAATTCAGTAGTAAATTCAGTACAGAAGAATATACAGTTATTTACTAAGTACAGTCGCTCAAAAAAATATCCGAACACTATGGGTTGATTACAGAATTCGCGAAAAAATATCTGGCAACGATTTTTTTTTAGAAATTAGTGATCTAATATATGATCTAATACATGATCTATATATAAAAAATATCTGGCAACCTTCGTGTCACGTGACACGAAGGTTGCCAGATCACTAATTTCTAAAAAAAAAATTGTTGCCGGATATTTTTTCCGAATTCTGTAATCAACCCATAGTGTTCGGATACTTTTTTGAGCGACTGTAGGTGGTCATATTATTTTGATACTAGATCGTGTGGGCTCACTCACGGAAATATCGAGCGTGTGCAGTTACCGTTCACAGCAAACTGGAGTGTGTGCAGTAACTGCACACGCTCCAGTTTGCTGTGAACGGTAAATGGAGCGTGTACAGCCACTGTACACGCTCCAGATATTTTTCCTGAATTCTGTAATCACGTGACACAAAGGTTGCCAGATAACTAATTTCTAAAAAAAATCGTTGCCAGATATTTTTTCCGAATTCTGTAATCAACACATAGTGTTCGGATACTTTTTTGAGCGACTGTATTTGATCACTCTTAAGCTGTTTAAGCAACATCAATCTTCATCCTGTTACTTATTAAACAGCTTAATAGATGATTAAATATTTAGTAAATCAATGAAGAGCTGTGGATTCCTTTGTGAAAATACACTTATTTACGAATGTAGGTTTACCGCCTAAATCATAATTGGAAAAGTGTATTTATTTCTTTTTTGTTTAAATGAATAACGCGGGATATTCATTAACCTTTGGTGTGTTTGATGTGCTTTGCTAAATGATAATGTGAGTCAGCTGTATGTAAAGTGCGAAAGCTCTCTGCGATTGTTTTGATACTTTATTTTCCCGGAGCTTGCAGTTAAAAAATCCTCATTTACTCATTACTCAGACGGAAAATAGTAAATGGAAAGAGCAGCAGAATTTCGTTTTTTTTTTGTGTGTGTGTGTGTTTCTTCTTTTGTAGAGAGATGAAAATGTGATGAAATGACCCGTTCACATCAGCGAACAATAGAGAAAGAAAAACTATGGAAAATTTGGGCCGTGCTAATGAGATATGAAAATGATTCGTCGTTGCAAACCTAATTGTTCGTGAATAATTCAAATATTTTAAACAAAAGACGAATTGCAAAAATTCAACTACGTGTTCAAAATAACAGGATTGAAAAATGTTGGTTTAGTTTTGTTTTTTTGGGAGCCATAAATTTAATTTAACGATTTGTTGATTATGAAGCTGAAGAACCATTTTCTTTCCTTTTAAGGTTAACTGGCGATATCTAAGTGTATTCTTCCTATGTTGGTACTAGAACCTCAAGATATAGGTTCAGGTTTCTTTTTTCTTTGTGGAAGCTCAGTCGGTAGCGCGCCAGTCTCGCAATCTGGGGGGCGGGGATGGCTCAGTCGGTAGCGCGCCAGGCTCGTAATATGTAGTTCCCAGGTTCGAGTCCCAGCTGGGTCAGCGTTGAGATTTCTCTCCGCAAATTTCCCCGCCCTGCCCACGGTCAGTAGGAGACATCGATGGGCTTGGAAAGGCCGCCGTCCGTCGGATGGGATGTTAAGCCGTGGCCCCGTATGCGGGAGAGAGTCATACCCTGTGCACGTTAAAGAACACGCTGGATGATATTGACGCGAGGCTATCATCTGTCTCCCAACAGCTGTTCCAGTGGGTCCCTTCCCCCCGACATCCTCTGAGCCTTCAGGGTCCTTGTGATCTGGCCATTTAGCCCATGGTATGCAAAAAAGTGCCGCTCAGAGGTAAAACAACCCAACCCAACTCGCAATCTGGTGTTCCCATATTCGAGTCCTAACTGCGTCTGCGTTGAGATTTATCTCCTCTAACCCCGTTCTGTCCTCGATAAAAAAAAAGATACCGCATGGACTTGAAAAGGCCACCGTCCATAGGATAGGACGTTATGCCGTGGACCCGTATGCAAGAGAGCTATACCTGTGAACATTAAAGAACATGTTGGATGGCTTTGATGGGAGGCTACCATCTGTCTTCTTACAGCTATACAGTGTATCCCCTTTCCAATCTTCTCTGAGCACTTGGGTCTTTGTGACCTGGCCATTTAGTCCATTGTGTGCAGAAAAACGCCGCTCAGAGGTAAAAATGAATTAGTATCAACAGATAGTGTTCTTTCGTGTTGAATTGATACTATCAAAGGAAGGTTGAAATGTTATCTGTCCAATTTTGTTCCAATTCTTTCAGAGAAAAAGTGAAGCATTCTCTCTTTAATTTGAACGTGGTAGCAAATGAAAATTCAGATGTCAACTTTGTAATTTTGAACTAGTAGTACCAGTTGCCTTCCCAGTGACCGAGTGTTTAGCGGTTTGGCTACAGATCAAAGACACCGTAGTTTGAGACCTGGATAAAGCGCGGATGTTTCATTTCTTATGTTGTTTTTCTTCTGAGGTCTCGCTTTCCTCATAGATCTCTGTGACATATTAAACTGACAGGTTCTTCTCAGATAATTAGAGTAAGCAGCTGCTTGAGGAGGAATGTATTTATTACTAGCTGAACGTCACCCTGCGCTGCACAGGTCTCACTTTTAATCTGTACATTCTGTTTTTCATTGCATTATAAAGGTTTTGTGGTACTGTCCCCACTTTCTGACCCTTTAGCACAGATTCAACATGAATTTTTCGGCGTTGCTCAGGTCGTTGCTAACGTCAGCGCCCTCTTTCATAGCCCATGATTTCGTTTCTACGCAAACTGTTGAGATTTTTATTTTCGTTTTTGATACTCTGTGGTTCCCGAGATATTTGACCACATAATCCCAAATTTTGTACGCAGGTAATCCCTTCGTGATCCCGTGTTCAGGTTTCTACTTGCAATGGGACACATTAATGTAATAATCCCTTTAGGGATGTTGGGGATCTGGCAGCGTCGCAGATTTAAATGTTTTTTATAACTCTTATGATCAGTGTTTTCTAGAGCAGTAAAGGGTATTTATTTATATTATTTAAAGGGCAACAACGGACCTGGCAGCGATTACTATTTCCCCGTAAGAATAGCATGGTAAATATTTATGGTGGTAGCAAGACCCCCCCCCCCCCAACACACACACACACTTTTTGTTTTGGAATTTTGACTTGAAATTTGGTGCTGAAACTCGGACGACAATCAGCAGCTGTGAAAATTTTTTAAGCGTCTACCACAATTTCCTGATGAGTTTATGGCTGCCACAGACAGACAGACAGACATCTTTATTATTATTATTGATTCTACCAATGGGAGGATTAGATGTATCTTTCTAATTCAGAATTAGTAGATTTCCAAATTTTCGACTAGTACTGTTAGATGAATTATACACTTTCCTGTTCAAAATCAGCAATGCTTATAGAATCCAAACACAAATCTATCTGTATGAAGACCTAAGTGTGCCTTCCCTAAGTTTCGACCAGTATACTACCAGATGAAAGTTGAGTGTCGCGCTTAATTTTAAACTGTTATTTGTAGATGGTAGTCAGTCATCGGGGGGTGGGGAGGAGGGTGGTCCGGCACTTATTTTTAGCCCATAGTTTAAATCGCTGGCTTCATCTAATGACAAAATTTGTAGTTATCTTCTGACGAAATCACTGAAAAATGAAGAGGACCAATTTGTCTCAAATCGCTGATCCTAATCTCATATGTTTCTGATTGAAACCTAACATGTTATCCGATAAGAAATACCCAGACACTTGCAACAGTTCAATTAAAGCAAAAATAAAAATGTAGTAGATAAACGTATCAAGTCGTAGCGGAAACCTAGAAAAAGTAAGATATATAATCTGTAGTGAAGATAAAAGTGTTTTCTCATAATTAATTCACGTTTTGGAAGTAGGAAATGTAATATCTCTAGACCTCAGAAATTCATTCTTCCATATAGTTTGGTAGTTGATATTAATATTTATTTACTGTGAGCGGCGTTACTTTAAATTTTTAGGTTTCAAAATTTCTTATTTCGGAATTTCGTTGCTGACCTTTTAGAATTACAGTAAATCCGTTGAATCCTGCACTTTACAAAAAACAAAATAGTTTTGCAATGCGGGAATGTTTTTGAAAATAAAAAATAAATACAGCACTATCGCATTTCTCTTTAAGAATTTCCCACTTTTGTTCCACTACCGAACATTAGATCTGTCATATATAAGCAATTATCGTCGGATGTTATCGAAGTATTCACTTGTGCTATTTTATCGCAAAAATTTCTTTCCCTGTTCTTCAACTACGGCGAGTAAAAATCAAGACGGAAAGAGAAAGCATGCAGCAAACTTATCTAGGAATAAAATATTGGATCATCAACGTTATAGGAGTTTAAAGGCTCAGAAAGAACAGTTACTAAATATATTAGAAGGGTAGTTGCTCAGTCGGTAACGGGCCAGACTCGTAATCTGCAGTTCCCAGGTTCGAGTCCCACCTGGGCCAGCATTAAGATTTATCTTGGAAATGCCGCAGTCCATCGGATGGGATTTTAAGACGTGGCCCCGTGTCCGGGAGAGCCATACCCTGTGTACGTTAAAGAACACGCTGGATGGCCTTGAAGGGAGGCTACCATCTGTCTCCCAACAGCTGTTCCAGTGGGTCCCTTCCATCAACCTTTTTTGAGGCTTTGGGGTCCATGTGACCTGGCTATTTAGTCCACTGTGTGAAAAAAAGCGCCACTCAGAGGTAAAACAACCGAATTTATTATATTTGAACTGCCTCTTTTTTCTCTACACTCAGTTAGATGAAGCCCAATAGTTGAATACAACTTGAGTACAAGACAATCTTTTAAAAATAGCGTTTGCGGTAACATTTTTATTGTAATTTGTTCACACTTAAAATATTGAATTGTAATTTACATTTGCAATCATTAACACTATCTATTAGTCTTTAATAAATGTTTAGAGATGTGAACATGTTTGATTGTAAGTTCTCAATGATCACTTAATAGTGCTTCAAAATTACTCAAACACTAGGTATACATATCTCTCTAAAATTGGGCACCTCTTAAATCTCCAAGATTAGCTGTCAGATTTTTATTTTGTTATTTTACATCCCATCCCATACGATTCGCATTCAAACAAAAAAAAACACGTTAAAAAAATATTCATTTCGCGGATATTTTCTGCTGGTAAATTGAAAGAGCTTAAAATTCTCCTTTGCACTGACCCTTTAAATTATTCGCATTTTTAAGGTTCTAATCCGAAATCTATAATTGGTGTTCGCTTGAACTAAGACAAGTTTAATATTCACAGCACAAGAAAGGGCAGTCTTAGCTAATAAAACTTGACCTAATTTCCTCTTAGACAGACACACACACAACTTTTGAATTGCACGGCTGGTAACACAAGAAGAATTCTCCCTTTCACGTGGCAAGCAGTCGTTGTCGATAACGTTCGTCTGCGTTCATTCCAACAGAGAAAAGAGAAGGTGAAGGGAGAGAAGGAGGAGGAGGAGGAGGAGGGGTGGGGGTGGGGGGTAGGTGGAGGGAGGGTGGCAACAGCTAGGGTGGGAAGTAAGTACGGATCAATTCCGTTAAATCGTTGTCATTTCCGCCCTTTATCTGTTCGGTGAAAAATGAGCCTTACGAGGGATAGGACCACCACCTCCAGTGCTGCTGCTGCCACCGCTGCAGTTGCTATGCCTAGTCTAGATGCTAGAGATGGTTCCGTTGCCCAGGAGGTGCTTACATGGCAGGAAAACTGGCCGTCGGCATGTGGTACAACTTGTTCGCAATCTCTGTCTTTTCTCTCTCTCACACACACTGGTAATGGAGATGGTTACGCACTCCGGTTCTCTGTTTCTCCATCCTCTGTTTTGTGTGCCAAGTGCTTATGTTGTACAGTCTCTGGGATACATTTCGCTCCGTTTGTTTCGATTTTTTGTTGCTTTGTCTCTCTGTGTGGATATCGTTTGAAGTACACACGTCTGTGAAGGAATGAGAAGCGTGTTTTCTCGGCATTAATGGTTTTTCAGGATGGTCTTAATGACGCAAACTTATTGCTGCTTTCTTAAACGAGTTCTTAATGGTGAAATGTTCAACAGAGATGAACCAATATTTTTGAAATTTCTGTACATTTCATCAAGAAGAAAACAATATATGGAACTCGTTTCAACAACTTTTGTGATATGAAAATGCGAAGAAATTATTTGTTTTACCTGTTAGTTATTAAGCGCGTACTGTATTATTGGAAAACTTCAAAACATGTCAGATGCAAAATAATGTCTTTAAAATCTATCATACCTTTCATTGCAAATTAATGATGATTACAAGTAGAAAGGAACGAAAATATTAAGTGCGTAATCAAAACAATACAGAAATGTTAGGTAATGAAAATTATGCATTTTGTAAGTGAAAAGAGTGCTTGTGATTTCTGTTTTATTTTTCGCTAAGCCTTAAAGTTTTTTACCCTTAAGATGCATACAAAAAAAGAGAAATTTGTATGCTAAAAAAATAAAATTCGAGCCTACCTAAATTTTAAAAAGTGTCTGCTCTGGAAAATAAAGAGAGATTTGAGAAGAGTAACAACACAACAAACATTCACGCCGTATCCAGGACACGAACTCAGGCCTCTTTTGATATGCCGCCCACCACCCCAACCACTCTGCCACTGGAAGGGTCAGGTGAGACAAAAGTGATTCGCAATCTCTATCTTTTCTCTCTATACTGGCAATGGAGATGGTTATTACGCACGCGGCTTCTCTATCTCTGCATCCTCTCTGCTTTGGAGGTTAATAGCGAATCCACATAGATCTCATCAGGGTAGAATTGGGAAGTAGCTCACTTGAAATCTATAATGGACATAATGACCTGGGCACTTTTGAATACGCTCTAGATTGAGACTCGAACGGTTTCCAAGAGATCACTTTTCCAAACTCTATACTGGATATTATGACTTATTTTATATACCGTATATTTCCGCAGATAAGACGATAGTTGAATCATAAAAAAAGGTCCCCAAAATCCGGGTCGTCTTATAGGACAGATACAAAAAAAATTAGATTGAAATTTATATAAATTGAAACCATTGTTACTACAACTATTCGAAAAATCTATCATATTATTTAAAAACGCTATATGATAATACATTACATTGTAATAGTAA
Source organism: Ryuthela nishihirai (assembly GCA_038380435.1). NCBI lineage: Eukaryota > Metazoa > Arthropoda > Arachnida > Araneae > Heptathelidae > Ryuthela > Ryuthela nishihirai. The sequence continues at coordinate 67,088,870 of JAWZYU010000021.1, read as the reverse complement.
ATAATACATTACATTGTAATAGTAAAACAATACTAAAACAAAATAAATATTAAAAGTTATGTTTATTGAGCTACTGAGGAAAAAACGGACAAACCGTAATTATTTACTAGTACAGAGTAGGGTATGTCCTCAAAATAGAATAGCCCATACGACGCTTTTGTGAATAGTCAAGGTCATTACCCGAATGCCCGAATCAGTGCGAATGTTTGCGAAAGGACATAATTCCGTATACGCTATACAGTATTATTATCCAGATGATGATCGCCGATCTAAACTAAATTAATAGGCCATTGATAGTTTGGGGTCTTCTTATAGGACAGATATATGCTAAAACTATAAAACTTTGACGAAAATTTATACCTCGTCTTATCTGAAGGTCGTCTTATCTGCGGAAATATACGGTATATATCTTTAAAAAAGAACATTTATCTCATTGTGAAGTAAAAAAAAATGTAGAAATTAACAATAATATCTATTTAGATATTATTGTTAATACCACCATTTAAGATTAAATGGTGGAATTAAATTAAATAGAAAATTTTAAGGTAATCTAATTGTAGTGTCACAGTAGTGTAACATTTCTTGCCATTTTGTTACACTCGCATGAATTGTCCAGACGTTTCTGGCTCATCAACCACGTGACTTTTCCCGCCGTTGTAGGATCATCGTCGCGTGACTTGTTCCTCCCGCTATACTGTCACGTTCACAATTTAGTACGAAATCATCTAAACGAGCTTTTCGAATTTTTCACAATCGCTTGATTTTTCTCGCCATCATAAGTGTCTCAGTCGCTTGACTTGTCCCACTGTTGTCCACAGTCGCTTTTTTCCTCCCATAGTAGTGTCACAGTCACATGACTTGTACCGCCGATGTCACAATAGCTTTTTTTCTTGCATCGTAGTGTCACAATCGCATGACCTGTTTCACCGTTTATTGTCAGAGTCGCCTGATCTGTTTCACCATTATATTATCACAGCCGCTTTTTTCCCGCCATCGTAGCGTCGATTTCGCGTAATTTTCCCGCCATAATATTAGTGCATTCGTCACGTGACTCCTCTCGCAATTATGTTGCCTTAATGATTTGATCTATGAAGGCTGTCTGTTGCAAGTCCACGCTGGTTGACAGCATCACAGATACGTCGAACCACTTTTTGACCAAACTAAAGGTGTCGAAATATTTGGATATTCAACATAGTGTGGTTGCTTTTTTTTTTTGGTATCCGAAAGATAATATTGATTTGAAACGTGCAAGAATAACATTTAGGGTAGAAACATAGCATTTTTTTATATATGATTTAACCTACTCGATGGAGGTATTCATGACATTTGCTTTCGCATGTATTAAGATATTAAGAGAATAGACAGTTATTATATCAATAAAAAATTTTGAAATTCGTGCTTTCAATATTCTTATCTGTAGATAGATTTATGCTTAAGAATAGTAGTAGAATAACATGAGAAAACATTTAGAATTCTGAATAAAAAGTATAATGACATGAAACTGAAATAAAAAATTAAAGTACTAAGTGTAAAAAATGCATGAAAACAAAATGGTAAATTAAAAATGTAAGCGTCAACTTATTTTCGGGACTTGTATATATTTGTATTGGTCAAATAAGAAATACTCAATTGGGGGCCCAAGGGCTAGATATGATCCTGGAACAAAATAATTGCAGCCCTTGAAGAATAAGTAAAATGTAAAAGATGAAATAGAAACAAAACAATAGATATATATTTTTTGGCGAAAGAAATTTGGGAAAGATACAAATATAGGAAAAAATATAAAATCTATTATAAAAATGCAACTGTATTTTTTTTTTGGCCATACCAGCTTTAGGCAAAGTTTATTTTGTCTTCATCACTAGCTCGCGAAGACGCCTGAATTCGGAAAAATGCAAACAATCTGGTTGTTTCAAAATGTAATATAGTAGCGCTGTTATAAATGGCTATGTTCTAAATCTCCGAACAGAAAAATAGAATCCTGTTCTATGGTATGGTTAGAGTTTCTCGTTTAATTTTCCAGTCCAGATCTGAGAATTTCGTACTAGATCATCAAAGTTAAACGCCACCTGTAAAATAACAAAATTCTTTGTATCCAGTTTAATAACAGTAAAGTTTTGTATTCTGTTTGCCCAGCCATGGTTTGAGAGAGAGATTTGGGCTGGTTGGGTTGTTTTAGCTCTGAGCGGCACTTTTTTGCACACCATATGCTAAATGGCCAGGTCACATGGACCCCGAAGGCTCAGAGATGGTTAGGGACCCAGTGGAACAGCTGTTAGGAGACAGATGGTAGCCTCCCGTCAAGGCCATCCAGTGTGTTCTTTTTGGCTCTCCCGCACACGGCGCCACGGGTTAACGTCCCATCCGACGGACGGCGGCCTTTCCAAGCCCATCGGTGTCCCCTACTGACCGTGGGCAGGGCGGGAGAGAGAGATTATTTGGATTGTTATTTGTCTGCCAATCAAATGTATTGTGGTTGCAGTCAACATTAATGAATCTAATTGACACCACGTCATCAGCTTTGCTGACATTTGATAGGATGCCAGTTTCAGAAAATTTATGAGCGTAAATATTTATTTACGCAAACAAAATTCGATGGATTTTCATGTGTAATGAAAGAACTTAGTGGATCGCAGGTTACGTTAATGAAATTTGGCGAATTTCCATGTCTAATAATAGAAATGGTGGATCGCCATTTACTTTTTGAATTTTGATGATAATGCAACTTGGTGGATCGCCATTTACCTTTTGAATTTTTGATGATAATGCAACTTAGTAGCTCGCCATTTACCTTTTGAATTTTGATGAAAATGCAACTTGGTGGATCGCCATTTACTTTTTGAATTTTGATGAAAATGCAACTTGGTGGATCGTCATTTGCTTTTTGAATTTTGATGAAAATGCAACTTGGTGGATCGCCATTTTCTTTTTGAATTTTGATGATAATACAACTTGGTGGATCGCCATTTACCTTTTGAATTTTGATGAAAATACAACTTGGTGGATCGCCATTTACTTTTTGAATTTTGATGAAAATGCAACTTGGTGGATCGTCATTTGCTTTTTGAATTTTGATGAAAATGCAACTTGGTGGATCGCCATTTGCTTTTTGAATTTTGATGAAAATGCAACTTGGTGGATCGTCATTTACTTTTTGAATTTTGATGATAATACAACTTCATGGATCGCCAGTTACCTTGATGAAATTTGATGAATTTTCATGGGAAATTATAGAAATTGGGGATCGCCATTTATGTAGATGAAATTTGGTGGATTCCCATGCGAAAGGATACAACTTGGTGGATCGTCGGCTACACTGATGAATTTCTATGTGAAATGACAGAAATGGAAGGATCTCAATTTGTGATCCACTTAATTGAACAGCAAAAATAGTTAACCTGATAGATCATTGTTTGTGCTGTTCAAACTTCTTGCATTCCCAAGTTAAATAAACAAAACTTGGTGGACTGACTGACATGCAGAATGATAAAATTTGCTAGATCGACATTCGGAATAATGAAATTAAGTGGATCACCATTAGCTTTGATGCAACGATAAGCGGATTCCCGTGTACAATCGTAAAACTTGATTGATGAATCTCCTTTGAATCAGCCCCTTAGGAAATACAAATCACTGCATTAGGAAATTTTTAAATGACAAGTCTAAAACGAAACTTCCCTCATAGTTCCCTCCCACTACAAATAAACGAGTGGGGAAGGAAAGGCAGATTTCGCAATAGTCGAACTGAAATTCACTTCGTAATAGATAATACACAGTCTTTGCTTTGCTTTACAACCCAAGGCTGGACATGGACATCTATCCATCAAACTGCCCTCAAGGGAGGAATGATAAAGTAATAGTGTCCAAATTAAAAGTCTCCCTTCTCCTCCTCCTCCTCTTTTCCCACTTCACTTCCATCCCCCCTCGGCACGTCTCCAAACCCTCTTCCCCTAACTGGCTCCCTGACAGAGTGACTTTCTTCAACAACGAGATCGCCTACACTGCAAGTATTGATTCGAAGTGTTGGTGCGGAACGTCCAGTCCGGTGGCAATGCTGATGGTGGCGGTCCGCTTAAAGGAGGGCGGGGGGGATGATGGTGTGGGGGGAGGGGTAGAAAAGAAGTGAAGGTACCGAGTGATAGAGTGCGTGGGTCACATGCGCACGTGCGTACCCAACCGCTGCAGTCGGGAAGTCTCGTGTGAACCACAACCCCCCCCCCCCCCTCCTCTTTGATTCGCTCTCTAGATTTCACTTTCTCTTCTTCGCTCTCTCTGTTTCCGGAGTTTTTTTTATCCGCTCTCTCCCCCTCCCCCCTCTTTCAGCCGATTTGCTGCGCGCGCGCAGAGGCACGAAGCCAACGAGCATCGAACAAACTGGGAAGGCAGAGAGAATGGGGCGAGGGACGAAGTGAACGAAGAGGCAACGAGAGAGGGACATTGGCAAAATCGATGCCGTTTTTGTCAAGCTCAGCTCGTTAGTAGAGAGGAGAGTCCTGCTCTAACAAAAGACTGTAATATAGGCCTTCTTTCTCCCTCTGACTGCCCCCCCCAACCCGCAACTTTTCATCCCCTGTTCTCTCACCTCATCCTACACCCTCCATCACCCTATAACTTCGCTTCCCATCCCTACAGGTTTCAGTTCCCATTCCCCCCCCCCCCCGTACACGTTAGCCTTCAATTGAAGAGCGTATGTTTTCCTGTGAGGGTGGCTCAGTCGGTAGCGCACCAGGCTCGTAATCTGTAGTTCCCAGGTTCGAGTCCCAGCTGGATCAGCGTTGAGATTTATCTCCGCAAAATTCCCTCCCTGCCCACGGTCAGTAGGGGACACCGATGGGCTTGGAAAGGCCGCCGTCCGTCGGAATGGGACGTTAAGCTGTTGCCCCGTGTGCGGGAGAGCCATACCCTGTGCACGTTAAAGAACACGCTGGATGGCCTTGATGGGAGGCTACCATCTCTTTCCTAACAGCTGTTCCAGTGGGTCACCTCCCCCAACCTTCTCTGAGCCTTCGGGGTCCTTGTGACCTGGCCATTTAGCCCATGGTGTGCAAAAAAAGTGCCGCTCAGAGGTGAAACAACCCAAACCTAAACCTCCGTGTCAAGGTCATTCATCGTGTTCTTTAAAATGAGCTGACCCACAGATTAACTTCCCATTCGACGAACAGTGGCCTCTCAAAGACCATTCTAGAAAAAGGTAAAAACAGTTGGGATTATCAGGTTCCGAGCTTGATGTGCTACCGATTGCCGCAAACTTGCGCCTCATTTGAATATTATATAGAGAGAAACCATAAAGATTGGTTTTAAGTTAAAAAAATTACAATGCAAACAGCTTATGACAGGAAATTCACCCTCGGGTCTATGATAGCGTCGAAACTCGGCTTTTATCTCTTAAAAGATGAACAACCCTGTTTTGTTGAATAAGTAATAAAAAAATTATTATTCTCTTTTCTGAATCTTCAATTAGTTTGAATTTCCTCGTTTAGAGGTCCTCAAATTGACAATACTTCATGCTCTTTGGAATCGAGCCAAAAACTGTCCCCTCTTTCAGCACGAAAACAAATCTGGGACTGATGATGTCACTGTGGCCTCTTTTAGAGATCTATTGCTATTACGATTGAATGACGTCAACATTTATTATCGTGGATGTTACCCAGAAAAAACTAATTTTAGGGCCAATTTTCCGGATATCAAATAAACATTCCTCGACTCGAACACGTGAACTATTTTGAAAATCCGAAAACAGTTTTCGGATCTGCAGGAAATTCCACGATTGGACCAAGAATCTTTTTTATTTGCAACATATAGGACAGAGAAGAATCCTAGAAGCTATTCCTAGCTTTTACCGAACTTCTCATAGACACGTACAGTCGCTCAAAAAAATATCCGAACACTGTGGTTGATTACAGAATTCAGAAAAAATATCTGGCAGCGATTTTTTTAGAAATTAGTGATCTGGCAACCTTCGTGTCACGTGATTACAGAATTCAGGAAAAATATCTGGAGCGTGTACAGCAACTGTACACGCTCCAGTTACCGTTCACAGCAAACTGGAGCGTGTGCAGTAACTGCACACGCTCCAGTTTGCTGTGAACGGTAACTGCACACGCTCAATATTTCTGCGAGTGGGCCCACACGATCCAATGTAAATAAAATAAAAATAAATAACCCCTCAAGCAGCTGCTTGCCACAGAGGTCTGACAGGAGCCTGTCAGTTTATATGCCAGAGTAGAAGGTCTTGTGAGGATGGCAGGATCTCAGGAGCGTGTACAGCAACTGTACACGCTCCAGTTACCGTTCACAGCAAACTGGAGCGTGTGCAGTTACTGCACACGCTCCAGTTTGCTGTGAACGGTAACTGCACACGCTCAATATTTCCGTGAGTGAGCCCACACGATCTAGTATCAAAATAATATGACCACCTACAGTCGCTCAAAAAATATCCGAACACTATGGTTGATTACAGAATTCAGAAAAAATATCTGGCAACGATTTTTTTGAGAAATTAGTGATCTGGCAACCTTCGTGTCACGTGACACGAAGGTTGTCCAATTCTATGGCAACTGAAGAAACCTTGATATAACATCCCTTGATGTTTCTTGTAGGGGGGGCTTTGCAAAGAAATACGTTTACACGAACAAAATTCGTGCCCTGGATCATTTGAAAGCCAGAATAAGAAAAGCAGCTGAGCAAATGGCAAGAGATATGCTGCAGCGCGTAGAAGTGGAATTCCGATGGACATATGCAGGGTCACGAATAGTGCCCATTATGTGCAAAACTATTTCAAGTATGCTTTCCATCAAAATGTTACTTTCTTGAATATGTATATTATTTTTCTGCATTTTGGTTCTCGAAATCCCACCATTATTTTTCGGACACCCTGTATATAGAATGTATATTTTTTAGACATTTATTAAATTTTGGGGGGCGTGGTGGCTTAGTCTGTAACGGGACAGGCTCATCTACAGTTCCCAGATTCGAGTCCCAACTGAATCAGCGTTGAGATTTATCTCCGCAAAATTCCCCGCCCTGCCCACAAATGGGCTTGGAAAGGCCGACATCGGTCGGATGGGACGTTAAGCCGTGGCCCCATGTGTGGGAAAGCCATATCTGTGTAACGTTAAAGAACACGATGGATGTCCTTGACGGGAGGCTACCATTTGTCTCCCAAAAGCTGTTCCAGTGGGTCCCCTCCACCAACCTTCTCTGAGTCTTCGGAATCCTTGTGACCTGGCCATTTAACCCATTGTGTGCAAAAAAAGTGCCGCTCAGAGGTAAAACAACCAACTACTATGTTTTTCATTTGAATGTTAAATTTAAAGTAATTCAGTTTTTGTGTCAGTTACGTTTTGGAGTATTAACAAAAATTTTCGCTATAGGTTTTTTAGTAATTGATTGAAAATTCTTGTGATAGTATCTTAAAAGTAGAATTGCAAAAATGGACCACAGTAAAAAAGAACTCGCAAATCTGTCTCAAAACTAAAATTCGTAAAACAATATTCAAGGAAAAACCTCCAGGGCGTTAATAAGTTAGAAGAAAACAATTTTCGGTGAGTATCTTACTTTTCAATATGCTGAAAATTAAACAGTTTTATTGAACTCAGAGATTGGCCTTTCAATAATAATAATAACAATAATAATACTTATAAAACAATTCAAATTACCAAATTAAATAAAAAATTAATTTAAAATTAATTGATTAATTAAATTTTAACTTTTTGTTATTAGAATTAAATAGAATGAGGTGGGGGGCACTCATTTTGACCCCTTGCTTAATTGTAATTACGGCATTCCCCAGTTCTGAGCCTTTGAGGTCTTTGTGACCTGGCCATTAAGTGCATTGTATGCAAAAAAAGTCTTTCAGAAATAAAACAACTAATACTCTAACGTCGTCAGAGATTGAGAAATGCTGGTCTGTATTAATAAAAATAGAAATGCGTCAGAGATTGAAAAATTCTGGTCTATATATATATTTTTTTTCGTTTTGGAGCATTTTAAATATTTTATTTCTTAAAAATGATTTTTTTTAATGCTCTATTTTAATATTTCTGGATTAATAACTAATTTTATTATTAATAACTAATAACTAATGATAATAATTCTCTAGGATATGACTGCGTATTCGTGATTAGTAGGAATAAATCTTGATTTGAATTGAATTTTAATATTCATTTTCAATTAAATGAAAATCAAATTCCTTGATCATCATCCTCGAGATATCCTTCACGTTTATTTTCAATCGATGTCGATTTTTATCATTTCTGCCCCCCCCCCCATTTAAAAGAGCAAAGTAATCGAAAGTCGGTTTTTCCTTCCCGGAAGTGATGTTTGATCTGATAGAGCAAGAAGCAAAAGCGCGAATTTCCTCTCTGCAACGACATTCGCCGGAAGTTGGACATTAATCACACCAACCTGTTCGTTAATAAGAGGGACCATGATTAATTGTTGTTGTTGCTGAGTCGGCTATCATTGTGCAAGGAGCCTTTAATCAGCGTGGCGCCTATTGTTCCTTATTAGGCTACTTCACATTATCATTAACCGACTTCCAATCATTAATAATTGTTAAGGAGTCCACGCAGAGGCTAAATCGCACGCCTCACCATAGGCCGAAAATGCTGATCGTCGGCATTTAAAAATACTGACCTGGTTTCCCAACCGATGGAGTCAAAAGCGGGGGGGGGGGGGGGTTGCTGTTGGGATTTGACTGTTTAGTGTGTTACTGCTGACAGTTACATAGTACGTGGTGTACTAGGATTATCCTTCCAGTTTTAAACCACAATTAAATTTAAATGAGAAGACGTACAACTACTGGGTAGAAAAATGAAAGCATCCACGTCATTATGCCAATGCAAAGTCAAATTAGAACCTCTTTAGGAGAAAATATGACAGATGATAAAGATCTCAATTAATTGTATCTTAACCTTTTCAGATATTCATTTACATTATTGTAGTTTTACCTCTGAGCGACATTTTTTTTCCATACAATGGCTAAATGTTAAAGTTACAAGGAAAGGGACAACCGTTAGGAGACAGATGGATCCTCCCGTCCAGTCCATCCCCAGGGTATGGCTCTCCCTAACACACAGTTGAATATGCCACAAGTTAAAGCCCCACAGCGTAAAGACAAACGGCGGCCTTTACAAGTCCATGGTGTCCCTTACTGACCGAGGGCAGGGTGGGGAAGATTTGCCAGAATAAATCTTTACACAGCTAGGACCGGAATACTGGGAATTGCAGATTACCATTCTGGAGCTGTACCGACTGAGCCAACTCCGCCGTAATAACTCGTTTTTTTGAATATGAGCAACATTTAAGTTATGGCCACACAGAAAGTGGTTTAAAAGTTTTAGGATCATTCATATTTCCAAATTTTCTGATCTCACGCTTGGCTACTGATCTAATGGACCTGGGTTCGAACCCCGGATTAGGCATGGATGTGTGTGTCGTTTTTCTGCTGAGGTCCTGCCATCCTCTCAGATCTCCTACTGTGGCATATAAACTGACAGGCTCCAGTTAGACCTCTGTGGCAAGCAGCTGCTTGAGGGGGTATTTTTTTTAAACAAAACCATTACGAAAAAGCGTGATGGGCATCATAGGAAAATCTTATTGTATGTAGGAACTAAGGTTTATGACATAAAGTTGAATCGCTCAAATTGCTTTCCGCGCTTAAGAAAAGCTCAGTGCGCTGCATGCTTTGACAACGATGATGTATAATGGGATGCAATTTCATTCTCTTTAAATTTTATCTCGAATAAAAATGCCATGACTTGACTACTAGACCACATTAGTATTACTGAGATTTTGGAAAAGAATCTAAAGGAAATAGATGCAATAATACCCCCTGTGGCCGAGTGGTTAGTGCGCTTGGCTACTGATCTAAGGGACCTGGGTTCGAGTTCGAGTCCGGGTAAGGCATGGATGTATGTGTCGTTCTTCTGCTGAGGTCCTGCCATCCTTTCAGACCTTCTACTCTGGCATATAAACTGACAGGCTCCTGTCAGACCTCTGTGGCAAGCAGCTGCTTGAGGGGATATTTATTTTTATTTTATTTACATTGGATCGTGTGAGCTCACAAAAACCTGGATCGTGTGGGCCCACTCACAGAAATATTGAGCGTGTGCAGTAACTGCACACGCTCCAGTTTGCTGTGAACGGTAACTGGAGCGTGTACAGTTGCTGTACACGTTCCTGAGGTCCTGCCATCCTCACAAGACCTTCTACTATGGCATATAAACTGACAGGCTCCTGTCAGACCTCTGTGGCAAGCAGCTGCTTGAGGGGGTATTTATTTTTATTTTATTTACATTGGATCGTGTGAGCTCACAAAAACCTGGATCGTGTGGGTCGACTCACAGAAATATTGAGCGTGTGCAGTTACCGTTCACAGCAAACTGGAGCGTGTGCAGTAACTGCACACGCTCCAGTTTGCTGTGAACGGTAACTGGAGCGTGTACAGTTGCTGTACACGTTCCTGAGGTCCTGCCATCCTCACAAGACCTTCTACTGTGGCATATAAACTGACAGGCTCCTGTCAGACCTCTGTGGCAAGCAGCTGCTTGAGGGGGTATTTATTTTTATTTTATGTAATAATATCGTGATATGGACAGAACTAAATTAGGTTCTGAATTATGCTTTTGAATGAACTCCTAAGTAACAATTTCGTTATGTTCTTTCTTTTGCCGACCCTAAAACTCAAAAATCTCATTCTTTCGACTTCAGATTTCTTCTAAGTTTTTTTTTTTGCATTCCAGAAATATTTCAATCGTTTTTTCATTTCCTGTCTTCCTATTACTTTTGACTCGTTATTTGTTAGTTTTCATGGATTGTCGATTTATGTGTTTGTCAAAATAATTTTTTTTATTTCATTTTTTTTCAAAATGATATCTTGTCGACCGATCACAACGAATCCTGTACCAAATTAATGTTTAGAATGTGGGGAATGTTAAAGACTATAAAAAAAATATTTATGCTCGAATTTTCTCCCCCTCCCCCCACAAAAAATGGGGAAAATTTTAACGGTTGTCCTGCTGCATATTTCGAAAGCGAAGGCCAAACGTAAATGCATTATGTTTCAAATGAAATCTTATGATTTAGAGAGTGTAATCGGCTAACAGTTCCCCTCCGTACTCCCCCCCCCCTCTTCCCTGAAAAGAGGGAAACGTATAGACAATTGTTCCATTTTGTCTTCGGAATGCAACGAGTTATGTGTCAAATGAAAGCTTCTGACTTGGGGAGTGTCGTAGGCTACTTCAAATTATGCTCTTTTGTTTTCATCTTGAAACCACTGAGAAAGCTTCTCAATTCATTTCGTGAAAAGGTTTTGAATCCTCTCGTTCAGAAATGTATGACTCCTCCTCTCTTTAAAAGGTTTCTGAATCCATTTCTTAAAACATATTTGAATCCTCTCATTGAGAAGTTTCTTTGTCCATTCCTGGAGGTTTCTCACTCTTTCTCTGGAGAAGTTTCTGAATCCTTTTATGGAGAAATTTCGGAATCCCCTCCTTCAACAATTGCTTAATTCTCCCCTTTACAAATTTTCAAATCCTTCACAAGAAAAAGTTTCTGAATCATGTCTGTGAGAAGTTTGTTAATTCATTTCTTTAAAAATATTCGAATCCTTGCCTTGAAGGATTTCTGAATCCATTCCTTGAGAAGTTTCTTAATCTTCCCATTAAGAAATTTTTGAATCCCGTTATGAACAATGTGCTTGAGAAGTTTGTGCATTCCGTTCCTTTAAAAAATTTAAATCTCTCCCAGGAGAAGTTTCTTAATCCTCTTTCGACATATTTTTTAATCTTCTTCATCAAACATTTTCTAGCCTTCTTCCTAAGAAGTCTTTGAATGGTATCATTGAGAAATTTTTAAACACATTCTTTCAAGTGTTATTGAGTCCATCCCATAAGAAGTTTCTGAACTCATTCTTCAAAAAGTTTCTTAATTTTCCCATTTAAAAAATTTCTGAATCTTCCCTTAAGAGATTTCTGAATTCTTCCCTTCAGAAATTTATTAATCCTCCCGTTTAAAAATTTCTGCAGGAGAGATTTCCCAACCTTCTTTTTTGGAAGTTCCCTAATCCTCTCCTGTAAACATTTCTGAATCTTCCCTTGAGAGATTTCTGAATCCTCTCTTTTAAAAAAGTTTTGAATGAGAGATATTTGAATCTTCCTCTTGAGAAATTTATTAATATACGCCTTCAGAAATTTCTGAATCTTCTCCTTAAAAAGTCCTTGAATCAAGCTTGATCCAATTGCCATTTAATCAACATTCGTGATATAAAGAAAAATACCCCCTCAAGCAAGCGGCTTGCCACAGAGGTCTCACAGGAACCTGTCGGTTAGAGAAGACGAACATCAAATTCATCTGATTTCCTTCGCAAAGGCCGGAAGCCATTTAAAAGCATTTAAAAGAAAAGGAGGAAAATAAATTAGTCTGTAAATTTAAGAAATCTAAGTGCGCAGTAAAAGAAGGTATGCTCGTTCACTCTAAAATTCCCCTTACGTATTTTTTCTAGTCGTGTTTTTTTGCTCATTTTCCCGCAGCAACTACTCACTATGGAAACTGCTTAACCGTTGAAATGTCAGAGCGGAACAATACCGCAGAAAGGGAATGGTCTCTGCCAAATAAATCACACGAGACTGCGAAGTACTTGGAGGACGAAACAATTACCGGCTTATAATCGTGGCAAGCGTTAACAGACAGTAAATTATTAGCCCTAATCCTTCCTTTGTTCCAGACAAATTGAACGACCGAACAGCTTCTTCAAAGACCAATATTGATGTTCTCATAACTCTTGGACACAAACACAGTTACGCAGATTTAAAAAGACGGGAGGGGGGAGAGAAATGGGGAAAAAGGAGGAGGGATGAGAATCTGACATAAATTTTCCTCTGAAGCACCCACTTCAACGACTGATGGGGAAACTTCCAGTTAACAACTTGTGCTTCTCTCCTAGTTTCGGCACTTGTCCCTCCCTAAACTCTTGCATATTTCAGAAGCGGAGACAATTATAAACCTTGAAGGATAAAGCCTCTTCTCTCTCTCTCCTTTCTTTTCTCTCTATCAGTTCGCTTTCTGTTTCTCTTTGGCGAAATAAAAGACTAGCTGCACAAAGAAAAGAGAAAACTTGTCAAGAACGCTATTGTTCAGCGGAAGCCTCATCAAATTTAGAAATATAATGCCTCGGGTTGAGAATTCTCTCTCTCTCTTCCTAGAAAGGGAAAAGGATGGAGACACTTCTAAGGAGGGACTCGGCTTTTCTGCGCAGTTGGCTCATAATCACGTTAAAACCTGTCGGTATTTATGAGTACGGTTAACTAGGCGCAAGGCATTAACAGATTTGATTTACGAGTCCAATTGTCGTCGGAAGATGACTTTGAAAAGAAAGCTAACTCTCGTTCGACGCAATGGAAGACGCTTAAGAGGAGGATGAAGACGCATTCCCCCCCACCCACTTCTCCATCCCCAGCCTCCTTCAGTCTTCTTACAATGTAAATCCCTTGAATCGTTTGGATGCTGCATAGCCACCTCTTCAGTCTTCTACTTCATCCCCCCCTTCAACTTCCATCCACATCCTACTCTTCAGACCCCCCCCTCCATCCACACAACAAACTCCGCATTTCAGTTCTCATTGCCGCCGGCGAGGATCAATAGAAACTGCATAGACCCTGCGCTTCGCAACGATAGATTTTCCACGTATGTGAGCCACAGAGAGTCGTTCCTTCGGCAATACAGATTTTTTTTCATTCTTTTTTTTGGAGGGGGGGGGGAGTCCTTTATATTCTTTCCTTATTGTTGTTCTGTCTCGAAGCGATTCTTTCTTTCCCCCCCCCTCCCCTCCATCCTGCTCTTGCGCTTCCCAGTTAATTTCACTTTCAACAGCTCTTTGTTTTTTTTTTCTCTCTCTCTCTTTCTGTCTTTGTCATAAAAAGAAATCTGTTTGATTTTCTATCGTGTCGATTGCAGATTTCGTTTCCGATGTTTTAGTTTGATTTATACGATATGTATTTAAATTGAAACCCGAAATAGTTAACGTCTAATTCAGTGTATTGTGAGGATGGTAATCGAAATTTGAATTTAAGAAAATTCGCTGATATGTAAAATAAATATCAGTCGGTTGTTGTTTTAGCTATGAGCGGCACTTTTTTTTTCACACAGTGGTCTAAATGGCAATATCAAAAGAACCTCAAGAGCTCAGAGAAGTCGGAGGAAGGAAACCCACTGGACAGTTGTTAAGAGACAGATAGTAACCTCCCGTCAAGACCATTCAGCATGTTTTTCAACACGCAGAGGATATGGCTCTCTCCTGCACACAGATCCACGGCTGAACGTCCCATCCGACGGATGTCGGCCTTTCAAATCCCAGTGTTGTGTCTCCTTTCTTACTGAGGTCTGAGTGGGGTTTAGCGGAAATAAATCTAAACCCTTTTAGTGTTGAGACTCGAACCTGGGAACTGCCGTTTACGAGCCTTGCGCTGTACCGACTTAAAAACGCGCAATCCTCCATCCAGTTGAAACTCCATAATAACTAGCAGATTTGATATGAAGACATACTGTAAGCATTTAAGATCAACAAAAAACGACAAGATATACACTAAAAACCTTTTTTTTTTCGAATATCTTTACTGGTTATGGACTTAATAGTAAACAAAATTCATTATGTTTTTTGCATGCTTCTCAGTCTTCTGTTCTCAACTTTATTTCTGCCTAATCCTAAAAAATGATGTTTACGAGATAAACCGGCCTCATCACAACTCCAATGAGGGTTTGCAGTAGAGTAAGCTTGGGGATAAATAGAAGGAAAGCTAAAGTGATGAAAACTGATCATGCGGGTTGCTCTTTAGTTCTTTTTGATGGTTATGTCCTTGAGGAAGTTTCTCGATTTAATTATCTTGGGAGGTGCGTGACAGATATTCGAGATAATGGGACATGAGGTAAACCGAGAATAGGCATTATGGGAAAATAGGTAGATACGCCTCAAGACCGGATTTAGGCTACAAAATAATTTGATTTTCTCCAGGAATTTGCTCTGGTAGTCAAACTCCAACTTCTTTGTAAGCAAGAAAATCGTAAGCTAAATGATTTCGATTCCAGATACATCTGGGGTTGATCAATAAATGAGAAAGATAATCAAAAAATGGACATACACTGCCTGACCAAATTGTTATGAACACTCCGTCATACGCGAAATACCATGAAACATAACAATGAATGCAAAATATCTTACTGACGTAAGTATTCTACGTCAATACGAAGTCTGTAAAAGAGTAAAAGCGTGATGGGAAAGCAAAATCAAGTGCGACATGGGCGAAAAGTGTGATCTAATTTACTACGAAAGGGGGTTCATCGTTCGAGCGATGGGCAGGACCATCCGTAACAGAGATGATGGAACTCAGCAGAAAATACGTGGCACAATATCCCAAGTGTGTTAGGATACACAATATCCCAAGTATATGGAAAATGGAAACTAAAAAAAAAGTCCGCCAATTGTTGCAAAACCGGGAGAAAAAAGGCTGTGGCTAAAAGGGGTTTCTTGATACGAACTGTACGACAAAACACAGCTGTTATCGCTGTTTTTCCGTACACTCTAACATCGTAACATTTGTTTAGTCGAAATAACTCTTGAAAAGCTGAGTGGATTATTCTCATTTTTAAGAAAGTGCAGGCGTTGTTGATGCAATCAGTAGCACTCCAGGTTGACAATGTGATATCCGACTATCCTATCCCATCTGCGCCTCCTTTCATATTTCGGGCAGGGGTGGCTCAGCCGGTAGCGCGCCAGGCTCGTAATCTGCAGTTCCCATGTTCGAGTCCCAGCTGGGTCAGCGTTGAGATTTATCTCCGCAAAATTCCCCTCCCTGCCTACGGTCAGTAGGGGACACCGATGGGCTTGGAAAGACCGCCGTCAGATAGATGGGACGTTAAGCAGTGGCCCGTGTGCGGGAGAGCCATACCCTGTGCACGTTAAAGAACACGCTGGATGGCCTTGACTGGAGGCTACCATCTGTCTCCCAACAGCTGTTCCAGTGGGTCCCCTCCCCCAACCTTCTCTGAGCCTTCGGGGTCCTTGTGACCTGGCCATTTAGACCATTGTGTGCAAAAAAGTGCCGCTCACAGGTAAAACATCCAACCAAATCCGATGAGATTTTCTCTGATTAGCCCCACTCTTCCCTCAATGAGAAAGGGGACACCGCTGTGCATGGAAAGGCTTTTATCAGTATAGCACATAAGCCGTGGTTCCGTGTGCAGGAAAGCCATACGTTGCCAATTTTAAAGAACTCACTTGAATGTCCACAACGAAAAGTTTAGATTCGTGTCCTAACAGATGTTTACTGGATTCCCATACCCAGAACGGAACCTTAAGGGTCCTCGTGACCACGCCATTTAGCCACTTGTGCTCAAGAAAAGGGCCGCTCAGAGATTACCCCCCCCCCAAAAAAAAAAAATGCGTAACATCCTATTAGAATATAAATGGCAAAAATCAATAAGCAAATTTTTGAATGAATTGTATTATTGTGGTACTGCTACAGTCCCCATAAGCTGAGTGTAACAAAACAAAGAGAGTTTTTCTGTTTTACCTCTGAGCGGCACTTTTCTTACACACAATTCGATAGGCCACAAGGACCAAAAGGGACCGTGGGATGAAAACAAGCAGGTGGAGGAAGTGCAATGCTTTGGGCAATGTTCTGCTGGGAAACCCAGGGTCCATTCATTCATGTGCAGGAAACTATGACGTCTGCCACCTACCTAAACATCATTGCAGACCAGGTACAGTCGCTCAAAAAAGTATCCGAACACTATGGTTGATTACAGAATTCAGAAAAAATATCTGGCAACGATTTTTTTTAGAAATTAGTGATCTGGCAACCTTCGTGTCACGTGACACGAAGGTTGCCAGATCACGTGATCACGTGACACGAAGGTTGCCAGATCACTAATTTCTAAAAAAAATCGTTGCCAGATATTTTTTCTGAATGCTGTAATCAACCATAGTGTTCGGATACTTTTTTGAGCGACTGTACATCCTTTCATGGCAACGGTATTCCCATCTAGTAGTGCCTTCTTTCAGCAGGATAATGCGCCATGCCAGGATTGTTTGAGAATGGTTTGCGGAACATTAGAAAGACTTCCAGGTATTGCCCTGGTCTCCAAATTCCCCAGACATCAATCCAATCGAGCATCTGTGGCTTGTGTTGAAGCAGCATATCCGATCTGCGGCGACTTGCCACATAACTTACAAGAGTTAAAAGGATCTGCTGGTAACTTGGTACCAGATACCACAAGACACCTTTAGAAATCTTATAGCATCCATGCCTCGCCGGGTAAGAACTGTTTTGGCAGCACGTGGAGGATCAACATCATATTAGGTAGTGGTCACAATGCTTTGGAACTGCGGTGTATATTTTTTTCTAAGTACTGCTGGTAGATGGTAGCAATTTCAAACCACGGATATCTCAAAATGTCGTTACTTTCATAAATAAATCACTGATGATTTACTTTTATGCAATAAATGAGCAGCAAAAGTGCCCTTTAAGTTAACGATTAAACCGAACCTGTGGGGTATTTAACTAGCTGCTTAAAAAAAGTTTCATTAAAGTTGAATCATTATTATTATTCGATATTGCATATTCCTCTAATTTAAATATCTGCTCTCTAACTGCTAATTAATGTCCATCTCTGTCTTTATTGATTGTTTGTTTCAAAACGTGCAACACACGCAGCAAGGAATGCTGTTAGCTTTACAGAACTGCAAATCGTATCCCGTATTCAAATTCTCTTCTGGAAAATATTAAATTGTTAACTATTGTTAAATAGGAAAAGCTTTATTTGTATTGTTCTTTATAGTTGCGAACAATAGATGAGAGTCTAATGATCATATCTGATCATTCATTTTCAGAAGGAAAAAAAATTTCGAAAAGTTTAGCAAACAGTCAAAACAAGAATACACATCACATTCGGAGAATGATCGTTTAGATATTTTGTGCTTCTTCTAAAGGATGAACCGAAGTCAGAACTAACTGCACCCATTGAGCAGGTGGAGGAAAAGATTCTGAAGAGGTGTTTAAACAAGATTTTTTTTAAAAATAATTAAATTTAAAACCTGGGACCTTTCCCCATCTGTTCATTATGATTATTATCCTCTTCTCATTCAGTTGCCTTTCTTTTATGTCTCTTATTTTTTAAGAGCCGCAGCCAAAGTAAAAGGAGTGCTTTTGCGTGGTCCTCTCTCTTAATTGTGTCCTCCATTGTTCCTCCGTGAAACAGATGTTTCGAACGACACGACGATGAAAAGGATGGAAGCTACAAAGCAAAAGGAGGAAAAAAAAACAGAAAATAGATTGCAGTGAGAATTTAAGCGATCAAAGACAAGGAAGTAAAATGAATGGCGAACAGAAAATATCACGGCAAAGAGAGAAAGCAAAAAACCAAGGCTTAGTGGTTAAAAGACATTTTTGCGTTTAGAATAATAAATTAATCTCGAAGATACAACTAGATGTAATTACTTTCAACACTTTAACGATAATGCGAGTGGGAGAGATATCAGGATAGAGATAATAGATGGTTCTCGATGAATACGAAAGGGTTTGAAATATTTCACGATCTTTATTAAAAAGATCCGGGCTATTGAAGGAACCTTTTCTTTGAAGTATTTATAAATTTGCTGTTGGTATTTAAGTAATGAGTGACATTTTTCCTGATGATTATCTTTGTCAAAAATAATAGTAATTGTGAATCAAAGTTTCTTTATTTGAATGGAAGGATAATGACCAGTCAACAACGCTAATTATTCTCTATAAATTGCATACGGCGGATAAGTAGAACCCTTGACTAAAAGAAGTGGTGTTAATTTTTACTGATTATCGAAATTTCGTATAATCCAAAAAAATCAAGAAGAATGGCGTATATCAGTGGTTCTCAACCTTTTATGCTTCATGTACACTCTGGAAATGTGTATGTAACTGGCGTACCCATTATATAGATAGATAATATATATATATATAGTTATGGTATAATAATGCCAACTTAGCGATTTGTTACTAGATCTAGCGACTTTTGAGCTCTCACGGCGTACCCCAAAAAATTTTACCGCGTACCCCACGTTGAGATCCCTGCTATATATGATTGTTTATTTATCTTGTATTCAGAAGCATTAAAAGAGAGTGCACAAAATTTAGGGTTGGGGGTGGCTCAATTGGTAGCACACCAAACTCGAGTTTTTTTCGAAAGTAAAAGACTGTCGACAATTAGTATCTTACATTGCATCAAATATAACCCTAAATGAGGACCATTCCGTAAGGAGGACTTGAGTTTCTTCCAGAGTTGTCCTTTCAAAAACTTCACCCTTTAAGGAGAAGCCAAGCCTCCAACTCAATTTGCCATGCTGTGTCCAGTTTCCATTCTTTACAGGCCATTGCCAGTCACATCAGGGGCGGGGGTGGCTCAGTCGGTAGCGCACCAGGCTCGTAATCTGTAGTTCCCAGGTTCGAGTCCCAACTGGGTGAGCGTTGAGATTTATCTACGCAAAACTCCCCGCCCTGCCCCACGGTCGGTAGGGGACACCGATGGGCTTTAAAAGGCAGCCGTCCGTCGGATGGGACGTTAAGCCGTGGCTCTGTATGCGGGAGAGCCATACCCTCTGCACTTTAAAGAACACGCTGGATGACCTTGACGAGAGGATACCATCTGTCTCCTAACAGCTGTTCCAGTGGGTGTACTCCCCCAACCTCCTCTGAGCCTTCGGGGTCCATGTGACCTGCTTATTTAACCCATGGTGTGCAAAAGAAAGTGGCGCTCAGAGGTAAAACAACCCAACTCAAAACAGTTCAGAAATTTACCGAGTCTTTTATTCGTTTCCAATAAACCCTCTCTAACTCTACGGAGAAGAACTACCACTGTGATTAGCCATGTAAGTTTCTTTGGTATAAATAGTCTTCCTATCATAAACTTAAGCTTATTATATTCCTAGCCTAAGGCTTAAGACTATTCCTTGCCTTAGGCTAGGAATCTTAGTCTTCTTCATGATTCATGTAACGATCCTTTTATGTCTTCAATAATCATATTTTTTCATCCTGCGGTAATTTTAGAATTCCAAGAACGTTAATCTGTATGCTGCTGAATAAGGTTGGGTTGTTTTACCTCTGAGCGTCACTTTTTTGCACACCATGGGCTAAATGGCCAGGTCAAAAGGACCCGGAAGGCTCAGAGAAGGTTGGGGAGGAGACCCACTGGAACAACTGTTAGGAGACAGATGGTAGCCTCCCGTCAAGGCCATCCAGCGTATTCTTTAACGTGCACAGGATATGGCTCTCCCGCACACGGGGCCACGTCTTAACGTCCCATCTGAATGACGGCGGTCTTTCCAAGCCCATCGGTGTCCCCTACTGACCGTGGGCAGCATGGTAAGTTTTGCGGAGATAAATCTCAACGCTGGCTCAGCTGGGACTCTAACCTGGGAACTGCAGATTACGATCCTGGCGCGCTACTGACTGAGCCACCCCCGCCCCTGTTCAGATCCAGTGTTGCGTTCAAGGTCAAATGGGGTCATAATGTCATTCCGTGGCAAGTGTCCTTATTAATTACTAGAAATCAAAGTATTAATAAAAATTTGAACTACGGATAAACAAGTCTGCGTTTTGTATTAATTATCAACATACACGTATGAGAATATTCATGAAATGCATGTTACTTCTCCCGTGTTGTTATTTTTTAATCGGTATTTTCAGAGTCCATTTTCATTCTGCCTTCTCCTCATTAATTTACACGAAGTCAAAAGAGCTGCAGAAAGAGTGCAGATTTCGGCGATGTTAGTGAAGTGGCAGTGCAGATTTTGCTCGTGTGCAGCAGAAAGCATCAACTGTTTGCGAGTAGAGGCGGTAACGTACATCACAACTAACACCTCGTGGCAGATCTGCAGGATCGCCAGTGCACATCGTACTTTAATCTTTCTCCACGGCCTGCGGTTTGTTGCCTTGTTTGATTAGTGTCAGCTGTTATGAACATCAACCACACTTCTTCAGAGTGCTGCTTGGGATGGAAACAAGCAGAGGCTAACGCAGCGCAGTGTTTACAAGTGGAAGTGCTGCCGACTCAGCAGTAGCGAGTTGAGTTGCCGCTGATAGAAGAACAGAGGCCGTAGGAACGGCACAGGCAAATAAAAATTCGCATTGTGGTTCGTTTTCTTTTGGGAACAAAGGAAATTGTGCGGAATTTACGAGGTGTCCGTAAAGCCTTCAGATTGTTGTTGTGTTGTTGAGGCTTTGTCTGACGATATCAGTGATAAAAGAAACTGCGATTTGTATTGGACTTTATCGGATAGCTATGTTTAGTAGAGAAGAGGCAAACATTTTTGTTGCAAATTAAGTTTTTTATTGAGCATCTATGCAGCTATTGTGAGTGAGTGAATGGTAGGAGAATCACTAAATTCTGGCGGTGATAAATATGTGGCAGTCCTCTGAAAATATCCCTAAAGGTAATTCGGATTGTAAATCTGGGGAAAAATAAGGAAATTTGACCACGTGTCTTTTTACGTCAGGCAGAGGAGGCGGGGGGGGGGGACGTTAAGTAGCACGCCTCCCTCGTTATCTTCAGTTCTCAGGTTCGAGTCCTGTCAGTGCCATCGTTTAGATTTATCTCCGCTAAACCCACGCCCTGCCCTCGGTCAGTAAGGGGCTCCCATAGACTTCAAAGGCAGTCGTCTGTCGCGTGGACCGTTACATCGTGGCCCCGTGTGCGGAAGTGATTGGTGTTGACGGGAGGGTTCCATTCTGTCTCCTAAACAACTGTTCAGTAGATCCCCTCCTCCCAACCTCCTCTGAGCTCTCGGGGTCCTTGTGACCTGGCCATTTAGCCCATTGTGTGAAAAAAGTATGCTCCTCAAAGATGAAACAAACCAAAATCGTATTACATTTATATAGAATGGGAGACGCTCACTAATTGTGGCATTCGATAAGCTAAGACGGAAGCGATTCAAATATACCTAGTAATGTTAAAAGATTTAAATCAATGATGGACTATTGCGAGGTGTATTCAGTGTGTCGGAGCGGTGTAGTGTGAGTGGCAATTGCAAATATTGTGAGACTATGCAGTTGATGTTTCGTAGATCATGGGGCGGGGGTGGCTCAGTCGGTAGCGCGCCAGGCTCGTAATCTGCAGTTTCCAGGTTCGAGTCCCAGCTGAGTCAGTGTTGAGATTTGTCTCCGCAAAACTCTCCTCCCTGCCCACGGTCAGTAGGGCACACCGATGGGCTTGGAAAGGACGCCGTCCAACGGATGGGAAGTTAAGCCGTGGCTCCGTGTACGGGACTCTCTGCCCCGTATGCCTTCTTCTGCCACGGCCGGAAGTTAAGCCGTGGCTCCGTGTACGTCCTACTCTCTGCCCATTCACACCCTGCGCACGTTAAAGAACACGCTGGATGCCTTGACGGGAGGCTATCATTTGTCTCCCAACAGCTGTTCCAGTGGGTCCCCTTCCCCAACCTTTCCCGAGCCTTCGGGGTCCTTGTGACCTGGCCATTTAGACCATTATATGCAAAAAACGTGCCGCTCACAGGTAAAACAACACAACCCAACTCGTAGATCATTGGTCGGTGATTTATTAATCATCTTCCATTCAACATATGAGCATTGTCAAGGTAAGTACTGCGCAGTCTCATTGTCTCCCCAGTTCCCCATTCGCGCTCCACCACTGCTACGTCGTAGCGCAATGTCCTGCTCAACTTATTGCCTCGAATATTAATATCGTAAGACAAAGAATAGTTCTATGAAGATTCATCTATGTCACACTGATATAGAGTTGTCCTGAGATTTCTTCGACTGTATTGATGCAGCCTAGTGATGGCGTGCTTAATCCTTAACTGCTGCAGTGCGGTCTGTCACATCGCAAACCTATTATTTGCATTCGTATTTACTTGGATTTCATTCATTTCTTCCTTTTTCTTCGGTTCGTTTCGGAAAACAATAAGAGCTCATTTTTCTTCCCATTTGTCTTCTGTCTGTCCTTTCTGTGCACATTCAAGCTTTTCGGATTTAGGGATATTTGAAAAAAAATTTTGTGTTGGATGAAATGTTACGATTCGCACTTTCAGAATCGGTTGGGTTGTTTTACCTCTGAGAGACACTTTTTTTTTTGCACACAATTGGCTAAATGGCCAGGTCACAAGGACCCCGAGGGTTCAGAGAAGGTTTAGGAGAGAGGACCAACTTGACAGCTGTTAGGAGACATTTAGCCTCCCGTCAAGGTCATATAATGTGTTCTTTAATATGCACAGCATATGGCTCTACTGCACACGGAGTCACGGCTTGACATCCCATCCGACGGACGGCGGCTTTTCCAAACCCATCAGTGTCCCCTACTGACCGAGAGCAGGGCGGGGAATTTTGCAGAGATAAATCTCAACGTTGGCTCAGGGGAACTCGAACCTGAGAGCTGAAGATTACGAACGTGGTGCGCTACCAAATGAGCCACCTCCACCCACTTTCGGAATTTCGAAAAGTTTTTTACTATGCTTGTTAAATTGGTGGAAAAATTTAAACATTGCAAATTTTTGAATGAATGTTTCAAATGATGTATTTATGCTAGAAATTTTCAATTTTGTTGGTGGAGTTTGAGAGCCAATAGATTTGATTGACAGCATTGATTTGCCTACCCCAGGGGGATGGGAAAACAACTTTTTTTTTCAGAGATAAATGGATACAATTTCTTTTTAGTTGGATTAATGAAATATTGTGATTCATATTTTTCAAATCCTGGAGGAGGCTCCAGTTTCAATCTTTAGAAGGTGGCAAATGTATAAATGAACGTTGCGAACCATCTATTTCCTCTACTAATTGTAAATTTCGATGTAGAGTGTGCGATATGGTCGAGGGATTTACACCGAGAGGAATGATTTGTTCCTCTTTCTCACAGGGGTGTTGGGAAAACGTAACTTTTTCATTTGAAATGATAAAAGATTAATTCCTTTTAATGTTCTGATAAAAATAAGTGCTAATAAAATATTATTATTTGCAATTCTTCAATAATCGGTTAGCTCTAATTAAAACTTTAAACATTTCAAAAGTCGGAAATCAAAAACTTCATTTCCTTTTAAAATGAGCATCCCATATTTTCCAGATGCCATAGGTGTTCTTCTGGTTAACACTACGGTCGCTCAAAAAAGTATCCGAACACTATGGTTGATTACAAAATTCAGAAAAAATATCTGGCAACGATTTTTTTTTTTAGAAATTAGAGATCTGGCAACCTTCGTGTCACGTGACATGAAGGATATTAGTGATAAGAAGTGATAAGAGGGTTGGGTTGTTTTACCTCTGAGCGGCACTTTTTTGCACACCATGGGCTAAATGGCCAGGTCACATGGACCCCAAAGGCTCAGAGAAGGTTGGGGGAGGGGACCCACTGAACAGCTGTTGGGAGACGGATGGTAGCCTCCCGTCAAGGCCATCCAGCGTGTTCTTTAACGTGCACAGGGTATGGCTCTCCCGCACACGGGGCCACGGCTTAACGTCCCATCCGACGGACGGCGGCCTTTTCAAGCCCAATGGTGTCCCCTACTGACCGTGGGCAGGGCGGGAAGTGATAAGATATTAGCGATAAGGATGTTAGTGATAAAAATTAGTGATCTGGCAACCTTCGTGTCACGTGACACGAAGGTTGCCAGATCACTAATTTCTAAAAAAAATCGTTGCGAGATATTTTTTCTGAATTTTGTAATCAACCATAGTGTTCGGATACTTTTTTTGAGCGACTGTGCTAAGGTTGTCATATTATTTTGATACTAGATCGTATGGGCTCTCACGGAAATATTGAGCGTGTGCAGTTACCGTTCACAGCAAACTGGAGTGTGTGCAGTTACTCCACACGCTCCAGTTTGCTGCGAACGGTAACTGGAGCGTGTACAGTTGCTGTACACACTCCAGATATTTTTCCTGAATTCTGTAATCACGTGACACGAAGGTTGCCAGATCACTAATTTCACAAAAAAATCGTTGCCAGATACTTTTTTCTGAATTCTGTGATCAACCATAGTGTTCGGATACTTTTTGGAGCGACTGTATACTTAAAGCATAAATGCGCTCACTTTATAAGTTTGAAATGCATAGTTTAAGTTTTTTCATTGATTAATACGTTTTAAAATATTTTTGCACATCAAGGATGGGAAGTCATCCTCGATTTGCAGAAATTTTCCCTTAAATTTGAATGCGTTCGTTACTTTCCCTGCATTTACACGTTTAAGTTTTTACTCTCCCTTTTTTATGCATGATCTGAAAGCTTAGCAATCTCAAGATGTGTCGATGCTTATCAAATCCGAATGGAATCGAATTGATTTTAAATTAAATTTCATTCAGACAAGTGAAATATTGTTTTAATAGCCAAGTCTACTTTTTCATCACACACACAAAAAAAGAAGTCTACTTCTTTGCTTTCCACAGAACAGTTTTTCGAAATTCTGAAAAAGTAATCAGGAGCATTTCCTCCCTCTCATGAAGTTCTACCATCACTGCTTATACATTATCAGAAACTTCAGATTGAGGGTGGTTTTACCTAAGAGATTTTCATGGTAACTTTTCTCAGATACTATGATTTCACTCTTATGATTAATTTACGGCGATATTTTAGTGATCTACTCTGCAGCAATACAGTACACGTATCGTTCTCTCTTCTAGATCGGGGCGGGGGTGGCTCAGTCGGTAGCGGGCCAGGCTCGTAATCTATAGTTCCCAGGTTCGAGTTCCAGGTGGGTTAGCGTTGAGATTTATCTCCGCAAAATTCTCCGCCCTACCCACGGTCAGTAGGGGACACCGATGGGCTTGGAAAGGCCGCCGCCGTCCGTCTGATGGGACGTTAAGCCGTGGCCCCGTGTGCGGGAGAGCCATACCCTGTGCACGTTAAAGAACACGCTGGATGGCATTGACGACATGCTACCATCTGTCTCCCAACAGCTGTTCCAGTGGGTCCCCTTCCCCAATCTTATCTGAGCCTTCGGGGTCCATGTGACCTGGCCATTTAGCCCATGGTGTGCAAAAAAGTGCCGCTCAGAGGTAAAACAACCCAACCCAACTCTTCTAGATCACTTATAGATATTACAATTCACTCTTCTCATATCTTAACTGAAATGGCAACAGATAATTTCTTTACATTTTTATACATTATTTTTAAACAAATATTTAGCAATTTGAAGATTCAATGTTTTTTATTAAACATTTTCGAAGCGAAATAATCAAACTATCTTTGTATATTGCTTTTTTTACAAGGTTTTAAATTAATATGTAGTTAATTAATAATGATTTCATGCATTGAAAACTTCTTCACCTAAGATTTCACGACTCAATTTTCGTTATTTTGATCCCACGATTGCAGTTTTCTCTTTGAATGAATTTTCCTATAGAATGGAGCTAGGGTTAGCTCAGTCAATACTGAGTCTGCACTTTACATAATGTTCCATAGAACGATTTCACATTGTGCATCCGTTGAGATTATCTAAGCTAACCTCTCTCTTATCTTTGCTAGAAAGGGGATACCGATGCCCTAGGGAAAGGCCGCTGTCCTTTGAATGCGTCGTTAAACCTTCGTCTCCTGTGCAGGGGGCGGTGGTGGCTCAGTCGGTAGCGCGCCAGGCTCGTAATCTTTAGTGCCCAGGTTCGAGTCCCAGCTGGGTCAGCGTTGAGATTTATCTCCGCAAATATTCCCCGCCCTGCCCACGGTCAGTAGGGGGCACCGATGGGCTTGGAAAGGCCGCCGTCCGTCGGATGGGACATTAAGCCGTGGCCCCGTGTTTGGGAGAGCCATACCCTGTGCACGTTAAAGAACACGCTGGATGGCCCTGACGGGAGGCTACCATCTGTCTCCCAACAGCTTGTTCCAGTGGGTCCCCTCCCCCAACCTTCTCTGAGCCTTCGGGGTCCATGTGACCTGGCCATTTAGCCCATGGTGTGCAAAGAAGTGCCGCTCAGAGGTAGAACAACCCAACCCAACCTCCTGTGCAGAATCGTCAAACTCTGTTAAAGAACACGCTGGCTGTCCTTGTCAGGAGGCTTCTATGTGTCTCATAATAGCTGAATTCGTGGATCCTCTTCCTGTATCTAACTCTGGGTCGTTGGGGGATTGAGACCTGACCATATTTAATTTGGTGTGCAGAAAGTCCGTTCACAGGTAAAATCCAAACCATCAGAGTAGTTTATTCCTTTTTTGTTTTGCATAATTTCTTATTGAGATTCGAAATCTTTACTGATAAAAAAAGGTATGTTGCTTGCAAAAGTCAGAAAAAAATGCAGACATTTAAAAAGTTCTGGAAAGAAATGAAAAAGAAAAATATACAAATTAATAAATTTATCTGTCTTTGGTGAAATTTCACCAAAAGCAAGTCAGCGTCACTGTGAATATTAAAATGTTTAATAACGTTGTAAAAACTTTTGTAAAACTATTAAAATACTTTGTGTCTTAAATTATCTCATGTTTGAACAGCAAACAAATGTTCCGAAACAAAATGATTATTTCAAAGAAAACGTCGGAAAATGATAATTCATTTATTTCAAAATTCAACATTTTTTTAAACTCTTTCGAATTTCGAAGAAGAAACAAAAATGTCCACGATTTCGTATCTCATTCAAACACACACTTGAAGAAAATTCAGCTTTCTGTCTCACAATTATTTTGTTAGAAACTTAACAGAAAAAAAAAGCGTAGAACAAATTTATAAGCTGCGATAGAAAAGAACAGCAAATGAGATTCTGCTGTCCGACGGCGCTCGGAATTAAATGGAACAACATAATATTCGGAAAGTTTATCTCCGAGCGAACGGCAACACGCACAAAGCGAATTATGACGCAGTTGCTCGCGGCTCCGCAACAATGGCTGGTCGGCAAAACTTCCGTTAACGTCTCCCTTGACGACACGACGAGTCTGTTCCTCTCCTTTCGGCTTGTCTTAACTGTGGCGAGTCTTTCTGCGAGAAAACTTCAATATTTATCTTCAGCAGCGATAAAACTTGTCCTCTTTTAAAAACTGCTGTAAATTCTTGAAAAACATTTCGTTATTGTTCGAAATATTGACTGAATAAATATTAGCATTAGTATTTCATTTTGTTGTTATCTTTCTTTTCTGAAATGGCAACTAATATCTTATTCGCGTTTTCTTAGTATTTCTGTACTAAGACTCTTTAAGAAATCCTTTTTTTTTACCATATAGGTTATTTTTCATGGTTGTTTTTATAATTTCTTTCGCGTCATGTTGGCTAGTAATATCTTATAGAGGTTTTTTAGTTTTCCATATTTTAACTTTGCTCAAACCAAATGCGATTTTATCTTATATCAACTATACAGTTTTGTTATTAACGAGATAGGGAGGTAACAGATCCATTTGTTTTTTTTTACCTCTGACGCGATATTTTTTTTGCACATAATGGGCTGAAATGATAAGTCATAAGTAACCCAAAGGCTCAGAGAAGGTTGAGGCAAGGTGACCTACTATACACATGTTAGGATGCATGGTAGCCTCCTGTAAAGGCTATCTAGTGTGTTCTTTAACGTGTACAGTCGCTCAAAAAATATCCGAATACTGTGGTTGATTACAGAATTCAGAAAAAATATCTGGAGCGTGTACAGCAACTGTACACGCTCTAGTTACCGTTCCCAGCAAACTGGAGCGTGTGCAGTTACTGCACACGCTCCAGTTTGCTGTGAACGGTAACTGCACACGCTCAATATTTCCGTGAGTGAGCCCATACGATCTAGTATCAAAATAATATGACCACCTACAGTCGCTCAAAAGAATATCCGAACACTCTGGTTGATACAGAATTCAGAAAAAATATCTGGCAACGATTTTTTTTAGAAATTAGTGATCTGGCAATCTTCGTGTCACGTGACACGAAGGTTGCCAGATTCGGATATTCTTTATATATTTTTATATTTTTTATGGTATTCGGATATCTGTTTGAACGACTGTACGTTTATTTGATAGTCGAACTTAAAAGAATTATTATTATTTGAATTTTTACTGTAACCCTATAGATGCGCTAGCGCCGTATGGTGAGTCCACACAAGAAAACTTCTTATGTAGGTTGGTTTTTTGAGTGAAATCGGATATTCAAGTACAGCGAAATTTCCACACGCAATTCAACAAGGATCCACACCATCCGGTAAGCAGCTTCAGAACGCAGCAAAAGAAATTCCTGGAAATTCCTGGAATTTCTGTAATCAACCACAGTGTTCGGATTTTTTTTTGAGCGACTGTACAGGGTAGGTCTCTTCTGCATCCGGATCCGCGGCTTAACGTCTCATCCGCCGGACGGTAGTGTTTCCAGGCCCATCGGTGTCCCATACTGACCAAGAGTTTTGCGGAGATCAATCTCAACGCTGGCTCAGGTGGGACTCGAACCTGGGAACTGTAGATTATGAGCCTGGCGCGCTACCAACTGAGCCACCCACGCCCCGCCCCGTGTGCAGGATAGCCATACCCTGTTCACTTTTAGGAACACGCTGAATGGCCTTGGTGGAAAGCTACCATCTATATCCTAACAGCTATCCGGTAGATTTTCTTCACCAACATTCTGTCAGCACTTGGGGCTTGGGGATTTTGTGACCTGACAGTATATCCCATTGTGTGCACAAAAGTGACGCCGAGATTTAAAACAACACAACAAAAAGAGGTGACAGATTGTTTTATACATGTAGTATTTGGATTATTTACTTATCATAAGAATTATTTATTCTAATAATTTGTTTATGTAAGATTTAATTTTTGCTTAGGTTAAAAGATTTCTTTAGCATTGATAAACCGAAAATATTAATAATTCGATAGCAAATATTTGTTTAACATATTTAATCAAATTTAATTACTTGTTAATGGACGAATAAATGGCAGAAGAAATTAGATTTTCAATTTTCGAATTATATATATATGTGTGTTTAAATTTAATAATTTTTTTAATTCCCATCCAGATTAATAAATCATCGCAACGATAAATTATTAACTATAAATGCCGAAAAACTAATAATAATTTAGTAAACACAAAAAATTAGAACAAACTTACCTAAATTTAGCTTCTAACAAAGCTATTATTCAAAACTAAGCAATGTAATGGCTTGTAAATATTGTTGCTCATTTATTAACATGAAAAAAAAACGTGTTTCTTTATCAGAAAATTTATTGTCTTACTAGTATTTTTATTTCCCTTTTGATATTATTAAGTTATTAAACTTCCTAAGTCTCAAATACAAAAATGCTTACTTAAAATGGTCTCATTGATTTTTATGAATTAGGTAATTATATCGTCCTTTGCTAAATGCGTTTATTTCGTGTGTAAGGCCCGTAAAGTTTCTCTTGCTAAAAATGAAAAATGATCTTATCAATATATAGAAATAGAAAACCGATCATTCTTTAGTCAAGTAATTTTCGATCTTCCTGGCAGATACCAGGAACTCTCTTTATCTGACGCTAACCTATTTCTATTTATATAGTGCTCGTTCTGTAAAATCTAGACTTATCATTAACTTGTATTCTAGTAAGAACAAGTAGTTAATTAAGTAGCTATTTTGATGAGAGGAAGTTCAGATTCTTCTATATGTCTGGCAACATCGCTAAAAAAATGACGTATTTGTGTCTCAGCGCTCTCTGAATTTATAAAAATAATCATTTCCAGTTATGTAAAAAATATAAATGTTCTCAATGGAAGGTTGATGTTGAATTCAAAGTTTTTGTTTTCCAGTTTCCGAATCATGAATAGATCTTGAGTTATAAGTCAAAAAATGAAAACAAAAATGTGGTTACGCCTTTTTATTTTTTTACTTTTTGTTCGGTTATTTTGAATTTATATTCAACTCATTTTCTGTCGAGCAAATCGTGCGATTTTCAAGCAGTTTTCACTTTCAAATTACAAGTTTTTTTTATCATCCTAAACGATGAGGCTTGCTTTTAACAACTCTTGCAACGTTACAGTAATGCTAAAAGTTTGGAATCTTTCGAAAAAGTGTTTTCTTCCGGCTTAAAAAGCATAATTTTATAGATCGTTTGATAAAAGCATAAAATTCTCTATCAAGTGACTGAGGATATGATCATACGAAATGATATGATGATATCAACAATGGGGAGTGCAAAGGGGGCTATGTTCCCCCTCCCGAAATTTAAAGGATTAAAATAAAAAAAATAGTAAACACATATAAACAGTCGTATCAGAATAATATGACCACCTACCATAGTATATACATGGTAGGTGATCATATTATTCTGATACGACTGTGTATATTATATATTTGGCAAGATATTTTTAAAAAGGCCCTTACAACACAGATGAAAAATATGTAATGCACTATTTGGCGAGAATCAACGATTAAAAATATACTTGAGATTGTGCTCCGGTAAGTTTATGGTTTAATTCAGTCATTTATCTCCCTTCCCGTAAATGTTTCGAGCGGAAGGGGCGGGGGGGGGGAATCATTTGACTACGCGGGGACTTACAGAGAAGAAAAAGAAAAAAAACGGGAGAGAAAAGGAAAATCCGCCATCTGTCCAAATGGACAGTTAAGCCGTGATTCGTGTGCATGTTATAGAACACGCTGAATGGCTGACAGGAGGCGTCCATCTGTATGCTATAACTATCCCAGTGGATCTGTTATCCCTAAACAGTTCGGAACTCTTCAGGTCTTTGTCACCTGGCCATTTAGCCTCACTGAAAGAAAAAACAAAATGGTATTAGAATTAAAACAACTGAACAATCTACCGCAAAAAATAATAAAATGTACACTTCTTAAAGCAAATTTTAAATTATTTCTAATCAATTTGGAAGCTACTTTTAATTCAATATTAAAGTTAAAAGGCAGAATTTTTAATTAATTTTAAAAATGTAACATATATATATATAGATATTTAATAACTTAATGAATATTTTATCTATAATCACCATTGCATTGAACCGTATTTTATAAATTCCAAGAAGAAATTGTACAAATATCACAGCTTATATAAAACTTCAAGTCCTTATCATAATTCTCCCGGAAGTCCCGAAATCGAGTTCCTTTAAACGTGCACAGTGTATTAACGTGCACAGTGTACTTTCCTTCACGCGGGGCTCCGGCTTAACGACCCATCCGACGGACGGCTGCCTTTGCAAACTCATTGGTATCCTCTTTCTCACCGAGGGCAGGGTATGGATTAGAGTACAGTCGCTCTAAAAAGTATCCGAACACTATGGTTGATTACAGAATTCAGAAAATATATCTGGCAACGATTTTTTTTTTAGAAATTAATGATATCTGGCAACGATTTTTTTTAGAAATTAGTGATTTGGCAACCTTCGTGTCACGTGACACGAAGGTTGCCAGATCACTAATTTCTAAAAAAAATCGTTGCCAGATATATTTTCTGAATTCTGTAATCAACCATAGTTTCGGATACTTTTTTGAGCGATTGTACAGAAACTCAACACATGCACAACTGGGATTTTTTTACGTAAGATTGAAACGATTCATAATCGACCAACTTACATCTCATAGATAATAACTAAGTGTGATAAAAAAATGCTTTCACGGCATTGAAAACTTTTTTAATGAATAACAGCATAAACCAATAGTGCAACCAGTAACAACAGGGCGCAAACTCCGACTAAAGAAAGTGTGGCAAATAAATTGAACCTTTCTGATCACTGATCTGGGTGATTGTACTGTTCTCGTTTGCTGAGACCGCAATGCCCCTTTCGTGTAAGATCTAGCCTCTGAAGGCAGCAGTGATGGCAGGATAGCGTCGGTTCCGTTGTTACTGCAGCTGCCAATGTCTCGTCTGATGCCTGGAATTCCCATGACTGGCACTGAACGGGTGCTCGAAGACGCCGACAATAAAATGCCACTGGAACAAAGCGCCCTGACTGCGATGGGCACTCTGTGGCCAATTGAGATGTCTCCTTCATTTATCGGAGCGGTCTCGTATCCGATTTACAGGAAAACTGATGAGGAGGATCAAGAGGGAAAAAAATCGATGAGATGAGGGTGCACAGAGGAAGTTTCACTAGGAATGTTGTCTTCGAAGGGAATGGTATTATGGGAATAAAAAAGATTGTTAAAGCGATTTCGGAAGAAGAGATGGGTACGAAGATCAATTGGATGGAATGCTGGTTTTCAAGAAGTACAAAGATTCGTGATTTCACAGATTTAACGCCCTGTAAAGGTGGCTTACCGTGTAAGGTGATTGAGTTTTTAGCGCGCTTGGCTACTGATCAAAGGGACATGATTTCGACCCCGCGATAAAATATGGGTGTTTCTTTTCTGTGTTTTCTGTCTTCTTAAGTCTCGTCTACGTCACAGATCTTTTCTATCGCCAATTATATTGACAGGATCTTGTCAGACTTCTGTGGCAAGTGACTTCTTCAGTGGTAATTTGTTTTCATTTATTTAAATGTGATAAAACCTGATTAATAGAAGGTTATGAAAATGCTGATAGTAATATTTTAATAGTACTTTTCCCAACTGGAGAAGAAACATTTTTCTTTTAAAACAAAAAATATTTAACGTCTACGTCCGGACAGACCTAAGACAAAGTTAAAGCGATAATTCCTTTTCAGAGTGTGTTTTTTTTTTTAAAGTTAAATAATTTTATTTTAAAGATAATTTTAGAATCCTTTTTGGTTACTGATCTAAGGGACCTGGGTTCGAGCCCCAGGTTTAGGCATGGATGTATGTGTTGTTTTTCTGCTGAGGTCCTGCCATCCTCTCAGATCTACTATGGCATATAAACTGACAGGCTCCTGCCAGACCTCTGTGGCAAGCAGCTGCTTGAGGGGGGGGGGGTATTTATTTATTATTTTTTTTGCGATACGCACTTTTAGAATCTCCTAAAAGTTGTAACTGCGCCATCTAACGGTGAGAAAAGTTAAAAATGCCGAAACTTTAAAGAATATTTCAAACGATCTCTTTGTGCGAAAAATTTTAAATTTTGGTGGTAGAATGTAATGCTCCAGAAGTTTACTTTGGCAGCAGTGATTCGCCCTCTTACAACAGAGGCGATGGTGAGAAAACTCAACATGCTTGTTTTAAGAGATAACTGAAAAAAGAAATCTTTTCACGTTGTATAATTCCTAATAACATTATTATTTGCATTTTCCCAATCACTCATTAGTTCGGATTTCCACTGTTAGAGAGCGTAAAAAGCGGAAAATAAAAAAAACATTTAATTCTCTTTAAAACGAGTGTTTCATATTCTCACAATATCTATTCTTTTAAGTTTTGAAACGAGTTACAAAATATTGGCAAAATGAAAATTAAATGTGGTATTCAATATTTTTTTCTAGAGTGGTTAGCCACTGAGGAAATTTCGAATAAGTGGTTATCAGCAGGAGCTTAATTTCAATTATATTCCACTAATCCCTTCATTATCTGTACAAAATAAAATGTGCCCCCTCCCCACGTAGAGTTTAGTACAACCCCACTTACAGAGCCTTAGTTTCAAGCTCTCAGAACCTTTGGGCTCTCGAATTATTCTGTTTATCGTCACGCTGAAACCCTTCTAACGAAACACACAAAAAAATAAATCGTCAAGGAAGGGTTTATTTTTCTCTACCTGAGCCCTCTCTAACAGAAAGAATCTAATATTTTAAAGTAGTGTATCGATAAGGTGAGTTAAGGGTTAAAATCCATGAGCAGTCTTCAACGTATTCAAGAGCAAGGAAATATGTAAAACCAGCATTTGTAACCACTCTTATTTACAAACGCGACGTCGATGAAAAGAGTAATGGCACCAGTTTCGAGGCAATATTTTTATCCCTACAAGTATTTGGTTTGGAACGTATCTGACAAGAAGGGACAAGCACAATGACCAATTCATTTCCAAAACAATTCCCGTCCAACACTCAACGATTACCGGTATGAAGAACCTTCGCGCCTCTCCCCTCTTTGCATTAAAGTAAGGTAAAGCTTAGCAAACCTCGCAGTCCGTGGACACAGTTTCTTTTTGCTGATGGGTGCAGAGTTATGAGTTTTGAAGATTTGGCCCCCATTTTCCATGCGCCCCATGAATGATGATGTCTGGAAAGTGCCGCCGATGTTCGCTTTCCTGGAAAGTCCCATTATTCACCGAGGAACTAGATTTACAGGGGTGGTGCGTTCTGCAACATTTACCAAAAGAAATCTCCTTCAAGACTAGAGGAATATATTTTTGTGTCTTGTAGGACGATGTCTTGGTTATGAAATTTTGTTTCCCTTTCTTTGTTTTCCTTCCGCATCTTCTGGAAAATAATGCACATCTCATAACTCAGAGACATGGCCATATGTTAGACAAATCTTTCAAGACACTGAAAGATAACGCTATTCCGATGTTACATTTGCCTTGTTGTTTTTACCTCAAGTTACGGTATTTGTATGCTCTGCAAGGTTTACTGTTTAGCTCTGGTTTGACTTAATGGTTTTGTTTTCAATATGTTTGTTTTTCTACACTTCTCTTAAGCAACGATTCAGAGGGAGATGCTTAAATAGGCTTAGCTGTTGTATTCGTTTGGCATAAATAAAATGAATTATATAAGAAAGGCATAAAACTTGAGTTAAACAAAAGTTGTATGTTTAGTGCTATTAGAAATTTAATTTCATTTGTATTAAAATGATAAACATCTTGATTCGCATTGATTGTATCGTTTTCCATAACATTTCGTCATTAAAAGGCTGTGACGGTTATTTTTGTTCCCATTAATTAAATACCTCTGCACTGTGCTTTTGTTGCAGATAAAGGGCTGAATAAGGTTGCAAAGACCCAAGAGAATAAAAGAGTTTTTTTATGGAGAGGAAATGAACAACTCTTAAGTAATAAATTCGAAGATTCGATTAAGGTCATCATATTCTTTAACGTTCACAGGTTATGACTCACCTGCATACAAGACTATGGCTAAAGGTCCCATCTGAAATGCGATGTCCTTTTCAAACGCACGGGTGTCATTTTTTTCACCGAAGACATAGCAAAGGTTTAATGAAGAAAATCGCAATATATGCAAAAGTCAGGCTACAATTATGTTGGGCGTACCAACTGAGCCAGCTGCCGGTCTATATGGTAAAGTAGGACGGAAAGTAGCAAGGGAGAAACATTCCCCTAATAATATCACGGATGCGAATGTAGGATCTCCTTGTTGTTTTACAAGCTGAGTTATGATTATGGACTGTCAAGCTTATTTAGAGGTCTATATTGTATGTTCTGGGCCCGAATGATGCGTATTTGCGATAATACCGAGAGTGTGAACAAAATAATCATTTGTAGTAGTAAGAAGTAGGGTTATTATATGATATTAATTAAAAGGAAATTGGGAAAATCTGAAGATATTTCACAATATTTCATATTCTATATCCAGGATATGGAAAAAAATGGAGGTTTATTGGGTTGTTTTGTTTTACCTCTGAGGAGCACTTTTTTTGGCACACAATGGGCTAACTGTTCAGGTCACAAGGACCCCGACGGCTCTGAGAAGGTTGGGGGAGGGGACCCACTGGAACAGCTGTTGGGAGACAGATGGTAGCCTCCTGTCAAAGCCATCCAGCGTGTTCTTTAATGTGCACAAGGTATGACTCTCTCGCACACGATGACACGACTTAACATCACATCCGACGGACGGCAGCCTTTTCGATCCCATTAGTGTCCCCTACGGACCGTGGGCCGGGCGGAGAGTTTTGCGAAGATAAATTTCACCGCTGGCCCAGCTGGGACTTGAACCTGGGAACTGCCGATTACTGAACCACTTCTGCCCCTATAAAAAAAAAGGGAGAGTGTTCTGAGTGAAGAAGGAAAGTCAGGATTGAGCCAGAACGGCATTCCGGTTTAAAATTTATCATATCGGTTTAGTAGTCCTTGAGAACATTTTTGGAAAATATGTTTAATGTGTGTGTAAATAATAAATGTGTGTTTAATATCTTTTTCGCTTCTGTTCCAGTAATTAGCATTTTTAAAGGGTGTCCTCTCACCCGATTCAACCGTGAACTCCGGCAACGATAATCGGCCAAGATACACACAACATCCAGTCGATGATAAACAAAACTTATCAGACTACTATATTTCCGCCCTATTGTTCTGTTGTTCACGGTATATAATTATATCCAGTGGTGAATGATACCTGTAATGTAATGAGGGGAAGCAGAAAGAATGTAACGGAATTGGTACTTTTTTTTAATTCTAGCCAAATCGTGCAGTATTTTTTTTCTTTCGATTCTAATGGTCGTTTTTGATAAAATATTCGTGAAAAATATATGCAATAATATGGTGAAAATTCGATCTGTTGTTTTTGAAGAAGGCCTCAAAAAACAAACGATAGATAATGGAAGTACGATTTTTGTAAAGTGAAAATGTAAAGTGAAAAGAAACCGAAAAAATACGCAAATTAATCAAGAATAACTGATAAATATACAGTTTTAAAAAACTGTTCTCTACAAATAAACGGATAAAGCAATTTATTTCTTTATTTTTTGCAGATGGAGCAAAATATTATTTTAACTCAAAAAAAAAAGTCTGTCAGCTGCTTCTTTGCAACACGTCATTTCAATTGGAATAGCATTTTTTTTCTGAAATTGTAAAACAAAAGTCTTCTTTTCTCAGCCTGTAATATTGTCTCCATAATAAACGCTTTAACCGTTTGCAACGTGGCATGCTCCACGATAAATGATAAGAAGGATTTCGGCTCGCTCTTTCGCCCTTCATCAGTACGCTAACAAGAAAAAAACAAACACCGATCCGTACAGTTCACAGTAGCGATTGAACACAGTGAAACTTTCTTTATTAAGAAAAAACAAATACTGAAAGCTTTAATTTTGGTTCCTTCCAAGCTTGTCTCTTGGTAAATTTGCTTGGTTCAGAGTGCGCATGTGTCAATCTGCAGCAGATAGAAAATGCTCTGTTAGCAAGCGCTTCTGTTCGTAAGATGTGGCAACAGAACTGATATCAAGATGATGTTGTTAAATATTCAAACTTCCATAACTCATTAAATACTGAACGAATATTGATGAAAATCGAGATATTGATTTATTTCATTGGGATCTTTATCTGCAATCACATTTTTCAAAACAAAAAAACTTATTTTAGAAGTCATAGAGCCTTGACCTTAGCTTTCCATTGACTTAACATAGGGTCGTTCCTTATTTTATTGAAACCAGGGTAGAAAAATGTTCGGGTAAGCAACCTTCTTTTTATATGATTATTAAAGTTATTTATATAGTTATTGCTAGCGGGAAAATTTTCGAATTATGCGATCACACTTGTAAGCGAAACTATCGAGTAAATCAGTAGATATCTGTATATTTATTTATTTTTCCATCATCCTGACTATCAGAACTATCCAAGATGACACGACTCCCCCCCTCCTCTTTGATCCCAATTAGATCCGAATTTACCGCCAGATGGCTCGATGGCCCTAGAATTTCAATACTTACGTAATTAATAATATCTTTAAAAATTATTCCGCCAACAGTTCTCCTCTGCGATGAATAATAATCTAGAATTTCTTCCTCTCTTTCTAGGCAGCAGATGCCGACCAGTCTGGAAGGCCAAATCACCATGGAGAAAACCCCGAGCTACTTCATCACGAAAGAGGTTCCCCCTCGCATCCACGCCATGTCCCCGTCCGTCAGACTTCTGGTTGTCGTGCGTGACCCCGTGACCCGGGCCGTGTCCGACTACACCCAATCCACCAGCAAGAGGAAAGACACGCCTTCTTTCGAAGACATGGCGTTCCTGAACGTGAGCACGGGACTCGTGGACACTTCGTGGAGTGCCATCAGGATCGGTGTTTACGCTCGTTTCCTCGAGTGGTGGTTGCGCTATTTTCCTCTTGACCAAATGCTCTTCATCAGTGGCGAGACTCTCATCCGAGATCCTGCAGGAGAGATGGGTCGAGTCCAGGAGTTTTTGGGTCTCAAACAAGTCATATCAGACAAACATTTTTATTTTAACGAAACCAAAGGATTCCCTTGTCTCAAGAAGTCAGAAGGAAGCGGAAATCCTCACTGTCTAGGGAAGACAAAAGGGAGGACTCATCCCGATATATCCCTCGGGACTATACATAGGTTAAGAGATTTCTATAGGCCCTTTAATGTGAAGTTTTATCAGATGGTTGGAAGGAATTTCGGTTGGCCATAGGAGTACAGATAAATGTTGATTCTTTGGCATTGTTTATGGTTCTGAGAGGTCTGTACAGAAACGAGGGTTTACATTTTCTTTATTGTTAATATATTTATAAAACATGCACTGTTAAAGATGACATTCACTTGACCCAAGATGTAGTTGAAAACAGAGCTTGCGTGATTTTTCTCTTATTTTCCTTTGGAAATCGTTGAAAATTGCAGGTTTGCTTTCTGAAGTTACCGAAGATGAAGAGATTACTTTCTGTTCCCAAAAGTAGAATAGAAGCATCATAACTTGATAATTAAACTGTTTTATGGAAAAATAAGACTTAAGATAGGTTAAATATCGTTAATATGAAATTGGTCTAAATTTTGGTTTTTAGCAATATTTCAGTATTCAGAAAATTACTGAGTTACATCATTCCCAAGAATGTTAGTAGTCCAAACACTTTACCTTCAGAATTAATGAACACTGAAAGAATCTTTACCCAAACTTGTAAATTAGGCTATATAAATATTTTTATATGACGGACATTACTTATAGAGTTATAATTTTTATGAACAGTAGCTCAAAAAAATATCCGAACACTATGGTTGATTACAGAATTCAGAAAAAATATCTGGCAACGATTTTTTTGAGAAATTAGTGATATGGCAACCTTCGTGTCACGTGACGTATCCGAACACTATGGTTGATTACAGAATTCAGAAAAAATATCTGGCAACGATTTTTTTGTGAAATTAGTGATCTGGCAACCTTCGTGTCACGTGACACGAAGGTTGCCAGATCACTAATTTCTCAAAAAAATCGTTGCCAGATATTTTTTCTGAATTCTGTAATCAACCATAGTGTTCGGATATTTTTTGAGCGACTGAACACTTTAAAAAAAAACTCGACTCGTAAAGATGCTCTAAAATGTTGCAATTTCCTTAACTCTTTAAATACTGAATAAACATTGTTGCAAAGCGATATTTATTAAGATAATAGAATTCTAGCTTTAATAAATCTATAAAGTCATTTTCGCTCAGAAACATTTCTTTAGAACAGGGTTGTCCAACCCGAACTTAGCAAAGAACCACTAGAATAAAAAAAAACTATATTCTTAAAATACAGCAGGAAAAATTATCTATTTAAAAACGAAAATCGATTTCTAATGAGTAAGGAATTGTCAAAAAAACTGTATTTTTTAAGAAATGACGAAAATATCTTGATTAAAAAAGCAAAAACATGCGTTTTTAATAATTACTATGCATTGATAAAATTGTTTGGTTACATGAACCTGAAAATGATTGGTTAATCAAATTGTAAGAAATGAGCCAGATTCAATATATTGCTTTATGAGCTGCGTGCTGGGCGGTCCTGATTTAGAGGTTACAACACTCTCAATTGTGGCTTTTACGTTAACTGTGTAATGCATATTATAATCATATTGAACGGATTATTTTTCAAACAAGTACAGTCGCTCAAAAAAGTAACCGAACACTATGGTTGATTACAGAATTCGGAAAAAATATCTGGCAACGATTTTTTTTAGAAATTGGTGATCTGGCAACCTTTGTGTCACGTGACACGAAGGTTGCCAGATCACTAATCGTGCCACTGATCCACTCACCCTAGTTATAAGAGAAACGGAAGCAAATGAAAGAAATTCACAAATGTAAAAGATAATATCGTGGAATCAATTCGGTTAATTTACAAGCCAATAAACTATATTGCCACCTGATACTTTCCAAAGGATGGTATTTCTCCGAAACACAGCAATATTACGCATCACTATAGAGTTTTTTTTTTTTTAGAACTTAGGCTGCATAATAAAGAATCCATAATTCAGCATTGAAACCCATAACCGAAGAGATTGTGTTTTACTCAGTTCTTCCGGTTATGGGTTTTCCTAATTGTTTCGTTGACTAATGGTGATGACAGAGTTGCATTTATGTTGTGTTGAATCGTGTGATGGGTAACTTAACGAGATGCTCTAGGAATAAAAGAAAATGTTCTTGCCATGATTAATTTCTTGGTTGAATGTGTGTGAGTCCTATCTGCGTGTGAATGTTCTCATTGATAAAGAAGCAACCGAACACAGACAGATAAAAAAATATCTGCAAACATGAGTGTCCTTGCATACAAGATTGCGAATTTCCGTTTTTTCATTCCATTCTTTGGAAGAGTAAATCATAGAAAGCTTTGTTTTGAAAGCTCATAAAATAATGTAATGATGAATTTTCAAAGAAATGGTTTTTGGAAAAAGTTGATGAATATATATATATGCTGCACTGAAAGGAAAATGAAATAGGAACAACCCAAATTTAATGTAGAGTCATATTCAGAATTTAATAATATTTAGCATATTCAGAATGTATAGTCGTATTCATAGTCATATTCAGAATGTAATTGAAGATAAATATCACGAGCAAATCTCTCTAAAATTTTAATAATTCCTTACTTAAAGCTTTCTTAAAAATTTAAAAGTTATAAAAAACGAAACATTTAATAAATGAGCTGAGTTCTTCAAAAACAATTCATTCGAAAGGGTCGGAAAATAGAAATACAAACTGCTAAAAATACACAAAGTATTAAGAAAAAGATTTTAGTAAAGAAATATATTATGTCAATGCTTTCATTTTAGCTTGTTTGAATTACCTTTTCAAAATAATTTCCTGTTATTACTGCTTTTAAATATTACTCTTTTTAATTTTTTAAACTTATTTAATTTTTCAAAAGCAGACTTTTTCAAAACTTTAAGCTTTTTAATTTTTTTAATTTTTTGATTTTTAAAATTTTTACTTTTTTTAAACATTATAACATGTCTCTTTAAACTCTGAATTAAAACTGTTAAAAATCGTGACTTCGATAGATTTGATTTCGATCTTTATTTTATCTCATCTTTTTCCCACGAAAAAAGCTTATTTGTGAAGTTATGGATTTTCGAATTTGACATAATGTTGGTATATTCAAATAAGGTGTCTACTGGCTCTATATACTTTCTAATTTTCCTATCAAATGAATAATTTCTTCTTGAAATCACAAAGCATCTGTAATTAGTTATTATTTATTCACATTAAATGAAAGCATTAAATTTCTTCAAAATGTTAAGAATCGTTGGGAAGTTCGATTTTTTTTAATTGGTTAATGATATTACTTTCGCTTAACCACTAAAAAGAAAAATGTTTTTAAATGCTTCTAAAGGACCAAATTTACTTCGTCTGCTAAAAATTCCCCCGCCCTGCCCACGGTCAGTAGGGGACACCGATGGGCTTGGAAAGGCCGCCGTCCGTCGGATGGGACGTTAAGCCGTGGCCCCGTGTGCGGGAGAGCCATACCCTGTGCACGTTAAAGAACACGCTGGATGGCCTTGACGGGAGGCTACCATCTGTCTCCCAATAGCTGTTCCAGTGGGTCCCCTCCCCCAACCTTCTCTGAGCCTTCGGGGTCCATGTGACCTGGCCATTTAGCCCAAGGTGTGCAAAAAAGTGCCACTCAGAGGTAAAACAACCCAACGTTAAAGAACACGCTGGATGGCCTTGACGGGAGGCTACCATCTGTCTCCCAACAGCTGTTCCAGTGGGTCCCCTCCCCCAACCTTCTTTGAGCCTTCGGGTCCATGTGACCTGGCCATTTAGCCCATGGTGTGCAAAAAAGTGCCACTCAGAGGTAAAACAACCCAACGTTAAAGAACACGCTGGATGGCCTTGACGGGAGGCTACCATCTGTCTCCCAACAG
Organism: Ryuthela nishihirai; assembly: GCA_038380435.1. Lineage (NCBI taxonomy): Eukaryota > Metazoa > Arthropoda > Arachnida > Araneae > Heptathelidae > Ryuthela > Ryuthela nishihirai. The sequence goes on along the minus strand of JAWZYU010000021.1, from coordinate 67,046,089 downwards.
CTGTTCCAGTGGGTCCCCTCCCCCAACCTTCTCTGAGCCTTCGGGGTCCATGTGACCTGGCCATTTAGCCCATGGTGTGCAAAAAAGTGCCACTCAGAGGTAAAACAACCCAACGTTAAAGAACACGCTGGATGGCCTTGATGGGAGGCTACCATCTGTCTCCCAACAGCTGTTCCAGTGGGTCCCCTCCCCCAACCTTCTCTGAGCCTTCGGGGTCCATGTGACCTGGCCATTTAGCCCATGGTGTGCAAAAAAGTGCCACTCAGAGGTAAAACAACCCAACGTTAAAGAACACGCTGGATGGCCTTGACGGGAGGCTACCATCTGTCTCCCAACAGCTGTTCCAGTGGGTCCCCTCCCCCAACCTTCTCTGAGCCTTCGGGGTCCATGTGACCTGGCCATTTAGCCCAAGGTGTGCAAAAAAGTGCCACTCAGAGGTAAAACAACCCAACGTTAAAGAACACGCTGGATGGCCTTGACGGGAGGCTACCATCTGTCTCCCAACAGCTGTTCCAGTGGGTCCCCTCCCCCAACCTTCTCTGAGCCTTCGGGGTCCATGTGACCTGGCCATTTAGCCCATGGTGTGCAAAAAAGTGCCACTCAGAGGTAAAACAACCCAACGTTAAAGAACACGCTGGATGGCCTTGACGGGAGGCTACCATCTGTCTCCCAACAGCTGTTCCAGTGGGTCCCCTCCCCCAACCTTCTCTGAGCCTTCGGGGTCCATGTGACCTGGCCATTTAGCCCATGGTGTGCAAAAAAGTGCCGCTCAGAGGTAAAACAACCCAACGTTAAAGAACACGCTGGATGGCCTTGACGGGAGGCTACCATCTGTCTCCCAACAGCTGTTCGAGTGGGTCCCCTCCCCCAACCTTCTCTGAGCCTTCGGGGTCCATGTGACCTGGCCATTTAGCCCATGGTGTACAAAAAAGTGCCGCTCAGAGGTAAAACAACCCAACCCAACTTCGTCTGCTAACAGTAAATTATCAAAGAAGAAAAAAGAAGTGAAAATGTGAACGATAAGGAAATAAATATAAAATGCTAAAAAAAATCTCTTACCATTAATTTTCTGTGTCTCTCCATACGGAAAAAGCATAATAAAAGTATTGTTGTCCTAGTGCTAAGAGCCTTTTGTAATATGAAATGCATTTGCAAATACAAATGTTGGAGTAGACATCTAGTTTTGAGAAACTTGGACTTCGGTGCATTCTCGTATGATACGACTAACAAATATCTTACAAAAGCATCAAAATTGAAACAAAAAATTTCTTATGTGCCAAAGACTCCGTTGGGATGAACAGATTTTTTATTCTCCCCAAAAGACGTGCACATAAATATCCCGTGCAAAACAGTTTCCTTTATCTCTCATGCTTAAAAAATAACATCTGGAATATATAAATTCAATGATTAACAAAAGCGTTATTTGAAACGCAGAATAAAAGATAAAAACCAATTACTTTCCTTAATGTCTTTTTTTTCCTCTTCTTGAAAGCACAAAGCATCTTTAATTAGTTCTCTCTGAAGCATCGCCCTTAAATCTGTCACAAAGATAACGGGACACATTCCTAAATTGTCATCCCTCAGACTATAAGCCTCGGAATCTTCCGCTGCATCCTCTTTGCTCTCCATCCATCTCTGGCACCAATAAAAATCTCTGCTATCTGAAACCTTTCATTACAAAATCAACCTCTCTTGCCTCTATCCATCTTCCTTCTTAATTCCACCATGTACGAAGACAATTTAACGTAATTAAAGTGCTGCCGACAAGACGTTAATGACTCAGTTTACGTCTTCTTCTAAGTTATTTCGCCCTTTTTTATCATTCCCACGTGCCACTGAAAGAGAAGTTGATGCTGCTCTCATCCGGTGATGCCATCCTTATTACGATTAGTAGCACAAGGTGTGTCAGTCATTTCAAGAGATTCTCCCTCGACAGATCCATCTGACTCTCATCCCCCGTGAGTCTCATCTAGTCTGCTCTCCATCTTCTTTGCTAACAGATGTATGTACATGAAGACATCATTGCGTCATACCATTAACTTTCTACGCCATCCCTGATGCCCTTATCACTTTAGTACCCATCAGGGATTCCCCCCCCCCAATACTTTTCGCTACGATTCATTTAATGACCTTGCGATACACCCCACGTCAACGCCCCCCCCCGCCCCCAATCGCTACATTTACACTCACATCCACTTAGCAATTGCATCTATTTCAAATCCGTTGCTATGGTAACAACAGTTCAACACCACATTTTTTATTTAAATAACGAGTATTCATTGGCGGCTTCTGCTAGTTCTATATCATGAATTCGAATGTCTCTTACATTTTGTGTGCCATTGCCATTCCGATATTCACTTAGAAAGTTTTTGGTTTTATCTTCTTCTTTTTTACTGTACTTGACAGACATATTTTCGAAATTTTCCTTAAATTTCTCTCACTAACATGCTAACGTGTGATGTACTATAGGTGGCAGGGTTAGCTCAGTCGGTAGCGCGCCACACTCATAATTTGCAGTACCCAGGTTCGAGTCTCAACTGTCTGCCAGTGTAGAGAATTATCTCCGCTAAAACTCCATCCTGCCCATGGTGAAAAAGGGGACACCGTAGGACTCGAAAAGGCCGCCATCCGTCGAGAGGTACATTAAACCCGGTGTGGGTGAGAGCCATACCCTGTACACCTTAAAGAACACTCTTGATGGCTTTGACGGAAGACTACCACACATCCCTTCTCCCAACCTTTCTCGAGACCTAGGGGCGGGGGTGGCTCAGGCGGTAGCGCGCCAGGCTCGTAATCTGTAGTTCCCAGGTTCGAGTCCCAGCTGGGTCAGCGTTGAGATTTATACCCGCAAAATTTCCCCGCCCTGCCCACGGTCAGTAGGGGACACCGATGGGCTTGAAAAGGCCGCCGTCCGTCGGATGGGACGTTAAGCCGCGGCCCCGTGTGCGGGAGAGCCATACCCTGTGCACGTTAAAGAACACGCTGAATGGCCTTAACGGGAGGCTACCATCTGTCTCCCAACAGCTGTTCCAGTGGGTCCCCTCCTCCAACCTTCTCTGAGCCTTCGGGGTCTTTGTGGCCTGGCCATTTAGCCCATGGTGTGCAAAAAAGTGCCGCTTAGAGGTAAACCAATCCAATCTCGAGACCTTGAGGTCCGTGTGGCCTGGTCATTTAGCCCACTCAGAATTAAAACTTATACAAACAACCATGTACTATAGGTTCCATGACAGATCAAATATCTGGTCTACAGATGCGTTTCTCTAACCTTTCGTTATGCGTCCCACAAGAATGAGGCAGTGAACTAAATACAATGAAATTCTAAGCTGATGAATTTAAAATAAGTCTTGTAGTTTAGCAAAAAAAAATAATGATTTGTCCTGTGTTAAATGATTGCTTTTTAGACTAAACGAAAAAACAGGAAATAAAAATATTAAATAACTGTACCTCAGGCCTGAATATAATATCCTAAATATCCGTAAGTAAATATCCCTAAATATCCGTAAATGGCAACAGGGACGTCAATGAGACTGCGCAGTTGACGTTAATGGAAAAGTGTTTTACTTAAGTACTTTTAGAATCGCTGTCTAATAGTTTGAGTTGTATAAAAAAAGCTTCATTATCATTTAACTACAGAAGGATATATTTCTCAATACATCTGCCGCTTGAACAAGATTGTGCAGGTTCAGTCGCTCAAAAAAATATCCGACACTATGGTTGATTACAGAATGTCCTGTCCTTTAGATATAAATGACAATTTTTTTGGTTAAAAGGAGAAGGAAACTTCATTTATGATTTCCAGATTCAAATATTAAGTAACGTAAAATCTAAACTAAATCTTATAATCTTCATTTGTGGTTGTCAAATATTTTCGCTGCAAATTCAACTTTTAATTCTGTTATGCCCAAGTTCACTCTTTAAAAATAGAATGTTCATGTCCAATTGTCTTCTTTGCTCAAAAATTCAAAATTGAAGACTAAAAACTGAATCTTCAAGATATTTTACAACGATCTATGTTTTAAAACAATCATTTTTATTCCAAGCCAAACAATAAATTGCTAAAATGCTTCGCAGTTGTCTTATAATTTTAATATTTTATATCACAGATATAGTAACAAACCAATCCAACGAATGTTCTTCATTCGAACTATATTTTTTAGTAATGTTAATTTTTATTTATTTTACTTTCCAGGCTATTTTCTACTCTAGAGTTGCTTGCGTCTCGATAGCATCCCTCTACACTTCTATCTATCTATCCAATCATCCTCTTATATTCTTCTTTTCTTCATCTCTTCCTCCACATCATCTGAGCTTTTTTTCGTCATCCAGTGGGTTCCTCCTCTTTTGCCAACATTCATCCTCTATCCCAAGACTTTCCACCTTTTCGAGTCCAAAAAACTGTGGAGAATCCAAAATTTTCGCGGCACACCACACACACAAAAAATGCCTATCTGTTATTATTTTTAAATAACTCATTTTATTAGTTAATAAATCGGCAATTAAATTGTAATCTTTTTTTATATTTCATATTCACCTGAGAGAACGGAAAAGCTAAAACACATGTCGATAATTCAACGATATAAAGATGATAAACAAATTTTTCATTTATTGATTTTTTGAGAACAGTGTTGAAAATGTGGCGTAAATGTAAATATCTGATTTCGCACCTGGAGCACTTCTATATCGTATCAGTTGGGAGATAATGCTCTATCCATTTCATATGTCCATGACATCTCAATATCTTTTTTTTAAATATATCATCTCCAATGTCTTCCTTTACTCTACAATTCTTTTAATTTTCTCATTTACCATTTCATCTACTAGTCTCTTCCGCATACGTCTTTTCCAGCAATCCACATCGACTGATTTTACCTCTGATGTAAACCTTTCTGTTCACCTGTCATTCTTTTAGTCTGTCCCTTTTAGCAAAACTCTTACTATTGTTTCACGGTTACATTTTCTCCAAAACGACAGAATCATCAGCCCACAATTATATCCTTCAGTCACGGATAAAACTATTTCTTTCTCCAACAGAAACTCAAAGGCCTCAACAAACTCCATCGCTGCAGCAACCTTAAGCTTCCCCATCATGCAATTCACTGACTGTTACAATCATGATATCATTACTCTCTCTCTGTCCAATCCTGCCACCTTGTCTCCCGAAGCGTGGCGTTGTCAGTCGCATGACTAAAACTCCCCCATCCACATCAGTCCAACACACCCCTCGCAACCGAAACCTCTCCCCCCTCCCTTCATCCCTTTTCCCCCATCTCCTCATCATCCTCATCTTGAGAACATGAGACTGACAAGATATCATTAGACGCTTCGAAACCATATTTAGTTTTTGCTCCCTTGCATCTGCTAGGTGCCAAGCCACGTGTGACACGTGGCACAACCCCTATCTTCTCTTTCTCTCTCTCATCTCTTTCGCTCAATCGCTACTCCCACCCTTCTCTCAACATCATCATCCTTCCCTCCCTCTCCCCGTCCCTTGTCTCGTCGGTCTCATCCCCTTCTCTAGATATCGGTTCATACGAACCACGTGCATGCTTAATCAGTTCTAGCTGCCAACATAATTCGCTCATTACGATTTGTTAAACACAGAGGAAGATGCTACGAGTTCCCCCACTCACATCCTCTCTCTCTTCCCCTCTATCCACTCCCCACCTACCCCCCACTTCCCTTACCCAGCTTTACCCGGTTCCTTGAATGGGACTCTTATTAGCGTAACGTGAAATGCTCGCAGTGCCTAATTAATTACACAATTAGCTTCTGCCGGGGTGGTAAAATGAGCGAGAAATTAGCTTAACAAAGCTCGTTGAGTTCCCTTGAAATTGGAACTAGCATCTGATGCCTCTTACTCTTTAAATCACTTAAAAATCGCCCGGCACTTTAAAGAAGGGATCTTTTCCTCTCCTTTAGATCACTCTTCTTTCAAAGGAAATAGGAATCCTGCCACATGCGCGGTACTCGAAATGGCAAGAATAAAATGCGCGACAAAATGTTCAGTGAACAACTTAAAACCCTTTCGCGCACTTTAGCTCGACATTTGTTAAGTTCCCTCGCAACCTTTTGATTAAACACATTAATTGATAGAACGCTTTTCACCTTAAAAGTGCACAAGCTCTGGTAAATGAAATAAAAATAGTCTAGTTTACACAGCTTCTGTTAATACATTATTAGCTCCTGAGACTGATATATCATAAAACTGCGTTTAAGTAAATTATTTTTTTCTCCTTAATTCCTTAGTAGATTACGTTGGAAGGTAACTGGAATGAGAAAAGTAAATTGAATGCAAGCTGGCCACACAGCGACTATTGAATAAAATGTTCCTTCTGAATTAATACCTGTTAAAAGTTGGGTTGTTTTACCTCTGAGCGGCACATTTTTGCACACCATGGGCTAAATGGCCAGGTCACATGGACCCCGAAGGCTCAGAGAAGGTTGTGGGAGGGGACCCACTGGAACAGCTGTTGGGAGACAGATGGTAGCCTCCCGTTAAGGCCATCCAGTGTGTTCTTTAACGTGCACAGGGAACCACGGCTTAACGTCCCATCCGACGGACGGTGGCCTTTCCAAGCCCATCGGTGTCCCCTACTGACCGTGGCAGGGTGGGGAATTTTTACCTGTTAAGAAAAGTGATTGTTTTTTTCGAACTATTTTTTATGGTATATTAATCATAGCAAAAGAAAACTTTTATGATGATCATGATATTAAAGAACATGAAATTCAGATTCAAAATATACATAGATATATTTCTGGGTAAAAAAAATCTTGTAGCGTTGTCTAGCTAAGCTAAGAGATTTTGCACAAGCCAACGTATTAGGTACTGAGCTTTTAACGAAAGTACAACTTGCTGAGAAACAATGTTATCGTTTTTTTAAACATAATTCATCACATTGGAATTCAAAGTGAAAGAAGCAAAATACTTTTGTTAAGAGAGAGAGCGTTGAAGTCATATTTTTATTGGCCACCAGGACTGCAAGACAGCTTCACACATTAATGCAAAATACAGCTGGAATATCTATCAACAGATTACGAACCTATTATAGTATAAATCATTAATTCAAGAACATTTTATATTGAACTTAATAATATTTTAATATTATTGCAAATGTATAGAAGATTGATTGTGACCAATCACACAATGGGTCACAAGGATCCCAAAGGTTCAGAGAAGGTTGGAGAAGAGAAGCCATTGTAAGTTGTTAGATAACATATATAAACCTCCCGTCAAGGCCATCCAGTGTGTTCTTTAAAGTGCATATGATATGGCTTTTTCCGCACACAGAACCACGGCTTAACGTTCCATCCGACAAACGGCGGCCTTTCCAAGCCCATCGGTGTCCCCTACTCTGACCGTGGGCAGGGAATTTTGCGGAAAAAATCTCAACAATGACCAAACTGGTACAGTCGCTCAAAAAAGTATCCGAACATTATTTTGAGCAACTGTATGTCGCCTATGGCCTTCCATTCCATATCTTTCTGGGAGTTTTCCTCGATACCTAAGCTTCAAACGTAAAAATACAATCGTTTGCCCCCCCCCCCACCTTTACATTTTTAAGGCTCGATTGCGTCCCTTCTCCTTCCCCCCATTATTTTGTTGGGCGGAGGTGCTCAGTCGGTAGCGCGCCAGGCTCGTAATCTGTAGTTCCCAGGCTCGAGTCCTGCCTGGTCCAGCGTTGAGATTTATTTGGGCAAAACTCCCCCGCCCTTCATTCGGAGGGGGCGGGCGTGGCTCAGTCGGTAGCGCGCCAGGCTCGTAAACTGCAGTTCCCAGGTTCGAGTCCCAGCTGGGTCAGCGTTGAGATTTATCTCCGCTCCCATAGTCAGTAGGGGACACCGATGGGCTTGGAAAGGCCGCCGTCCGTCGGATGGGACGTTAAGCCGTGTCCCCGTGTGCGGGAGAGCCATACCCTGTGCACGTTAAAGAACACACTGGATGGCCTTGACAAGAGGCTACCATCTGTCTCTTAACAGCTGTCCAGTGAGTCCTCTCCCCCAACCTTCTCTGAGCCTTTGGGGTCCTTGTGACCTGGTCATTTAGCCCATTGTGTGCAAAGAAGTGACGCTCAGAGGTAAAACAGCACAACCCCTTTATTTTGTTTTTGATCCGGGTTTTACGAAGAGCTTATCCGCCATTAATGAAACATCCTGTACGTAAAATAAATTTAGAGAGAAAAAAAACCCGTAAATTTGAAAACTAGTAAAATATTTTTTTTCCATAAAATGACGTATACGAAAAGAAAAAAAAAAATCTTTTTCGAAATTAACAAGCAGTTGTTCTAATGATAGTGCCACGGTGAGAGTGAACTGCTGATTATTTTCACTATTGAATCAAACTTTTAGAACTAAAGTAAAAAATATGCAAATCACGGAACAGTTCTTTTTTTTTTACACATTTTTTTGCGATTTCAGAAGCCGTCTTTGTTAACCCATTTTATGGTCAGGCAGTTTTCAAGCCTTTTTATCTAATTTGCCTGAGATTTTTTTCCGAATAAATTAAATATTCGTTCACTCAATAAGAGGACAAGGAAGTTATTTGACTAAACTAGTTATCGTGTTTAGGTTTTGCGCTGAGGTGGAATCAATAACAAGTAAAAAGAAAACTCAAGTGTGATATCGAAAAGGACACTTTAAAACGTAACTCAAATAATGCACTAGATCCATACAGTCGGAATATTAATTCCATGAATTTTCATTAATTCCAAATGGGAAATTTAAATATTGAGCATCAATTTCCATAACATTTTGCAAGCTGATTCGTATAATTTGAACGACATAGCTTCAACTGTCCCTTAATTCTCGTAAACTTGGATCACTTAACAGGAACTATGCAAGTTGAGTCATGCGATCACTTCAGTATAATTTGAACCATCACAAAACTAGAACTATGCAAGTTAAACGATATAACCCGAGCAGTATATATTGAACTATTATATAACATAGTTGAATCATGTAATTAGAATATTTTAAACACAGAACTTTGACATTCGGTCTTGAAGCATGTATAATTCGAGGAGTGTGATCGAGATTATTTAATTCGAGAGATGCAGTTTGAACCGGATGATTAAATCGATGAATTGCACTTAATCGGTAGAACTGTGTAATTGGAATAGTTACAGTCGCTCAAAAAAATATCCGAACACCATGGTTGATTACAGAATTCAGAAAAAATATCTGGCCACGATTTTTTTTTAGAAATTAGTGATCTGGCAACCTTCGTGTCACGTGATTACAGAATTCAGGAAAAATATCTGGAGCGTGTGCAGCAACTGTACACGCTCCAGTTACCGTTCACAGCAAACTGGAGCGTATGCAGTTACTGCACACGCTCCAGTTTGCTCTGAACGGTAACTGCACACGCTCAATATTTCCGTGAGTGAGCCCACACGATCTAGTATCAAAATAATATGACCACCTACAGTCGCTCAAAAAAGTATCCGAACACTATGGTTGATTACAGAATTCAGAAAAAATATCTGGCAATGATTTTTTTTTAGAAATTAATGATCTGGCAACGTTGTCAGATCACTAATTCTGAATCTGGCAATGATGATCTGGCAATGTTGTCAGATGGCAACGTTGTCAGTTTTTGGAATTAGTGATCTGGCTTCGTTGCCACGTGACACAAAGGTTGCCAGATAAATATTTTCACAAAAAAAATTGTTGCCAAATATTTTTTCTGAATTCTGTAATCAACCGTAGTGTTCGAATATTTTTTTGAGCGACTGTACCTTAAATCACGCAAAAAAAAACCAATGAAATTTGAACTTTAACGCGAAGTTAAAAAAAATTTAATTTACGAGATGTAAAATTAACAATGTAAATGAACCTCGGAACAGTATCCTTCGAGCAATTAAAGATAATATTGTCTACGTTTTTGTGTCGTTTGCAACAAAAAAAGCAGATCAAAATTAATATTTTTATGTTTTACGTACTGCCTGTGAAAATTATGGGTTTTCTCTTCAAATAAAATATTGCATAGAGATATTACAAAATATTTAGGTGAAAATTTTTTATGTAAAGCGATAACGCCTGCCGAAGTTTGTCATTTCTATATTTTTTAAAGAAGCAATGGCAAAAATATAAGATTTGTGCCATTTTAATAATATAAATTGAAAAACTCGTCCTTATGGAAGTGTGTGATGTTCCATCCTCGAAGAATAACGTCTGTGTCTGTGTACATATGCATTTATGTATATTCAACTGAACTTAACTTGGATGTTCAATTCAACTTCATGTGTTTCAACTACGGATGCACATTTGTCTGTTTTTGATATATATTGCCAAGGCAACTAAGCAAAAAGCCAATTTACAAAGCTTCACCTGCGTTCTGGACAAAAGAACTTGAAAAATATTCAGCATAAAAAGAAATAAAAATCCCCCTCTCCCTCCCCCCCCCCAAAAAAAAGAAATATAAACCCTACTTGTATTTGATTCTAGTGAAAGCAATAGAAATCTTTTTATAGCAGTAGAGAAAAAAATCAAATTCTAGTCTCAGAAGCCTATTTTTTTGTTTCTCTTTTATATATAAATGTGTGTACTTTCAGATGTCTCGTGAATCATGTTGACAATTGTGAGATGGACTTGGACGTATATGTGATGGGAGAAAAAAAAATACGAGCGGCCTAAACACTTCTGCATATCACGGTACTTGTTAAAAAAATGTATTTATAAGAATTGAAACGTTTAAGTTATTGTTCTGATTTACTTTTTGTTTGTTTGCTGTCTGTCGAATGTAACGATTTGCTCGACAGAGTCATTAAAATGTTCTTATTACTAAGTTGAATCTTGTAAAGTATTCTTTGCGTTCCTTTTTTTTAAAAAAACAGCATTGCTTTACACGCTGCTTCTGAAAAGTAATGTTGTGACTAAAATTTTAAAATAAAAACAACTGTTTAACAAAGAATTTATTACGAAAAAATCATTCAAAATAGTCGCCATACGAGTGAGATATATACACACACATCTCTTTTAATGGTTGAAAGAATTTTGAAAATTCCTCGAAAGTTTGAAACCTTGAGATGGTTGGTCACATTCTTGTGGTATGCTACTGATCTAAGGGATCTGGGTTCGAGCCCCGGGTAAGGCATGTTAAGGGATCTGGGTGAGCCCCGGGTAAGGATGTTCGTGTTGTTTTCTGCTGAGGTCCTGCCATCCTCTCAGATCTTCTACTGTGGCATATAAACTGACAGGCTCCTATCAGACCTCGGTGGCAAGCAGCTACTTGAGGGGGTATTTTTTTATTTTTATTTATTAAAAAGAAAGAAATTAGCAGGAACAGAGAATTTAGCTACAATCTCCATTTCCGGCTATTCTCAATTCGTTACATTAAAAATACGTCTCTTGTGTCAAAGATATTCTTTAAACCAAAATGTTCTGTGGTATGTAAAAATATAGCTCTCGTGCACACGAGGTCACCGTTTTACGTCCCATCCGACGAACGGCGGCCTTTCCAAGCCTATCGGTGTCCCCTTTCTCACCAAGGGCACGACATGGATTAACGAAGATAAATAACGCTGACACTGGTGGGACTTGAACCTGGGAACTGCAGATTACGAGGCTAGCACGCTACTGACTGGGTCAACTTAAGCCCCCCACGGAGTGATATACAGATGACCAAATGAAAATATTGGCTCTTTTTTTAAAAAAAACGAGGCAAAACAATAAATAAATTTTAAATTCTATCGGTAAAAAAAACCCCGTTTCTCAAAAACAAACAAATGAATGACCGAATGTCGAAAATCTAAAGTGTATTGATTGGAATAGGAACAACACAGAAAAAAAAATCATAGCATAAATGATCAGTATCAAAAGAAAAATTAATCATTTCAGGTCACGTTTTGGCGGTGGAAGGTGTCGCGCATTTCCGGTTCTGTTTCACGTCATTGTTCGGAATAATAATAAAAGGAAGGGGGGGGGGGGAAAAGTATCCGATCGTGACATGAAAGGTTATCACCGGAGCATTTTGAACTGCAAGAATCGGTTCTACTAAAATCTAACCAAATTTATTCCATAGGGAGAGAGGATATGCTAAAATAAATATTGCAAAGAAACTCTTTTTAAAAACTTCTTTATCAGAGAAGATTTTTACAAGAAAAAATGATTATAAGTTGGATTTTTTTCTTAAAAAAAAACACTTGTAAGTCAAATAGTCTGGGACTTGAACAGAATTGTCATTTGAAACTAGCAGACTTTTATCACAGGTGGAGACATGGATTTTTAAAGACCTGCAAAAGCCGGGGGGGGGGGGGGAATTAAAGTCTCTTTCCCCCTCCCGACTCCTAAATATATTTTTTCTATCATACATCAATTCTTGGGTCATTCTAAAACGCAATCCTTTTTATAGGTTTTAAGTTTCATGAAAATGTTCATTTTTCGGTTTATCTTCATGCAGATCAGTGTTAATAAATATTTTTGTATAATGTACAAACTAAGAATTATTATTATTTAAAAAAAAACTTTTTCTTATGGGGGGACCTAGAGTTTGGGTATTTAAAGGCCCGGGCTTACGGGAACACTAAGGGCCCGGAATTCTAAACCCTCACCCCCTTACCTGTACAGTCGCTCAAAAAAGTATCCGAACACTATGATTACAGAATTCGGAAAAAATATCCGGCAAAGTTTTTTTTAGAAATTAGTGATCTGGCAACAGTGTCACGTGACACGAAGGTTGCCAGATCACTAATTTCTAAAAAAAAACGTTGCCAGATATTTTTTCCGAATTCTGTAATCAACCATAGTGTTCGGATACTTGTTTGAGCGACTGTACGCGCCTGTGTAGAGAGCCAAATTTTTCGCGCAATAAGAGGTTGGGTTGTTTTACCTCTGATGGGCTAAATGGCAGGTCACAAGGACATCGAGGGGAGGGCACAGCTGTTAGGAGGCAGATGGTAGCCTCCCTTCAAGGCCATCCAGAGTATTCTTTAATGTGCACAGGGTATAGCTCTCTCGCATATGAAACCACGGCTTAACGTCCCATCCGATGGACGGCGACCTTTCCCAAGCCCATCGGCGTCCCCTACTTATCGAGGGCAGGGCGCGAGTTTTGCGGAGATGAATCTCAATGTGGCCCTAGCGGGACTTGAACCTGTGAACTGTAGTTTGCGTTCCTGGCTCGTTACCGACTGAGCCCCCAACACACACACACACACACCTCTGCCCGCCGCAATAAGAGGTGATAAAGGGGGATATTCGAAGGCGAAATTTGGGACCAGACGGTTAAGTATTTGAGAAATTATGAAGAGTCTAATAGCGCTAAAGGAAAATTGAGATCAGCGCACTGCAAGGTGTCCCGGACAAAATCTACGATAAAAAAGGGTAGAAGTGTGACACCAGTGTCCCACACACGGCAGTTGTTTTTCCACAATAGAACATTCAGTTCCATGAACGTTGAAATCGGCGGTGAGGTCCCACATAATGGCCCGGATTTAACCCTCGTGATTAACTTTCGCTACTTATGCCCCATTCACTCCGCAGGTGCTTGAAAATACCTAGCGAGAAGTGGAGTACAGTCGCTCGAAAAAATATCCGAACACTATGGTTGATTACAGAATAAAAAAAATATCTGGCAACGATTTTTTTAGAAATTAGTGATCTGGCAACCTTCGTGTCACGTGATTACAAAATTCAGGAAAAATATCTGGAGCGTGTACAGCAACTGTACACGCTCCAGTTACCGTTCACAGCAAACTGGAGCGTGTGCAGTTACTGCACACGCTCCAGTTTGCTGTGAACGGTAACTGCACACGCTCAATATTTCCGTGAGTGAGCCCACACGATCTAGTATCAAAATAATATGACCACCTACAGTCGCTCGAAAAAATATCCGAACACTATGGTTGATTACAGAATTTAAAAAAATATCTGGCAACGATTTTTTTAGAAATTAGTGATCTGGCAACCTTCGTGTCACGTGATACGAAGGTTGTGTGTTCGGATATTTTTTGAGCGACTGTACTGTTCAGATATCTATAGTGCCACTAAAGGCCGCTCACGTGAAAATTTATTAAAATTCTCTAAAACTTCGTGAGTTTATTTATCTTTTATTTCAAGCCTGTATTAAACAATGAATTGTGTTACTTTTTTATTGGTAGATTTTGTCCCGGACAACCTGCATAATTAAATGTATTTTGCAATGATTAAAAAATACATCACACTTTTGGCAAAGATGATTTCTGAAAAACAAACGCAAAAGTACCGGAACAGCGATCTGTTTCTTTTCGATTCAATTCATCTTACTCCATTTCCTCCTTACAATTCTAATAGTTTTTTGGTTTGGTGCTTTTAGCAAAGAATTTCCTTGTGAAGTCATTCAAATAATTCAACTGTTCCTTAACTTTTTGATTCCAGAGTCCCCTTTTATCCTTTCTAACGGCATTTTCTTGGAACTCAAAATACGTTTCGAAATCAGGTTCTATTATAAGTTGGGGCTCGAGTTTTTAATGCGACACGGGGAAAACCCTTTTGCCAAAATTGGGGACCACGCAGTCAATTATTTGGGAAATTATGGGGTATCCACATCTGTTATAAAAATTTCATTTGAACTTTGTAGAATTGGTCCCAGTCATCATTTTGCCGATTCTTAGCTTTACCAGTAAGATTAACTACTGGTTTTCATCTTAGCTAGTCAGTAGGATCAGTTACCAGTTGCTAACGTGACCAGTAGAGTTAGCTATCTGTCCTTATTTTAAAATGGAATGAACTATCAAATTCTTAACTGGAAGGGATAGCAACAGGTTCATAGCATGATCAGTAGGGTTAGTTAATGGTTTATAGGTTAACGTATAGTGTTTAGAATCGATTCTTAGTTTGACGGGTTAATAACCAATAGTATTAACTATCAGCTTTTAGAATTTTATATGGTTTGAGACCTCTTTTTGGGGTCTAAATACATAAACGCATATTTAAAAGAATGAAAGAAAAAGGAATACATTTTCACTCCTTATTTAATCTTATAGCAATAAGTCATTTATTATGTGTACACTACATAATATTTAAATACCTAGGAAGAAAATACGAAATATGCTGTGGGAACCAGTCGTATATTGTCTCACTTATGAATGTTGCTCCATAATAATAAGAGTATGCGATTATTTTGTATATTTTCTAAGGATTTCTAGATGATGGTTATAGCTTGATCTCTTTTTGTAATTTCTTTACGTACCATGAAGAACACAGAACAGTTGGACAGAATTGATGGGTCAAAGGTTAGGAGTCATGGGAAGCATTTAGAATTATTTTTCTGGGAATAAACTCAATGCTAAGTTTTACCCTGTTTAAGAGGAGGGATGGCTCAGTCAGTAGCGCGTCACGCTCTTAATCTGCTGCTAGTTCCCAGGTTCGAGTCTCAACAATGTCAGAGAAAGCGAAAACCGATGAGATTGGAAAGGCCGTCGTCTGTCGGATCGGACATTAAGACCTAGCCTCGCGTGCAGGAGAGCCATACCCTGTATACCCTAAAAAACACGCTGAATGGCCTTTAAGGGAGTCTACGATCTGTCTGCCCAATGGATTTCTCTTTTGGAATATTTTCCAACCTTCTATGAGTCCTTGTGACCTGGCCATTTAGCGAATTGTGTGCAAGGAATGCTCACTTGTCAAACAACCCAACCGATAGCCTGTTGAATAGGCGAACTCTAAGGTACGACCGAAATTTTTCGTTTATTGCCATTAAGCCGCAAAATTTTCAGGAACAGGATAGTAATAAAATAAAAGGAAGAACCTATTTCAATAAAAAAAAAGCTTGGATTGGGTTGTTTTACCTCTGAGCGGCACTTTTTTGCACACCATGGGTTAAATGACCAGAATCACAAGGACCCCGAAGGTTCAGAGAAGGTTGGAGGAGGGGACCCACTGGAACAGCTGTTGGGAGACAGATGGTAGCCTCCCGTCAAGGCTATTCAACGTGCTCTTTACGTGCACAGGGTATAGTTCCCCCGCACAAGGGGCTACGTCTTAACGTCCCATCCGACGGACGGCGGCCTTTCCAAGCCCATCGGTGTCCCCTACTGACCGTGGGCAGGGTGGGGAGTTTTGCGGAGATAAATCTCAACGCTGACCCAGCTGGGACTTGAACCTGGGAACTGCAGATTACGAGCCTGGCGCGCTACCGACTGAGTCACCCCCGCCTCAGGATTGGGGTTAGGAGAACTAATTTTCCTCAACACTGAGAATAAACATTACAAGTTATTGCGATTATTCTTATTCTTTGGTTATATGCTGCAACATTTTATTATTATTACAGTAATTAATCAGATTGCAGTGTTTGACAAAATGATTTTAATATAAGACAAATCAATAGGCAATAGATGTCTCTAGAGAGAAGTGTTTGTAGCGACAGCGAAACTTCTGCTGGGCAACTTTCCGCTAGGGGTCGCTTTATGGAATTCACTATAATTGACATATTTTCCGCGATGTTGGTTGCTATGCGACAATTAACGGGATGATGCTGCCGTTGCCATCCTTTGAAGATGAATAAATTTTTAACCTACGATAATTGCTTATCAAGAATCATTGAACGAAATGAAACAACGTCGCTTCCGGCAGATTCCTCTTCAAACTTTTTCATATCCGATCTGTCACTCAAGCTTTTTTTTTTGGCCCTTAGGAAGAAAAAAAAAACATGACATTCAGGCCGCTGATTCATCACACTTTTCATAATACGGATCTTGTTTCTTAATTTAGGTTCTCCCCTCCTTATAATTGGGGCGGAAGGGGGAGGGAATGGTTCAGTATGTAGTAGTGCGTCAGGTTCGTAATCTGTGTTACCAGGTTCGATTCACCATTTTCCTCCGTTATATATGGGGGGGGGGGGGTGGCTCAGTCTGTAGCGCGCCAGGCTCGTAATCTGTAGTTCCCAGGTTCGAGTCCCAGCTGGGTCAGCGTTGAGATTTATCTCCGTAAAATTCCCCAACCCTGCGCACGATCAGTAGGGGACACCGATGGGCTTGGAAAGGCCACCGTCCGTCGGATGGACGTTAAGCCGTGGCCCCGTGTGCGGGAAAGCCATACCCTGTGCATGTTGAAGAACACGCTGGATGGCCTTGACGGGAGGCTACCATCTGTCTCCCAACAGCTGTTCCAGTGGGTCCCCTCCCCTAACCTTCTCTGAGCCTTCGGGGTCCTTGTGACCTGGCCATTTAGCCCATGGTGTGCAAAAAAGTGCCGCTCAGAGGTAAAACAACCCAACCCAACCTCCGTTATACTCAGCTCTGCCCTCGGTGAGGTAAGAGGAATAGTGATAGAGTTGGGTTGTTTTACCTCTGAGCGACACTTTTTTTTGCATACAATGAGCTAAATGACCAGGCCACAAGAACCCCGGAGGTTCAGAGAATGTTGGGGGAGGGGACCCCCATTTTTAGGGGATAGATGGCAACGTTCGGACAAGTCCATCCAGCGTGTTTTTTAACGTGCACAGTGTATGGCTTTTCCGCATACGGTGACACGGCTTAACGTCCCATCTGATGGACGGCAAGCCTATCGGTGTCCTCTACTGACGGAGGGCAGGGTGGGGAGTTTTGCGGAGATGAATCTCAAAACTGGCCCAGGAGTGACTTGAACCTGGGAACTGCAGATTACGAGCCTGGTACGGTCGCTCAAAAAAGTATCCGAACACTATGGTTGATTACTGAATTCAGAAAAAATATCTGGCAAGGATTTTTTTAGAAATTAGTGATCTGGCAACCTTCGTGTCACGTGATTACAGAATTCAGGAAAAATATCTGGAGCGTGTACAGCAACTGTACACGCTCCAGTTACCGTTCACAGCAAACTGGAGCGTGTGCAGTTTCTGCACACCCTCCAGTTTGCTATGAACGGTAACTGCACACGCTCAATATTTCCGTGAGTGAGCCCACACGATCTAGCATCAAAATAATATGACCACCTACAGTCGCTCAAAAAAATATCCGAACACTATGGTGGATTACAGACTTCAGAAAAAATATCTGGGGCGTGTACAGCAACTGTACTCCGTTCACAGCAAACTGGAGCGTGTGCAGTTACTGCACACGCTCCAGTTTGCTGTGAATGGTAACTGCACACGCTCAATATCTGGCAAACTTCGTGTCACGTGACACGAAGGTTGCCAGATCACTAATTTCTAAAAAAATCGTTGCCAGATATTTTTTCTGAATTCCGTAATCAACCATAGTGTTCGGATACTTTTTTGAGCGACCGTACGATACCGACTGAGCCATCCTCAGCCCCAAAATATTAATGATAGATAGATAGATAATTTTTATTTCAGATAATGTTAAACAGTATACAAAAAGTTTCGAGGTCTCACAAGAGTATGCTCGTTCGTGAGATCTGCATACAGAAACAATTTCAATTGAAAACATCAGTCGTCACATTGAATATATAATGCACAAAAAACGAAAACGACTCAAAACTAGAAACTTCTAATAATCCAGAAATGTGAGGGCAGAAAGGAAGAAACATTCAATAAATATGTTTCATATAAACAGTTCTAGTAGTTTAATGCAAAAAAGCTTCCACATCATCCAGTTTCAAAACGTTCTTGAGATGAAGAATGTAGAACTAAAGACGTAGTTAAGGATGTGTTATGACGGAGGCCGTTGTGCAGTAGTGAGATCTTACACACCTTAAAGAGACACTGTATGGACTTGATGAAGAGCTTTCTACCAGTTGTTCATTGGAGACACATTCTCTACCCAGCTCCGACTCGATGAAGAGCTTCCTACCAGTTGTTCGTTGGAGACACATTCTCCATCCGGCTCCGACTCGATGAAGAGCTTCCTACCAGTTGTTCGTTGGAGACACATTCTCTACCCAGCTCCGATTCGATGAAGAGCTTCCTACCAGTTGTTCATTGGAGACACATTCTCTACCCAGCTCCGACTCGATGAAGAGCTTCCTACCACTTGTTCGTTGGAGACACATTCTCCATCCGGCTCCGACTCGATGAAGAGCTTCCTACCAGTTGTTCGTTGGAGACACATTCTCTACCCAGCTCCGATTCGATGAAGAGCTTCCTACCACTTGTTCGTTGGAGACACATTCTCTACCCAGCTCCGACTCGATGAAGAGCTTCCTACCACTTGTTCGTTGGAGACACATTCTCTACCCAGCTCCGACTCGATGAAGAGCTTCCTATCAGTTGTTCGTTGGAGACACATTCTCTACCCAGCTCCGACTCGATGAAGAGCTTCCTACCAGTTGTTCGTTGGAGACACATTCTCTACCCAGCTCCGACTCGATGAAGAGCTTCCTACCAGTTGTTCGTTGGAGATACATTCTCTATCCTTCTCCGACTCGATGAAGAGCTTCCTACCAGTTGTTCATTGGAGACGCATTCTCTATCCATCTCCGACTCGATGAAGAGCTTCCTACCAGTTGTTCGTTGGAGACACATTCTCTATCCAGCACCGACTCGATGAAGAGCTTCCTACCAGTTGTTCATTGGAGACACATTCTCTATCCATCTCCGACTCGATGAAGAGCTTCCTACCAGTTGTTCGTTGGAGACACATTCTCTATCCGGCTCCGACTCGATGAAGAGCTTCCTACCAATTGTTCATTGGAGACACATTCTCTATCCATCTCCGACTCGATGAAGAGCTTCCTACCAGTTGTTCGTTGGAGACACATTCTCTATCCTTCTCCGACTCGATGAAGAGCTTCCTACCAGTTGTTCATTGGAGACACATTCTCTATCCATCTCCGACTCGATGAAGAGCTTCCTACCAGTTGTTCGTTGGAGACACATTCTCTATCCGGCTCCGACTCGATGAAGAGCTTCCTACCAATTGTTCATTGGAGACGCATTCTCTATCCATCTCCGACTCGATGAAGACCTTCCTACCAGTTGTTCGTTGGAGACACATTCTCTATCCGGCTCCGACTCGATGAAGAACTTCCTACCAGTTGTTCATTGGAGACACATTCTCTATCCATCTCCGACTCGATGAAGAGCTTCCTACCAGTTGTTCGTTGGAGACACATTCTCTATCCGGCTCCGACTCGATGAAGAGCTTCCTACCAATTGTTCATTGGAGACACATTCTCTATCCATCTCCGACTCGATGAAGAGCTTCCTACCAGTTGTTCGTTGGAGACACATTCTCTATCCTTCTCCGACTCGATGAAGAGCTTCCTACCAGTTGTTCATTGGAGACACATTCTCTATCCATCTCCGACTCGATGAAGAGCTTCCTACCAGTTGTTCGTTGGAGACACATTCTCTATCCGGCTCCGACTCGATGAAGAGCTTCTTATCAGTTGTTCGTTGGAGACACATTCTCTATCCATCTCCGACTCGATGAAGAGCTTCCTACCAGTTGTTCGTTGGAGACACATTCTCTATCCGGCTCCGACTCGATGAAGAGCTTCCTACCAGTTGTTCATTGGAGACACATTCTCTATCCATCTCCGACTCGATGAAGAGCTTCCTACCAGTTGTTCGTTGGAGACACATTCTCTATCCAGCTCCGAGTCTGTGAGTTCCTTCTGACCTGGCTGTTCAGTACAGGTGTACAGAGAAGGACTGGGTCAGAAGGAAAACAATTCAGCCCAGCCAACTCATCTTTAATATCTTAATATGAGTTGGGTGGATTGTTTTACCTCTGTGAGGTACAGTCGCTGAAAAAAGTATGCGAACACTATGGTCGATTACAGAATTCAGAAAAAATATCTGGCAACGATTTTTTTTTTAGAAATTAGTAATCTGGCAACCTTCGTGTCACGTGACACGAAGGTTGCCAGAAAGAACGAAAACACGAAGGTTGCCAGCCAAAGTGCACTCACCATATATAACAACATATGTTTAACAATTTTTTCATTTCCTTTTCTGCTACTATTATTCGCCAAGGTGGGCGTTCATGGCCTCTTTGGATCACTTTGTTAGAACCGGGCCTGGTGAAGTATAATAATCAAACCATTGAAGTTCTCCTTCAGCTGTCATTTCCAGAAATGTAAAAAATACTGGAGCAAGACACAGGGTTTCCGTTAGCCTAACCAGATTCCTCCTCAGCTCCACTTCAACGTTCTCTCTTCCAAATAAACCTTTTCCAGTTTTTTTTTTTCTTTTCTTTTTCTTCTTTCAGTTCATCTGCATCAGAAAGAGCGGGAAAGATCTTCTCGTGTTCCTAAATCAACCCCGCAATAGTTCTCCCTCCTTCGGCTATGACTTGTAAGACACCTCATTAAGCACAACACAACCGAACTTGCTATTTCTTCGGCACATAGATAATTGATTGGACTTGCACCTTGTTCTTTTCGGGGCGTGAAGGAGAAGAAGATTTCGTTGTGGCCTGGAGCCATCGAACAACACCGGAGTTGCTCGATGTGGTGAGGATGAAGGAAAGAGATTGGTTAAACACACAGGACTATTTCTCCCCGTTGCGTGTCGCTCACATAGTAAACACTGGTGCGTGCAAGCACACGTGCTGAGGAGAGGAATAGAAGACGGGAAAGAGGGTGGGGGAGGAATCAGTTACCACCCACCGACAGCGTTTCGTCTCCACGCCATCGGCATTCTCCCGTCCCTTCGGTAACTTGATCTGCAGCCTCCGAGCGTCCCCCTTTCCTCCCAAGCTTCCTTTCAGCTTCTGATGCGGTGCCTCTTCGCGAGGGCTGCGCAAACATCATTAGATCCGGAACTCAGCCTTTCATTAATGCGGCAAATCTCTCTCTCTCTCTTCCCGTCTCTTGCAGGACTCTGGCAGTCAAAAGTCTTCTGTGGGCGAAAACGAAGAGTTTTAGGGGAAGAATTGTAGCGAGTGAAGTGGTTGCTAGCTGTTGACCTCTGCTCTCACCCCTCATGTGCAGTGCAAAGGAATGGCGGGAGTTTTTATCTGGCGGTTAAGCACTATTCCCCAAAGCAAAAGAGGATGGGAAGGCACGACATCGCAATGACTAATGGAAACTGGGTAGAATTGGAATTATACTCACCAGAGTTTTCTCAAGGAATTGGATCCGAGGGAACTTTTTCTTTTTGAAAGACAGGAATTGACTAGGTCAATAGTGCACCAGGCTCATAAGCTGATTATTCCCTGGTCCGTGTCTTCAACGTGACTGCTTTGAGATTTTCTCCGCTGACTGTCGTCGCTCTTACTTAGGTGACGTTGGGTTGTTTTACCTCTGTGCGGCACTTTTTTGCACACCATGGGCTAAAATGGCCAGCTCACAAGGACCCCGAAGGCTCAGAAAAGGTTGGGGGAGGAGACCCACTGGAACAGCTGTTGGGAGACAGATGATAACCTCCCGTCAAGGCCATCCAACGTGTTCTTTAACGTGCACAGGGTGCGGCACTCTCGCACACGGGGCCACGGCTTAACGTCCCATCCGACGAACGGCGGCCTTTCCAAGCCCATCGGTGTCCCCTACTGACCGTGGGCAGGGCGAGGAATTTTGTGGAGATAAATCTCAACGCTGACCCAGTTGGGACTCGAACCTGGGAACTACATATTACGAGACTGGCGCGCTACCGACTGAGGCCACCCCCGCCCCTCTTAGGTGAGGGATACAAATAGTCTTGAAAAGACCTTTACGATTGGTCGTTAAACCATGGCCCGTGTGGAAGCGTATCTCTCTACACGTTAAAGAATATACTAGATGCTCTTGCCCCATATGTGAAAATAAGATCGAATGATGCCATCCGATGTTCCACTTTACAGGACAGTACGTCATCTGAAGGAGGGCGCCAAAAGTCGTATTCGCGTGCTAATTTAAGCCTAAAAGAGATCTGACAATATATCTGCTGCGAAGTAGAGGAGAAGGAACTTTTCGAACTGATCTACATTGTTCTGATGATGTCTATTTCGTTCAATTCATTTGTCTCTGGAAATTTGTGGAACTGTTTCAGAATTTTGGACCGTGCCTATATAGGTTTCCGATATTTCTATAGGTAGCATTTTGATCTATTTTATACTCTAACTCTATAAATGAATTGTGCCGAAAATCGACCATTTAGAATATGGGATGTTGAGCTTTTATTTGTTTTTTTTAGAGGAAAAAAAATATTTATCATCGCTACCT
The DNA here is from genome assembly GCA_038380435.1 of Ryuthela nishihirai. Lineage (NCBI taxonomy): Eukaryota > Metazoa > Arthropoda > Arachnida > Araneae > Heptathelidae > Ryuthela > Ryuthela nishihirai. The sequence goes on along the minus strand of JAWZYU010000021.1, from coordinate 67,023,088 downwards.
TAATTTCAAATGATTGGGACAAATGTCCAAGTTTCAAGCTCTTCGGGGGTGGTTGGATGAAGAACCCACTGGACAGATGTTTGGAAAAGGATGTTAGTCTACCGTCAAGACCATCCAGCGTGTTCTTTAACATGCGTGGGGTTGTGGCTTTCCCACACAGAGAACCACGAATTAAGGTCCCATCCGACGGACGGCGGTCTTTTCAAGCCCTACAGTGACCCCTATTCACTGTGGACAGGGTGGGGAGGTTAGCAGAGAAAGTCTGCATTTGCCCAGCTGCATTTGCCCAGCTGGGACCCGAACCTGAGAACTGCAGATTACGAGTCTGGCGCGCTACTGACCCATTGGTGAGTGATGCATATAAACAAATAAACAATTGACGGAAGATCTCAGCCTATCACCTAATAACTGCCCTGGAAGTTGGCAGTGCGCCGGGTTCAAAATCTGCAGTTCCCAAATTCGAGTCCAGCTGGTCCTGTGTGGGACATTTTTTCTCCTAACTCCCGTTCTACTCTCAATGAGAAACGGGACACCGTTGGATTCAGAAACGCAGCCCTCCATCAGATGGGATTAAGCCGTGGCGCCGTGTGCATGAGATTAATACTCTCTGCACGTTCATGAACTTGCTAGATATACTTGACAGGAAATTTCCATCTTTCTCTTAACAGCTATCAAGTGGGTTTCCTTCCTCCAACCTTCCCTTAGTCCTTTGGGGTCATTGTGACTTGGCCTTTTATGAATTTTTTGCAAAAGAGTGCCTCTCAGAAGTGAAACAACCGAACAACTAAGATTTTATCTAAAAAGCGAATTTAAATGAAAATAGTAACTCTTACAGCAAATCGTATACTATAAGAAATAAGATTTTCGTATTTAGAGTAATAAATCTTTCAAGTTTTCAATCTATTTTAAAGAACATTTTTAGACGAACTAACAGCACATGATGTTAAACGCTCAAGATTCAATAACTCTAACCTTAAGAACTAAACTACCTAAAGCATAGTGGTTAGGCAGCTAGCGACTATTACAGAACAGGCTTTATATTGTGTGTGTGTGTTAGATCTAACTGAGGCAGTGGTCAGCAGTGACTTCACCCTCAGTAGGGCATGTCTTTGTATGAGAAGACCTGTAAAAGCTAAGAATAGATTCTTATCTGTCCTATATCGCATGTGAAAAAAAAAACTCTTGAAGCATTAAGCAAACATCGCTGAAATCGATGATTTGAGCGAGATCACCAATGATATTTTACTCTAAACGGTTTATTTTCAAAGTTACATGACTTGCAATGATGGCTTTCCATTCACATCACGTGAAAGTGTTCTAATATTTTTGGGGTTGGGTTGTTTTACCTCTGAGCAGCACTTTTTTGCACATCATGTGCTAAATGGCCAGGTCACATGGATCTCGAAGGCTCAGAGAAGGTTGGGGGAGGGGACCCACTGGAACAGCTGTTGGGAGACAGATGGTAGCCTCCCGTCAAGGCCATCCAGCGTGTTCTTTAACGTGCACAGGGTATGGCACTCCCGCACATGGAGGCACGGCTTAACGTCCCATCTGACGGACGGCGGCCTTTCCAAGCCCATCGGTGTCCCCTACTGACCGTGGGCAGCGCGGGGAGTTTTGCGGAGAATAATCTCAACGCTGACCCAGCTGGGACTCGAACCTGGGAACTACAGATTACGAGTCTTTGGGGTTACGAGTCCCTGCCCCCAATGTCTTTGGGGAGAGGCTGGCTCAGTTAGTACTGCAGCAGACTGGTAATTTGTAGTTCCCAGGTTCGAGTCCCATCCGGGCCTGAGTTGATATTTCTCTCTGCTCACCCTCAACCTATCCTCGGTGAGAAAAGAGATACCGATGAGCATGGAATGATCGCCGTCCTTCGGATGGGAACGTAAAACCGTGGTCCCCTGTACGAGAGAGCCACACTCTCATGTTAAAAAACATGTTGGATGGCCTTTACTGGGGGAGACTTCGTTCTGTCTCCTAACAGCTTTTTAAAGATTTCCTTGCCCAATCTTCTCTGAGCCCTTCGGGTCCGTGTGACCTGGCCATTTAGCACATTGTGTGCAGAAAAACTGCCACTCAGAAATGAAATAAATCAGAAACCCCAATATTTTTTATTCTTTTGTATATTTCAGAAAATATATACAGTCGCTCAAAAAAAAATATCCGAACACTGTGGTTGATTACAGAATTCAGAAAAAATATCTGGCAACGATTTTTTTAGAAATTAGTGATCTGGCAACCTTCGTGTCACGTGATTACAGAATTCAGGAAAAATATCTGGAGCGTGTACAGCAACTGTACACGCTCCAGTTAATGTTCACAGCAAACTGGAGCGTGTGCAGTTACTGCACACGCTCCAGTTTGCTGTGAACGGTAACTGCACACGCTCAATATTTCCGTGAGTGAGCCCATACGATCTAGTATCAAAATAATATGACCACCCACAGTCGCTCAAAAAAGTATCCGAACACTATGGTTGATTACAGAATTCAGAAAAAATATCTGGCAACGATTCTTTTTTTTAGAAATCAGTGATCTGGCAACCTTGTTCGGATACTTTTTTTGAGCGACTGTAGGTGGTCATATTATTTTGATACTAGATCGTGTGGGCTCACTCACGGAAATATTGAGCGTGTGCAGTTACCGTTCACAGCAAACTGGAGCGTGTGCAGTAACTGCACACGTTCCAGTTTGCTATGAACGGTAACTGGAGCGTGTACAGTTGCTGTACACGCTCCAGATGAATACAGTTGCTGTACACGCTCCAGATATTTTTCCTGAATTCTGTAATCACGTGACACGAAGGTTGCCAGATCACTAATTTCTAAAAAAAATCGCTGTCAGATATTTTTTCTGAATTCTGTAATCAACCACAGTGTTCGGATGCTTTTTTTGAGCGACTGTACAACTTAAACTGAAGCATCTTTTTGGAAGACCCCATTTATAATAGGATAATCATAACCACCTCCAAAATTTAGATTTCGATAAATCTACAGGCAAAAAAATTAAATAACACTCTCGTCTGGTTTCCATCAGAATCCTGAAATCGTGAAAATGGCTTTCTTTAGTTCCTCTTGTTCCAGAAGGAGAAACAGAAATGGAACAAAGGAAAAATTGGCCACGTTTCAAATAAAATGTGATGTCGTGTGCAGCATATTATACTGCCGAGAAGTGTCGATTCTCAATGCCTTTAAATATATCTCGCCTTCTAAAGAGAAAAATGTCAGTGACCTCTTTTTGTTCGCATTTCGACAACAGAATGATCAGTCATGCCTATTCCTTTTCATTACTGCCATATTCAAGTTTCCTGTATCGCAGTGAACACTCAGTGTTGCGTTTGAAGAGTAATGATAAGGGAAATTAATATCTAAAGCAAAACTAATTTTGGGAAAGAGCGTTACTGAAGAGAGCGAAATGAGAGGCGAGAATGATTTTGTTTTCTCTGTGAAAAGAGTTTGCGAAAAAAGTTGTTTCTCTTCAAACACTGAAATCTTTTTTTTTTTCAGCTGCCTATTTGATTCGGAAATCTCTTAGTGCAGATAGCCAAGAAACACTGCAAATTTCTTTAAGAAAACTCTCTTATCGACATCTATACTCTTTAAACGTTATCTTATGAATATCTTACTTTTTAACGCTATCTCATCAAAATCCAAAAGTTGCATTCTATTCTCTTATCAACATCTATACGCATTTAATGTTATCAACATCTATACGCATTTAATGTTATCAACATCAATACGCTTTTAATGTTATCAACATCTATACGCCTTTAATGTTTCAACATCTATACGCTTTTAAAGTTATCAACATCTATACGCTTTTAATGATATTTTATCGACTTCCGTACATTCTTTCCATTAGCAGCATTATATTCTTTCTCTAGTCAACATCTATACGTTCCACACCTCCTGTTATCAATAGTTATGTGTATTTTAATTATCTCTTATCAACATCTATAAGTTATGTACGGTAAGTTACAAGTCTGGACACGCTGGCCAAAATCCTTTATGTTGTAAATCACTTGTGATTACCAATCGACCATCAATTATTATCCTATCACTTGTAGTTACTATCAATCATTGTCCTATCACTTGTAGTTACTAGCAATCATTGTCCTATCACTTGTAGTTACTATCAATCATTATCCTATTACTGTAGTTAATAACAATCATTGTCCTATCACTTGTAGTTACTAGCAATCACTGTCCTATCACTTGTATTTACTATCAATCATTGTCCTATCATTTGTAGTTACTTTCAATCATTATCCTAACACTGTAGTTACTAACAGTCATTGTCCTATCACTTGTAGTTACCATCAATCATTGTCCTATCACTTGTAGTTATTAGCAATCATTGTCCTATCACTTGTAGTTACTATCAATCATTGTCCTATCACTTGTAGTTACTATCAATCATTGTCCTATCATTTGTAGTTACTATCAATCATTATCCTATCACTGTAGTTACTAACAATCATTGTCCTATCACATGTAGTTACTAGTAATCGTTGTCCTATCACTTGTAGTTACTACCAATCATTGTCCTATCACTTGTAGTTACTATCAATCAATATCCTATCACTGTAGTTACTAACAATCATTGTCCTATCACTTGTAGTTACTAGCAATTATTGTCCTATCATTTGTAGTTACTAGCAATCAGTCCTATCACTTGTAGTTACTATCAATCATTATCCTATCACTTGTAGTTACTATCAATCATTATCCTATCACTGTAGTTAATATCAAACATTTTCCTATCACTTGTAGTTACTAGCAATCATTATCCTATCACTTGTAGTTACTATCAATCATTGTCCTATCACTTGTAGTTACTATCAATCATTGTCCTATCACTTGTAGTTACTCTCAGCCATTATCCTATCACTTGAAGTTACTATCAATCATTGTCCTATCACTTCTAGTTACTATCAATCATTATCCTATCACTGTAGTTACTATCAATCATTGTCCTATCACTTGTAGTTACTATCAATCATTGTCCTATCACTTGTAGTTACTATCAATCATTGTCCTATCACTTGTAGTTACTAACAGTCATTGTCCTATCACTTGTAGTTACTATCAATCATTCTCCTATCACTTGTAGTTACTTTCAATCATTATCCTAACACTGCAGTTACTAACAGTCATTATCCTATCACTGTAGTTACTAACAATCAGTCCTATCACTTGTAGTTACTATCAATCATTGTCCTATCATTTGTAGTTACTATCAATCATTATCCTATCACTGTAGTTACTAACAATCACAGGGGGCGGGGGTGGCTCAGTCGGTAGCGCGCCAGGCTCGTAGTCTGTAGTTCCCAGGTTCGAGTCCCATCTGGGTCAGCGTTGAGATTTATCTCCGCAAAATTCCCCGCCCTGCCCACGGTCAGTTGGGGACACCGATGGGCTTGGAAAGGCCGCCGTCCGTTGGATGGGACGTTAAGCCGTGGTCCGTGTGCGGGAGAGCCATAACCTGTGCCCGTTAAAGAACACGCTGGATGGCCTTGACGGGAGGCTACCATCTGTCTCCCAACAGCTGTTCCAGTGGGTCCCCTCCCCCAACCTTCTCTGAGCCTTCGGAGTCCATGTGACCTGGCCATTTAGCCCATGGTGTGCAAAAAAGTGCCGCTCAGAGGTAAAACAACCTAACCCTACTAACAATCATTGTCCTATAACTTGTAGTTACTATCAATCATTGTCCTATCACTTGTAGTTACTATCAATCATTATCCTATCACTGTAGTTACTAACAATAATTGTCCTATCACTTGTAGTTACTATCAATCATTATCCTATCACTGTAGTTACTATCAATCATTGTCCTATCACTTGTAGTTACTAGCAATCACTGTCCTATCATTGTAGTTACTATCAATCATTGTCCTATCACTTGTAGTTACTATCAATCATTGTCCTATCACTTGTAGTTACTATCAATCACTGTCCTATCACTTGTAGTTACTATCAATCATTGTCCTATCACTTGTATTTACTATCAATCATTATCCTATCACTGTAGTTACTAGCAATCATTGTCCTATCACAGGTAGTCATTAGTAATCGTTGTCCTATCACTTGTAGTTACTAGCAATCATTGTCCTATCACTTGTAGTTACTATCAATCAATATCCTATCACTGTAGTTACTAACAATCATTATCCTGTCACTGTAGTTACTAACAATCATTGTCCTATCATTGGTAGTTACTAACAATCTTTGTCCTATTAATGTATTTACTATCAATCATTATCCTATCACTGTAGTTACTAGCAATCATTGTCCTATCACTTGTAGTTATTAGTAATCGTTGTCCTATCACTTGTAGTTACTATCAATCATTGTCCTATCACTTGTATTTACTATCAATCATTATCCTATCACTGTAGTTACTAGCAATCATTGTCCTATCACATGTAGTCTTTAGTACTCGTTGTCCTATCACTTGTAGTTACTGGCAATCATTGTCCTATCACTTGTAGTTACTATCAATCAATATCCTATCACTTGTACTTACTATCAATCAATATCCTATCACTGTAGTTACTAACAATCATTATCCTGTCACAGTAGTTACTAACAATCATTGTGCTATCATTGGTAGTTACTAACAATCTTTGTCCTATTATTGTATTTACTATCAATCATTATCCTATCACTGTAGTTACTATCAATCATTGTCCTATCACTTGTAGTTATTAGTAATCGTTGTCCTATCACTTGTAGTTACTAGCAATCATTGTCCTATCACTTGTATTTACTATCAATCATTGTCCTATCACTTGTAGTTACTATCAATCAATATCCTATCACTGTAGTTACTAACAATCATTATCCTATTACGGTAGTTACTAACAATCATTGTCCTATCATTGGTAGTTACTAACAATTTTTGTCCTATCACTTGTAGTTACTATCAATCAATATCCTATCACTTGCAGTTATTATCAATCATTGTCCTATCACTTGTAGTTACTATCAATCATTATCCTATCACTGTAGTTACTAACAATCATTATCCTATCACTTGTAGTTACTAGCAATCACTGTCCTATCACTTGTAGTTACTAACAATCATTGTCCTATCATTTGTAGTTACTAACAATCATTGTCCTATCACTTGTAGTTACTATCAATCATTATCCTATCACTTGTAGTTACTATCAATCATTATCCTATCACTTGTAGTAACTTTCAATCATTATCCTAACACTGTAGTAACTAACAATCATTATCCTATCACTTGCAGTTACTTTCAATCATTATCCTAACACTGTAGTTACTTACAATCATTGTCCTAACACTCTAGTTACTTACAATCACTGTCCTATCACTTGTAGTTACTATCAATCATTATCCTATCACTTGTAGTTACTATCAATCATTGTCCTATCACTTGTAGTTACTATCAATCACTGTCCTATCACTTGTAGTTACTATCAATCATTGTCCTATCACTTGTAGTTACTATCAATCATTATCCTATCACTGCAGTTACTAACAATAATTGTCCTATCATTTGTAGTTACTATGAATCATTATCCTATCACTGTAGTTACTATCAATCATTGTCTTATCGCTTGTAGTTACTATCAATCATTATCCTATCACTGCAGTTACTAACAATAATTGTCCTATCATTTGTAGTTACTATCAATCATTATCCTATCACTGTAGTTACTATCAATCGTTGTCCTATCGCTTGTAGTTACTAGCAATCACTGTCCTATCATTGTAGTTACTAACAATCATTGTCCTATCACTTGTACTTACTAGCAATCATTGTCCTATCACTTGTAGTTACTTTCAATCAATATCCTATCACTGTAGTTACTAACAATCATTATCAGATCACTGTACTTACTAAAAATCATTGTCCTATCATTTGTAGTTAATAACAATCTTTGTCCTATCACTTGTAGTTACTATCAATCAATATCCTATCACTTGTAGTTACTATCAATCATTGTCCTATCACTTGTAGTTCCTATCAATCATTATCCTATCACTGTAGTTACAAACAATCATTGTCCTATCAATTGTAGTTACTAGCAATCACTGTCCTATCACTTGTAGTTACTAACAATCATTGTTCTATCATTTGTAGTTACTAACAATCATTGTCCTATCACTTGTAGTTACTATCAATCATTATCCTATCACTTATAGTTACTTTCAATCATTATCCTAACACTGTAGTTACTAACAATCATTATCCTATCACTTGCAGTTACTTTCAATCATTATCATAACACTGTAGTTACTTACAATCATTGTCCTAACACTGTAGTTACTTACAATCATTGTCCTATCATTTGCAGTTACTAACAATCATTGTCCTATCACTTGTAGTTACTATCAATCATTGTCCTATCACTTGTAGTTACTATCAATCATTGTCCTATCACTTGTAGTTACTATCAATCACTGTCCTATCACTTGTAGTTATTATCAATCATTGTCCTATCACTTGTACTTACTATCAATCATTATCCTATCACTGTAGTTACTAGCAATCATTGTCCTATCACATGTAGTTATTAGTAATCGTTCTCCTATCACTTGTAGTTACTAGCAGTCATTGTCCTATCACTTGTAGTTACTATCAATCAATATCCTATCACTGTAGTTACTAACAATCATTATCCTATCACGGTAGTTACTAACAATCATTGTCCTATCATTGGTAGTTACTAACAATCTTTGTCCTATCACTTGTAGTTACTATCAATCAATATCCTATCACTTGCAGTTACTATCAATCATTGTCCTATCACTTGTAGTTACTATCAATCATTATCCTATCACTGTAGTTACTAACAATCATTATCCTATCACTTGTAGTTACTAGCAATCACTGTCCTATCACTTGTAGTTACTAACAATCATTTTCCTATCATTTGTAGTTACTATCAATCATTGTCCTATCACTTGTAGTTACTATCAATCATTATCCTATAACTTGTAGTTACTTTCAATCATTATCCTAACACTGTAGTTACTAACAATCATTATCCTATCACTTGCAGTTACTTTCAATCATTATCCTAACACTGTAGTTACTTACAATCATTGTCCTAACACTGTAGTTACTTACAATCATTGTCCTATCACTTGTAGTTACTATCAATCATTATCCTATAACTTGTAGTTACTATCAATCATTGTCCTATCACTTGTAGTTACTATCAATCACTGTCCTATCACTTGTAGTTACTATCAATCATTGTCCTATCACTTGTATTTACTATCAATCATTATCCTATCACTGTAGTTACTAGCAATCATTGTCGTATCACATGTAGTTATTAGTAATCGTTGTCCTATCATTTGTAATTACTAGCAATCATTGTCGTATCACTTGTAGTTACTATCAATCAATATTTTATCACTGTAGTTACTAACAATCATTATCCTATCACTGTAGTTACTAACAATCATTGTCCTATCATTGGTAGTTACTAACAATCTTTGTCCTATCACTTGTAGTTACTATCAATCAATATCCTATCACTTGTAGTTACTATCAATCAATATCCTATGAATGTAGTTACTAGCAATCATTGTCCTATCACATGTAGCTATTAGTAATCGTTGTCCTATCACTTGTAGTTACTAGCAATCATTGTCCTATCACTTGTAATTACTATCAATCAATATCCTATCACTGTAGTTACTATCAATCACTATCCTATCACTGTAGTTACTAACAATCATTGTCCTATCACTATAGTTACTAACAATCATTGTCCTATCACTTGTAGTTACTAGCAATCACTGTCCTATCACTTGTAGTTACTAACCTATCACTGTATTACCTATCACTGTATTATCACTTGTAGTTACTATCAATCAATATCCTATCACTTGTAGTTACTATCAATCAATATCCTATCACTGTAGTTACTAGCAATCATTGTCCTATCACATGTAGTTATTAGTAATCGTTGTCCTATCGCTTGTAGTTACTAGCAATCATTGTCCTATCACTTGTAGTTACTATCAATCAATATCCTATCACTGTAGTTACTAACAATCATTATCCTATCACTGTAGTTACTAACAATCATTGTCCTATCACTTGTAGTTACTATCAATCATTATCCTATCACTGTAGTTACAAACAATCACTGTCCTATCACTTGTAGTTACTAACCTATCACTGTATTACCTATCACTGTATTATCACTTGTAGTTACTATCAATCAATATCCTATCACTTGTAGTTACTATCAATCAATATCCTATCACTTGTAGTTACTATAAATCAATATCCTATCACTGTAGTTACAAGCAATCATTGTCCTATCACATGTAGTTATTAGTAATCGTTGTCCTATCACTTGTAGTTACTAGCAATCATTGTCCTATCACTTGTAGTTACTAGCAATCAATATCCTATCACTGTAGTTACTAACAATCATTATCCTATCACTGTAGTTAATAACAATCATTGTCCTATCACTTGTAGTTACTATCAATCATTATCCTATCACTGTAGTTACTAACAATCATTGTCCTATCACTTGTAGTTACTAGCAATCACTGTCCTATCACTTGTAGTTACTAACAATCATTGTCCTATCATTTGTAGTTACTAACAATCATTGTCCTATCACTTGTAGTTACTATCAATCAATGTCCTATCACTTGTTGTTACTATCAATCATTGTCCTATCACTTGTATTTACTATCAATCATTATCCTATCACTGTAGTTACTAGCTATCATTGTCCTATCACTTGTATTTACTATCAATCGTTATCCTATCACTGTAATTACTAGCAATCATTGTCCTATCACATGTAGTTATTAGTAATCGTTGTCCTATCACTTGTAGTTACTAGCAATCATTGTCCTATCACTTGTATTTACTATCAATCATTGTCCTATCACTTGTAGTTACTAGCAATCATTGTCCTATCACTTGTAGTTACTTTCAATCATTATCCTAACACTGTAGTTATTAACAATCATTGTCCTATCACTTGTAGTTACTGTCAATCATTGTCCTATCACTTGTACTTACTAGCAATCATTGTCCTATCACTCGTAGTTACTATCAATCATTGTCCTATCACTTGTAGTTACTATCAATCATTGTCCTATCACTTGTAGTTACTATCAATCATTATCCTACCACTTGTAGTTACTAGCAATCATTGTCCTATCACATGTAGTTATTAGTAATCGTTGTCCTATCACTTGTAGTTACTAGCAATCATTGTCCTATCACTTGTAGTTACTATCAATCAATATCCTATCACTGTAGTTACTAACAATCATTATGCTATCACTATAGTTACTAACAATCATTGTCCTATCATTGGTAGTTACTATCAATCTTTGTCCTATCACTTGTAGTTACTAACAATCATTGTCCTACCACTTGTAGTTACTAGCAATCATTGTCCTATCACTTGTAGTTACTATCAATCATTGTCCTATCACTTGTAGTTACTATCAATCATTGTCCTATCACTTGTAGTTACTTTCAATCATTATCCTAACACTGTAGTTACTAACAATCATTGTCCTATCACTTGTAGTTACTGTCAATCATTGTCCTATCACTTATAGTTACTAGCAATCATTGTCCTATCACTTGTATTTACTATCAATCATTGTCCTATCACTTGTAGTTACTATCAATCATTGTCCTATCACTTGTAGTTACTACCAATCACTGTCCTATCACTTGTAGTTACTATCAATCATTGTCCTATCACTTTCATTTACTATCAATCATTATCCTATCACTGTAGTTACTAGCAATCATTGTCCTATCACATGTAGTTATTAGTAATCGTTGTCCTATCACTTGTAGTTACTAGCAATCATTGTGCTATCACTTGTAGTTACTATCAATTAATATCCTATCACTGTAGTTACTAACAATCATTATCATATCACTGTACTTACTAACAATCATTGTCCTATCATTGGTAGTTACTAACAATCTTTGTCCTATCACTTGTAGTTACTATCAATCAATATCCTATCATTTGTAGTTACTAGCAATCATTGTCCTATCAATTGTAGTTACTATCAATCATTATCCTATCACTGTAGTTACTAACAACCATTGTCCTATCACTTGTGGTTACTAGCAATCAATGTCGTATCACTTGTAGTTACCAACAATCATTGTCCTATCATTTGTAGTTAGTAACAATCATTGTCCTATCACTTGTAGTTACTATCAATCATTATCCTATCACTTGTAGTTACTTTCAATCATTATCCTAACACTGTAGTTACTAACAATCATTATCCTATCACTTGCAGTTACTCTCAATCATTATCTTAACACTGTAGTTACTTACAATCATTGTCCTAACACTGTAGTTACTTACAATCATTGTCCTATCTTTTGTAGTTACTAACAATCATTGTCCTATCACTTGTATTTACTATCAATCATTGTCCTATCACTTGTAGTTACTATCAATCATTGTCCTATCACTTGTAGTTACTATCAATCACTGTCCTATCACTTGTAGTTACTATCAATCATTGTCCTATCACTTGTATTTACTATCAATCATTATCCTATCACTGTAGTTACTAGCAATCATTGTCCTATCACAGGTAGTCATTAGTAATCGTTGTCCTATCACTTGTAGTTACTAGCAATCATTGTCCTATCACTTGTAGTTACTATCAATCAATATCCTATCACTGTAGTTACTAACAATCATTATCCTGTCACTGTAGTTACTAACAATCATTGTCCTATCATTGGTAGTTACTAACAATCTTTGTCCTATTAATGTATTTACTATCAATCATTATCCTATCACTGTAGTTACTAGCAATCATTGTCCTATCACTTGTAGTTATTAGTAATCGTTGTCCTATCACTTGTAGTTACTATCAATCATTGTCCTATCACTTGTATTTACTATCAATCATTATCCTATCACTGTAGTTACTAGCAATCATTGTCCTATCACATGTAGTCTTTAGTAATCGTTGTCCTATCACTTGTAGTTACTGGCAATCATTGTCCTATCACTTGTAGTTACTATCAATCAATATCCTATCACTTGTACTTACTATCAATCAATATCCTATCACTGTAGTTACTAACAATCATTATCCTGTCACAGTAGTTACTAACAATCATTGTGCTATCATTGGTAGTTACTAACAATCTTTGTCCTATTATTGTATTTACTATCAATCATTATCCTATGACTGTAGTTACTATCAATCATTGTCCTATCACTTGTAGTTATTAGTAATCGTTGTCCTATCACTTGTAGTTACTAGCAATCATTGTCCTATCACTTGTAATTACTATCAATCAATATTTTATCACTGTAGTTACTAACAATCATTATCCTATCACTGTAGTTACTAACAATCATTGTCCTATCATTGGTACTTACTAACAATCATTGTCCTATCACTTGTAGTTACTAGCAATCATTGTCCTATCACATGTAGTTATTAGTAATCGTTGTCCTATCAGTTGTAGTTACTAGCAATCATTATCCTATCACTGTAGTTATTAACAATCATTGTCCTATCACTTGTAGTTACTGTCAATCATTGTCCTATCACTTGTACTTACTAGCAATCATTGTCCTATCACTCGTAGTTACTATCAATCATTGTCCTATCACTTGTAGTTACTATCAATCATTGTCCTATCACTTGTAGTTACTATCAATCATTATCCTACCACTTGTAGTTACTAGCAATCATTGTCCTATCACATGTAGTTATTAGTAATCGTTGTCCTATCACTTGTAGTTACTAGCAATCATTGTCCTATCACTTGTAGTTACTATCAATCAATATCCTATCACTGTAGTTACTAACAATCATTATGCTATCACTATAGTTACTAACAATCATTGTCCTATCATTGGTAGTTACTATCAATCTTTGTCCTATCACTTGTAGTTACTAACAATCATTGTCCTACCACTTGTAGTTACTAGCAATCATTGTCCTATCACTTGTAGTTACTATCAATCATTGTCCTATCACTTGTAGTTACTATCAATCATTGTCCTATCACTTGTAGTTACTTTCAATCATTATCCTAACACTGTAGTTACTAACAATCATTGTCCTATCACTTGTAGTTACTGTCAATCATTGTCCTATCACTTATAGTTACTAGCAATCATTGTCCTATCACTTGTATTTACTATCAATCATTGTCCTATCACTTGTAGTTACTATCAATCATTGTCCTATCACTTGTAGTTACTACCAATCACTGTCCTATCACTTGTAGTTACTATCAATCATTGTCCTATCACTTTCATTTACTATCAATCATTATCCTATCACTGTAGTTACTAGCAATCATTGTCCTATCACATGTAGTTATTAGTAATCGTTGTCCTATCACTTGTAGTTACTAGCAATCATTGTGCTATCACTTGTAGTTACTATCAATTAATATCCTATCACTGTAGTTACTAACAATCATTATCATATCACTGTACTTACTAACAATCATTGTCCTATCATTGGTAGTTACTAACAATCTTTGTCCTATCACTTGTAGTTACTATCAATCAATATCCTATCATTTGTAGTTACTAGCAATCATTGTCCTATCAATTGTAGTTACTATCAATCATTATCCTATCACTGTAGTTACTAACAACCATTGTCCTATCACTTGTGGTTACTAGCAATCAATGTCGTATCACTTGTAGTTACCAACAATCATTGTCCTATCATTTGTAGTTAGTAACAATCATTGTCCTATCACTTGTAGTTACTATCAATCATTATCCTATCACTTGTAGTTACTTTCAATCATTATCCTAACACTGTAGTTACTAACAATCATTATCCTATCACTTGCAGTTACTCTCAATCATTATCCTAACACTGTAGTTACTTACAATCATTGTCCTAACACTGTAGTTACTTACAATCATTGTCCTATCTTTTGTAGTTACTAACAATCATTGTCCTATCACTTGTATTTACTATCAATCATTGTCCTATCACTTGTAGTTACTAACAATCATTGTCCTATCACTTGTAGTTACTATCAATCACTGTCCTATCACTTGTAGTTACTATCAATCATTGTCCTATCACTTGTATTTACTATCAATCATTATCCTATCACTGTAGTTACTAGCAATCATTGTCCTATCACAGGTAGTCATTAGTAATCGTTGTCCTATCACTTGTAGTTACTAGCAATCATTGTCCTATCACTTGTAGTTACTATCAATCAATATCCTATCACTGTAGTTACTAACAATCATTATCCTGTCACTGTAGTTACTAACAATCATTGTCCTATCATTGGTAGTTACTAACAATCTTTGTCCTATTAATGTATTTACTATCAATCATTATCCTATCACTGTAGTTACTAGCAATCATTGTCCTATCACTTGTAGTTATTAGTAATCGTTGTCCTATCACTTGTAGTTACTATCAATCATTGTCCTATCACTTGTATTTACTATCAATCATTATCCTATCACTGTAGTTACTAGCAATCATTGTCCTATCACATGTAGTCTTTAGTAATCGTTGTCCTATCACTTGTAGTTACTGGCAATCATTGTCCTATCACTTGTAGTTACTATCAATCAATATCCTATCACTTGTACTTACTATCAATCAATATCCTATCACTGTAGTTACTAACAATCATTATCCTGTCACAGTAGTTACTAACAATCATTGTGCTATCATTGGTAGTTACTAACAATCTTTGTCCTATTATTGTATTTACTATCAATCATTATCCTATCACTGTAGTTACTATCAATCATTGTCCTATCACTTGTAGTTATTAGTAATCGTTGTCCTATCACTTGTAGTTACTAGCAATTATTGTCCTATCACTTGTAATTACTATCAATCAATATTTTATCACTGTAGTTACTAACAATCATTATCCTATCACTGTAGTTACTAACAATCATTGTCCTATCATTGGTACTTACTAACAATCATTGTCCTATCACTTGTAGTTACTAGCAATCATTGTCCTATCACTTGTAGTTACTATCAATCAATATCCTATCACTGTAGTTACTAACAATCATTATCCTGTCACTGTAGTTACTAACAATCATTGTCCTATCATTGGTAGTTACTAACAATCTTTGTCCTATTAATGTATTTACTATCAATCATTATCCTATCACTGTAGTTACTAGCAATCATTGTCCTATCACTTGTAGTTATTAGTAATCGTTGTCCTATCACTTGTAGTTACTATCAATCATTGTCCTATCACTTGTATTTACTATCAATCATTATCCTATCACTGTAGTTACTAGCAATCATTGTCCTATCACATGTAGTCTTTAGTAATCGTTGTCCTATCACTTGTAGTTACTGGCAATCATTGTCCTATCACTTGTAGTTACTATCAATCAATATCCTATCACTTGTACTTACTATCAATCAATATCCTATCACTGTAGTTACTAACAATCATTATCCTGTCACAGTAGTTACTAACAATCATTGTGCTATCATTGGTAGTTACTAACAATCTTTGTCCTATTATTGTATTTACTATCAATCATTATCCTATCACTGTAGTTACTATCAATCATTGTCCTATCACTTGTAGTTATTAGTAATCGTTGTCCTATCACTTGTAGTTACTAGCAATCATTGTCCTATCACTTGTAATTACTATCAATCAATATTTTATCACTGTAGTTACTAACAATCATTATCCTATCACTGTAGTTACTAACAATCATTGTCCTATCATTGGTACTTACTAACAATCATTGTCCTATCACTTGTAGTTACTAGCAATCATTGTCCTATCACATGTAGTTATTAGTAATCGTTGTCCTATCAGTTGTAGTTACTAGCAATCATTATCCTATCACTGTAGTTATTAACAATCATTGTCCTATCACTTGTAGTTACTGTCAATCATTGTCCTATCACTTGTACTTACTAGCAATCATTGTCCTATCACTCGTAGTTACTATCAATCATTGTCCTATCACTTGTAGTTACTATCAATCATTGTCCTATCACTTGTAGTTACTATCAATCATTGTCCTATCACTTGTAGTTACTATCAATCATTATCCTACCACTTGTAGTTACTAGCAATCATTGTCCTATCACATGTAGTTATTAGTAATCGTTGTCCTATCACTTGTAGTTACTAGCAATCATTGTCCTATCACTTGTAGTTACTATCAATCAATATCCTATCACTGTAGTTACTAACAATCATTATGCTATCACTATAGTTACTAACAATCATTGTCCTATCATTGGTAGTTACTATCAATCTTTGTCCTATCACTTGTAGTTACTAACAATCATTGTCCTACCACTTGTAGTTACTAGCAATCATTGTCCTATCACTTGTAGTTACTATCAATCATTGTCCTATCACTTGTAGTTACTATCAATCATTGTCCTATCACTTGTAGTTACTTTCAATCATTATCCTAACACTGTAGTTACTAACAATCATTGTCCTATCACTTGTAGTTACTGTCAATCATTGTCCTATCACTTATAGTTACTAGCAATCATTGTCCTATCACTTGTATTTACTATCAATCATTGTCCTATCACTTGTAGTTACTATCAATCATTGTCCTATCACTTGTAGTTACTACCAATCACTGTCCTATCACTTGTAGTTACTATCAATCATTGTCCTATCACTTTCATTTACTATCAATCATTATCCTATCACTGTAGTTACTAGCAATCATTGTCCTATCACATGTAGTTATTAGTAATCGTTGTCCTATCACTTGTAGTTACTAGCAATCATTGTGCTATCACTTGTAGTTACTATCAATTAATATCCTATCACTGTAGTTACTAACAATCATTATCATATCACTGTACTTACTAACAATCATTGTCCTATCATTGGCAGTTACTAACAATCTTTGTCCTATCACTTGTAGTTACTATCAATCAATATCCTATCATTTGTAGTTACTAGCAATCATTGTCCTATCAATTGTAGTTACTATCAATCATTATCCTATCACTGTAGTTACTAACAACCATTGTCCTATCACTTGTGGTTACTAGCAATCAATGTCGTATCACTTGTAGTTACCAACAATCATTGTCCTATCATTTGTAGTTAGTAACAATCATTGTCCTATCACTTGTAGTTACTATCAATCATTATCCTATCACTTGTAGTTACTTTCAATCATTATCCTAACACTGTAGTTACTAACAATCATTATCCTATCACTTGCAGTTACTCTCAATCATTATCCTAACACTGTAGTTACTTACAATCATTGTCCTAACACTGTAGTTACTTACAATCATTGTCCTATCTTTTGTAGTTACTAACAATCATTGTCCTATCACTTGTATTTACTATCAATCATTGTCCTATCACTTGTAGTTACTATCAATCATTGTCCTATCACTTGTAGTTACTATCAATCACTGTCCTATCACTTGTAGTTACTATCAATCATTGTCCTATCACTTGTATTTACTATCAATCATTATCCTATCACTGTAGTTACTAGCAATCATTGTCCTATCACAGGTAGTCATTAGTAATCGTTGTCCTATCACTTGTAGTTACTAGCAATCATTGTCCTATCACTTGTAGTTACTATCAATCAATATCCTATCACTGTAGTTACTAACAATCATTATCCTGTCACTGTAGTTACTAACAATCATTGTCCTATCATTGGTAGTTACTAACAATCTTTGTCCTATTAATGTATTTACTATCAATCATTATCCTATCACTGTAGTTACTAGCAATCATTGTCCTATCACTTGTAGTTATTAGTAATCGTTGTCCTATCACTTGTAGTTACTATCAATCATTGTCCTATCACTTGTATTTACTATCAATCATTATCCTATCACTGTAGTTACTAGCAATCATTGTCCTATCACATGTAGTCTTTAGTAATCGTTGTCCTATCACTTGTAGTTATTGGCAATCATTGTCCTATCACTTGTAGTTACTATCAATCAATATCCTATCACTTGTACTTACTATCAATCAATATCCTATCACTGTAGTTACTAACAATCATTATCCTGTCACAGTAGTTACTAACAATCATTGTGCTATCATTGGTAGTTACTAACAATCTTTGTCCTATTATTGTATTTACTATCAATCATTATCCTATCACTGTAGTTACTATCAATCATTGTCCTATCACTTGTAGTTATTAGTAATCGTTGTCCTATCACTTGTAGTTACTAGCAATCATTGTCCTATCACTTGTAATTACTATCAATCAATATTTTATCACTGTAGTTACTAACAATCATTATCCTATCACTGTAGTTACTAACAATCATTGTCCTATCATTGGTACTTACTAACAATCATTGTCCTATCACTTGTAGTTACTAGCAATCATTGTCCTATCACATGTAGTTATTAGTAATCGTTGTCCTATCAGTTGTAGTTACTAGCAATCATTATCCTATCACTGTAGTTACTAACAATCATTGTCTTATCACTTGTAGTTACTAGCAATCACTGTCCTATCACTTGTAGTTACTAACAATCATTGTCCTATCATTTGTAGTTACTAACAATCAGTGTCCTATCACTTGTAGTTATTATCAATCACTGTCCTATCACTTGTAGTTACTATCAATCATTGTCCTATCACTTGTATTTACTATCAATCATTATCCTATCACTGTAGTTACTAGCAATCATTGTCCTATCACATGTAGTTATTAGTAATCGTTGTCCTATCACTTGTAGTTACTAGCAATCATTGTCCTATCACTTGTAGTTACTATCAATCATTGTCCTATCACTTGTAGTTACTAGCAATCATTGTCCTATCACTTGTAGTTACTTTCAATCATTATCCTAACACTGTAGTTACCAACAATCATTGTCCTATCACTTGTAGTTACTGTCAATCATTGTCCTATCACTTGTATTTACTAGCAAACATTGTCCTATCACTTGTAGTTACTATCAATCAATATCCTATCACTTGTAGTTACTAACAATCATTATGCTATCACTAGTAGTTACTAACAATCATTGGCCTATCACTGTAGTTACTAACAATCGTTGTCCTATCACTTGTAGTTACTAACAATCATTGTCCTACCACTTGTAGTTACTAGCAATCATTGTCCTATCACTTGTACTTACTATCAATCATTGTCCTATCACTTGTAGTTACTAGCAATCATTGTCCTATCACTTGTAGTTACTAGCAATCATTGTCCTATCACTTGTAGTTACTTTCAATCATTATCCTAACACTGTAGTTACAAACAATCATTGTCCTATGTCTTGTATTTACTGTCAATCATTGTCCTATCACTTGTAGTTACTAGCAATCATTGTCCTATCACTTGTAGTTACTATCAATCATTGTCCTATCATTTGTAGTTACTATCAATCATTGTCCTATCACTTGTAGTTACTATCAATCATTGTCCTATCACTTGTAGTTACTATCAATCACTGTCCTATCACTTCTGGTTACTATCAATCATTGTCCTATCACATGTATTTACTATCAATCATTATCCTATCACTGTAGTTACTAGCAATCATTGTCCTATCACTTTTATTTACTATCAATCATTATCATATCACTGTAGTTACTAGTAATCATTGTCCTATCATTTGTAGTTACTAGCAATCATTGTCATATCACTTGTAGTTACTATCAATCAATATCCTATAACTGTAGTTACTAACAATCATTGTCTTATCCCTTGTAATTACTAGCAATCATTGTCCTATCACATGTAGTTACTAACAATCAGTCCTATCACTTGTAGTTACTATCAATCATTGTCCCATCACTTGTAGTTACTATCAATCATTATCCTATCATTGTAGTTACTAACAATCATTGTCCTATCACTTGTAGTTACTAGCAATCATTTTCCTATCACTTGTAGTTACTATCAATCATTATCCTATCACTGTAGTTACTAACAATCATTGTCCTATCACTTGTAGTTACTAGCAATCACTGTCCTATCACTTGTAGTTACTTTCAATCATTATCCTATCACTGTAGTTACTAACAATCATTGTCCTATCACTTGTAGTTACTAGCAATCATTGTGCTATCACTTGTAGTTACTATCAATCATTATCCTATCACTGTAGTTACTAACAATCATTGTGCTATCACATGTAGTTACTAGTAATCGTTGTCCTATCACTTGTAGTTACTAGCAATCATTGTCCTATCACTTGTAGTTACTATCAATCAATATCGTATCACTGTAGTTACTAACAATCATTGTCCTATCACTTGTAATTACTAGCAATCATTGTCCTATCACCTGTAGTTACTAACAATCAGTCCTATCACTTGTAGTTACTATCAATCATTGTCCTATCACTTGTAGTTACTATCAATCATTATCCTATCACTGTAGTTACTAAGAATCGTTGTCCTATCACTTGTAATTACTAGCAATCATTGTCCTATCACTTGTAGTTACTATTAATCAATATCCTATCACTGTAGTTACTGACAATCATTGTCCTATCACTTGTAGTTACTATCAATCATTGTCTTATCACTTGTAGTTACTATCAATCATTATCCTCTCACTGTAGTTACTAACAATCATTGTCCTATCACTTGTAGTTACTAGCAATCACTGTCCTATCACTTGTAGTTACTAACAATCATTGTCCTATCATTTGTAGTTACTAACAATCATTGTCCTATCACTTGTAGTTACTAAAAATCATTGTCCTATCACTTGTAGTTACTATTAATCATTATCCTATCACTTGTAGTTACTATAAATCATTGTCCTATCACTTGTAGTTACTATCAATCATTGCCCTATCATTTGTAGATACTATCAATCATTGTCCTATCACTTGTAGTTACTATCAATCATTATCCTATCACTTGTAGTTACTTTCAATCATTATCCTATCACTGTAGTTACTAACAATCATTGTCCTATTGTTTGTAGTTACTAACAATCATTGTCCTATCACTTGTAGTTACTATCAATCATTGTAATATCACTTGTAGTTACTATCAATCATTATCCTATTACTGTAGTTACTAACAATCATTGTCCTATCACTTGTAGTTACTAGCAATCACTGTCCTATCACTTGTAATTACTAACAATCATTGTCCTATCATTTGTAGTTACTAACAATCATTGTCCTATCACTTGTAGTTACTATCAATCACTATCCTATCACTTGTAGTTACTTTCAATCCTTATCCTAACACTGTAGTTACTAACAATAATTGTCCTATCACTTTTAGTTACTATCAATCATTATCCTATCACTTGCAGTTACTTTCAATCATTATCCTAACACTGTAGTTACTTACAATCATTGTCCTATCCTTTGTAGTTACTAACAATCATTGTCCTATCACTTGTAGTTACTATCAATCATTGTCCTATCACTTGTAGTTACTATCAATCATTGTCCTATCACTTGTAGTTACTATCAATCATTGTCCTATCACTTGTTTACTATGAATCATTATCCTATAACTGTAGTTACTAGCAATCATTGTCCTATCACTTTTATTTACTATCAATCATTATCCTATCACTGTAGTTACCAGCAATCGTTGTCCTATCATTTGTAGTTACTATCAATCATTATCCTATCACATGTAGTTACTAGTAATCATTGTCCTATCATTTGTAGTTACTAGCAATCATTGTCATATCACTTGTAGTTACTATCAATCAATATCCTATAACTGTAGTTATTAACAATCATTGTCCTATCCCTTGTAATTACTATCAATCATTGTCCTATCACATGTAGTTACTAACAATCAGTC
The DNA here is from genome assembly GCA_038380435.1 of Ryuthela nishihirai. Taxonomy (NCBI): domain Eukaryota; kingdom Metazoa; phylum Arthropoda; class Arachnida; order Araneae; family Heptathelidae; genus Ryuthela; species Ryuthela nishihirai. The sequence continues at coordinate 67,000,302 of JAWZYU010000021.1, read as the reverse complement.
CTATCACTTGTAGTTACTATCAATCATTGTCCCATCACTTGTAGTTACTATCAATCATTATCCTATCACTGTAGTTACTAACAATCATTGTCCTATCACTTGTAGTTATTATCAATCATTGTCCTATCACTTGTAGTTACTATCAATCATTATCCTATCACTGTAGTTACTAACAATCATTGTCCTATCACTTGTAGTTACTAGCAATCACTGTCCTATCACTTGTAGTTACTATCAATCATTATCCTATCACTGTAGTTACTAACAATCATTGTCCTATCACTTGTAGTTACTAGCAATCATTGTCCTATCACTTGTAGTTACTATTAATTATTATCCTATCACTGTAGTTACTAACAATCATTGTGCTATCACATGTAGTTACTAGTAATCGTTGTCCTATCACTTGTAGTTACTAGCAATCATTGTCCTATCACTTGTAGTTACTATCAATCAATATCCTATCACTGTAGTTACTAACAATCATTGTCCTATCACTTGTAATTACTAGCAATCATTGTCCTATCACTTGTAGTTACTAACAATCAGTCCTATCACTTGTAGTTACTATCAGTCATTGTCCTATCACTTGTAGTTACTATCAATCATTATCCTATCACTGTAGTTACTAACAATCATTGTCCTATCACTTGTAGTTACTAGCAATCATTGTCCTATCACTTTTAGTTACTATCAATCATTATCCTATCACTGTAGTTACTAACAATCATTGTCCTATTTCTTGTAGTTACTAGCAATCACTGTCCTATCACTTGTAGTTACTAACAATCATTGTCCTATCATTTGTAGTTACTAACAATCATTGTCCTATCACTTGTAGTTACTATCAATCATTATCCTATCACTTGTAGTTACTTTCAATCATTATCCTAACACTGTAGTTACTAACAATCATTGTCCTATCGCTTGTAGTTACTATCAATCATTATCCTATCACTTGTAGTTACTATCAATCATTGTCCTATCACTTGTAGTTATTATCAATCATTGTCCTATCACTTGTAGTTACTATCAATCAATGTCCTATCACTTTTAGTTACTATCAATCATTATCCTATCACCTATGGCTTGTAAATGGTAGCTAGACGTAAACTGGAAGGAGAGCTGTGTACCAATCCCCAGTGATGATTCACAGAACCGGCCACGTCTAGCACCTAATGTCCGACCCCGCCTTCTCGTGGTGCAGGCCCTTAGTACCTTTCAAAAGAGATATTCTCTTTTGGAAGGGAACGGAAGGGGAGGGCTGTCAGTTCAGTATGGCGTACTGATCTGGTCATCTATGGCCACTTTTTTCCTTTTTTTTCAACCCTGCTGAGGAGTGGTCAACTTCACAGGGTCCTGGTGCTGACCATTTATACCTACTAGACTGGACTTGTTTATGAATTTGAGCTTGATTATGGATCCTGGACTTGCTGCACTGGTGGGCGTCTGTTGAGGGAGAGTCTGCCGCTGTGTTTTCTGTTTGCTTCTGGGTTGCCAGCTCTAAGTGAACAGAGGCATGGTATATCTTATATCAGCTGGTGGATAATTCTAATCAGAGGCCATCGCAGGTACCTGAACCTTACTTAGCTAGTTGGGCATCGTCAAGCCTAAACTGGAGTAATGTGTCTCAGGCAGACCATTTGGTTCTTGAAAAAGTCCGCTTGAAAACGTGATGCCTGAAGTTCCTACCAGCATCGGTGACTTCATCCTTTAGCGGAGGAGGAACAGGTCTTTGCCCCATGCCTGCGATCAGGGGGCTGTTTGATATTGTTGGCCCTACCAATCTCAATAAACCTAATTTCTTTAAAAATCCTACTAATCATTTTCTCTCTGCAGGAACGTGGAACGTGAGGACATTACATAGAGATTATTCTCTTGATGTCCTCATGCAGGAATTCCAGCGCTATGACCTAGATATTCTAGGCTTGCAAGAGACCAGATGGAGGTAAAGGTGAGATACTTAAAAATAACTATAAATTTCTCTTTACAGGGAGGGAGGATGGAAAGCATCACCAAGGCGTGGGTCTGCTGCTCAGCAGACATGCTAGTGATGCTCTTCTAGGATATGAGTGCATTAATGAAAGGTTTCTTACAGCAATATTTCAGACAAGCATTAAAGACTTGAATGTTATCTGCTGTTATGCCCCCACTGAGGATGGTTTCAGAATAACTAACACATATTACAAACACCGCGACATTCGTAAATGCACATGGGTTTCACCTGATGGGCTGCATAAGAATATGATTGATTATATATTAATTAACAGCAAATGGGCTAGTTCTGTTAGAAATACCAGGCATATCAGGCATGAAATGGGCTAGTTCTGTTAGAAATACCAAGCATGTTAGAAATACCAGGATCTGACCATTACCTTGTTAAAAGTGTCTTGCAACTTAAACTTAAAAAGTGTTGTGCTAGGGTTAAAAAATTTACCTTTAATACTGAAGCTATGAAAGACCCAGTTATAGCTAAAGCTTACCATGATAGGTTACTTAGTCATTATGACAATTATGGTTTGCTTAATACTGAAGTTGAGGAAGAATGGGGCCATTTTAAACAGGCTTTTTTGGAAACTAACAGTACTCTTTTAGGGAAAAAGGAGCTGAGGAGGCACAATTATTTAAGTGATAAGGCACTTGAGCTTATTTCAGAAAGAAGGAACTGCAGGAATGTCCTTAATCAGTACCCTACTAGTCCTAATAGAAAGCATTACAAAGAACTTAATAAACGTGTAAAGGATCAGTTAGCTACTGATAAGAATCTTTGGCTTGATGGCCTTGCTGACAAAGCTGAGGAAGCAGTTAGACAGCACAACAGCAGAGAGCTGTACCAGATAGTTAATGTTTTGTGTGGTAGAAAACGAACAGGTATACAGGGATTGAAGGATAAACAAGGCAAGGTTATAGAAGGTGAGGATTCTGTCATGGCTAGGTGGGCTGAGCATTTCAGTGATGTTCTAAACAATGTGGTTAGTTCTACTCCCATTGTTTGCAATGATGATAGATGCATTGTTGGCTTTAATGTTGGCCCTATAACACAATCTGAAGTTAGTTTGGCTATTTCTAAACTTAAACTTCATAAATCCCCAGGGGTAGATGAAATTACTACCGAAATGCTTAGAGCTGGGAATGTTTCAGTTACCATTTGGATGACTGAAATTTTGAATAACTTTTATGATAATGGCATGGTTCCTAAAGATTTTACCAGAGCTATTATTATCCCTATTTTCAAAAAAGGTGATCGCAGTTCTTGTGATAACTATAGGGGTATCAGCCTACTCTCCGTTCCAGGTAAAGTTCTTTCCATGATTCTGCTTAATAGAATTAAGAATCTGGTTGACAGGCAATTGCGTGATGAGCAATGTGGATTCAGAAGTGGTAGGGGATGTGTAGATCAGATACTTTCACTTAGGCAGATTCTTGAGAAATGTTTAGAGTTTCAGAAACCTTTGGTTGCTAGCTTTGTTGATTTCAAAAAGGCTTTCGACTCTGTTGATCGTCATAATTTGTGGTTGACTGTGAGATCATATGGTATACCAGACAAGTTAGTTAACATTGTGAAAGCTCTCTATAATAACACTGAGTCATGTGTGAGAGTTGGTAAGTCTTGTAGCAATTGGTTTAGCATTACTTCTGGTGTTCGACAAGGATGCATTTTGTTTCCTTTTCTCTTTAGTGTAGTTGTTGATTATGTTATGCGAAATTCACTTCAAGGGAAAGCTTTTGGACTTAAATGGGCTGGAGATACGAAAATTTCTGATTTAGATTATGCTGATGATTTAGCTCTTTTGGCAAATGATGTTGATGAGATGAACTCTTTCATTCGAACTGTTGATGAGACTGGTAGTAGAGTAGGTTTGGTTATAAACAGAGAGAAAACTAAAGTGATGAAAATTGGTCAGGCAGGTTGTGATTCAGTTAATCTGAATGGTTGCAGTCTTGAGCAGGTGTCACAGTTTAATTACCTTGGGAGCTGCGTAACTGATACTGGTGATGTGCGGCATGAGATTAACAGACGAATAGGTATTGCTGCCGGGACATTTAAGAATCTATGGAGATTGTGGAGAATTAGGCGCATACACCTGAAGACTAAAATTAGACTGTATAATAGTTTGGTTCTTTCTAGGGTTAGTTATGGTAGTGAAACTTGGACGCTGTGTAAGCAAGACAACAGGAAACTAGATGCTTTTGATTCTAGATGCTTACGCAGTATCTTGGGTATTTGGTGGTTTAACTTTGTAACTAATGATGAGGTTAGTCAAAGGAGTCTGCAACCTCCTTTAAGAAGCATATTGTGCAGAGAGAGACTCCGCTGGTTTGGCCATGTTTCCCGTATGGACAATTATAGATTGCCGAATAGGGTTATGAACAGTGTGTCTAGAGGCCTCAGAAGGAGGGGGAGACCTAGGATGCGGTGGGCAGACAATGTCAAACAGGACCTTGTTAGAATTGGTGTACAGTGGCCGGATGCAGCAGATGTAGCTCAGGACAGATATGCTTGGAGAATTAAACTGCGCGGTCTGGTTGGACCTCCGTAGCCCATGGCTGCTTGAGGATGATGATGATGATGATGTAGTTACTAACAATCATTGTCCTATCATTTGTAGTTACTAACAATCATTGTCCTATCACTTGTAGTTACTATCAATCATTATCCTATCACTTGTAGTTACTTTCAATCATTATCCTAACACTGTAGTTACTAACAATCATTGTCCTATCACTTGTAGTTACTATCAATCATTGTCCTATCACTTGTAGTTATTATCAATCATTGTCCTATCACTTGTACTTACTATCAATCATTGTCCTATCACTTGTAGTTACTATCAATCATTATCCTATCACTGTAGTTACTAACAATCATTGTCCTATCATTTGTAGTTACTAACAATCATTGTCCTATCACTTGTAGTTACTATCAATCAATATCCTATCACTTGTAGTTACTATCAATCATTGTCCTATCACTTGTAGCTACTATCAATCATTATCCTATCACTGTAGTTACTAACAATCATTGTCCTATCACTTGTAGTTACTAGCAATCACTGTCTTATCACTTGTAGTTACTAACAATCATTGTCCTATCACTTGTAATTACTATCAATTATTATCCTATCACTTGTAGTTACTTTCAATCATTATCCTAACACTGTAGTTACTAACAATCATTGTCCTATCACTTGTAGTTACTATCAATCATTATCCTATCACTTGCAGTTACTTTCAATCATTATCCTAACACTGTAGTTACTTACAATCATTGTCCTATCATTTGTAGTTACTATCAATCAATATCCTATCACTTGTAGTTACTATCAATCATTGTCCTATCACTTGTAGTTACTATCAATCATTTTCCTATCACTTGTAGTTACTAACAATCATTGTCCTATCACTTGTAGTTACTACCAATCATTGTCCTATCACTTGTATTTACTATCAATCATTATCCTATCACTGTAGTTACTAGCAATCATTGTCCTATCATTTGTATTTACTATCAATCATTATCCTATCACTGTAGTTACTACCAATCATTGTCCTACCACTTGTAGTTACTATCAATCATTATCCTATCACATGTAGTTACTAGTAATCTTTGTCCTATCACTTGTAGTTACTACCATTCATTGTCCTATCACTTGTAGTTACTATCAATCAATATCCTATCACTGTAGTTACTAACAATCATTGTCCTATCACTTGTAGTTACTAGCAATCATTGTCCTATCACTTGTAGTTATTAACAATGAGTCCTATGACTTGTAGTTACTATCAATCATTTTCCTATCACTTGTAGTTACTATCAATCATTATCCCATCACTGTAGTTACTAACAATCATTGTCTTATCACTTGCAGTTAGTAGCAATCATTGTCCTATAACTTGTAGTTACTATCAATCATTATCCTATCACTGTAGTTACTAACAATCATTGTCCTATCACTTGTAGTTACTAGCAATCACTGTCCAATCACTTGTAGTTACTATCAATCATTATCCTATCACTGTAGTTACTAGTAATCATTGTCCTATCACTTGTAGTTACTAGCAATCATTGTCCTATCACTTGTAGTTACTATCAATCAATATCCTATCACTGTAGTTACTAACAGTCATTGTCCTATCACTTGTAGTTACTATCAATCATTGTCCTATCACTTGTAGTTACTATCAATCATTATCCTATCACTGTAGTTACTAACAATCATTGTCCTATCACTTGTAGTTACTAGTAATCATTGTCCTATCACTTGTAGTTACTATCAATAATTATCCTATCACTGTAGTTACTAACAATCATTGCCCTATCACATGTAGTTACTAGTAATCGTTGTCCTATCACTTGTAGTTACTAGCAATCATTGTCCTATCACTTGTAGTTACTATCAATCAATATCCTATCACTGTAGTTACTAGCAATCATTGTCCTATCCCTTGTAGTTACTAACAATCAGTCCTTCTCACTTGTAGTTACTATCAATCATTGTCCTATCACTTGTAGTTACTATCAATCATTATCCTATCACTGTAGTTACTAACAATCATTGTCCTATCAGTTGTAGTTACTAGCAATCATTCTCCTATCACTTGTAGTTACTATCAATCATTATCCTATCACTGTAGTTACTAACAATCATTGTCCTATCATTTGTAGTTACTATCAATCAATATTATATCACTGTAGTTACTAGCAATCATTGTCCTATCACTTGTAGTTACTATCAATCATTGTCCTATCACTTGTAGTTACTTTCAATCATTATCCTAACACTAGTTACTAACAATCATTGTCCTATCACTTGCAATTATTGTTCACTAGCAATCGTTGTTCTATCACTTGTAGTTACTAGCAATCATTGTCCTATCACTTTTAGTTACTAGCAATCATTGTCCTATCACTTTTAGTTACTAACAATCATTGTCCTATCACTCATAGTTACTAGCAATCATTGTCCTATCACTTGTAGTTACTAGCAATCATTGTCCTATCACTTGTAGTTACTAGCAATCATTGTCCTATCACTTGTAGTTACTAGCAATCATTGTCCTATCACTTGTAGTTACTAGCAATCATTGTCCTATCACTTGTAGTTACTAACAATCATTATCCTATCACTCATAGTTACTAGCAATCATTGTCCTATCACTTGTAGTTACTAGCAATCATTGTCCTATCACTTGTAGTTACTAGCAATCATTGTCCTATCACTTGTAGTTACTAGCAATCATTGTCCTATCACTTGTAGTTACTAGCAATCATTGTCCTATCACTTGTAGTTACTAACAATCATTGTCCTATCACTTGTAGTTACTAATAATCATTGTCCTATCACTTGTAGTTACTAACAATCATTGTCCTATCACTTGTAGTTACTAGCAATTATTGTCCTATCACTTTTAGTTACTAGCAATCATTGTCCTATCACTTGTAGTTACTAACAATCATTGTCCTATCACTTGTAGTTACTAACAATCATTGTCCTATCACTTGTCGTTACTAGCAGTCATTGTCCTATCACTTGTAGTTACTAGCAATCATTGTCCTATCACTTGTACTTACTAACACTCATTGTCCTATCACTTGTAGTTACTAGCAAAAATTGTCCTATCACTTGTAGTTAGTAGCAATCATTGTCCTATCACTTGTAGTTACTAGCAATCATTGTCCTATTACTTTTAGTTACTAACAATCATTGTCCTATCACTTGTAGTTACTAGCAATCATTGTCCTATCACTTGTAGTTAGTAGCAATCATTGTCCTATCACTTGTAGTTACTAACAATCATTGTCCTATCATTTGTAGTTACTATCAATCATTGTCCTATCACTTGTAGTTACTAACAATCATTGTCCTATCACTTGTAGTTACTAGCAATCATTGTCCTATCACTTGTTACTAGCAATCATTGTCCTATCACTTGTAGTTACTAGCAATCATTGTCCTCTCACTTGTTGTTACTAGCAATCATTGCCCTATCACTTGTAGTTACTAGCAATCATTGCCCTATCACTTGTAATTACTAACAATCATTGTCCTATCACTTGTAGTTACTAGCAATCATTGACCTATCATTTGTAGTTAGTAGCAATCATTGTCCTATCACTTGTAGTTAGTAACAATCATTGTCCTATCACTTGTAGTTACTAGCAATCATTGTCCTATCACTTGTAGTTACTAACAATCATTGTCCTATCATTTGTAGTTAATAACAATCATTGTCCTATCACTTGTAGTTACTAGCAATCATTGTCCTATCACTTGTAGTTACTAGCAATCATTGTCCTATCACTTGTAGTTACTATCAATCATTGTCCTATCACTTGTAGTTACTAGCAATCATTGTCCTATCACTTGTAGTTACTAGCAATCATCGACTGTTCTGTTTCTTACAAGTTATCCCAACTTTTTATTCGTACTTTCTGTTATGAACATCGATTCTTACATTCCACCACTAATTGTTATCTCACAATTATTTTGAAAGTTCTTAATCACCGAATTCTTTTACTGGGAATCACATAAAAGGAATCTCTGGTCTTATTCATTCAGACCCCAACACCCATTAAAACCATAACCTCCCAAGTTTTTCCCTCCTTCCTGCCTCCAACATCTCAAGCTCGAACGATTTCAGCCTACTCCCTCGGCACTCCCATCCATCGAAACGCAACCACCCCATCGCTGAAAATCTCATGCGGCTCTCTGTGGTTGAACGGGAGAGCGGTCGGGCTGGAAAATCAAGTTTGCCAGCCCTCTACGTGAGACGTGCCCGGGGAGTTTCTGGCAACTCTGAGTGCGAGGGTTAAACAGTCGGACAGGCAGATCTCTACTTCCACAGACACATGAATAATGGAGAGACGGAGCTCAAGGATAACCTCGGGGGTCTCTAGATGGAGCTGCGGTGGCGACAAGTGCTGTTACTTCTTCTTTCTTCTCTCCCTCCGTAGTTTTTTTCGTCCTCTCTCTCTCGGAAACCGACACACAAGAGGAGGTGAAAGAAAAACTTTCTCCTAAAGGAACAAACGGACAAATGTTGAATTTGCCAGCCAGGCAGCTTTATTTGCTGCAGGCCATTTTTCTTCTAGAGAAATTGTTTCTTTTGTTTCAGTGTTTGAGTAGCTCTGATCATTTTGTGTACGTCTGGGTGGCGCTAATGTTTTCTGATGATCTGGAGAAGTGAAAGAATCGAATTCTCTTAAAAGTATTTTATTTTTACAATTTAGGAAAGAAATAGATTTTCTTCTTTACTTACTTACTTACTAGAATGGGTTGTTTTTGGATAACTCTTATGTTCACGCAATGGAGTAAATGACCAGGTCACGAAGACCCGGGGCGGGGGTGGCTCAGTCGGTAGCGCGCCAGGCTCGTAATCTGTAGTTACCAGGTTCGAGTCCCAGCTGGGTCATCGTTGAGATTTATCTCCGCAAATTTCCCCATCCTGCCCACGGTCAGTAGGGGACACCGATGAGCTTGGAAAGGACGCCGTCGGTCGGATGGGACGTTAAGCCGTGGCCCCGTGTGCGGGAGAGCCATACCCTGTGCAACTTAAAGAACACGCTGGATGGCCTTGACAGGAAGCTACCATCTGTCTCCCAACAGCTGTTCCAGTGGGTCCCCTCCCCCAACCTTCTCTGAGCCTTCGGGGTCCTTGTGACCTGGCCATTTAGACCATGGTGTGCAAAAAAGTGCCGCTCAGGGGTAAAACAACCCAACCCACGAAGACCCCAAGGGTTCAGTCAGGTTGTTTTACCTCTGAGCGGCACTTGTTTTGCACATCATCATCAAGTCCAGTCTAGTAGGTATAAATGGTCAGCATCAGGACCTTGTGAAGTTGACCACTCCTCAGCAGGGTTGAAAAAAAAAAAGAAAAAGTGGCCATAGATAACCAGATCACTAGGCCACAACTGAACTGGCAGCCCTCCACTTCCGTTCCCTTCCAAAAGAGAATATCTCTTTTGAAAGGTACACAATGAGCTAAATGGCCAGGTTACAAGGACTCGGAGAAGGTTCAGAAAGGGAACTAAACAGCCGTTAGTAACCAGATGGAAGCATCTCGTCAAGGCCATCCAGTGTGTTCTTTAAAGTCCCAGCCAATCGACGTCTCCTTTCTGACCGTGGGCAGGATGGGGTTTGACTCGAATCTGGGAACTTCAGATTGCAAGCCTGGCACGCTACTGATTGAGCCAACCCCGCTCTTCAGAATTGGAAAGGTATCCACTAGATTGCTACTATGAGACAGACGGTAGTTTCCGTCAAGCTGATACAGCGCTTTATCATGCAGAAAGGTATTTCTCTCCTACCTACGAAAGGCAGAGTTGGCTCAGTCGGTAGAGCGCCAGGCTCGTAATCTGCAGTTCCCAGGTTAAAGTCCCAGCTGGGTCATCGTTAACATTCATCTCCGCAAATTTCCCCGTCCTGCCCACGGTCAGTAGGGGACACCGATGAGCTTGGAAAGGCCACCATCCGTCGAATGGGACGACAAACAGTGGCCCCGTGTGCGGGAGAGCCATACCATGTGCACGTTAAAGAACACGCTGGATGGCCTTGACAGGAGGCTACCATCTGTCTCCCAACAGCTGTTCCAGTGGGTCCCCTCCTCCAACCTTCTCTGAGCCTTCGGGGTCCTTGTGACCTGGTTATTTAGCCCCTGGTGTGCAAAAAAAGTACCGCTCAGAGGTAAAACAACCCAATCCAAATCTCCTATCTACGGAGGCACGATTTAACGTCCCGTGGACGGACGATGCAGTTTCCAAGTTCATCAGTTTTCCCTTTCTCCTCAAAGGTATATGGGAGAGGTATGCGAAGAAAATCTCAATGCTGACACAGTGGAGACAAGAACCTGGGAATATCAGGTGACGAGTTTGGCTTGCTGCCGACTGAGACTAACCCAGAGACGCTTGTATCTACTCAATGACTTTGGACATGAGAGCAGAGATGCCATCCTCCATCAAATTTCACAATACCGAAGCAATATGTGCATTTTTTTTACCTCATGACGTATCAGAAACACTTGGTTTATGGTTTGGTTTGTTTTACCTCTGAGCGGCACCTTTTTGCACAAAATGGGCTAAATGGCCAGTTCACAAGAACCCCAAGGTCTCAGAGAAGGTTTAAGGAGGGGATCTACTGCAACAGCTGCTGGGAGACACATATTAACCTCCCGTCAAAGCCATCCAGCGTGTTTATTAACGTGCACAGGGTATGGTTCTCCCACACACAGGGTCACGGATTAACATCTATTAGACGGACGGTGGCCTTTCCAAGCCCATCGGTGTCCCCTACTGACCGTGGGCAGGACGGGAAGGTTTGCGGAGATAAATCTCAACGCTGACCCAACTGGAACTCGAACCTGGGAATTGCAGATTACGAGCCTGGCGCGCTACCGACTGAGCCACCCCCGCCCCTATCAGAAATACAACAAAGCGACAGAATTTTGTTTCCTTTCTAACAGTATGTTGGAATGATGTGAAAGTGTCCAGGAAAGATGCACATTTCCACATACATGGACGGAGGATGAATAATCTCAACGCTCTCTCAGGCTTGTCTTGGTTTATCACACAATATACAAATACACACACCGACCACCGAATTAGAAACCTTTATGCAAATGTACGTAAACGTCACTTGGCAGTGTATATGCAAAATATGGGTCATGTGCATCAACACGTGATCTAGGCAACTATTTAAGACTGCTGCTCGTCAGTAGGGTTGATCACAATGGGGAAAAAGAAAGGATCTCTCGGGGTTCGATAAAAAAATTTATTGTAGGTGCCCGTCTGGCTGGAGCGACGATTTTAAAAACAGCAGAGCTGACTGGTTTCTCGAAAGGTGAGATATCTCTGGTTTTTAATCAGTGAAAAAAAAAAATACATTGGTTGGGTTGGGTTACCTCTGAGCGGCACTTTTTTGCACACCATGGGCTAAATGGCCAGGTCACATGGACCCCGAAGGCTCAGAGAAGGTTGGGGGAGCGGACCCACTGGAACAGCTGTTGGGAGACAGATGGTAGCCTCCCGTCAAGGCCATCCAGCGTGTTCTTTAACGTGCACAGGGTATGGCTCTCCCACACACGGAACCACGGCTTAACGTCCCATCCGACGGACGGCGTCCTTTCCAAGCCCATCGGTGTCCCCTACTGACCGTGGGCAGGGCGGGGAATTTTGCGGAGATAAATCTCAACGCTGACACAGCTGGAACTCGAACCTGGGAACTACAAATTACGAGCCTTTCGCGCTACTGACTGAGCCACCCCCCGCCCCACACATTGCTTGTCTATGAGGTTTGTCTTATTGGTTTTGTCTTATTCGTTCGACGACAATCTGTCAGGAACGAGATCGCTGTCGTCTGTGCAGGCTTGTACGGAGAAACAGGACATCCTGTGTGCAGCAATTGATCGAAGCATTCAATGAAGGCTGTTCCCGACCCATATCTTAGTAAACTATGCGCAGGGATGTGGAGAGGATCATATTAGCAATCGCATGCCTATATGGAAACCACTGATTTCTGCGAAGAACCGGAAAGTTCGTCTACAGTGGTGTCGGGAACACCGTGACTAAACAGTGGAAAATGGAAAAAAATCGTGGTCAGACGAGTCACGGTACACCTTGTTCTGTACCGACGGTAGGCAGAGAGTTTGGCGTGAACCCCATAAAGCAATGGACCCACCTTGCCTTGAAAATACAACTCAAGGTTCTGGAGGGGTGTCCACACGTTCTCTTGGTATGGAACGGGTCCCCTGATATTGCTGGAAGGTCGGGTGTCCTTTAAGGATTATCGGAGCATTGTTGCCGATCAAGTCCATCCTACAATGTTGACTTTTTATCCAGCAGGTGATGGCTGTTTCATGGACGACAATGCTACCGTCCATCGCGCATGTATTCAGCAGTGGTTCAGCGAGCATGACAGCGATATCCACTATCTTCCCTGGCCACCACAAAGCCCGGATCTGAACCCCATTGAGAATGTATGGTACATGTTAGAAAAACAGATCCTGGTGCAAAGTCCTCTTCCGTCAAATCTGAGACAGTTAACCCTTTCAGGACCATAAGGTTTCTAAGAGTAAATATTAGTATGTAACTGTTTATTTTAGTTTGTTTAGACGTAAAATAAAAATCATAAGAAAAATACATAACAATGTGTAGTTTTTTTTGGAATTTTATGGAAAATATTTTTCCCAATGGACTATAAAGGTAACACAAATTATAGTTAGGCTTATTATGCAATGTCTTTTATTTATTGGTTTATTAGAACAAAATGTTAACTAAAATAATACAAAATTATGAAATAAAATTACTATACAAAATGATGTGCTAATTATGATATTCTGCGAAGCAATTTCTTTTGGTAGTGAGGCAAAGATGGACATTGCACATAGTACATATATTATGCGTCCTGACAGTTCTGTTTTTGTTTTCTAAACGTTCCGTTTACGTAATTGCGTTCGGCATACGTTCTATTTTGACATTCTGTATAAAAAATGCAGATAAGGTTATAATTAAATACGACAATCACCAATTTTAAAATGGGAAAAATGTTTCCCTTGGTCGTGAAAGGGTTAAAGGACTGTCTGGTGAACGCCTGGTATGCTTGTAGATGTAAAGGCACTCCAGCACCTTGTGGAATCTATGCTACACCGAATACGTGCTGCAATTCAGGCTAAAGGAGGTCCAGCTCTGTATTGAATAAAGGTTTCTAATTCAATGGTTGGTTTGGCAAGATATTTATTAAAAAATCATTCATGCCATCCCAGGACTCGAACCCGGCAGGAGAATATAAAGCTTCTTGATTGTGTTCGACATTTATGTTGGTAGGATTCCCACATCCTTTTTAAAAAATCATTTCCAAACATTTCATCAGCTAATGAATTCTGCAAAGAATTAAATGCCCATTGCTTTATAATGTCATGCCCCCAATTAAAAAGTTTTTTTATTCTGATCTGCTCCTACGTTCTTTTGCACATTGCCATGTGTATGTCACGGCACACTGGACGAGCCTTGACGAACAACATCCATCTACCTTTTAACAGCTATTCCTCAGTGGATCCTTTTCCTCTACGTAGCTCTGAGCTATTCTGAACATATTGTGTGCAAAAAATATGCCGCTCAGCGGTAAAACAGCTTAGACAGTTTTTTACATACTTGGATTGTAGAATACTTTTCCTGCTTTTTTTTATATATATAATTTGTCTCTTAATTTCATAATTCCCAATGTTATCCCCCCTCCCCTCCGTCCTCGGTGAGAAAGGAGACGACGACGGGCTTCTTGAGAGGGCTGGAGGGCTTTGTCGGGGCTACTATTTGCTTTCCAACAGCTGTCTAGTTGGGTCTCCATTCCCAACCTTCTATGAATCCTTAGGATCCTTGCGACTTGGCCTTTTAACCGTTATGTGCCGAAAACGTGCAGCTCAGAGGTAAAACAATCCAACCTTTTTGTTTAATCCATCCATTACTGAATCTCTGTCGATTCATTGACATACGGGGGCGGGGGTGGCTTAGTCGGTAGCGTGCCAGGCTCGTAATCTGCAGTTCTCAGGATCGAGTCCCAGCTGGGTCAGGGTTGAGATTTATCTCCGCAAAACTCTCCGCCCTGACCACGGTCAGTAGGGGACACCGATGGGCTTGGAAAGGCCGCCGTCCGGCGGATGGGACGTTAAGCCGTGGCTCCCTGTGCGGGAGAGAGCCATACCCTGTGCACGTTAAAGAACACGCTGGATGGCCTTGACGGGAGGCTATCATCTGTCTCCCAACAGCCGTTCCAGTAAATCCCCTCCTTAAACCTTCTCTGAGACCTTGGGATTCTTGGGACCTCGTCATTTAGCCTATGGTGTGCAAAGAAATGCCGCTCAGAGGTTAAACAACCCAACATTGACATCCGTGTTATTTGAACTGGTTTAGTAACATAATTTGGTTCTTGCAAAAAGAATCAAAAGCTGTAAACTTCAGGTAGAGTTCTTATATCTCACCAAGTGATGATTTTTAACTTCCACCTAATTATTTATTTTGAACACAAATAATAATTACACAGAAGAAAACCCATCCTTTTTATTTTTGACGCCGTCCCGTTGCCGAGTAATTAGCGCGCTTGGCTACTGATCCTGGACATGGGTTCGAGCCCCGGTTTAGGCATGGACGTTTCTGTCGTTTTTCTGCTGAGGTCCTGCCATCTTAACAGACCTTCTGCTGTGCATATAAACTGACAGGCTCCTGTCAGACCTCTGTGGCAAGCAGCTGCTTGAGGGGGTATTTATTTTTATTTTATTTACATTGGATCGTGTGAGCTCACAAAAACCTGGATCGTGTGGGCCCACTCACAGAAATATTGAGCGTGTGCAGTTGCCGTTCACACTACTGTGGCATATAAACTGACAGGCTCCTGTCAGACCTCTGTGGCAAGCAGCTGCTTGAGGAGGTATTTATTTTATTTTTGACTCTTTATGCCTATCTGGTAATGATCAGAAATCTTATTTTTAATAAATATCTGTACGAATATTCACGGTAATAACAATTCTAAAAAAGATGCGATCGTGCAAAGGTAAGATCAGTTAAATTCCTTTTTGTCACATCAATACGAGATTAGAGGGCATTGAGTTGTTGGGTTGTTTTACCTCTGAGCGGCACTTTTTTGCACACCATGGGCTAAATGACCAGGTCACAAGGACCCCGAAGGCTCAGAGAAGGTTGGGGGAGGAGACACACTGGAACAGCTGTTGGGACACAGATGGTAGCCTCCCGTCAAGGCCATCCAGCGTGTTCTTTAACGTGCACAGGGTATGGCTCTCCCGCACACGGGGCCACAGCTTAACGTCCCATCCGACGGACAGCGGCCTTTCCAAGCCCATCGGTGTCCCCTACTGACCGTGGGCAGGGCGGGGAATTTTGCGGAGATAAATCTCAACGCTGACCCAGCTGGGACTCGAACCTGGGAACTACAGATTACGAGCCTGGCGCGCTACCGACTGAGCCACCCCCTATTTTCTGACTGTCTAATTCAATTATTAAAATCATTCTCAATGGGAAGTATATTCAGAAGTTGTTTACAAAGATGTACTTTTGGGAAAACAGTTTTATTGGAATTAATTTTTTGTTGCTTCTGACAAGTCCACCTATTAAATGATTGGGTGATCAAAAGATATACATAATTTTAAAATTTTAAAAATACTTATCTTCGTGGAAGTAAAAAGTGAAACCTAAAGCATATCGATGGTGAAAATCTCTTGCTCGATTCGCATTCATTTCAAAGGAACATTGGGCTTTTTGGGTTGGGTTGTTTTACCTCTGAGCATCACTTTTTTGCACACCGTGGACTAATGGTCAGGTCACAAGGACCCCGAAGGCTCAGAGAAGGTTAGGGGAGGGGATCCACTGACGCAGCTGTTAGGAGACAGATGGTAGCCTCCCGTCAAGGCCCTCCAGCGTGTTCTTTAACATGCACAGGGTATGACACTCCAGCACACGGGCCACGGCTTAACGTCCCATTGGATGGACGGCGGTCTTTCCAAGCCCATCGGTGTCCCCTACTGACCGTAGGCAGGGCGGGAAGTTTTGCGGAGATAAATCTCAACCCTGACCCAGCTGGGACTCGAACCTGGAAACTGCAGATTACGAGTCTGGCCCGCTACCGACTGAGCCACTCCCGCCCCCGGAACATTGGGCAGCAGCGTTTTTCGTTGAGTAGGTAAATCGGCATTCTATTTCCTTTGAAGTAAAACTCCCCGCTCTGCCAACCCACCAATGTATTTGGAAAGGCCGCCGTCTGTAGGATGGGACTTTCAGCCGTGGCTCCGTGTGTGAGAGAGCCACACCCTGTGCACGTTGAAGAACACGCTGGATAGCCTTGACGTGAAGCTACCATCTGTCCATAAGGTCCCCTTCCCCCAAACTTCTCTGAGTTTTTGGAATCCGTGTAACCTGTCCATTTAGCCCATTACGTGCAAAAAAAAAAAGTGTCGCTCAGAATACGCATTCAGGGGGTGATTTTTCATCATAAATTTTTATTTTATATATTTTATTTTTTACTTTGTCGCTAGAAAGGCTATCTTGAGGAGCTTTCATTACGACTTATAAAAATCACCCCCTGTTTTCCTTTGGGACTCGGGGCGGGGGTGGCTCAGTCGGTAGCGCGCCAGGCTCGTAATCTGTAGTTCCCAGGTTCGAGTCCCAGCTGGGTCAGCGTTGAGATTTATCTCCGCAAAATTCCCCGCCCTGCCCACTGTCAGTAGGGGACACCGATGGGCTTGGAAAGGCCGCCGTCCGTCGGATGGGACGTTAAGCCGTGGCCCCGTGTGCGGGAGAGTCATACCCTGTGCACGTTAAAGAACACGCTGGATGGCCTTGACGGGAGGCTACCATCCGTCTCCCAACAGCTGTTCCAGTGGGTCCCTCCCCCAACCTTCTCCGAGCCTTCGGGATCCATGTGACCTGGCCATTTAGCCCATGGTGTGCAAAAAAGTGCCGCTCAGAGGTAAAACAACCCAACCCAACCTTTGGGACTCACCCAAGTACTGCTGACTTGCCACTGCAATTACATTTGCTGTCTAGAAAATGACACAACGAATTTTTTGCGACAGATTTCGTAATTTGCCAACCACTCATAAATGGGTCTCCATTACTCCAAAAAAAAAAAAACTCTCCAGTCAAGTTTACTGAAATTGCATTCAGCTCTTTATGAGAGTTTCTAGTAGGGAAGATCAATAGAAATTTCACTACATCGATTATGAGAAATTTTTTGTATTGTATCTTCTAGTTTAATTTAAAATTCAGCAGTTTTTTTTTATACGTCAGAATACTATGAAGAACGAAAACCAAGAACTAGAGCTTACAAATACAGCTTAGCGAGCTTACCTTACACTCTTTTCCTTTTAAAATAAAGCTTTTAATCCCTAAATCTCCTCGCCGAGCTATATACTTTTGTTTTTACCTAGGCCTAATTGTCAGGCAGCCTGGTATCGAAGCGATAAGAGAGCACGAATCGTTCATTGGCTGTATCTCGGGAACATTCCCGCGCCTTAGTCTCGTGCTCGGACAATGAGCCTATGAGAAGGCTCTCATCAGCCTCGCGCACGCGACGGTAGACGAACCACTCAGAATGTGCGCCCGCTTAGAAAGAGCGGGAAAGCGCCGAGACAAAAGATGGTCACTGAAATAAAGAGGATTTTAACTCTGTGTGAAAAGTATCATCCGTTCTTGCTGTATGAAGCCGGGAAACGAGGAAGTTTACTCATAAAGCTGTTATCTAAGCCGTCATAAGTTAATTAACAGTAGAGAAGACCGGAATTAAATAAACACCTCTGTGTGGCTCAGCAGAGAGGAGAGTGGGTGAATAAGAGAGGAAACTCCTTTCAAAGAGTTTGCCTCATTAAAGCAGCGAAACTAGAAGAGATCAAAGACAGACTTATCTTCTTCCCATCACTAATGTGAGAATGAGACGATTGTGGTGTTAGTTCCTGAAAAAGATAGATATTTGCTACTCAGATTTTAGATATCTGTACAACCGTTTAATCTTTATTTCATTTCAGCAACATAATATTTTCAAACCTTTATCACACTGTTAAATAAAACAGCAGATTTACTATCAGCAAAAATAAGCTTCTAGTGTAAACAATTGAGTACAAAAATATAAGTTTACTATTTATCTAGAATCATTGTAAAGTTTATTTTATGTTGCAATTCTAAACATTTTAGAGAATTTTAATATATTAACTATTTGTACAATTTATTCTTAAAAGTATTTTAAAAAAAGTTCTTGGTTTTTCGTTTCTAAAGTATTTTGAAGTATAAAAATTGTTGAAGTATTCGTTTACGATGATTTTCTCCAAATTATTCATTATGACTTAAGTATTCGTTTATGATGATTTTCTCCAAAATATCCATTATGACATGTATTCGTTTACGATGATTTTCTCCAAAGTATTTATTATGACCTAAGTATTCATTTATGATGATTTTCACCAAAATATTCATTATGACTTAAGCATTCATTTATGATGATTTTCTCCAAAGTATTTATTATGACTTAAGCATTCGTTTATGATGACTTAAGTATTTATTATGACTTAAGTATTCGTTTATGATGATTTTCTCCAAAGTATTTATTATGACTTAAGTATTCGTTTATGATGATTTAACCCCCAACGTACACAATATGCTAAATGGCGAAGTCACAAGGACTCCGAGGGTTCAGAGAAATTTTTGGGGAAGGAACCCACTGGACAGCTGTTGGGAGACTGATGTTAGCCTCTGTCTCCGGGAGGCCGTCCAGCGTGTCCTGTAATGTGCACAGGGTACCGCTCTCCCGCACATGAGGCCATGGCTTAATGTCCCATTCGGGGGACTGCGGCCTTTACAAACCCATCGGTTAGTGACCGAGGATAGGATAGTGAGTTTTGCGGAGATAAATCACAACGCTGGTCCAGCTGGGACTCGAACCTGGGAACTTCAGATTAGGAGCCTGGCGCGCTATCGACTGAGTTCCCTCTTTAATGATGTCAAGTCTCTATAGTACCTTACATATTATAAGCTAAAGATCATATTTTTTTATCCCCCCTCCCAATACGCATATTTATTATTAGAAATTATTTGGTGCCTTCGGAACCTCTTGATTTCTAGCTCATCACTCCGACCCCTGTTTTACCTTGAACGCGATACCGGATCTAAAAATTCCTCTCATTTCTAAGTTCTACTGTCTGAAATAGCTCTCTTCACCAATTTTCAGCTCTTCGGCACCGGTAGATCTATATTTGACCTTTCGCTTCAAAGGACCTATATTTTATTTACTGATCAAAGAGGTCTGGATTCGAGGATGTTTCTATATTACCTTTCTGTTGAGGGTTCGAGGCCCAGATCCATTTCCTCATGTTGTTGTTTCCTGAGGCCTTGTCATCCTCCCAAATCTGTATGGCGTATTAAACTTGATAGACTCCTGTCAGACCTCTATGGCAAGCTGATGCTTGAGGGGAAATTTATTTAATTTCACTACACCCAGGACCCTGACTCAGTAGAAAAATTATATATGATCTTTTCTTTTTAAAAGTTCAGTAAAAGCTCGTGTAAGATTATTTAACCAAGAACTCAAAACAACAAAGAATAACTCTCATTATTTATTCTTTACATTCGATTTTTAACATCAAGAAATAACTGGGTTTGGTTTGTTTTTTTTCGTTTTTTTTTTTTGGTAGCTTCTACTGACAGCGTTTGTGTGCACTATAATATTGTATCAGACGTTAGCCTGTTTTCATGATGGCCGTGATATATCTGATAACCCTAACGAACGTGAAAAAGTCGAGCCGCAGCCTCTAAAGTCAATAAGCTTCTTTGTCTGACGAGCTCTATCCAACCGAACTCCCTCCTGCTCCTCTTCTTGCAGGGAGAGCGTGGACTTCGCTTCCAAAGGAATATGACTACAGCGCCAAAGAGAAGATCATTTGCATTTTATTGCTGCAATACTCGCTTCCTCCTTTCTATCGGGAACCAACCCATCATGTGTCTGCAACCTGGTCTGATTGTGCAAGTGTTTACACTGAAATAATAACATGTTCAGGCGGCCGTGTCGTGCGCAAACTGTGCGCTCTTTTGCATGTGGGTGTATGGCTGCCGTGGGGACGAGCGATGGATTTTCATTGCATAGAGTTTGCGCTAGAACACACATGGTAGAGTAACAATTGCTCTTGAAAAGAAGACTAGGAGGGTTAAGAAGAAAAAAAGGAATTCTCTTCTGTTGTTTGTGCAATTTTAAAAGGGGGAAAAAAATTGTCTTAAGTTGTTAGAAGAATGCATTGAAAGACTGGAATGCTGTAGTTAGAGACAGTATAAGTGTAGAAAGATTTCTGTTTTTTGCAAAAGCGCTTAGAAATGTGATTAAATTGCCGTAACGGTGCACTGCCAGTAAAAGAAATATTGGGGGGTTATTGTGCCTCGTAGGGGGTGTTAATACCAGAGGGGAGTAGCCTGGATTTCTGTAAAGGAGGGTTAAAAAATTTGGTTCATGTTTTTACCAACGTAAACTGATAAACTAATAATTTCTTAGGAGTAAAATTTCTCCAAGGGATGAGGGTTAAACCTCAGCTATGCCCCCACCATATCACGGCCTTCATGAAAACAGGCTAACGTCTGATACAATATTACAGAGCACACAAACGCCATCAGTAAGGGGCGGGGGTGGCTCAGTCGGTAGCGCGCCAGGCTTGTAATCTATTGTTCCCAGGTTCGAGTCCCAGCTGGGTCAGCGTCAAGATTTATCTCTGCAAAATTCCCCGCCTTGCCGACTGTCAGTAGGGGACACCGATGGGCTTGGAAAGACCGCTGTCATTCAGATGGGACGTTAAGACGTGGCCCCGTGTGCGGGAGAGCCATACACTGTGCACGTTAAAGAACACGCTGGATGGCCTTGACGGGAGGCTACCATCTGTCTCCCAACAGCTGTTCCAGGGGGTCTCCTCCCCCAACCTTCTCTGAGCCTTCAGGGTCCATGTGACCTGGCCATTTGTCTCATGGTGTGCAAAAAAGTGCCGCTCAGAGGTAAAACAACCCAACAACCATCAATAAAACTTACCAAAAAAACCCAAACCCAGTTATTTGTTGATGTTAAAAAATCGAATGTAAATAATGACAGTTATTTCTTTGTTTTGAGTTCTAGGTTAAATAATCTTACACGAGCTTTTACTGAACTTTTAAAAAAGAAAGGATCCTATATAACTCCTTGACTACACCATTGCTATAAGATTTAAAAAAAAAAGGTTGGTATAGGCTTATTAAGAAGTGTTCGTTTCTCTCGTCATGATTGGCTTTCTAGCTTGCTGAAAGAAAAACGATATATTGGTTTCATTAGGCGTTGAGCCGTGGCCCCGTGTGCAGGAGAACCATGCCTAGTTCGCGTTAAAGAACACCTTGGAGGGTCATGACGAGATACTTCAAACTGCCTTGTAACGATTTATTCTAACTATACGAATACGATTTATTCTCATAGAGAGGGGCGGGGGTGGCTCAGTCGGTAGCGCGCCAGGTTCGTAATCTGTAGCTCCCAGGTTCGAGTCCCAGCTGGGTCAGCGTTGAGACTCATCTCCGCAAAACTCCCCGCCCTGCCCACGGTCAGTAGGGAATACCGATGGGCTTGGAAAGGCCGCCGTCCGTCGGATGGGACGTTAAGACGTGGCCCGTGTGCGGGAGAGACATACCCTGTGCACGTTAAAGAACACGCTGGATGGCCTTGACGGGAGGCTACCATCTGTCTCTCAACAGCTGTTCCAGTGGGTCCCCTCCCCCAACCTTCTCTGAGCCTTCGGGGGTCCTTGTGATTCTGACCATTTAACCCATGGTGTGCAAAAAAAGTGCCGCTGAGAGGTAAAATAACTTAATCCAAATATTCTCATAGAGGATCTTGTTCCATGGCTTCCTTCTGCTACTCAACTCTGAACCTTCATGATATGGTTGTTTGCGTTGTTTTACCTTTTTCGTACGTGATGGGCTAATTGGCCAGGTCACAAGGACCCCAAAGGCTCAGAAAAGGTTGGTAGAAAGGGACCCACTCAGCCGCTAGGAGACAGATGGTAAATTCCCGTCAAAGCTATCCACCAGTGTTCTTAAAAGTGCATAGAGTGTCAAAAAATCCCACGCAGTTTAATATGTTAATTTTGATGCTAAGTAAGATATTCTAATAAAGGATTAATGATCATTATGATATCAAATTCAGCTTGATATATGCTTAAAGGATATCATGGACATCTGGTAGTAAGAAAGTGAGTAATGTTCAGTTTGATGTTGGATATCACATGAGGTAATGGCTCAGTCAATAGCGGCTCCAGAATCGTAATCTGCAGTTCCCAGATTCGAGTCAAAAAAGTTCCTGCGCCGAGATTAATCTCCTCCAACTCCCGTTCTGCCTTCGGTGAGAAAGGGGACAGCGAAGGGCTTGGTAAGGCTGCCTTCCGTCTGATGGCAGATTGGTAAGGTAAGGCTTGGTAAGGCTGCCTTCCGTCTGATGGAAAGTTGAGCCGTGAGTGTGTGTGCAATAGAGAAATATCCTGATACACCTAGAACATGCCGTATGGCTTTTATGGAAGACTTCTATCCGTCTCCTAACAGCAGTCTAGTGGATTCTCATCTTTTTCTGAGTCTTTGGGGTCCTTGTGACTTGGCCATTTTGCCTATTTTGTTCACAAAAGTGCTACTCAAAGGCAAAACACCCCAACCGAGCTCAAAATTAGACTTATATCGTGGCTAAATTAATGTAAAACGAATACGACTTATTCCAACAATTATACAGAGGATCTTGTTCCATGGCCTTACTCTGGACCTTCGGGGTCCTTCTGATCTGGCCATTTAGTCCTTTGTGTCCCAAAACAAAACGGGAAGTGGTTTAGCCGGTAGTTCAGCGATTCATGTCCCGCCAGATTTATCTCCGCAAAACTCGCCGCCCTGCCCTCGGTCACTAGCGGATACCGATGGGTTCGGAAAGGCCGCCGTCCTTCGGATTGGATGTTAAGCCGTGGTTCCGTAGGAGGGAAAGCCACACCCTGTGCTCGTTATGGAACAAGTGGATGACCTTGACGGGAGGCTACCACCTGTGTCCTAACAGCTGCCCTGTGGGGGGGGGGGCTCAGTCGGTAGCGCGCCAGGCTCGTAATCTGTAGTTCCCAGGTTCGAGTCCCAGCTGGGTCAGCGTTGAGATTTATCAACGCAAAATTTCCCGCCCTGCCCACGGTCAGTAGGGGACACCGATGGGCTTGGTAAAGGCCGCCGTCCGTCGGATGGGACGGTAAGCCGTGGCCCCGTGTGCGGGAGAGCCATACCCTGTGCACGTTAAAGAACACGCTGGATAGCCTTGACGGGAGGCTACCATCTGTCTCCCAACAGCTGTTCCAGTGGGTCCCCTCCACCAACCTTCTCTGAGCCATCGGGGTCTATGTGACCTGGCCATTTAGCCCATGGTGTGCAAAAAAGTGCCGCTCAGAGGTAAAACAACCCAACCCAACTGCCCTGTGGGTCCTCTCTAGACAACCTTCTCTGAGCCATTGGGGTCCTTGTGACCGACTTTTTAATCCACTGTGTGCAAAAGAGTGCCGCTCACAGGTAATAATGTCTCTTTCGGGACATTTGGGTTGGGTTGGACCCTCTTTTTGGTTTTGGTTGGGTTGAATTTAGGTTGAGTTGGACTCTCTGGACAAGTTCGGTTGGACCGCTGGACAAGTGCTTGCTCAAGATGAAATAAACACATTTTTAACGCTTTTAACAGGAAACAAAGTCCAATTCGTCCCTTATCTCCACTGTTCTACCTTGCTTTGAGAACTGTATATGTTTCATTTCTGAAAAACTGCTGTTTACTCTCTGGAACTGAACGACGCAAACATTTCCCGACGTCATCGAATTTAAAGAAGTAGTCTATTGACTCAAAACGTTAAAAATTGACTTTGTCTGACAACGTGAAGAAAATCGTCAACAATCCTATTACTCTTGCTCTATCTTTACTACTTACGATTGGAAGACAAGAAATTTCAGTTCCTTGTTTGATAGCCACCGGTGAATAGCGATCTATCTCATGGTGGAGCAATAAATCTGCCAGCAAAGCACAAGTCCCGATTCCTTGGGAGAAGTTACAGCCAAGAAAATAATCAAGCTCGGTCTCTTTCTGTTACCTGAAGTGACAGATGATAACAAACACTTTTCTCGCTATTCCCCCTCTTTTCCCTTATTTCTTCCCTTCTACTCTCTCCCCTCAAGGTGTGACTGAAGAACAGTGCATTACAGTAACTCGCGAACGTGTACGATCTTGTCTGGTCCCTTGTTACAAGTGAACTGAGACTCCTCTGGGTTTGGTCCACTTGCAATAAACGTCTGCAGGCATCCCCTGAAACGAAATAAGGAAAGTGACAGGTTTATGAATCGTTTGTTTCGCCGAAAGACAATGAAGTTCTCCGTACTTTCTAGGATGTTATAGGACACAAGGGAGTAAAGTCCCGTTTTTGGGATTCAAAGTGAACCGAGTTTTGTTCAAAAACACCAATTGCTTTTTACACTGCCCTAGCAAAATATTAGAGCATTTCCCACTTTATGTCGATGAGTATCTAAATTCGAAATTCTGTAACTTCTAGAATATGCATTTAATGAAAAAATATGACTCTAAGAAAAATTAAAGATCGTAATTAAATCTAAATAAATCTTGATTTTTTTTTTTCAACAATATTCGTTTAGTATTTAAAGAGTTATGGAAAGTGGAATATTTCAAAACAGTAATTGTGACACAAGACTTTTCCTCAGAAATTCAAACTTAATAATTATTGTTCCAAACCAGGGACGGATCTAGGAGAGGGAGGGAGGAAGGGAGGGAGCAAGGGGGACAACCCCCCCCCAATTAGAATTCTAGTAAGAGTAAGAGAGGCAGAAAATTATTAAACTTATTTGTATTTCATGCATCTTTCAAGGTTTTTTTTTAAAGACTGATAAATCGGTGGGTGAAATATTATACCGCATTGGAAATCCAGTCTCTTGTCCCCTCCCCCCCATTTACATTTTTCCGCACCCCCACCCCTCGATTTTCTTTCTTGATCCGGGCCTGTTTGAAACTATTTAATGAAATTGATATACAGTTTAGGATTTGTCTAATTATTTTAGAATTAGATATATATATATATGAATTTTTATTTTTTACAAAAGAAGAAAATTTATTGTCAAATGTTCCAGCTTCCATAACTTTTTAAACATGGAAACGGATATCGCTGATAGCGAGATTTAAATAGATTCGATTATGATCTTTATCTTGGGTCCTGTTTTCCCATTCAAATGATATTTTAGAAGTTATAAAGACTTCGAAGTTAGATTCTCATTCAGATAACACGTAAATTCTCTAATATTTTGGTAGGGCAGTACCTTTCCAAAGAGTAAGGCAAAACTCACTTGAAGGTAATAGTACAGTCGCTAAAAAAATATCCGAACACTATGGTTGATTACAGAATTCAGAAAAAATATACGTGACACGAAAGTTGCCAGATCACTAATTTCTAAAAAAATCGTTGCCATATATTTTTCCCGAATTCTGTAATCAACCATAGTGTTCGGATACGTCACGTGACACAAAGGTGCCAGATCATTAATTTCTAAAAAAAATCGTTGCCAGATATTTTTTCTGAATTCTGTAATCAACCATAATGTTCGGATACGTCACGTGACACGAAGGTTGCCAGATCATTAATTTCTAAAAAAAAACGTTGCCAGATATTTTTTCTGAATTCTGTAATCAACCATAATGTTCGGATACGTCACGTGACACCAAGGTTGCCAGATCACTAATTTCTAAAAAAATCGTTGCCAGATATTTTTTCTGAATTCTGTAATCAACCATAGTGTTCGGATACGTCACGTGACACGAACGTTGCCAGATCATTAATTTCTAAAAAAATCGTTGCCAGATATTTTTTCTGAATTCTGTAACCAACCATAGTGTTCGGATACGTCACGTGACACGAATGTTGCCAGATCACTAATTTCTAAAAAAAAATCGTTGCCAGATATTATTTCTGAATTCTGTAATCAACCATAGTGTTCGGATATTTTTTTGAGCGGCTGTAACCCTCTGGATTCGGTTGTTTCATCTCTGAACATACAAAATGTGCATGCAAATGGATAATAAATGAGGATCAACGCTGGAGAGGAAAATGGACAAACTCTAAGCAGACAGATGGGAGCCTCCCATCAAGATCATCCAAGGTGTTCTTTAACTTGAATGGCAGATGGCTTTCTCTCCCTCAGAGCCATGGCTTAACTTCCCATTCGATCTACGGTGGCCCTTACAAACTCAAACCCTTTCTAACAGAAGGCAGGGGGGGCGGTGTTAAATAAAATACCCCCTCAAGCAGCTGCTTGCCACAGAGGTCTGACAGGAGCCTGTCAGTTTATATGCCACAGTAGGAGATCTGAGAGGATGGCAGATGGAGTATATAAATCTAAATAAGGGAGCAGTTGGAATACAAAGCTGGAATGTAAATAGTAGACGTTCAATTCGTCGGGCGCTACTTTATTGCCCTATTTAAACCGACGTAAATGACTCTTCTTAACAACCAGCGATTTATTCCAAGAATCATGATTTTCAGACTAGTGTAAAGTTGAATGCAATGTCTCCTGTGATTGTCATGATCACATAATGTTCTATCTGTTGTCTATCCTGTTCTTGTTATTATTTTTAAACTTGACTCAAGTTGAATGTAATATCACTTCACAGTTTTCATGTTCTCTTAAAGTTCAGTTTATAGAAATCTTCTGAAGATTGATATCTCTTATCATTATTTTCAAACTTCCTCATGTTCAAGATAATGTCTCTTATGACTATCAGTGTTTCCAAATCACGTATTTCGCTATCACTAATGTGAGCTGATCAGAGGGACCTGGGTTCGAGCCCCGGGTAAGGCATTGATGTTCGGGTTGTTTTTCTGCTGAGGTCCTGCCATCCACACAGACCTTCTACTATGGCATATAAACTGACAGGCTCCTGTCAGACCAGCAGCTGCTTGAGGGGGTATTTATTTTTATTTTATTTACATTGGATCGTGTGAGCTCACAAAAACCTGCATCGTGTGGGCCCACTCAGAAATATTGAGCGTGTGCAGTTACCGTTCACAGCAAACTGGAGCGTGTGCAGTAACTGCACACGCTCCAGTTTGCTGTGAACGGTAACTGGAGCGTGTACAGTTGCTGTACACGTTCCTGAGGTCCTGCCATCCTCACAAGACCTTCTACTATGGCATATAAACTGACAGGCTCCTGTCAGACCTCTGTGGCAAGCAGCTGCTTGAAGGAGAATTTATTTTTTTAATGTGAGTTTCATTTGCTTGATGCGTCCAAATGTTCATTACTTTGGTGTTTTCCAGAAATCATAATAAAAAAATAAATAAATACCCACTTAAGCTTGCCACAGAGATCTGACAGGAGCCTGTCAGTTTATATGCCAAGGAAGAAGATCTGAGAGGATGACAGGACCCCAGCAGAAAAAACGACACATACATCCATGCCTTAACCCGGGGATCGAACCCAGGTCCCTTAGATCAGCAGCCAAGCGCGCTAACCACTCGGCCACGGGACGGCCCAGAAACCATACAAGGAACCAAAACGAAAACCTCGTCGAAATTGCAGTGGCCAGTTTCAAGTCGAAATTGTAAAAGAGGTGGGGGGGAGGGGCTTGCTAGAGATAAAAATATTTATCATTCTATTCCTAAGTGAAACTGAATTTAATTGACATTACATTTGTCTATTACATATTCACGTTACAAAGTGTTGAATCTCCACTAAGGGGGTTGGAGGTGGAGGCAGGGAGTGATACTCACAAAACTAACCTTTCAGCATAGTGAAAATCACAATGTACAGTCGCTCAAATAAGTATTCGAACGCTATGGTCGATTACAGAATTCAGAAAAAATATCTTGCAACGATTTTTTTTTAGAAATTAGTGATCACTAATTTTTTTTAAAAAAAATCGTTCCAAGATATTTTTTCTGAATTCTGTAATCGACCATAGTGTTCGGATACTTTTTAATATATATAATGCGTATGAATATATAATGCAATGAATATGGAGCGTGTGCAGTTACCGTTCACAGCAAACTGGAGCGATTAATGTTCACAGCACATTGGATCGTGTGAGCTCACAAAGACCTAGATCGTGTGGGCTCACTCACGGAAATATTGAGCGTGTGCAGTTACCGTTCACAGCAAACTGGAGCGTGTGCAGTTACTGCACACGCTCCAGTTTGCTGTGAACGGTAACTGGAGCGTGTACAGTTGCTGTACACGCTCCAGATATTTTTTTCTAAATTCTGTAATCCACCATAGCGTTCGAATACTTATTTGAGCGACTGTACAGTTTTCAACTTAAAAGTAAGATTACGTTCCGCTTTTTCTGCGCGTGACAAAATATTTTCTCTCTCTACGCGCACTTTATCCTCCCTCTAGTGACAATCAACCTTCGCCCCAATTGGCTTTGAATGAGATCTGCGACCTTACCCTATTACACCTTTTTTTAACCTCTTTTTCGTTGATTAACATAACCACCTTATACACAAGTGCAGTTCACTCGTAAGGAACAAGACTCCATCAACTAAAACTCCCTTAATATTCCGAAATTGCGATTTTTTTTCTGCCTCCCATTCCTTTAACTGTATCGGAAATTCTCTCCCTAATTCTCCCCCACCGAGAACTCACTCTAACTCTTCCTCTTCGCACCCAAATAGCAGGTGCCTATTGTGCATCTGTTCGGATCTGCTCTTCGCCATCGTGTCATCCCATCTGCCTCCATCCAGCCACCAACGCCACATCTTCCCACCGACGTTCTCACCTGAGAGGAAAATTAGCCGCTCCAGCTCCCTACCTGCGCTTTGCAAGAGATCTAATCTCACGCTTCGCCGGCATTCAGTAAATACGGCTCCTCCGGGCTCGGCCGACTCTTCCTCATGGATGACTGGATGCTGCAACATCTTCCTTCCGTCTCTTTTCTCTCTATCTCTCTTCCCTCGGCTGTAAGCTCTTTTCCTACCTCTCTTCCATTCCTATTTTGCTTTCTCTCCATCAGTCTTATTCTCTTGTTCCTCTCTAGATCTTTCTCTCTTTTCTTTTTCTTCTTTCGTCCCGTCCCCTTCTTCTTCTTCTTCCTTTCTCTTCGGGAAGAAGACGAGCACTGAGGGATGGAGGAGGCTGTTGAAGCACGAGGGAAGAGTGCACTTACCAGACACTCAGTTGCATAGCTTCACCGCTTCGGAGACACGGACCCTGATATTGAATTTTTACCTCATAAAATGACTTGGAACGGGACACAAAATGCGATTTATGATCAAATCAAGCCTAATATCTTTTCTATTACATAGGAACAGAGAAAAAGAAGAAGAAGAAGAAGAAGCAAGAAGAGATGGAGGTAAAAAAAAATGACAGAAATGAAGATGGAGGTAACAAGAGAAAAAAAAAGAACGTAGGAACGAAAAGTGAGTGCCTCGCAGGTCTTGGCTGAAAGAACTTTTCAACTCGAATGTGAACAATGGTTCAAATGCAAATTCTGGCCTCCTTCTGTCTTTCACCTTGATGTCAGCCCCTCTTATTCCCCCCCTCGCGACTTTTTTTCTTCTTCACTTTCTTTAAACTTTCTCGCTTCTTCGTTTTTCTCTCGTTCTCTGTCCATTTTGTCGTTTTCATCTGAACGATATTTTCATACGATTGCATCTGACACTGAACTATGATTAGTCTGGAGAAGGAAGAAGTTGAGAAAAAAAAAGAAGAAGAAGAAGAAGATGAAGAAGAAAAAGAACACAATTCGAAGCAAGAACGTAGGGAAAGGGATGCACGAAACAAGAGGAAGGAAAACGGATGCTGGCGCGAGCCAGTCGTGTTTCACGCGTCGCTGCTCGTGCACGCGCCTCCGCCAATTTCCCAGATTGTGACGTATCGCCTGGCGAGCAAGCGAGCGCGACTCTGAGTGGCGGGAGAAAAAAAAAAGAGGTTGAAAGCGCGGGAGAAAGAAAGCGCAGGAAGAGTAGGGAAAAAACTGTAATGAAAAATGAAAAGACATTAAGTAGCAATTTTGCACAATATATTAAAGGTATTGCAGTCACTTTAATATTCAAAACGGCCTTTTCCCTGACTTCTATTCTTCCACTCTTTATTTTTATTTCTGTTCTTAACTTTGCCAGCTCTTTCTGTGATCGAAGGCTGCCGAGAGATGAAGTCTGTTTACCGTCCATTTGTTTTATGAACCAGGAAAGAAGCAATAATGGCTCCTCGTGTTGTAAATAATAAAATATAGACGCACAGTGACTTCGTCGTCCATTACGGAATGCAGAAATGAAAGGGAAATGAAATTGGTCGTGATTACTATTTGACTGGATCCGGCACTTCCCGCTCACTTTTGACGTCATCAACAGCCGGGGGGAAAAAAAGGGGGGGAATGCTTCAGGAAACGTTTCAGGAATGGAAATGGTTGTAGAGTTTTGCATTGATTGAAATTGCCAAAAGCGATATTTAAACTTTTCTGTGATTTACTTTTTATTCCTGAACATTTTTTTTTCTTTGTTATACGAAACATTTCCTCTTTCTGATTGGACATTTAAAAGTGTTCATGCTTGTCTTTCGGAAGTGAGAACTTCTGCATTTGAATGGGCGGGGTGGCTCGTCGGTAGCGCGCCAGGCTCGTAATCTACAGTTACCAGGTTCGAGTCCCAGCTGGGTCAGCGTTGAGATTTATCTCCGCAAAATTCCCCGCCCTCCCACGGTCAGTAGAGGACACCGATGGGCTTGGAAAGACCGCCGTCCGTCGGATGGGACGTGAAGCCGTGGTCCCGTGTGCGGGAGAGCCATACCCTGTGCACGTTAAAGAACACGCTGGATGGCCTTGACGGGAGTCTACCATCTGTCTCCCAACAGCTGTTCCAGTGGGTCCCCTCCCCCAACCTTCTCTGAGCCTTCGGGGTCCTTGTGACCTAGCCATTTAGACCATGGTGTGCAAAAAAAGTGTCGCTCAGAGCTAACACAACCCAAAATCTGCATTTGAAAATGCAATAATTTCTCGATTTGCGAATATTAACTTTAGCGGAATTTGACTTTTTGGGGCGCGTTTATCGTTTGACGAAGTTAGTTTTCGCTATAATTAATTTTCCAAACTTCAAAATTTTGCACCAGTCTTTTATTATAAGAACAGAAGCAAAGCAGATACCTACAAATAAATTTAGAAATGTTTTCTGTAGCCCTGGTAAAAACAAGGATCTAGATGCAGATTGCAAACTTGTATAAAAGAAATAAAATTCAATGTCTATTAAAGAGAGCATGGTACAGTCGCTCAAAAAAGTATCCGAACACTATGGTTGATTACAGAATTCAGGAAAAATATTTGATATACGTGTACAGCAACTGTACATGCTCCAGTTACCGTTCACAGCAAACTGGAGCGTGTGCAGTTATTGCACACGCTCCAGTTTGCTGTGAACGGTAACTGCACACGCTCAATATTTCCGTGAGTGAGCCTACACGATCTAGGTCTTTGTGAGCTCACACGATCCAATGTGCTGTGAACATTAACCGCAACCGCTCCAGTTTGCCGTGAACGGTAACTGCACACGCTCCATATTCATTGCATTATATATTCATACGCATTATATATATTAAAAAATATCCGAACACTATGGTTGATTATAGAATTCAGGAAAAATATCTGGCAACGATTTTTTAGAAATTAGTGATCTGGCAACCTTCGTGTCACATGATTACAGAATTCAGGAAAAATATCTGGAGCGTGTACAGCAAGTGTACACCCTCCAGTTACCTTTCACAGCAAACTGGAGTGTGTGCAGTTACTGCACACGCTCCAGTTTGCTGTGAACGGTAACTGCACACGCTCAATATTTCCGTGAGTGAGCCCACACGATCTAGTATCAAAATAATATGACCACCTACAGTCGCTCAAAAAAATATCCGAACACTATGGTTGATTACAGAATTCAGAAAAAAATACCTTGAAACGATTTTTTTAGAAATTAGTGATCTGGCAACCTTCGCGTCACGTGACACGAAGGTTGCCAGATCACTAATTTCTAAAAAAAATCGTTGCCAGATATTTTTTCTGAATTCTGTAATCAACCATAGTGTTCGGATATTTTTTTGAGCGACCGTACGTCCCTGCCAGTGACGTACCCATTTAGCCCATTGTTTGCGAAACAAGGGCCGCTCAGGGGTAAAAGCAATCCCATTGAATTACAGATTAAATAGTTAGTGGGTATGATAATCACGATTAATTTGATAGAGTTCTCAATTCTCGATTAATTGTTAGAGGGTGAACTGTCCAACTTTAATTCTTTAAAAGATAATAGAACAGAGACTAATATTATAGAAAGTAGTCAATTAAACTATTAGATTAATTCGTTAGAAAATAATCTGTCCTAGATTAATCCATTGGAAGGTAGTTAATCCAAGATTGATTCGTTAGAGCTGACGTGAATGCAAGATCAGAGAAACGAATCAAGTCCCTATTCAATCGCTCACAAGACATTGCTTTTCAATCACAGAAATCAATCAGCAATCTCAAAGCCAATCGTATCAGGATATCATCATCATCATCATCCTCAAGCAGCCATGGGCTACGGAGGTCCAACCAGACCGTGCAATTTAGTTCTCCAAGCAAGTCTATCCTGAGCTACATCTACTGCATCTGGCCACTGCACACCAATTCTAATAAGGTCCTGTTTGACATTGTCTGTCCACCGCATCCTAGGTCTCCCCCTCCTTCTGAAGCCTTTAGGCACACTGTTCATAACCCTATTCGCCAATCTATAATTATTCATACAGGCAACATGCCCAAACCAACGGAGTCTCTCTCTGCACAATATGCTGCTTAAAGGAGGTTGCAAACTCCTTTGCCTAACCTCATCATTAGTTACAAAGTTGAACCACCTAATGCCCAAGATACTGCGTAAGTATCTGGAATCAAAAGCATCTAGTTTCCTGTTATCTTGTTTACAAAGTGTCCAAGTTTCACTGCCATAACTAACCCTAGAAAGAACCAAACTATTATACAGTCTAATTTTAGTCTTTAGGTGTATACGCCTATTTCTCCACACTCTCCATAGATTCTTAAAAGTCCCGGCAGCAATCCCTATTCGCCTGTTAATCTCATGCCGCACATCACCATTATCTGTTACATAGCTCCCAAGATAATTAAACTGTGACACCTGCTCAAGACTGCAACCATTCAGATTAACTGAATCACAGCCTGCCTGACTAATTTTCATCACTTTAGTTTTCTCTCTGTTTATAACCAAACCTACTCTACTACTAGTCTCATCAACAGCTCGAATGAAAGAGTTCATCTCATCAACATCATTTGCCAAAAGGGCTAAATCATCAGCATAATCTAAATCAGAAATTTTCGTATCTCCAGCCCATTTAAGGCCAAAATCTTTCCCTTGAAGTGAATTTCGCATAACATAATCAATAACCAAGCTAAAGAGAAAAGGAGACAAAATGCACCCTTGTCGAACACCAGAAATAATGCTAAACCAATTGAGCTAATATTCTCAATCTCGAAAACCTTCAGAAACTTTCGAACACAGCCAATTCTCTCCATAAAAAGAACTGGATGTTCGGATTTTTTTATGGTGACCGAACTCTGCCATTTTTCATTCCATAATAACAAAACAGTATGCATTTGTAAAATGTTTTACATGAAATTTATCATCCTTTTAATGAGAGCTTGATTAAAAGACGAACAATTGCTCCTCCATTAATTAAAATCAATCTTTTCTCGTCGCATACCAAGAAATATTATAATTCCAAATTTCCAATTGAATTTTTACCAGTTAGAGACTGAATCAACTGCCACTTCAATACTAGGTGTTGTGATGCAGCTACTAAGCCCATTTTGTGAACAAAAGTGCTCTTCAGAAATTCTATTCTTCTTGAATCTTATTAACTCTGTTGCACGCAGCAATACAAGAGCTCTGTTATCGACAGAGGAGCACAGATGTCGCCGACGCCCTTCCAACACCCTCTCTGAAAAGAGGCTGACTCTTCTCCGTATGAGCTGTTGATGCTTCGGGGAGAGTGGCTTGTCTTCATCTTTGAGATCGTAATCCTCCTCTGTCACCGGAAAAGCCTCTGTCGACTTCAATGAATATAATTAACGATTACGAACCCCGAAAGTGGAAAATGAGGCTTTCGAGAAAATTTGAGAATTTGGCGGAGGAAAGAGTCGCAGAGTTGAATGTTTCTTGTTCTGGAATGGTGGATTGCAGTAAAACAGAAATGGGCGTTAAGTAGCAAGCAGCTTTAAGTTTCATTACATTTACAGAAGGTTTCGTATTAGTGTTTCTTTTTCTTAATTAAAGGTATTGGATCAGTGGTGTGGAGGAAAAGACAGATTCTAATTTTCTGGCCTTTTTTTTATGTATGTTAGAAAGTAATCTTTTATGTTATATTCAGAAAAACTTGTCAGAGACAAATCCTCGTTGTGATGAGAATTGTGAAGGGCTGTTTGTTTTTTGTAATAACTTTCAATGCAAACTCTTTTTACAGAAACTATGGATGCAATTTCAATTATGTATGGATATTCGAAAATTTTTGTGCAATTTTTGTTGTCAAAAATGAAAAATGAATCATTATTTGCGATTTTTTTTTTATAAAATTCGGTAGGTAAATTACACAGCAGTCATTCAAACGAAAAGCTCGAAAGTTTAAAAAAAAAGTTGTTTTCATTTGACTTTTGCAGTTTTTAGTTAAATAAAAGAAAAATATATGTGTCGTTCTTCAATACAGTTACATTAGATGAGTAGTATTATGCTAATAATGTATATGTTACCGCTAAAGCTCGAAAGCCGTTAATGTGCATATTACCTAGCTAATCTGCAGATTAACTGATTTGCTCCGTTAACGTGCGGAATCAAGAGTTTTCCGCATTTTACCT
This sequence comes from Ryuthela nishihirai, assembly GCA_038380435.1. Classification (NCBI taxonomy): domain Eukaryota; kingdom Metazoa; phylum Arthropoda; class Arachnida; order Araneae; family Heptathelidae; genus Ryuthela; species Ryuthela nishihirai. The sequence continues at coordinate 66,964,885 of JAWZYU010000021.1, read as the reverse complement.
AGGTAATGTGCACATTAACGGCTTCCGTATCGTTAGAGTTCAAAAGTTTGTTTCTCTCATAGTGGTGAATCTCTTGAATATGAATCTTCGTGTCACGTGATTCACTCGTCCGCATTATAAAAAACGCCCCGGATGAGCGGAGGCCAAGTGAGAACGAATCGGTTGGGTTGGGTTGTTTTACCTCTGAGCGGCACTTTTTTGCACACCATGGGCTAAATGGCCAGGTCACATGGACCCCGAAGGCTCAGAGAAGGTTGGGGGAGGGGACCCACTGGAACAGCTGTTGGGAGACAGATGGTAGCCCCCGTCAAGGTCATCCAGCGTGTTCTTTAACGTGCAGAGGGTATGACTCTCCCGCACACGGGACCACGGCTTAACGTCCCATCCGACGGACGGCGGCCTTTCCAAGCCCATCGGTGTCCCCTACTGACCGTGGGCAGGGCGGGGAATTTTGCGGAGATAAATCTCAACGCTGACCCAGCTGGGACTCGAACCTGGGAACTACAGATTACGAGCCTGGAACGAATCGGTAAAGTGATTCATTCTTGATAACGAATCACTAAAATGATTCGTTCTCACTTGGCCTGCTCATTTTGGGGGCGTTTTTTATAATTCGGACGACTGATTCATGTTGACAGAGGGATGACCCTGGTTTCAACTCTACTCTCGGACAATAGATAAATAACATTATGTTAATTTAAGCGTACAGAAACGTTCCTGTTGTTCCAGCAAAGATCTTATTTTCACTTTAACGAGTGCCTAGTAGGTAATGTGCAGATTATCCAGGTAATTTGCAGATTACCTAGGTAATTTGAGAAATGAAACAATTTTCCGCACGTTAACGGATCACCCTAGTTAATCTGCACAATACCTAGATAATCTGTAGAATAACTGATTTCTGCACTTTAGCGGTAACATATGTTATATAATTATTAATATTACAATAATAACTTGTTTATATGTACATTTATATTATTAGTGGAGGCCCAGATCTAGAAAAATAATTCGGGGGTGGGGAGGGGGGGCAAGTAACGCAAAGGAGCTGGGAAAAAAAATAAAAAAAGGCCAAGAAATTGGATTTCCATTGCAATGCAACATTTTACTCTCGCTTTAGAGATCTCTAAAAATTTCTTGAAAAATTGGGAAAATATTCACAAGTTTGATATTTTTTTTGCCTCCATTACCACCAAAGCTTTTGCCGTTTTCGGTATTCGTAAAAAAATAGAGCGAAATTCGTATTGAAAGCAATTTTGTTCAGCGAAGAAAATTCGATTTGATTCAATCACCTTTCCCCATCTTGAATCTAGCTTATGAATACCTCTTCTACGGATGTCCCTGTTTTTGGGGGTCGGGGAGGGGGGACTCAGTCGGTACCGCTCAAGTCTCTTAATCTGTAGTTCCCAGGTTCGAGTCCCAGCTGAGTCAGCGTTGAGACTTATCTCCGCAAAATTCCCAGCCCTGCCCACGGTCAGTAGGGGACACCGATGGGCTTGGAAAGGCCGCCGTCCGTCGGATGGGACGCTAAGCCGTGCCCCGTGTGTGGGAGAGCCATACCCTGTGCAGGGGCGGGGGTGGCTCAGTCGGTAGCGCGCCAGGCTCGTAATCTGTAGTTCCCAGGTTCGAGTCCCAGCTCGATCAGCGTTGAGATTTATCTCCGCAAAATTTCCCGCCCTGCCCACGGTCAGTAGGGGACACCGATGGGCTTGGAACAGGCCGCCGTTCGTCGGATGGGACGTTAAGCCGTGGCCCCATGTGCGGGAGAGTCATACCTTTGTACACGTTAAAGAATACGCTGGATGGCCTTGACGGGAGGCTACCATCTCTCTCCTAACAGCTGTTCCAGTGGGTCCCCTCCCCCAACCTTCTCTGAGCCTTCGGGGTCCTTGTGACCTGGCCATTTAGCCCATGGTGTGCAAAAAAGTGCCGCTCAGAGGTAAAACAACCCAACCCTGTTTTTGGAAGAGAAGAAAGTTTCTATAGCGAACTGTACTTCCCTGTCGTTCTTAAACTCTTGTCCACGCAGATTATTGTCAAGGGGCAGAAACAAGAGATAATCCTAAGGAGAGAGATTGGGTGAATAGGGTGGATGACACAAAGTCTCCCATTCAAGGCGTTGGATTGTCTCTGTGGTGACTTTGGCAGTTTGTGGATGGGCGTTATCTTGAAGGAACAGTACTCCTTTCCGATTGACAAGAGCTGTTTCTTTATCTTTCAACGCCTCGTGAACACGTTCAAGCTCTTGTGAATAGAGCTCACCAGTAATGGTTTGGCCAGGTTTCAGCGGTTGAAAGTGAACCATTCCACGAGATGTCCACCATACACAAAGGAGCACTTTACATTGTTGCAGTGGTGACCTTGAAATTTGTGGAGCGGGGTCCGTGGTAGACACCAATGTCGATTCCTTGAAAGATTCTTCTGTTGAATCCACTTTTCATCACGTCAACAAACGACCGAGAAATGGCTCTTTATGTTTGGCGGGAGATCAGGATAAGGCAAGCTAATACACGTTGTTATTTCTTGCGGGGCGGGGGTGACTCAGTCGGTAGTACGCCAGGCTCGTAATCTGTAGTTCCCAGGTTCGAGTCCCAGCTGAGTCAGCGTTGAGATTTATCTCCGCAAAATTCCTCGCCCTGCCCACGGTCAGTAGGGGACACCGATGGGCTTGGAACAGGCCGCCGTTCGTCGGATGGGACGTTAAGCCGTGACCCCATGTGCGGGAGAGCCATACCTTTGTACACGTTAAAGAATACGCTGGATGGCCTTGACGGGAGGCTACCATCTCTCTCCTAACAGCTGTCCCCTCCCCCAACCTTCTCTGAGCCTTCGGGGTCCTTGTGACCTGGCCATTTAGCCCATGGTGTGCAAAAAAGTGCCGCTCAGAGGTAAAACAACCCAACCCTATTTCTTGGCGTCTGGCAATTCATGTGGGACCCATTTATACCAATCTTTTTGCCAATTTCGTGCAGATGCCTTCTAATTCTTTCATCATGGACATCAAACGCCACACCAAGCTCTTGGCATGTTCGACTGCTCTCTACTTCAATGGCTGATTTCAAAGCTTCATTGTCGATGCTCATGGGCAAATGCTACGTGTAATCGTAAAGGAGCCTCATCTTCAAGTGACTCATCCCGGTTCGAAAATTTCGGAACCAATTTCTGGTTGTGCGTTCCTTCAGAGCATCCTATCCAAATACGAGACACATTCTTCTAGTGGCGTCTGTAGCAGGGTTACCGAGTTTAAACTCGTAAACGACACTTCCATTTCAATATTTTATTGGGTTTACTTCTTGGATGATATTACTATGTAAATAAGATACAATGCAATTTGAAGATGCGGACAATTGTTCTCACCGGCAGCAAAGACTTCTATAGACTATTTTTTTTAACTACATGCTGATTATTTAACATGACACTTAAACGCCAAGAACATTTTGGGGTTGGATTGTTTTACCTCTCAGCGGCACTTTTTTCCACACCATGGGCTAAATGGCCAGGTCACAAGAACCCCGAAGGCTCAGAGAAGGTTGGGGGAGGGGACCCACTGGAACATCTGTTATGAGAGAGATGGTAGCCTCCTGTCAAGGCCATCCAGCGTGTTCTTTAACGTGTACAAAGGTATGGCTCTCCCGCACATGGGGCAACGGCTTAACGTCCCATCCGACGAACGGCGGCCTGTTCCAAGCCCATCGGTGTCCCCTACTGACCGTGGGCAGGGCGGGAATTTTGCGGAGATAAATCTCAACGCTGACCCAGCTGGGACTCGAACCTGGGAACTACAGATTACGAGCCTGGCGCGCTACCGACTGAGCCACTCCAGCCCCCAAATATTTGTGGTTACCTGATTGTATTCTGAAGGGGACAAGAAACACTACCCCCCCCCTAAATCCGACTCTGTATTAGTGTACATATACATAAATAAACTTCAAATCAGAAAATATTTAGGGTCTTGCCCTACTCTTGAATTTTTCGCCATTAACATACACTCAGCGACCGCTTGCTTACTCCAGTTCCGTGTTATAGCAATAGTAACTCAGATACAGAACTATGTAACTTCTTAAATAAGTTTTTTTACGAAGAAATGGAACGGAAGATAATTGAAAGATCTAAAAGAATTCTATTTCAGTCTCGGTTATCAACAATTTCGTTTGGTACTGAGCACGTGCAAACTTCTCTAGCAATGTACAAATGGTGGATATTCAGAGGAAAAGTTTCGTTTGGTTTGTTTTACCTCTGAGCGGCACTTTTTTGCACACCATGGGCTAAATGGCCAGGTCACATGGACCCCGAAGGCTCAGAGAAGGTTCGGGGAGTGGACCCACTGGAACAGCTGTTGGGAGACAGATGGTAGCCTCCCGTCAAGGCCATCCAGCGTGTTATTTAACGTGCACAGGGTATGGCTCTCCCGCACACGGGGCCACGGCTTAACGTCCCATCCGACGGACGGCGGCCTTTACAAGCCCTTCGGTGTCCCCTACTGACCGTGGGCAAGGCAGGGAATTTTGCAGAGATAAATCTCAACGCTGATCCAGCTGGGACTCGAACCTGGGAACTACAGATTACGAGCCTGGCGCGCTACCGACTGAGCCACCCCCGCCCCCAAGGGAAAAGAGGAACCCTAAAATATTTTTGATTGAAGAGAAATTTGCATGCTCGCAAGAAACTTTTCTGCACAATTGAAATAAGAAAAAGTTATTCTGTTCCACCAAACTGTTCAGTGTATTTCTCTTCGACTCTCCATCTCTGAGGCTTTGGGGTCTTTGTGATCTGACCATTTAGCTCATTGTGCGAGAAAAAGCGTCTCACGAGGGTAAAAACAACTCTGGAGAGCCATGTATAAGATCACATTAAAAAACATGCTGGATGACCCTGAATCTACCATTTATTCTGTCAGGTGGATCCCTTTCCTAGTTCTCTCCGCTGATCCCCACCCTGTACTCACTCAGAAAGGGGACACAGTTTAGCTTGGAGAGGTCGCCGTCCATCGGATGGGACGTTAAGCTAAGGTCCCGTGGTAACAAGGTAAAGAACATACTGGGTAGCCTTGACGGGAGGTTACCATCTATTTCTAATCGCTGTTCAGTGATTCCTTTTCTCAAAACCTTCTCTGAGCCCTTGGGGTCCTTGTGACCTGATTGTTCATCCCATTGTGTGCAAAGCTAGTGCCGCTCAGAGTTGCTGAATAGGCGATCTCTGAGTCCGCTGGGTAGCAAAGGCGAATCCCAACAACCCTTCCCCAGTGCTGAACTTTTGGGATCCTTGTAACCTTCTCATTTTCATTTAATTCATTAAGTAAAAATCTACCGCTCCAATTTAAACAACCAAATTCAACTCCACTAGCAAAAGCAGCGTTGAGATTTATCTCCGCAAAACTCCCCGCCCTGTCCATAGTGATTAGGAGTCACTGTTCGGCTTGGAAAGGCCGCCGTCCGTCGGATGGGACGTTAATCCCCGTGAGGAGGAGAGCGATACCCTGTGCACGTTAAAGAACACGCTGGATGGCATTGACATATCTGTTCCCCAACAGCTGTCCAGTGGGTCCCTCTCCCACCTTCTCTGAGCCTTCGGATCCTTGTGACCTGTCCATTTAAGGGGCGGGGGTGGCTCAGTCGGTAGCGCGCCAGGCTCGTAATCTGTAGTTCCCAGGTTCGAGTCCCAGCTGGGTCAGCGTTGAGATTTATCTCCGCAAAAATTCCCCGCCCTGCCCACGGTCAGTAGGGGACACCGATGGGCTTGGAAAGGCCGCCGTCAGTCGGATGGGATGTTAAGCCGTGGCCCCGTGTGCGGGTAGAGCCATACCCTGTGCACGTTAAAGAACACGCTGGATGGCCTTGACGGGAGGCTACCATCTGTCTCCCAACAGCTATTCCAGTGGGTCCCCTCCCCAACCTTCTCTGAGCCTTCGGGGTCCATGTGACCTGGCCATTTAGCCCATGGTGTGCAAAAAAGTGCCGCTCAGAGGTAAAATAACCAACCAACTAGCAAAAGCCTCCTCTTTCAACCTCTTCTAAAACTTTTGTAGAAAAAAAAAACAACAAAAAACGCAAAGCGTTTGAGCCCTCCGAGAGCATCTGCATAAATGCCAAATTCATATCAGTTACAGTCATGACGTCTAACTACAGCATCCCTTTCCGGCCTTATTCTCTCTCGTCACGGTCCCACGCTTTATTCACGAAACGTCCCTCCCCACCCCCTCCTCCCTCCTCCCACACCATCCCATCCCCACACACATCCACACGGACAAAAGATCGATGAACGCAGACAACCGTGAAGAGGGAGCTTTTCTGGTTCGGCGGAATCCGGTCAGTCGGCTGTCCTGATTGGCGTTGACAATTTTTGTTTCGGTCGTGTCATGCAGCCATTGTCTTTTCGTTCTTTCTCTCTTCTCTCTTTCCTCTTCGCCGCCATGGCTCGCGGATCGCTACAAATGAGTCTTCATAACGGATGGAGGGAAAAAAAATAACACTTCGCAATCACCGAGAAAAAATGACTCGAAATTAAGTGATGGCTGATTCCGTTGGGCTGTTCTTTTATCTCTGAGTGGCAATTCTCTGAGCACAATGGGCTAAATATCGCAATTTCTGATCTTCGCAAGGGAAGGTTCAGTTATTTTACGTCGGAAGAGTCGCTTTCTCTAGAAAAGGAGTTATACGGCAAGGTCACTGGGACCCCAAAGATGCAGAGCTTGGTAGGCAGGGGAAGGAGTTGGAATTTTTTACATTTATACGCCACTTCTGTGCACGTAATTGGTTAAATGGTAAGGTCACAAGGACCCAAAGAATTGGGTTGGTTTGTTTTACCTCTGAGTGGCACTTTTTTGCACACAATGGGATAAATGTCCAGGTCACAAGGACCCTGAGGACTCAGGGAAGGTTGGAGGGAGGAGACTCACTGGGACAATTGTTAGGAGACAGATGGTATCCTCTCGTCAAGGTCATCGAGCCTGTTCTTTAACGTGCACAAGCTCTCTTGTACACGGAGCTACAACTTTATATCCCATCCGACGGACGGCGGTCTTTCCAAGCCCTTGGGGCGGGGATGGCTCAGTCGGTAGCGCGCCAGGCTCGTAATCTGTAGTTCCCAGGTTCGAGTCCCAGCTGGGTCAGCGTTGAGATTTATCTCCGCAAAATTCCCCACCCTGCCCACGGTCAGTAGGGGACACCGATGGACTTGGAAAGGCCGCCGTCCGTCGGATGGGACGTTAAGCCGTGGTCCCGTGTGTGGGAGAGCCATACCCTGTGCACGTTAAAGAACACGCTGGACGGCCTTGACGGGAGGTTACTATCTGTCTCCCAACAGCTGTTCCAGTGGGTTCCCTCCCCCAACCTTCTCTGAGCCTTCGGGGTCCATGTGACCTGGCCATTTAGCCCATGGTGTGCAAAAAAAGTGCCGCTCAGAGGTAAAACAACCCAACCCAACTTTCCAAGCCCATCGGTGCCCCTACTGACCGAGAGGAGAGAGGAGAGTTTTGCGGAGATAAATCTCAAGGCTGATCCAGGAGGAACTTGAACCTTGGAACTGCAAGTTACGAGCTTGGGTGCTACCGACTGAGCAGCCCCCTTCTACAAAATTAGTTATACGGCAAGGTCACAAGGACCCCAAGACGAGCTTAAAGTTTCGAGTTTAACTGATATTAACTTAATTAACTTTAAACTACGAGCTTAAAGCTTCGTAGGGAAAGAAATTCAGTTGTTTTACATTTGAACGTCCCTTTTATCTACGTAAATGGATAAATGGCAAAGTCAGAAGGACCCCAATGACACAAAACTTGGTAGGTGAAGGTGTTTTTTTTTTTAACTTCTACGTCACTTATGTGTACACAATTAATTAGAAAGTAAGGTCACAAGAACCCCAAGAGCTCAAAGCTTGGTGAAGAACGATTTGGGTTGTTTTACATTTGACCCTCAGTTTTGGAGACATTAAGTAAATCTCAGTTAATTAGACCTCAGTTTAAAGACCTCAGTTAAATTCAAATGGACGATAAGCCGAGACCAGTGGGCGAGAGCCCATCTCGTACATTCAAGGCAAGGAGACCCACTGGATTTCTTTTTGGAAAACGATGTCTGTCTCGCTTTAAGGCCGTCCAGCGTGTTCTTTAATGTACGAGATGGGCTCTCGCCCACTGGTCTCGGCTTATCGTCCATTTTACGAATGGCGACTTTTCCAATCCCCCCCCCCCTTTCTCACCGGCAGCAGAATAAGAAAAAGGGAAAAAAAAACTTCAACGCAGGCACCGTAGGGACTCGAACCTTGGAGCTTCGGGTTTGCGAGTCTGGCGCGTTACGGACAGACTAGCTTCCGTCCGGCGTCTTCATAGAATTGAAGACAAAATGTCTCCCAATCTCCGAAATGTAATCGAGACAAGTCTAACTTAAGTGCTGTCAAGTTTTCTTGTTTCACGGAAGGTGGGGGCGGGGGTGACTCAGTCGGTAGAGCACCAGTCTCGTAATCTGCAGTTCCCAGGTTCGAGTCCCAGCTGGGTGAGCTTTGAGATTTATCTCCGCAAAACTTCCCCCCTGCGCACGGTCAGTCGGGGACACCGGTGGACTTGAAAAGGCCGTGGTCCGTCGGATGGGACGTTAAGCCGTGGCCCCGTGTGTGTGAGAACCATACCCTGTGCACGTTAAAGAACACGCTGGATGGCCTTGACGGGAGGCTACCATCTGTCTCTCAACAGCTGTTCTAGTGAGTCCCCTCACCCAACCTTCTCTTAGCCTTCGGGATCCATATAACCTGGCCATTTAATCCATGGTGTGCAAAAAAGAGCTGCTCAGAGGTTAAACAACCCAACCCAAATCTGATTCCTGAAAACTTTCCTGTAACATAATGTTTCCAAGTTCGAGTCAGTATTTCCCACCCCCCTGCCTGTAATGATCCTGTAGTCCTCCGTCTGCCTCCAGTGATGAATGGGCTACAGATGCTGTTGGAAAAGCTAACGTCCGTCGGATAGAACATAAATCTTTTGTTCCGCGTGATGGAGAATCATCCTCTGTGAACGTTAAAGAATGTGATGACTTAGAAAGAGACTTCCATCTGTCTCCTAACAATTAGTGGATCCCCTTCCTTTTTTCCTTCTCTGAGCCTTTGAGGTCCTCGTCACTTGGTCATTTTGCCCATTAAGGGCAAAAGAAGTCTGGCTCAGAGGTAAAAATAGACGATTTCAAGCTTCTTTCAATTTTTTTCGCATTATCCATCCATGCTGTTTTATCCTCTTTCTGTGTTTCATTGACAACTCTCTTTAACAATCTTTTTTTGCATTCACAACGATAATTAGGTTCATTTAATGCCACTATGTTCGCTGTTTCATTCTGATAATACTGGATAAAGGGTAAATATTATCTCATACCGGGTGGGATCCGAACCCACGACCTCCTGTTAATATGGCAAGTGCTCTGACCGCTGAGCTACGGGATACTGATCGAGATTTCCTTTGTTGCTGTTGTTGTTAAAATAAATGCGGACATTATCTGCAATCATAACATCTACACTCGCTCAAAAAATATCCGAACACTATGGTTGATTACAGAATTCAGAAAAGAATATCTGGCAACGATTTTTTTAGAAATTAGTGATCTGGCAACCTTTGTGTCACGTGATTACAGAATTCAGGAAAAATATCTGGAGCGTGTACAGCAACTGTACACGCTCCAGTTACCGTTCACAGCAAACTGGAGCGTGTGCAGTTACTGCACACGCTCCAGTTTGCTGTGAACGGTAACTGCACACGCTCAATATTTCCGTGAGTGAGCCCACACGATCTAGTATCAAAATAATATGACCACCTACAGTCGCTCAAAAAAGTATCCGAACACCATGGATGATTACAAAATTCAGAAAAAGTATCTGGCAACGATCTTTTTTTTTAGAAATTAGTGATCTGGCAACCTTGTTTTGACAATTAAAAACCAAATTCAACAATAGAACAACTCATCCCACCTCTTCTTGTCACGTGACACGAAGATTGCCAGATCACTAATTTCTAAAAAAGATCGTTGCCAGATATTTTTCCTGACTTCTGTAATCGTGACAAGATGGTTCCCAGATCACTAATTTCTAAAAAAGATCGTTGCCAGATATTTTTTCTGAATTCTGTAATCAACCATAGTGTTCGGATATTTTTTTGAGCGACTGTACTTAAGCCTAGGGTATGAGAGACTTAACAACAGGTAAAATCTTGACTAGTGGCTGATAGCTCAGTGGTCAGAGCAATTGACATGTTATCAGGAGGACGTAGGTTCGGATCCCACTCGGCACGAGACGATTTTTTACAATATCGAGTATTAGCAGAATGAAACAGCGGAATTAGTGACTTCAAACAAACCCTGTTTAACAATTCCTCAATTCGTCTCTTAGATGCTTCAAAAACATCGAATCTGTCTAAAGAGAGCTTTCCTCTAACATCCCATTTATCTCGCACCTGATCGTGTGGGACCACCATCGACCTCCTCCTCCTCCTCTTCAACTCCACCTCCTTGAACTCCTCTCTCTCTTCACTCATTCCTTTCTCATTCTCTCTCTTCCTGTCTGTTTCTCCTTCCTAACCTCTCTCTCTTTCACTCATTCCTCTCTCATTCTCTCTCTTCCTGTCTGTTTCTCCTTCCTAACCTCTCTCTCCCCTCTCTCGTACTTTGTACTGAAGAAATTGGAAGAGAAAAGGAATTTGTGGGGATGGGATAGTTGGGATATCAGGGGAGACGATAGATCGGGAACGAGGCGCAGTCGAAGTTGAGAAATTAGCCTCCGCTTTTCGTCCGTGCCACGCTGGAAGTTGCGGAGAGAAATGGGATGCCAGAAGAGCTCACTGCTCCCTTGACACTCGCCGAAACCCCCCAGCGGATTGCAGGAGCCAAGTACACTCAAACAAAACCAAGTTAGTTCACTCGAAAGTTTCCAGACTGGTGCCTGGTGCCCTATCGATGAGCTCAAAGCAAAGAACTTGTTATTCTCCATTATCTGACTTGCTTTGCTTGGCAGAGTCGAAATGTAACTCACAGCTGATGCATGTCGTGACGTTTGTTTCCTTTAAAGATCTTTTCCTTCTTTCTCTTTTTCAGTTCTATAACTTTATTGATGTTCTGCGGTAAGCGGTTAAAGAAAAGACTGCAAAGCAAAATGTTTCTAGGGAAACTTGGCTTTTCCCATATGCATTAGGAGAGCATTTGGTATGGGAAATTCGAAATACATTGGTTGTTTTGTTGTTGTTTTTTGTTCCGTTGTTTTGAAAAATGGCTCTGATTTTGTTATCGTTTTTTCGATCTGAGTAAATAAGAAGAAAACTTGAAGAAACCAAATTTAATCTGATTCAATCAATTGAAATGTACGTTGGATACGTTGATTTTGGAGCAGACTTTAATGCTTCTGGAACAGGTTAGGAAAAAGATTTGTGATAGATTGGATATTTTTTTTTGTCTGAAGAAGAAATAGTTTAAGGAATGAATAGAAATTTAATTTAATGTAACAGCATTGGAAGCTGATGCTGGAACAGAGAAGTTGAACTAAGTAGATGTACAGTCGCTGAAAAAAGTATCCGAACACTATGGTGGATTACTGAATTCAGAAAAAATATCTGGCAACGATTTTTTTAGAAATTAGTGATCTGGCAACCTTCGTGTCACGTGATTACAGAATTCAGAAAAAATATCTGGAGCATGTACAGCAACTGTACACGCTCCAGTTACCGTTCACAGCAAACCGGAGCGTGTGCAGTTACTGCACACGCTCCAGTTTGCTGTGAACGGTAACTGCACACGCTCAATATTTCCGTGATTGAGCCCACACGATCTAGTATCAAAATAATATGACCACCTACAGTCGCTCAAAAAAGTATCCGAACACTATGGTCGATTACAGAATTCAGAAAAAATATCTGGCAAGGATTTTTTTTTTTTTAGAAATTAACGATATGGCAACCTCCGTGTCACGTGACACGGAGTTTGCCAGATCACTAATTTCTAAAAAAAAAAAAAAAACGTTGCCAGATATTTTTTCTGAATTCTGTAATCCACCATAGTGTTCGGATACTTTTTTGAACGACTGTAGGAGACACATTCCTTTGTTTGTTAAAGAACATACATGCCCTTATGGGACCTTTTTTTATCCATATCGTAACCAGCTGTCCAGTGGATCACTTTTGCCTCTCTAACCCTCTTTGGGGTCCTTGTGATCTAACTATTTAGCCCATTATGTGAAAAAGTCGAGTTCATCAGTTGAACTTGAAGTTATAACACCTTATTGATTTCATTCCACGTAAGAACCTTGCTTAACATATACTGCTCACAAAAATTAGGGGATATTTGAAAATGAATATGAAGCGATAAAAATATTCCCTAATTTTTGTGAGCAGTATATTTCCAGTGAATATCTTTCGCGATATTTAACTGCAGTCTTGGAGTTTGCAGAACATCCAATTCAGAGTCCTCTTCGTTGAAACTGATAACGCCAAAAACCGTTCATTTCCTTCCACAGGCGGTATCTTCCACACACCAGGGCACTTTACAAAACTCTCTGATCTAATCGCCTTGTCAGCCCTCTTTAACACATCGGATCAACCGCTATCTGCACCGGTTCTTCCATATTTAATAAGCTAATACGGAGATAGTGGCTCTTTGGAGGACAAGAAGCCGCGAAAACAGGGACGGCGACAACAGCATCTTTGGTGTCTGCTCTGCCTCCGAGACAAATTTGATACAGAAGAGCACGAGACTCTTCCGCATCATCTTGCAGCGAGGGATTTAGGGAACAATAAAGAAGAGGAAAGAAATCTCCTCCTCCTCCTCCGTTCCTCTTTGTCGGTCAAGGATGACTGATGGAAGACACTCCGGAGAAAAAGATGTCTTTCTCGTGCACACAGGGAGCGTGCATCTTCCTCCTCCTCCTCTTCCTCTTCTCGCCTCCTCCAGCTACAGCTGCTAGCATCTTTCATCCTTCTACTCATCCGTTGCCTTCGTTACGTGCTGTGGTTGCAGCGATCCCCCCACGACACAACAGACGATATAAATTTAAAAACAAAGTTATGTTTGGGAACGAAATAAAAGCAAAATATTCTTTCTAAGGAAAATTCTGCCGTTCCTCAGGAAAACAAAATGTATTTCTCAGTGAACAAGACAGGCTTCTTGTTTCTTCTAAAAAAACAGAACGAATTATGATTAATTTGTTATAATAGAGAGCTGGGTTGGGTTGTTTTACCTCTGAGCGGCACTTTTTTTGCACACCATGGGCTAAATGGCCAGGTCACATGGACCCCGTAGGCTCAGAGAAGGTTGGGAGAGGGGACCCACTGGAACAGCTGTTGGGAGACAGATGGTAGCCTCCCGTCAAGGCCATCCAGTGTGTTCTTTAACGTGCACAGGGTATGGCTCTCCCGCACACGGGGCCACGGCTTAACGTCCCATCCGACGGACGGCGGCCTTTCTGTTTTTTTCTTTCCTCTTTTTTCTTTTTTCCATCGGTGTCCCCTACTGACCGTGGGCAGGGCGGGAGTTTTGCGGAGATAAATCTCAGCGCTGGCCCAGCTGGGACTCGAACCTGGGAACTACAGATTACGAGGCTGGCGCGCTACCGACTAAGCCATCCCCGCCCCTTATAATAGAGAAATATGCGAGGAACCGCCTTACTTTTATCCTCTGTACGACGCATATCCACCTAGCATGAAAAAAGGTTCGTATAGGTACATCCTTTCAGAAGATGATTCTGCAATGTGTCGAAAAGTTAAGAATTTTAGATTTAGTTAAACATTATTTCCCCACAAAAGACCAGTTTTCCCTAGGGTGTTTTGTGTCTGGACACCACTTTTTTTTTGCACACTGCGGATCTAGCGGATCCCTTTCCCAGAATTGAGCCCTTGGGGTCCTTGTAACTTACCTGTTTAGTTCACAGGGGACGGGAGCGGCTCAATTGATAGCGCACCAGGTTTTAAATCCCATTTGATATTCATTTCATCTTGAAGGACACGTCGGAGGTCAAATTTCGGATTTTTCCCAAGATCTACGACCCGGATTACCTCGAGGTGTAAATTTTCAAACCTGATAGATAGATAGATAGATAATTTATTCTCAGAATATGCAGTACTTTACATTTTCATGTTTTTTACCTTAGAACTGAAATTATAATGAAATATATATAATGTTGTATATCTCAGATACACAATTTTAAAGTTTTCTAATATATTCTTCTTTATACATAGTTTGTCCAATAAAAATCACATATTTATTCATACCATATATGTGGAAAATTTTAATATTATATTTCATTAGTGTTTTATAATTTTACCTACATTTTTCAGTAAGAGTCTGAGAAAAAATGTTGAGTCTTCCACGAGAGTAAAAACTCGCTTATGGGAAAAATTTAACAGTTTTAATAAAAAACAAAATACCCCCTCAAGCAGCTGCTTGCCACAGAGGTCTGACAGGAGCCTGTCAGTTTATATGCCATAGTATGTGAGGATGGCAGGACCTCAGGAACGTGTACAGCAACTGTACACGCTCCAGTTACCGTTCACAGCAAACTGGAGCGTGTGTAGTTACTGCACACGCTCCAGTTTGCTGTGAACGGTAACTGCACACGCTCAATATTTCTGTGAGTGGGCCCACACGATCCAGGTTTTTGTGAGCTCACACGATCCAATGTAAATAAAATAAAAATAAATACCCCCTCAAGCAGCTGCTTGCCACAGAGGTCTGACAGTAGCCTGTCAGTTTATATGCACAGCAGAAGGTCTGTTAAGATGGCAGGACCTCAGCAGAAAAACGACACAAAGAGCCATGCCTTACCCGGGGCTCGAACCCAGGTCCCTTAGATCAGTAGCCAAGCGCGATAACCATTCGGCCAGTTGTAATAAAATGAAAAGGCAACATGCTTCAGTTTCACATTTCCTCATATTTTGTTAAATAAAAATAAATACCCCCTCAAGCAGCTGCTTGCCACAGAGGTCTGACAGGAGCCTGTCAGTTTTATGCCAAAGTAGAAGATCTGAGAGGATGGCAGGACCTCAGCAGAATAAACGACACCCTTGATCAAAAAATCTAAGTAAATATTTAACCAATTTATAAGTTTGAAAATTATCATTAAAAATAAATGAAATAAAAATAAACTTTCATCATCATCATCATCCTCAAGCAGCCATGGGCTACGGAGGTCCAACCAGACTACGTAGTTTAATTTTCCACGCATATCTGTCCTGAGCTACATCTGCTGCATCCGGCCACTGCACACCAATTCTAACAAAGTACTGTTTGACATTGTCTGCCCACCGCATCCTAGGTCTTCCCCTCCTTCTGAGGCCTCTAGGCACACTGTTCATAACCCTATTCGCCAATCTATAATTATCCATACGGGCAACATGGCCAAACCAGCGGAGTCTCTCTCTGCACAATATGCTGCTTAAAGGAGGTTGCAGACTCCTTTGCCTAACCTCATCATTAGTTACAAAGTTAAACCACCTAATACCCAAGATACTGCGTAAGCATCTAGAATCAAAAGCATCAAGTTTCATGTTATCTTGTTTACTAAGGGTCCAAGTTTCACTACTGTAACTAACCCTAGAAAGAACCAAACTATTATACAGTCTAATTTTAGTCTTTAGGTGTATACGCCTATTTCTCCACAATCTCCATAGATTCTTAAAAGTCCCGGCAGCAATACCAATTCGTCTGTTAATCTCATGCCGCACATCACCAGTATCAGTTACATAGCTCCCAAGATAATTAAACTGTGACACCTGCTCAAGACTGCAACCATTCAGATTAACTGAATCACAACCTACCTGACCAATTTTCATCACTTTAGTTTTCTCTCTGTTTATAACCAAACCTACTCTACTACCAGTCTCATCAACAGCTCGAATGAAAGAGTTCATCTCATCAACATCATTTGCCAAAAGGGCTAAATCATCAGCATAATCTAAATCAGAAATTTTCGTATCTCCAGCCCATTTAAGGCCAAAATCTTTCCCTCGAAGTGAATTTCGCATAACATAATCAACAACCAAACTAAAGAGAAAAGGAGACAAAATGCACCCTTGTCGAACACCAGACGTAATGCTAAACCAATTGCTACAAGACTTACCAACTCTCACACATGACTCAGTGTTATTATAGAGAGCTTTCATTATGTCATTATGTTAACTAATTTGTCTGGTATACCATATGATCTCACAATCAACCACAAATTATGACGATCAACAGAGTCGAAAGCCTTTTTGAAATCAACAAAGCTAGCAACCAAAGGTTTCTGAAACTCTAAACATTTCTCAAGAATCTGCCTAAGTGAAAATATCTGATCCACACATCCCCTACCACTTCTGAATCCACATTGCTCATCACGCAATTGACTGTCAACCAGATTCTTAATTCTATTAAGCACAATCATGGAAAGAACTTTACCTGGAACAGAGAGTAGGCTGATACCCCTATAGTTATCACAAGAACTGCGATCACCTTTTTTGAAAATAGGGATAATAATAGCTCTGGTAAAATCTTTAGGAACCATGCCTTTATCATAAAAGTTATTCAAAATTTCAGTCATCCAAGTGGTAACCAAAACATTCCCAGCTCTGAGCATTTCTGTAGTAATTTCATCCACCCCTGGGGATTTATGAAGTTTCAGTTTAGAGATAGCCAAATTAACTTCAGATTGTGTTATAGGGCCAACATTAAAGCTGCCAATGCATCTATCATCATTACAAACAATGGGAGTAGAATTACTGGGTAGAAAAACAGAAAAAAATATAAAAATCTATATTGAATTGTGCGTTAGTAAGTGGTTCAGTTGAGCACCTTAAGGGCAACTCAGCATCAAATGAAATTTTATTACATTTAAATCTCTTTTATTTCTAAAACACAGTCTCAATATTTTTCCACATTTAAAATCCATTTTCTTAATTCCTTATAGAAAAAGGTATCATTCCTTATTCATTTGATGTACTCTGGTAAGCAGTTAAAAAACTTTGGCGCCAAATAAACATAATGTTTTTCAACAATAGTTTTGTTCGCTTTTAAATCAAGTAAGAAAAGATTTTTTGACAGTCGAGTATTCTTTTCAAATGTCCGTAAAGTTTGAACATTAAAATCCATCCTTATATATTTCAGTACTTGAAATACATACAATTTCCTTATTTGTAAAATACCTAATTCATTGCATGCATTTGCAACGCTTTCAAATTTTCTTAGTTTCATCATGCATCTAATTATGGGATTCTGCACATAGCGTAACGGTTGGATTGTTGTCAAATAGACTCCACATTTACCCAGCTCTAACATTTCTGCATCATATTTAGAATTCCCCTGTCACATCAGTCTCTCGCAATCATCAATACATATATATTGATGTAGCGCATTTGATATTCATTGATAACTATAGATGATTTATTTCTTAAGTCTCGTGAATAATATTCAATTTATGTCAGTATCAAAAAACGTTCTTGACAGGACTAAGAGAAAAGTGCCCTTCATCAAACAGCAAAACTATAAAGTTGAGAATAACATTATCATCTCTGTTTCCAGGTCGTTTGGCCTTCATGTCCCTATAATAAATTAATCTGAAGACGTTTAATTTTGCTAACAAATACTTTAAAAGCATTTCCATGAACTGTAATTCCAGCCTAATTATTGCCTTGAATGTTGATTTATTGCCCAAAACATCAATTTGTTTATTTGTCATCACATTTACTTTCCTAATTAAATAATACACTCGGTTAGGGAAACTCGTAAATATAAAAATCATCTGAGCTGAAAAAATCGGAAGAAAATACTTCTAGCAGAAGAAATCGGCTAAATTCTCCGGAAAAAAGGTTACACTTTTAAGAATATTAAAATAAAGAAAAAATATTCGCTGCTGCAAACGTCTACAATAAATTCCATTTCTTGCATTATGCAGAAAAGAAAAAAACACGCTCAAAGGAATTAGCATTTTTTTTTGCTCCATCGTTTCACACTGCTTTAAGCTTGATTAATTGTGTTTTTTACTGATATTTTTCAGCACAGACGCATCAGAAAATTCGTGCGTATGTGAATTGCAAAGGAGCATTAGGAAGTGGCAAAATAACTAAGAAGTGTGTGAAGAGCAAGATGACTTCTAATTCTGACTGCATAGTAGCTTATTATCAATCATTAACGCCCCATTACCTTTAAGTATTCATTAGGTAGAAGGAAGCTTTGAAAGACTGACTCTTATCTGGGGATGCAATAACGGAAGAGACATGGTTAACGAAGAAACTTTTGCAGCAAATTTAAGGACACTTACTTGTGGTAATATTTGCTTTTAAGGGACATTTGCCAGTTTGTTTTATTAATGCACGAGGATTTGTTTTCATTATTAAAGATAAAGATGTGGAGGTTATGCAAAAGTAATGTGATAAAAGTACTTCTCAAATTTATGCAGTTAAAGGTGCATATAGAGTATGTTGCAGGGCCGAACCACGAATTTCTTTAACGGGGGTGGTTGGTTGGTTTAAATTTGAGGTGGGGGGAGAAATCCATCCAAGTTGGGAAATTGTTTGAAGTAGGACAAAAAGTTCATCTAAGTGGTGAAGTGGTTTAAGACTGGGTTGTTTTATCTCAGATTGAAGTGGTTTAAGACTGGGTTCTTTCACCTTAGGTTGAAGTGGTTGAGGACTGGGTTGTTTCAACTCAGGTTGAAGTGGTTTAAAACTGGGTTGTTTCACCTCAGGTTGAAGTGGTTTAAGTCTGGGTTGTTTCACCATGCATTGAAGTGGTTTAAGACTGGGTTGCTTCACCACTTGTTGAAGTGGTTTAAGACTGAGTTGTTTCACCATGCATTGAAGTGGTTTAAGACTGGGTTGCTTCACCACTTGTTGAAGTGGTTTAAGACTGAGTTGTTTCACCTCAGTTTGAAGTGGTTTAAGACTGGGTTGCTTCACCACTTGTTGAAGTGGTTTAAGATTGGGTTGTTTCACCTCAGTTTGAAGTGGTTTAAGATTGGGTTGTTTCACCTCAGTTTGAAGTGGTTTAAGACAGGGTTGCTTCACCACTTGTTGAAGTGGTTTAAGACTGAGTTGTTTCACCTCAGTTTGAAGTGGTTTAAGACTGGGTTGTCTTATCTCAAGTTGAAGTGGTTTAAGACTGAGTTGTTTCACCTCAGGTTGAAGTAGTTTAAGACTGGGTTGTGTACCCAAGGACACAAAGGATGTTGGGTTAGGGAAACCACTGGATAGCTTTTAGGAGACCGATGGCAGCCTTCCACCAAGGCCATCTAGCATGTTCTTTAACGTGCACAGGGTATGTCTGTCCTGCACACGGTAGCTGTGATTAACGTCCCATCTGACTGAAAGCGGTTTTTGCAAGTCCAACGGGGTGTCCCTCTTTCTCACCGAGGACATGGTGGGGGTTTAGCGGAGATAAGATAGATATATATATGTAATGTAAAATAAGATAGAGAGATCTATCCGAATGGCGAAATGGTTTAATACAGAGGAGAGATCCGTTCAACAAGTGAAGCGGTTTAAGGTAAAAGTGAAGCCTATTTCAGTAGTAAAGTGATATGAGGTGAGGAGCTCATCCAAATGGTGAAATGTTTTAGTGATGTAGTGGTTTAAGGGGGGGGGGGGGATAGCCCATCTGGATGGCGAAATGATTTAATGTAGGGAGAGTAGACTATCTATGTGGTAAAATGGTTTAAGGTAGGGGGACCACATTTATGTGGTTGGGTTGTTTTACCTCTGAGCTGCACTTTTTGTACACCATGGGCTAAATGGCCAGGTCACAAGGACCGCGAAGGCTCAGAGAAGGTTGGGGGAAGTGACCCACTGGAACAGCTGTTGGGAGACAGATGGTAGCCTCCCGTCAAGGCCATCCAGCGTGTTCTTTAATGTGCACAGGGTATGGCTCTCCCGCACACGGAGCCACGGCTTAACGTCCCATCCGATGGACAGCGACCTTTCAAGCCCATCGGTGTCCCCTACTGACCGTGGGCAGGGCGGGGAATTTTGCGGAGATAAATCTCAGTCTATGTGGTAAAATGGTTTAAGGTAGGGGGAGTAGACCATCTATGTGGTAAAATGCTTTAAAGTAGGGTCAGACCATTACCCAATCAACGTAGGGCGAGCAGTCCATCCCCTTGGTGAGGGGGTTAAAGGTAAGACAAACAGTCCATGAACAGGTGAATTGATTCAAGGTAGGGCGAATAGCCCATCCACATGGTAAGGGGATTCATGATAGGGCGAGTTGGGTTGGGTTGTTTTACCTCTGAGCGGCACTTTTTTGCACACCATGGGCTAAATGGCCAGGTCACATGGACCCCAAAGGCTCAGAGAAGATAGGGCGAGTAGTCCAGGTATGGGATGAAGTGGTTTAAAGTAGGGCGAGCAGTCCATTCACGTGGTGAAGTGTTTCAAGGTAGGGCGCGTAGGCCATCCACGTGAAGTATTTAAAGGTAGGGCAAGTAATCTCTCTATGTGGTGAAATGCTTCAATGTACGGTAAGTACTCGTGAAGTGGTTTAAGATAGGATGAGTAGTCCATTCAAATGATAAAGATAAGGGAGGGAGGGATTCATTCAAGCTATGAAGTGCTTAAATAAGGCAAGGGGTTATCCTATTTACGAAGTATTTGAAGATAAAAGAATCTATCCAAATAGTGAAGTGGTTTAATATAGGGATGGGGTTCATCCAAGTGATGAAATGGTTTAAGATAGGAAACGGGGTTCATCAAAGTGAAGCAGTTTAAAGTAGGTGAGAGGTTATCCAATTTGTAAAGTGATTAGGGTTAAGAGTGGTTCAAAGAGTTCAATTAGATCATTCAAGTGTCAAAGTAAGTTGAAAGTTTCATTGTTGAAAAGTATAAGAGTAATCTGTAAAGAGAGGAGTTAGTGTCCAGGGGAGATTTTTGATTTTTTGGTAAAAGTAACAACCGAATCTTACCAGTCCTGAACCCTACACCGTTTTTTAAATGAATAAAATAATACAATAACGGAAAACTTATTTTTTCTAATTCTTTCTTGCAATGATACTCACGAAGACTGTTGTACAGTCGCACAAAAAAAAATCCGAACACTATGGTTGATTACAGAATTCAGAAAAAATTATCTGTCAAGGATTTTTTTTAGAAATTAGTGATCTGGCAACCTTCGTGTCACGTGACACGAAGGTAGCCAGATATTGAGCGTGTGCAGTTACGTTCACAGCAAACTGGAGCGGTTGCGGTTAATTTTCACAGCACATTGGATCGTGTGAGCTCACAAAGACCTAGATCGTGTGGGCTCACTCACGGAAATATTGAGCGTGTGCAGTTACCGTTCACAGCAAACTGGAGCGTGTGCAGTAACTGCAGACGCTCCAGTTTGCTGTGAACGGTAACTGGAGCGTGTACAGTTGCTGTACACGCTCCAGATATTTTTCCTGAATTCTGTAATCACGTGACACGAAGGTTGCCAGATCACTAATTTCTAAAAAAATCGTTGCCAAATATTTTTTATGAATTCTGTAATCAACCATAGTGTTCGGATACTTTTTTGAGCGACTGTACGTAGTCGTATTATTTTGATACTAGATCGTGTTGGCTCACTCACGGAAATATTGAGCGTGTGCAGTTACCGTTCACAGCAAACTGGAGCGTGTACAGTTGCTGTACACGCTTCAGATATTTTTCCTGAATTCTGTAATCACGTGACACGAAGGTTGCCAGATCACTAATTTCTAAAAAAAATCGTTGCCAAATATTTTTTCTGAATTCTGTAATCAACCATAGTGTTCGGATATTTTTTTGACCGACTGTAATTAGACACAGTGGAAGCCAAAATACAAAAGATATGAAATTGCAAACGATTTGTAAAACAACACCAGAAAAAAAAGAGTAAAAATCATTACCTAGGTATTATGTATGTACAACCAATAGTTTATGGTGACAGATTCTCTGCTAAAATCCTCTTAAAGTCAATTAAGGTAATTAAAGCTTTATTACCTTAATTGACGCAATCAATGTTAAATAAATTAAATGTTAATTAATTAAGCAATCCATAATTCTCACGGAATTATTCTGAATTAAATAGCATCACTTAGCACAAGTAGAAATTAGAAATTTAATTCTTTTCGATGATAACCATGAAGATTAAAATTAATATTTGTCGATGACTACCGAGTAACAATTCAAATCTCCTGAAATTGATCAATCGATTACATAGAATGATGCCAATTTAATCGTTTTCATCCTTCATTACATTATTTCATCCTTCGAAATTGAAAAATCTCAAATCTGAACCTCTCCCTCCTGAAAAATAAACAAAAAACCTGAAATTGGAATCTCTTCCCTCCCCATTTTTTAACCCTTTCATGACCAAGGGAAACATTTTTCCCATTTTAAAATTGGTGATTGTCGTATTTAATTATAACCTTATTTGCATTTTTTATACAGAATGTCAAAATAGAACGTATGCCGAACGCAATTACGTAAACGGGAACGTTTAGAAAACAAAAACAGAACTGTCAGGACGCATAATATATGTACTATGTGCAATGTCCATCTTTGCCTCACTACCAAAAGAAATTGCTTCGCAGAATATCATAATTAGCACATCATTTTGTATAGCAATTTTATTTCATAATTTTGTATTATTTTAGTTAACATTTTGTTCTCATAAACCAATAAATAAAAGACATTGCATAATAAGCCTAACTATAATTTGTGTTACCTTTATAGTCCATTGGGAAAAATATTTCCCATAAAATTCCAAAAAAAAACTACACATTGTTATGTATTTTTCTTATGATTTTTATTTATTTTACGTCTAAACAAACTAAAATAAACAGTTACATACTAATATTTACTCTTAGAAACCTTATAGTCCTGAAAGGGTTAAGTCGAGTCTCATAATGTTTAAATTTAATTCTGTTGAAAAACGTTAACATGTGAATTATATATTTCACATCAAAATATTTTTCCTGGTTATATCAACTAACTCTGACTCATTCAACCCTTTTTGAACTCTCTTCGACTATTTGTTGCAACACAGAAGATTAAACAACTCTTCCTCCAGTTCTACAGCACAAAAGAAAGTTCTCTTCCTCCGAAGGCTTCAAGAACATCATCAAAAGCTGACTGCACTTCTCACTTCTGCAAGGTTTGTCATAAAGCTTTAATTACCTCCTGTAATTATCTGAAGTGGTTATAACAGCCACCTGAAGAGGAGCCGTCCTCTTCCACCATAATCACCCACTTTCATTATTTCTGCGGCTATATCCTGGAATATCTTCATTTAGCGCTGCTTCCTCTGCTTATTGGATAAGGTAGAAACAGCTCGCAGCTGATTCGCCAGTTCATTCCGGATATTTTACAATGATTTGCACCAGAATGGCCTTCTTATCTCCGCAAACGAAGCGAATCTAATTAACCATGGAGATAGAATCTTCAACGGAATATTAGAACGTTTGCGTTGCATGGTGCACGTCGACGTTATTACTAACTTCCTCCTCCTCCTCCTCGACGGTGGGTGTCTAACTCTTCGAAGAGGGGAGTTTCCTCCGACCTTTATCCGTCTAAATGAAAGACTCATGCATCGGAATCGGAAAGACACCGGACTCATAACTTGAGTTTAGCAGGGTCGAATCCCAATTGTTCTCTCGGCTAGAAGGTTTGTTTCGTTCTCTCCCACCTTACCTTACATGAGAAAACGTAATTGCAGTTGTCGGTGATAGCAGCCGTAGAAAGTAATATTGATGATGGTTATAGTAATTGATGATAATGATGATGGCAACAAGCGTTGATAATAATGTTAATAATATCTACATTTACTGATGATTACGTTGATGATAATTGCTGCCGGTGATAAATTTGGTGGTAATTACCGTTGGTGATAAAGTGATGGTACCTATAGCTACCGATGATAATTAGAGATATGAAATTAATATTGATGAAAACTACAGTTGGTGGTGGTAATGTTGATCATATTAGAGTATGACAACTAACATTGATATTAATGTTACTATTTACATTTGTTGATGATAATTACAGTTGGATAATGTCTATTGTACCTTTTATTACTGATGATAACTACAGTTATTGCAGATTTTATTGATGATAACTACAGTTATTGCAGATTTTATTGATGATAACTACAGTTATTGCAGATTTTATTGATGATAACTACAGTTATTGCAGATTTTATTGATGATAACTACAGTTATTGCAGATTTTATTGATGATAACTACAATTATTGCAGATTTTATTGATGATAACTACAGTTATTGCAGATTTTATTGATGATAACTACGGTTATTGCAAATTTTATTGATGATAACTACAATTGTTGGTGACAATGCTGATGATAATTGTTGTTGCTGATTATAACTAAGCATTGATAAACATGTTAGTAATATTTACATTTGTTGGTAAAAACGTTGATGATAATTACAATTCCTGATAACGTCGATCATAATTACAGTTGGTAATAATGTTGCAGATAATTGCAGTTGCTGATAATGTTGATGCTAATTACCGTTCGTGATAATGTCGATCATAATTACAGTTGGTGATAACGTTGCAGATAATTGCAGTTGGTGATAATGTTGATGATAATTACAGTTCGTGATAATATAGATGATAATTACAGTTCGTGATAATATCGATGATAAATACACTTGCTGATAATGTTGATAATAATTATATTTGCTGATAATGTCAGTGGTACTCATAGTTTCTGATGATAAATAGAGTTATTGGAGATAACATTGATGATAATTACAGTTGTTGATGACAACTAAGCATTGATAATCATGTTAATAATAACCACAATTATTGATGATAATGTTGATTACAACCACGATTACTGATCATAGTGTTGATTAAAACTAAAATTATTGATGATAGTGTTAAATACAATTACAATTATTGATGATAATGTTGATTACAACTACAATTATTGATGATGGTGTTGATTTCAACTACAATTATTTATGATAATGTTCATTACAACTACAATTATTGATGATCATGTTGATTACAACTGTAATTATTGATGATCATGTTGATTACAACTGTAATTATTGATGATCATGTTGATTACAACTGTAATTATTGATGATCATGTTGATTACAACTGTAATTATTGATGATAATGTTGATTAAAACTGCAATTATTGATGATAATGTTGATGCACATTCACTTCGATGTTCGAAACTATTTGTAGCACCCTTTCATTCAAAAAAATCCTTCTTGAATATGCATATTTTTTCTACATATTGGTTTTCGAAACTAATATGTAGGAAAATCATTCTAATATTACAGTTTTCCTCCATTATTTCTCAGACACCTGATATGTCGCAGCCCCTAATAATTTCTATAGTTTTTGCAAACTTTTTATAGCCTCTGCCACTTCCTACCTTATAAGCTTTCATTCGCTGGTGCATAACTCATTACAATCGACCATCGAATTGGGAAAATACGATGAGGAAAAGCTCTTTTGACAAGCACACAACAGAAATCTGACAAAGACTAGCAAAGAACAATAGGGTTTGGGTTGTTGTTGGGTTGTTTTACCTCTGAGCGGCACTTTTTTGCACACCATGGGCTAAATGGCCAGGCCACATGGACCCCGAAGGTTCAGAGAAGGTTGGGGGAGGGGACCCACTGGAACAGCTGTTGGGAGACAGATGGTAGCCTCCCGTCAAGGCCATGCAGCGTGTTCTTTAACGTGCACAGGGTATGGCTCTCCCGCACATGGTGCCACGGCTTAACGTCCCATCCGACGGACGGTGGCCTTTCCAAGCCCATCGGTGTCCCCTACTGACCGTGGGCAGGGTGGGGAATTTTGCGGAGATAAATCTCAACGCTGACCCAGCTGGGTCTCGAATCTGGGAACTACAGATTACGAGCCTGGCGCGCTACCGACTGAGCCACCCCCGCCCCAAAGAGCAATAGGAAGATGAGCAATAATTATAATTCAGCCAATTACAGATAAGCTTCGCGTATTCCCAGCTCGATTGTGCTGTTCTCTTCTTTAGACTGAATTTCCAACGCTAGAGTATCATTCATTTTCTGACTAATGTTATATTTATATAATATCCTATGAACGGCTTGATAAATCTCCATACCAACTTTATAATTAAGAAGAAACCTTATCTGCAATTTTTACAATAAAAAAACATCAAAACGTAATCCCTTTCTGCCGCATCAAAAGTGGAATCTGCAACCAATTGATAGATTCCATTTTCTCTAACAAAGTTAAACATAATTTTTTTTTCTTCCTTTAATGCCTCAACATCTTTTCCTTCCAACGATGATGAGTTTCCTTTAACAGCAACATCCTCATCCTCTTCTTCTTCCCACATCCCCATGCATCATCAGAAGCAGAACTCATTCCACTTTCGCATAATGTGCAATGGTGAATAACGCCAACAATTCTTCACCAAGCAGCTTTATTGCATCCACAACAGAGGCATTCCATTGTTTTATGGCATAATAAATATATCACGGAAACACTCACTCCTACGAAACAAAGGCTTTGTTGCAGTTAGAGTGCATTAACACACTTTCCGTGGCTCGTGATTTAAAGTATCCGCTGGCCCCCCCCCCCTCCCCGTTTTGACGACGTTTCGCAGAGCGAACTTCTGCTGGTTGTTGCAGATCTGTGTTTGGTAAAACATGAAGGACTGCTTAAAAAATGGAATTGTTTATTTGGATGTAGCTTTCTTTATTCCGCCCTTTCTGTTCATTCATCACTTTTTGAGAGGCAATCAGCAAATGTGGATATTTCGCACATTCAAGTGATCACTTCTAACTTTTCTTCATTTCTTTTAAATTGCAGATCGTCAGTGGAATATTTTTCAGAAACTTTTTTCTCTTTCTAGTTTTTTTGTCACTAACAAAACGATGCAGCTAAAAGTCAATGAAATTAGAGGGAATTAAAAAAATTTAATTAATAAAATTGGAAATATCGCTTTCACTAACATAAAAATAAAAATAAATACCCTCTCAATCAGCTGCTTGCCACAGAGGTCTGACAGGAGCCTGTCAGTTTATATGCCATAGTAGAAGGTCTTGTGAGGATGGCAGGACCTCAGGAACGTGTACAGCAACTGTACACGCTCCAGTTACCGTTCACAGCAAACTGGAGCGTGTGCAGTAACTGCACACGCTCCAGTTTGCTGTGAACGGTAACTGCACACGCTCAATATTTCTGTGAGTGGGCCCACACGATCCAGGTTTTTGTGAGCTCACACGATCCAATGTAAATAAAATAAAACTAAATACCCCCTCAAGCAGCTGCTTGCCACAGAGGTCTGACAGAAGCCTGTCAGTTTATATGCCATAGTTGAAGGTCTGAGAGGATAGCAGGACCTCAAGAACGTGTACAGCAACTGTACACGCTCCAGTTACCGTTCACAGAACAAACTGGAGCGTGTGCAGTTACTGCACACGCTCCAGTTTGCTGTGAACGGTAACTGCATACGCTCAATATTTCTGTGAGTGGGCCCACACGATCCAGGTTTTTGTGAGCTCACACGATCCAATGTAAATAAAATAAAAATAAATACCCCCTCAAGCAGCTGCTTGCCACAGAGGTCTGACAGGAGCCTGTCAATTTATATGGCATAGTTGAAGGTCTGAGAGGATGGCTGGACCTCAGCAGAAAAACGACACATACATCCATGCCTTACCCAGGGCTCGAACCCAGGTCCCTATCTTTGTTTAAATACACAAAAAGGACGTTTGTATTTTATTTATTTTTTTTATGGAACGGGAAAATAAATTTTACATTACCTTATCAAGAAAATGCACAATTATTGTAATAAGTTACATCATAATACTGACATAGACGTAACTTTCTTTAACACTAAATATGCATTAGCAATGCCTGCATGCAGATACATTTATCGAGTCTAATTTTCTTATCCGCAAGGGGGTGTCTCAGTCGGTAGCGCGCCAGGCTCGCAATCTGTAGTTCCCAGGTTCGAGTCCCAGCTGGGTCAGCGTTGAGATTTATCTCCGCAAAATTCCCCGCCCTGCCCACGGTCAGTAGGGGACACCGATGGGCTTGGAAAAACCGCCGTCCGTCGGATGGGACGTTAAGCCGTGGCTCCGTGTGCGGGAGAGCCATACCCTGTGCACGTTAAAGAACACGCTGGATGGCCTTGACGTGAGGCTACCATCTGTCTCCCAACAGCTGTTCCAGTGGGTCCCCTCCCCCAACCTTCTCTGAGCCTTCGGGGTCCATGTGACCTGGCCATTTAGCCCATGGTATGCAAAAAAGTGCCGCTCAGAGGTAAAACAACCCAACGTTAAAGAACACGCTGGATGGCCTTGACGGGAGGCTACCATCTGTCTCCCAACAGCTGTTCCAGTGGGTCCCCTCCCCCAACCTTCTCTGAGCCTTCGGGGTCCATGTGACCTGGCCATTTAGCCCATGGTGGGCAAAAAAGTGCTGCTCAGAGGTAAAACAACCCAACCTTATCCGCAAGAGTAACTACGACTTGCATGTGGATATTATTTAACATAAATAAATTCATGTATACACAAACAGTCTAGATATGTAAACAAACGTAATTACAGAACAGTAAAACAAGTTTGGATATTTTGCGTCATAATGTTTTTTTTCAAGGGGGAGGGGGTGTTGTTCTACCTCTGACCTCTAGAAAATCTTGGATTTTTCCTGCCAAAACCAGTACGTAAGAAAAATCCAGTTATAAAAGTTTACTTTCCCAAATAATTCAATTTCGCCTAAGTTGAGATTTTCCCATCTAACTCCCTTTCTCGGAACGGGGTTACACTCCACCTTTTTTTGCACATAGTGGCAAGATTACAGCTTACAGATTCGCTGACACCAGCAAAGTATCCAGAAGATCCATTCTGGATACTTTTCAAGACATATTCTGGATGCTTCCCGATGAGAGGAATTGTGTGGGAAGGACCCCAAGAGCTCAGAGAAGGTTGGGGAAGACAGTCCAATGGGCAGCTGTTACGAGACAGATAAAAACTTCTGTCAAGTCATCCAGCGTGTTCGTTAACGTGCACAGGGTATGGCTTGCACGCACACGTAGCCATGGTTCTCAACCTTCGTGTCACGTGACACTAAGGTTGCCAGATCACTAATTTCTAAAAAAAAATCGTTGCCAGATATTTTTTCTGAATTCTGTAATCGACCATAATGTTCGGATACTTTTTTTGAGCGACTGTAGGTGGTCATATTATTTTGATACTAGATCGTGTAGGCTAACTCACGGAAATATTGAGCGTGTGCAGTTACCGTTCACAGCAGACTGGAGCGTGTGCAGTAACTGCACACGCTCCAGGAATTTTTCCTGAATTCTGTAATCACGTAACACGAAGGTTGCCAGATCACTAATTTCTAAAAAAATCGTTGCCAGATATCTTTTCTGAATTCTGTAATCAACCATAGTGTTCGGATATTTTTTTGAGCGACTGTACCTTAAAAAGCTAAAAGAAATATAATGTGTTGTCAATTATTAACACTCATTCTCGGTTCATAGTAATTTTAGAGAAAGACAGAGCGCCAAAAAGGTTTCCTTAACCCATCGAAAAAAATACTTGCACTTTATCTTCCTTTCAATTTCATTACGAATCAATTAAATGACCCCTCATATAAGAAAACCTTTTTAAATTTTATTATGAACGTTAAAAAATGGTGAACTAAATTTCAAGCAAAAAAATTTTAATTTTTGAAATCAATAAGACAACAGCAAACGGAATAAAAACAACACACTAAATTTTAACTATTTTTATATCAAAGAAGAAGAAAAGCACGAAAAAAAAAGTGCAGTATAGAGTAAGAGATATATATCTACACTTAAAAGAGGTTTAAACTCTTTATCCCTCCAGTAATCTGACCACGTCCTAGCTAGCAAGGTCAAAGTTTACCCTTTTATCTTCGGAGAAATGCCAAACAGAAAGACAACGAGGGAAGATGGAGAGCACTGTAGGAAGAGGAGAGTGAAGACGGCTTCCAAATTTCTCTTGAGACAGCCCATCGTAGGTGGCACGTGCTTGGGCATATTCCTTCCATCCTTTCCTAGCGAGCTGTGGCATGTTTAATGCATCACCTGTCTGATGGATTGGCTTTCCTGGTTTTTTTTTTAACTTGCTTCGCTCGTCTTTTGTCTCAGCCCCTCCTCTTCCACCCTCTCCATCCTCCTGCATCCCTCTCGCCTCCCTCTTCTTGCATACCTCTCCTATCACGTCGGTTTTTCTCTGTTTTTCTTTGTAAAGTTCGTGCTGTTGGTCGCGTGTGTGTGTGTTTTCTATTTGGGTTGCCCACTGTGAAATATAGTCCATTAGAGAAGTATCGCATACACATACACATCTCGCGCAGCGGTGCAGACGCCGATCCATCTTTACGTCGCGTTGCGGAGAGAGAAACAGGCAAAGGAAGTCAAGAGGAGAAGGTTCAGAAGAGAGGAAGTAGAGGGAGGGGGAAAAAACGGCGAATTTGCTAACTACGATCCGACACAGAGAGACAAAAGCAACAACCGAGCTTTGGAGAAGGGATGTTCATTCACACCAATGCCAGACGACGCGCCGAAACGGCTTGGAGTTAGATGCTGAATAGGATTAAAATAAGAGAGAGAGTTGCCATGGAGGTGGCAAGGTCGATGCACTTCTCTGTGGCCAAGAAAAATAAAGAGTTGCATTTTTTTTAATCTTTAGCTGCATTGATTAAGTTTCAAGTTGAGCTAAATGCTAGATTGAAACCGTATTGCAATAATTGACAGAATAAAAAATATTATTGATCAAACTTTTATAAACTGAGAAAGTTAAGTTACGAATGCTAACTTATTGAACTATAGAAGGGCAGCACACATTGCAGAAGCTCTCTCATATGTTTAAGTCATTAATCGACATAAAATGCTGCTTCGGAATTCGTATTTTCACTATGTCTTCAGACTAACGCAGGCCTAGGCAAACTTTATAGCTGAAGGGCCACGTAGAAAACTCAAATGGAATGGCAGGCCGTATAAAAAAAGAAATGGTAGCAGCATAGAAAACTGAAATGGAATGACGGGCAGCATAGAAAATTCAAATGGAATGATGGGCCACTAGAAAATTCAAATGGAATGATGGGCCACATAGGAAATTTAAATGGAATGATGGGCCACATAGAAAATTCAAATGGGATGATGGGCCACATAGAAAATTCAAATGGAATGATGGGCCACATAGAAAATTTAAATGGAATGATGGGCCACATAGAAAATGCAAATGGAATGATGGGCCACATAGAAAATTCAAATGGAATGATGGGTCACATAGAAAATTCAAATGGAATGATGGGCCACATAGAAAATTCAAATGGAATGATGGGCCACATAGAAAATTCAAATGGAATGATGGGCCACATAGAAAATTCAAATGGAATGATGGGCCACATAGAAAATTCAAATGGAATGATGAGCCACATGGAAAATTCAAGTGGAAAGATTGGCCACATAGAAAATTCAAATGGAATGATGGGCCACATAGAAAATTCAAATGGAATGATGGGTCACTAGAAAATTCAAATGGAATGATGAGCCATATAGAAAATTCAAATGGAATGATGGGCCACATAGAAAATTCAAATGGAATAATGGGCCACAAAAAAAATTCAAATGGAATGATGGGCCACATGGAAAATTGAAGTGGAATGATGGGCCACATAGAAAATTCAAATGGAATGATGGGTCGCATAGAAAATTCAAAAGGAATGATGGGTCACATAGAAAATTCAAATGGAATGATGGGCCACATAGAAAATTCAAATGGAATGATGGGCCACATAGAAAATTCAAATGGAATGATGGGCCACATAGAAAATTCAAATGGAATGATGGGCCACATAGAAAATTCAAATGGAATGATGAGCCACATAGAAAATTCAAATGGAATGATGAGCCATATAGAAAATTCAAATGGGATGATGGGCCACATAGAAAATTCAAATGGAATGATGGGCCACATAGAAAATTCAAATGGAATGATGGGCCACATAGAAAATTCAAATGGAATAATGGGCCACATAGAAATTTCAAATGGAATGATGAGCCAGATAAAAAATTCAAATGGGATGATGGGCCACATAGAAAATTCAAATGGGATGATGGGCCACATAGAAAATTTAAATGGAATGATGGGCCACATAGAAAATTCAAATGGAATGATGAGCCATATAGAAAATTCAAATGGGATGATGGGCCACTAGAAAATTCAAATGGAATGATGGGCCACATAGAAAATTCAAATGGAATGATGGGCCACATAGAAAATTCAAATGGAATGATGAGCCATGTAGAAAATTCAAATGGGATGATGGGCCACATAGAAAATTCAAATGGAATGATGAGCCACATAGAAAATTCAAATGGAATGATGAGCCATATAGAAAATTCAAATGGGATGATGGGCCACATAGAAAATTCAAATGGAATGATGGGCCACATAGAAAATTCAAATGGAATGATGGGCCACATAGAAAATTCAAATGGAATAATGGGCCACATAGAAATTTCAAATGGAATGATGAGCCATATAGAAAATTCAAATGGGATGATGGGCCACATAGAAAATTCAAATGGAATGATGGGCCACATAGAAATTTCAAATGGAATGATGAGCCAGATAAAAAATTCAAATGGAATGATGAGCCATGTAGAAAATTCAAATGGGATGATGGGCCACATAGAAAATTCAAATGGAATGATGAGCCACATAGAAAATTCAAATGGAATGATGAGCCACAAAAAAAATTCAAATGGAATGATGGGCCACATGGAAAATTGAAGTGGAATGATGGGCCACATAGAAAATTCAAATGGAATGATGGGTCGCATAGAAAATTCAAAAGGAATGATGGGTCACATAGAAAATTCAAATGGAATGATGGGCCACATAGAAAATTCAAATGGAATGATGGGCCACATAGAAAATTCAAATGGAATGATGGGCCACATAGAAAATTCAAATGGAATGATGGGCCACATAGAAAATTCAAATGGAATGATGAGCCACATAGAAAATTCAAATGGAATGATGAGCCATATAGAAAATTCAAATGGGATGATGGGCCACATAGAAAATTCAAATGGAATGATGGGCCACATAGAAAATTCAAATGGAATGATGGGCCACATAGAAAATTCAAATGAAATAATGGGCCACATAGAAATTTCAAATGGAATGATGAGCCAGATAAAAAATTCAAATGGGATGATGGGCCACATAGAAAATTCAAATGGGATGATGGGCCACATAGAAAATTTAAATGGAATGATGGGCCACATAGAAAATTCAAATGGAATGATGAGCCATATAGAAAATTCAAATGGGATGATGGGCCACTAGAAAATTCAAATGGAATGATGGGCCACATAGAAAATTCAAATGGAATGATGGGCCACATAGAAAATTCAAATGGAATGATGAGCCATGTAGAAAATTCAAATGGGATGATGGGCCACATAGAAAATTCAAATGGAATGATGAGCCACATAGAAAATTCAAATGGAATGATGAGCCATATAGAAAATTCAAATGGGATGATGGGCCACATAGAAAATTCAAATGGAATGATGGGCCACATAGAAAATTCAAATGGAATGATGGGCCACATAGAAAATTCAAATGGAATAATGGGCCACATAGAAATTTCAAATGGAATGATGAGCCATATAGAAAATTCAAATGGGATGATGGGCCACATAGAAAATTCAAATGGAATGATGGGCCACATGGAAAATTCAAATGGAATCGCGAGTCACACAGAAAACTATAATCGAATGGCGTGTCGCTTAGAAAATTCAAATGGAATGGTGTATCGCTTAGAAAACTCAAATGATGGGCTGCATTGGAAACGGAAATGAATGGCGGAACCCATAGAGAACGGAAATGAAATGGCGGAACCCATAGAGAACGGAAATGAAATGGCGGGCAGCCAAAGAAATATATAATCTATAACATATGTGTAGCCAGCGCAAAAAAAATCTAAAGTGGAACATAAGCAATATAATTTTATTTAAATTGATTATTTTAATGAGAATTCGCTTCGCCATAGTTGGACTCATTTCCTTCCACAAGTTTTCTTTCTCTTTAACAAATTTATTTTCCATATGTAGTTCGCGGGGTGTTCAAAAGAAGTGGCTGTCTGCAGCGACCCACGGGTCGTAGTTTGCCTAGGTCTGGACTAGGGAATTTCTAGTGTCGGAATTTAAGCTGCAATCTCCTAGTGCGACATTAGCCAAAGTTTATATTCACAGGGCAACCTGGGACAAGTATTGGCTCAGTCGTAATCTGATGTTCGCAGATTCGAGTCCCATCGTTCAATGAAATTCTTTCCGCTAATATCCATTATCCCCTCGCTGAGAAATGACACACCTTTGGGCTTCGAAAGACCACCGTTCGTCAGAAGGGGTGTGAAGCCGTAACTCCGTTTGAGGGAAAGCTTTATCCTCTGCTCGTTAAAAAAGCATGCTAGGTGGTCTTGACAGGAGGCTTACACCTGTCTCCTAACAGTTGTCTAATGAGTCCCCTTACTTTATTAAGCTCTTGGAATCGGAGAACCTGACCATTTCGTCCAGGCATGTCAAACACGCGGCCCGCCTGGAACTGTTCTGCGACCCGCCAAGATTGATAACTAATATGTTTATTTAACTTTTGACAACACTGCATGGAAATTTACAACTGGAAAACTAATCGAAATTCAGTGCGATTCCGTATTGAAACAAAAACATATGAATGTTGGGATTCCACATTTCTATAATTATTTATCACCGGACCGATTTCCCAATGTGTTATTAGCAATTAACCTTCGTGTCACGTGACACGAAGGTTCCCAGATCACTAATTTCTAAAAAAATCGTTGCCAGATATTTTTTCTGAATTCTGCAATCAACCACAGTGTTTGCATATTGTTTAGAGCGATTGTACCTGTAGGTTGATTGTAGAAAATAAATTAAAAAAAAGCAGATAATTACAATAGTAATTAGAAGATGACGTACAGGTCTCGCAATCATTAAAATGGAAAGGAAAAATAACTAAAACTTTCTCACCGAAATTTATAACTGAAATATATCGAACAGACAATCGCTATTGAACACACGGAATCTATAAATTCTTAGTCGATGAGAAAATGTGTTCTAAAAAAAATAAATCAAAATTTTCTCAACCGTCCTGCTAAAACAGATTTTTGAAAAATTAACTACATATCTACACCACACCTACATCCAATTCTTAATTTCCATTATCACAAAGTTTCAGTTCAACATTTTCTGTAAACAAATAACCCATCGCTGCGCTGTTCCTTTTACATTTTTCCCCCGAACCAGTATCTCTGGCAGCTCCTCCAACAGCCATTGTTTAGGATAGCCGTTTT
Organism: Ryuthela nishihirai; assembly: GCA_038380435.1. NCBI lineage: Eukaryota > Metazoa > Arthropoda > Arachnida > Araneae > Heptathelidae > Ryuthela > Ryuthela nishihirai. The sequence goes on along the minus strand of JAWZYU010000021.1, from coordinate 66,929,586 downwards.
TTTCCCCTCTCTGTCACGGCCCTCGTTGCGAAGAAGCAGAAAGGAAAATCCTGGCGTGAAGAAGGCATCGTAGACTGGCTCGAAATCTCAGCATTAGCAGATAAGAGCGCAGCCTACTAAGCAACCTTAGCATGAAATAAGGGCTCATAGATATTGATGAAGGGATGTGAGAAGATGGAAGAGGCTGCGTTCAACGGAGATGCAAGCTCAAATCCCCTTATCTTCCAGAATCGTTCACGCTCAGGGAGATGGCGATGCGAGCTATGCCTCTTTCCGCACTGCCGTTCCGTTGCTTGAAGACTAATTACAGAGAATGCCTGATGAATGCCCTTTCGTTGTTGGCCTTTCCCACTTTTATGGTTGGGCTTAAGAGAAAGTAAATAGCCGGCGGTACAAAGGCCTGTCAGCGGTAATTGATAAGTTAAATAAGTACCCAACTTCTCGGCTGTTTTAAATTTCTCTAATTAAGTTGTAGTTTTCTAAACGAAAACACTGTTTTATTTATTGCTGTCCATTAATATCCTATCTTGTTTATGTGGCTCATTGCTAAATCAGAGGCGAAAAATCCGTCGTGGTGACTTGTGTGATCAAATTACCGACCCTGCGTGCGAAACGGGTGCAGAAAAATGACTTAGATTCTGTTGTCATTGATTCGGACGGTTGCGGATTATGGCGTATTTAACGGTAAGAATGAGGAATGGCCTAACGGTTAATGAATCGGTGGGAAACTGAAGATCGACTTGTTGTGTAACAATATTTTTAAGCTTTTTAATGTATTGCGAGATTTCTGTCTTAGAATCTTTTGCGTTACTCTTTTGGCAAAGATAAAAAATCTGTAATTTGGTTGCGACCGATTTAGAAAAAGTTAATAATAATAAATAAATACCCCCTCAAGCAGCTGCTTGCCACAGAGGTCTGACAGGAGCCTGTCAGTTTATATTCCGTAGTAGAAGGTCTTGTGAGGATGGCAGGACATCAGGAACGTGTACAGCAACTGTACACGCTCCAGTTACCGTTCACAGCAAACTGGAGCGTGTGCAGTTACTGCACACTCTCCAGTTTGCTGTGAACGGTAACTGCACACGCTCAATATTTCTGTGAGTGGGCCCACACGATCCAGGTTTTTGTGAGCTCACACGATCCAATGTAAATAAAATAAAAATAAATACCCCCTCAAGCAGCTGCTTGCCACAGAAGTCTGACAGGAGCCTGTCAGTTTATATGCCATAGTAGAAGGTCTGAGAAGATGGCAGGACCTCAGCAGAAAAACGACACGCACAACCATGCCTTACCTGGGGCTCGAACCCAGGTCCCTTAGATCAAGTAGCCAAGCGTGCTAACCACTCGGGCATGGGACGGCTTAGAAAAAGTTAGAACATTATTAAATAGGAATGCATTTCACGTAGAGACTCATCATGTACTCATTTAGCATAGGACCAGACCCACCATATTATATGACGACCTATGGGGTCGCGACTAAATGATAGAACTCCGGCCTTGGCTTAAGTGTAACTAACCGAATGATATGTGTCTTTGGTATTTGTTAAAATGAGTCAAGACCAAATAATAGATCTGTGGCATTTGCCAAGGTGGGTCAAGGCCGATGATTCCCAGCTGGGTCAGCGTTGAGATTTATCTCCGCAAAATTCCCCACCCTGCCCACGGTCAGTGGGGGACACCGATGGGCTTGGAAAGGCCGCCGTTCGTCGGATGGGACGTTAAGCCGTGGTCCATGTGCTGGAGTGCCACACGCTGTGCACGTTAAAGACACGCTGGATGGCCTTGACGGGAGGCTACCATCTGTCTCCCAACAGCTGTTCCAGTGGGTCCCCTCCCCCAACCTTCTCTGAGCCTTCGGGGTCCATGTGACGAACACTATGTTTGATTACAGAATTCAGAAAACATATCTGGAGCGTGTACAGCAACTGTACACGCTCCAGTTACCGTTCACAGCAAACTGGAGCGTGTCCAGTTACTGCACACGCTCCAGTTTGCTGTGAGCGGTAACTGCACACGCTCAACCTACTCAACCATACTCATATCTTGTGCACGTTAAAGAACACGCTGGATGGCCTTGACGGGAGGCTACCATCTATCTCCCAACAGCTGTTCCAGTGGGTCCCCTCCCCCAACGTTCTCTGAGCCTTCGAGGGTCATTGTGACCTAGCCATTTAGCCCATGGTGTGCAAAAATGTGCCGCTCAGAGGTAAAACAACAACCCAACCCAACCGAATGATGGATCCCTGGTCTTTTCCAAATGGGTCGCAATCTAGTAATGGACCTCTGGCCTTTATCAAATCGGTTTGAGATTCTGCTCTTCGCCAAATCGGTCGCAATAACATGATGAATATTTGGTTTTTGCCAAACGACTGGGAAATGTATTATAGATCTTTGTGATTGGCCTCTGACATTTGCCAAATGGGTTGCCACAAAATGATGGATTCTTGGTCTTTGCAAAAACGATCATCATCTAATAATAAGTCTGCCACCTTTACCAAATAGGTCGTGATCAAATTACAGGCCTCTCACTTTTGCCAAATGGGTCGCAAAACTAAAATAAACAAAAGAAAACGAATTGATTATTAAAATAACGAAACAAAGACAAAAGTTAAAATGAAATGTGTCATAATATGTTTGGCATGTTTGAGCCCCGCTTGGACCAGCGTTGAGATTTTTTTTCCGCAAACCTTCCCTCCCTGCTCTAAGTCGGTAGGGAACACCGATGGGCTAGGAAAGGCCGCCGTCTGTTTTAATGGGACGTTAAGCCTTGTCCCAGTGTGTGGGTCACGGCTTAGCGTCGCCGTGATCGTATATATAATTATATATACGATCACGGCGACGTGATTCTACGGCCATCAAGAGCCCTGATTTGACACCTTTTGGTGTTTTTTCTTGTGGGTTTTGTAAAGAAGACACAATTCGAGACTTGAATCATTTGAAAGTCAGAATAAGAGAGACAATTGAGCAAGTAAGAAGAGATATTCAACAGCGTATATGGCAAAAAGTGGAATACCGATTGGAAAGGTGAAGTTTCTAACCCATGACTTCCTGATAACATATAAGGTTCTTTGACCTGCTTTCATGAGACGCGGGTTCGGATCCCACCCTGCTCAAGACAGTTTTTCCTTTATACCCAATATGAGCAACATATTTAACAGCATAGATAGTGGACATATATATATATTGCATGTATGAAGCGCATGTTTTGAATTTTATTCAAGACCTACGTCATTTCTTGTTGAGAAATATATTCTTGTGATGGAACCTTATTCGAATACTACTGGAGAGGGGATGGCTTAGTCGGTAGCCGCGCTAGACTCGTAATCTATGTGAATGTGTAATTCCCAGGTTCGAGAGGGCGGGGGTGGCTCAGTCGGTAGCGCGCCAGGCTCGTAATCTGTAGTTCCCAGGTTCGAGACCCAGCTGGGTCAGCGTTGAGATTTATCTCCGCAAAATTCCCCGCCCTGCCCACAGTCAGTAGGGGACACCGATGGGCTTGGAAAGGCCGCCGTCCGTCGGATGGGACGTTAAGCCGTGGCCCCGTGTGCGGGAGAACCATACCCTGTGCGCGTTGAAGAACACGCTGGATGGCCTTGACGGGAGGCTACCATCTGTCTCCCAACAGCTGTTCCAGTGGGTCCCCTCCCCCAACCTTCTCTGAGCCTTCGGGGTCCATGTGACCTGGCCATTTAGCCCATGGTGTGCAAAAAAGTGCCGCTCAGAGGTAAAACAACCCAACCTTGACGGGAGGCTACCATCTGTCTCCCAACAGCTGTTCCAGTGGGTCCCCTCCCCCAACCTTCTCTGAGCCTTCGGGGTCCATGTGACCTGGCCATTTAGCCCATATTGTGCAAAAAAGTGCCGCTCAGAGGTAAAACAACCCAACCCAGGTTCGAGTCCGAGCTAACACAGCTTTGAGATTTATCTCTGCAAAACTCCTCGGTCAGTAGGAGACACCGATGGGCTTGGAAAGGCCGCCGTCCATCGGATGGGATGTTAAGCCGTAGCGCCGTGTGCGGGAGAGCCATATCCTGTGCACGTTACAAAACTGAATGTTCTTGAAGGAGGCTACTATCTGTCTCCTAACATCTGTGTACTCCTCTGAGCCTTCGAGGTCCTTGTGTGCAAAAAAAATGCCCCTCAGAGGTAAAATAACCCAACCCGATTGCTACGTGCTTGAAATTGATTCGTATTAAAATAATTAAATTTCATTCTTTTTCAAACGATGCTATAAATCGATTATTACTCGGGGAATGCTTGGAGTGGAATTTTATTCAAAAGGTTAACAGAGAGCCCTAAAAAGAAAAACCTCAATAAGCCCATTTCCAAAGTTCGATACAATCTCGTAAAGACAAAACAAATAAAATTGCTCGCATATTCATTTTCAAAATCGGTTGCAGTTTTAAAAAGAAACTGATTGTTAAAAAAAAACGCACTTTTAATCCCACATATTTTGCATTTGATAAATGTCAATTTTTTTTCATTCGTAACGGAAGTAGACAGGAAAAAAGGTAGAATACTTTCATGTTTTATTGTCTGAGTCATTCTCTGCAGACCATCGCAGAAGAAAAAAGTCATCGTTCTTTATTTTTTTCCTTTCAGTTCTTCCGCAGCATTTTTCATTCCTTTATTTGTAGTCAGTTTCCCCTCCGTATAAATCATGATCTAAAAGTAGATAAAGAAGAGGGAATTGAGGATACACACCATACAGCGAAATATGCTTCATTCTTCCGCCATGCTCTTTATATTACTCAAAGAAAGCAAAATTTATCCAGCCAATTGTCAAATCTAATACGTCACTTTTATGTATACACATGCGCTGTATTTTACGTTGCAATAAATCTCGTGTTCGAGAGCTCCTGGCACTGACCGTTCAAAACCGGTCGCCATTTTGTAATGATTTCCCCCAAACAAAGCATTTATTAAATCGATCGCTTTTCTCCAGAAATTTAGATAATGTTTCTCAAGTGAAATGAGTTACGGTGACAGTTCGAAGTAACATTTCACAAGAGGGCGCTCTTTTCCGTACAGGAGGGAAAAGCAACGTTCTCACATAAATGATTTTGGACAGCAAATATCGCCCAAAATGATTAAATATTTAGTGGAATGCAGACTGAGGAATTCAAACGGATATGAAATATGAGATCAGTGGCTCTTTTAGATTGAATTGTCTATTTCAGATTTCGGGGCGGGGGGTGGGTCAGTCGGTGGCGCGTCAGGCTCGCAATCTGTAGTTCCCAGGTTCGAGTCCCAGCTGGGTCAGCGTTGAGATTTATCTTTGCAAAATTCCCCGCCCTGCCCACGGTCAGTAGGGGACACCGATGGGCTTGGAAAGACCGCCGTCCGTCGGATGAGACGTTAAGCCGTGGTCCCGTGTGCGGGAGAGCCATCATACCCTGTGCACGTTAAAGAACACGCTGGATGGCCTTGACGGGAGGCTACCATCTGTCTCCCAACAGCTGTTCCAATGGGTCCCCTCCCCCAACCTTCTCTGAGTCTTCGGGGTCCATGTGACCTGGCCATTTAGCCCATGGTGTGCAAAAAAGTGCCGCTCAGAGGTAAAACAACCCAACCTATTTCAGATTTCTTTTATCGCAGATCATACGAATATTTTTTTTTTATTAATGGGACAAGCTACATGAACATTTTTTAATTTTTGTGGATCAAGTACAGTTCTATTTTTTTTAATATAGCTAGTGGTTAGCGCGTTTGACTATTGATCTAAGGGACCTGGGTTCGAGCCCCGGGTAAGGCATGGATGTCCGTGTTGTCTTTCTGCTGAGGTCCTGCAATCCTCTCAGATCTTCTACTGTAGCATATAAACTGACAGGCTCCTGTCAGACCTCTGTGGCAAGCAGCTGCTTGAGGGGGTATTTATTTTTATTTTATTTACATTGGATCGTGTGAGCTCACAAAAACCTGGATCGTGTGGGCCCACTCACAGAAATATTGAGCGTGTGCAGTTACCATTCACAGCAAACTGGATCGTGTGCAGTAACTGCACACGCTCCAGTTTGCTGTGAACGGTAACTGGAGCGTGTACAGTTGCTGTACACGTTCTGAGGTCTTGCCATCCTCACAAGACCTTCTACTCTGGCATATAAACTGACAGGCTCCTGTCAGACCTCTGTGGCAAGCAGCTGCTTGAGGGGGTATTTATTTTTATTTTATTTACATTGGATCGTGTGAGCTCACAAAAACCTGGATCGTGTGGGCCCACTCACAGAAATATTGAGCGTGTGCAGTTACCGTTCACAGCAAACTGGAGCGTGTGCAGTAACTGCACACGCTCCAGTTTGCTGTGAACGGTAACTGGAGCGTGTACAGTTGCTGTACACGTTCCTGAGATCCTGCCATCCTCACAAGACCTTCTACTCTGGCATATAAACTGACAGGCTCCTGTCAGACCTCTGTGGCAAGCAGCTGCTTGAGGGGGTATTTATTTTTTTTATTTTTATTTAAAAAATTGATTAATTTCAACTGATATTATCCCTGTGGCGGACGAACTAAATAGTAGTTGTTAATGATGGGATACTTGAATAGTTTTTCACTATTTCAGTGAAGATGTCAGGAGATCACAAGGTTTGTATCTTTCCCAGTGTAAAGAAAACTTATGGGTTGTTTTACCTCTGACCTCCGAAAGTTTAGAGAAGGTTTGGGGAGGGACCCGCTGAATAGTGTTGTAGACAGATGGTATCCTCCCGTCAAGTCCATCCAGCATGTTTAACGTGTACAGAGTATGACTCTCCCATACACCGAACCACAGCTTAACATCCCATCCGACAGACGGCTGCTTTTCCAAGTCCATCGGTGTCCCCTACTGAAAGTGGGCATGGAGGGGAATTTTTCGGTGATAAATCTCAACGCTAGTCTAGCTGGGTCTCGACCCTGGAAACTGCAGACTAGCTACCGGCTGAGCCACCCCCGCCCCAAAAAAATAATTGACTTTATTATTGAGAAGACATATAAGTGTTTTCCTTTCCCAATGGATGTTTTTTTTTTCCTTTCTTGTTTATTTCTGAAGTCTCGCTTCCATAAATTTCATTAATTCGCTAATATATTTCAATAGTTAAGTATCACAGGAGTTGCCGTTTCCAAAACGGTACTCATGAAATAGCTAGCTGGAAAAAAGATTTGATTTTGCCACGAATGGGATTCAAACCCACTTCTTCCAGCAAAATTATAGACTGGCGAATAGGGTTATGAACAGTGTGCCTACAGGCCTCAGAAAGAGGAGGAGACCTAGGATGCGGTGGGCAGACAACGTCAAACAGGACCTTGTTAGAATTGGTTGGGTTGGGTTGTTTTACCTCTGAGCGGCACTTTTTTGCACACCATGGGCTAAATGGCCAGGTCACATGGACCCCGAAGGCTCAGAGAAGGTTGGGAGAGGGGACCCACTGGAACAGCTGTTGGGAGACAGATGGTAGCCTCCCGTCAAGGCCATCCAGCGTGTTCTTTAACGTGCACAGGGTATGGCTCTCCCGCACACGGGGCCACGGCTTAACGTCCCATCCGACGGACGGCGGCCTTTCCAAGCCCATCGGTGTCCCCTACTGACCGTGGGCAGGGCGGGGGGAATTTTTGCGGAGATAAATCTCAACGCTGACCCAGCTGGGACTCGAACCTGGGAACTTCAGATTACGAGCCTGGCGCGCTACCGACTGAGCCACTCCCGCCCCGTTAGAATTGGTGTGCAGTGGTCGGATGCAGTAGATGTAGCTCAGGACAGACTTGCTTGGAGAACTAAATTGCACGGTCTGGTTGGACCTCCGTAGCCCATGGCCGCTTGAGGATGATGATGATGATGATGATATGATGTAGGTTCAAATTCCACTCGTGGGAAAACTAATTTTTCTCTAACACATACTATGCTAACAAGATCTTGTCAGACCTCTATGTCAAGCAGCTATTTGAATAGTAATTAAATTTTTACATAAAAAAATCCGTGTGTTTATAGAGGTCACGTTGAAAACAAAAAAAAAAAAGTTGTGAACTTCTATCTTTAAAAATAAAAAATCTGGCACTAACAAATCCCGAACGTTTTCCCGAAGCATCACACAAACAGTCAGCAGACTCTCATCCTCCAGCATCAAAAGAAGAGCAAGAGGATTTCCCACGGACAGCAATGGATGCGGAAGTGAGAAGCGCGTGTTGCCTTTCACTCTAAAACGATTTCCGCGCTGTCAGGTGTGATTTCGGTGACGTCATTCACGGAAGTACCGAGACGTCACCAACGGTTGCGTGTGGTCGTTTGTCATTACCTGTACCCGTCAGTGTCGGCTCTCAAATACAGCTGGGCTCAGCTGCTGTGTGGGGAGATTTCCTTCGTTGGGAAAGTGGCCTCCGCGGTTAGAAGATAAAACGAAACATTGCTGGGGAAGATTTCTGTGACATCAATGTGTCACTGCTGGTCAGAAAAGGTCGTCAAATTTTTTACTCTTTTCTGACTTTTTATTTTTTTTCTACTTTTTGTTTTTTTCTGTTTGGAAAATGTTATGATTTTTACGATGAATGTTTTTTTAACTCCTTCGAACCAGCTTATATTGTGCAAATTGGTCTACATAGAAAGAGTACCCTTAAGAAATGGCAGTTTGAACAAAACAATAATAAGAAAAAGTATAAAAAAGATTATTTAAATATAAGCATCGTTTGAACGATCTGAAATGAAGCATAAATCGTTTATTGATCTGATCAAATTCGCCATGTCTACCAAGATATTTGTTTCAACATGAAATTAACAACATGATACTCTCTTTCCTCTGGGCGGGGGTGGCTCAGTCGGTAGTGCGCCAGACTCGTAATCTGTAGTTCCCAGGTTCGAGTCCCAGCTGGGTCAGCTTTGAGATTTATCTGCGCAAAATTCCCAGCCCTGCCCAAGGTCAGTAGGGGACACCGATGGGGCTTGGAAAGACCGCCGCCCGTCGGATGCGACGTTAAGCCGTGGTCCCGTGTGCGGGAGAGCCATACCCTTTGCACGTTAAAGAACACACTAGATGGCCTTGACGGGGAGCTACCATCTGTCTCCCAAAAGCTATTCCAGTGGGTCCCCTCCCCCAACCTTCTCTGAGCCTTCGGGGTCCCTGTGACCTGGCCATTTAGCCCATGGTGTGCAAAAAAGTGCCGCTCAGAGGTAAAACAACCCAACTCTCTATCCTAGAGCGACTTGGCTGTTGCATGAGGATTCGGTGATTTTTTTAGAAATTGGTGATATGGCAACCTTCGTATCACGTGACACGAAGGTTGCCAGATCACTAATTTCTAAAAAAATCCTTGCCAGATATTTTTTCTGAATTCTGTAATCAGCCATAGTGTTCGGATATTTTTTAATATATAATGCGTATGAATATATAATGCAATGAATATGGAGTGTGTGCAGTTACCGTTCACAGCAAACTGGAGCGGTTGCGGTTAATGTTCACAGCACATTGGATCGTGTGAGCTCGCAAAGACCTAGATCGTGTGGGCTCACTCACGGAAATATTGAGCGTGTGCAGTTACCGTTCACAGCAAACTGGAGCGGTTGCGGTTAATGTTCACAGCACATTGGATCGTGTGAGCTCACAAACACCTAGATCGTGTGGACTCACTCACGGAAATATTGAGCGTGTGCAGTTACCGTTCACAGCAAACTGGAGCGGTTGCGGTTAATGTTCACAGCACACTGGATCGTGTGAGCTTACAAAGACCTAGATCGTGTGGGCTCACTCACTGAAATATTGAGCGTGTGCAGTTACCGTTCACAGCAAACTGGAGCGGTTGCGGTTAATGTTCACAGCACATTGAATCGTGTGAGCTCACAAACACCTAGATCGTGTGGACTCACTCACGGAAATATTGAGCGTGTGCAGTTACCATTCACAGCAAACTGGAGCGGTTGCGGTTAATGTTCACAGCACATTGGATCGTGTGAGCTCACAAACACCTAGATCGTGTGGACTCACTCACGGAAATATTGAGCGTGTGCAGTTACCGTTCACAGCAAACTGGAGCGGTTGCGGTTAATGTTCACAGCACACTGGATCGTGTGAGCTCACAAAGACCTAGATCGTGTGGGCTCACTCACTGAAATATTGAGCGTGTGCAGTTACCGTTCACAGCAAACTGGAGCGGTTGCGGTTAATGTTCACAGCACATTGAATCGTGTGAGCTCACAAACACCTAGATCGTGTGGACTCACTCACGGAAATATTGAGCGTGTGCAGTTACCGTTCACAGCAAACTGGAGCGGTTGCGGTTAATGTTCACAGCACATTGGATCGTGTGAGCTCACAAAGACCTATATCGTGTGGGCTATATCGTGTGTATATCACAAAGACCTATATCGTGTGTATATTGAGCATGTGCAGTTACCGTTCAAACTGGAGTAAACACAGCAAACACAGCAACTGAGCGTGTGCAGTAACTGCACACGCTCCAGTTTGCTGTGAACGGTAACTGGAGCGTGTACATATTTTTCCTGAATTCTTTAATCACGTGACACGAAGGTTGCCAGATCACTAATTTCTAAAAAAAAGTTGCCAGATATTTTTTTCTGAATTCTGTAATCAACCTTAGTGTTCGGATACTTTTTTTGAGCGACTGTACACAGAGTATAGCTCTCCAGCACACGGGGCCACGGCTTAACGTTCCAATCCGACGGATCGTGGCCTTTCTAAGCCCTATTGACCCGGTGTCCCCTATTGACCAAGGGAGGTGGGGGAGGTTAGCAGAGATAAAGCTGGCCCAGCTGGGACTCGAACCTGGGAACTGCAGTTACCAAGAGCCACCCCTGCTGCATTCTATCAACAGCGGGCCTTGATAAGAAAAATTGAAACTTTGGCATGCTGCAGAACTTTGGATGCTGCCATGTCAGGAATCCACACAACGTCCATCACGATCAAACTAATACTTCGCACTGATTCTGATGTTGATGAGTTCCTTCTATGTATACCAATTTTCTGGCACACAGATATAGGGGCTGTCCATTTTTTTTTGAACAACCCTTTTAGTTTCATGATGTTTGTATAACTCAAATTACAAATTGTCATCGTTAGGCTGCATTAGCGGTTTTAGCCGATGAAAAAGTAGTTCCCAGAAAATAAAATGATTCAGTTCAATTTATTTAATAATATTGATTCTTTTTCACTAAAAGAATAAAAAATTTGTAGAGCCAAAGCCTCTAGAAAAGCCCACTTCTTTATGGAACACTGGATCTTTGATGTGGTGATCTCGTTATTTCACGTTCTTTGATTCGAGTTCCCGTTCTGCCCATGTCGGAATCTCTGCTCTGCCATCGGCGAAGAAGCGGACACCGGTTGGCTTGTAAAGCGCGCCATCAGTCAGATGAGACGTTAAACCGTGGTCCCTGTGTAGGAGAGCTATGCTTTGTGCATGTCAAGAAACGCCCTGGATGACCTTAGCAAAAGAGGTCCATCTGTCTCATGGCAATTGCCCAGTGTGTCCCTTTCCACCCTCCATTTCTGATCCCTTGAGTTCCTTGTAACCTCGTCATTTAGCCCCGGTGTCCTCCCCAAATTCCCGCTCAGAGATAACTACTTTTTACGTACTACTTACTACTTATAAATTTATGGAAAACTTCAAATATAGCAATGATAGAAAAAACGCAAATCCTTACAGAATCAAGAAATAACTTTCGAAAAGTTTCAAAAGCAAAAACGAAAAGGATCTGCCCTTTAGCTCTAGCGAATTTTATTTCATTTTGCCTTCTTTTTTTTTTCATTTTCATTCTAGGTTCAAGTCATTCTCTTCTTCTTCCATTAAGTCCAAAAAAGAATCATCTGCACTAACGACGCGACATCTGCTGGTAAAGAGAAGAAGGGATCGACTTTTTAATATCTCTCTCCTCTTTCTCTTCTAACACGATCCCAAACTTCAGAAATAAAGCTAAAGAATTAGTCCCAGACGGAACGCTTGGACTGTAACGACAATAGCCAAAGATATTTACCAAAAACTCCGCGTGACATTAAATTGCAAAGAGGGCGATAATTTTTACACGCTGGTTTAGTTCATGCCCGTTTTAGTGTTTCTGTTTTTTCCTGAGTTTGTTAATGTTGTTGTGTACATCGACCGTTAGTTGAAATCACGACCAGAACAATTTTTTTTCTCCTTGTCATTGTTTCGCTTGAATACAGCGAATAAGACGAGTCGTAAAACATCTATGAATGGCCATGTGGGAAGTGTTTTTTTTTTTGCATAATGCACGTGAAATGGTCGGCAAGTTGTGATCTGTTTAGCATCCAAGTGGGACTAATTGAAATACAGAAAGTACCAATCGTGTGTAGAAAAAAAAACATTTTTTCGCTTTTTATGTGTGTATCGGTCCGTTGAAAGATTACAGATAAAGTGAATGGGATTTTTTTAATTTTACGTTTTTGTCAGTAAGTGAAAACATTTCAAAAGAAATAATTGAAACTGTTGAAAAAAATTAAAGCTGCAGTAGTGGACATTAATTTTTTTATTATTGGGAAATCGGACTGAACTATGTGCAGTCGCTCGAAAAATATCCGAACACTATGGTTGATTACAGAATTCAGAAAAAATATCTGGCAGCGATTTTTTTAGAAATTAGTGATCTGGCAACCTTCGTGTCACGTGACACGTTAAAGAACACGCTGGATGGTCTTGACGGGAGGCTACCATCTGTCTCCCAACAGCTGTTCCAATGGGTCCCCTCCCCCAAACGTCTCTGAGCTTTCGGGGTCCTTGTGACCTGGCCATTTAGCCCATGGTGTACAAAAAAGTGCCACTCAGAGGTAAAACAACCCAACCTTGACGGGAAGCTATCATCTGTCTCCCAATAGCTGTTCCAGTGGGTCCCCTCCCCCAACTTTCTCTGAGCCTTCGGGGTCCTTGTGACTTGGCCATTTAGCCCATGGTGTGCAAGAAAGTGCTACTCAGAGGTAAAACAACCCAACCTTGACGGGAGGCTACCATCTGTCTCCCAATAGCTGTTCCATTGGGTCCCCTCCCCCAACCTTCTCTGAGCCTTCGGGGTCCTTGTGACCTGGCCATTTAGCCCATGGTGTGCAAAAAAGTGCCACTCAGAGGTAAAACAACCCAACCCTAAATTCCTCCAGCCAATCTGACACTTTGATAATTCAATTATGAAATATGAACCTCTCAGTTACGCGTTTTGCCTCAATAGCATCCTCTTTTATGACTGAAACAATAGCGATTTTTTTGTTCTGAAACTGCCCCCCCCCCCCCTTCTGTCAACATGCTCCAGCTTCGCAAACGATTTCGTGACGTAGCGTTTTAGCCTCGTCACCAACGCAACCGAAAAGGAAAATACAAGAAAGGAGAAAAGGGCCGAAGAAACTCGGTGCAGGCAGAAGCCATAAACTTACAAATGGCCTCATTATTGAGCATTGTGTTTTTGCTTTTACTACTTCTTCCCTTTCGGGATAACATTGCCGTTGTTCGAGTCTGAGATCGCTTCACAGTTCCTCCGCTAGATCGTAAAACAGACGACATTAACTCCTCTAGATGCCACACCTTCCTCACCATCTTTGGCCTAGCGGTCACTGATGCGGCTTTCAGGGTCAATAATACAGAAAACTCGTGCCTCTAATGTGAACGCTACTACATGTGGTCCATGGATACAGACAGAAATATCTCCAAAACAAGAAGGAAATTATGGCATTTTCTAATAAGTTTGGAAGAGCAAAAATATATTTCAAGGGGCGTAGAGCTGCGGCAAAATTAGATTTTTGCCTAAAGGGAAAAATTTCGTTTTAGGAAGACATAGGAGAAAGATAAGATAGTATGTGTAAAATTATGTTTGGGTTGTTTTACCTCTGAGCGGCACTTTTTTGCACACCATGGGCTAAATGGCCAGGTCACATGGACCCCGAAGGCTCAGAGAAGGTTGGGGGAGGGGACCCACTGGAACCAGCTGTTGGGAGACAGATGGTAGATTCCCGTCAAGGCCATCCAGCGTGTTCTTTAACGTGAACAGGGTATGGCTCTCCCGCACACGGGGCCACGGCTTAACGTCCCATCCGACAGATTTGGGTTGGGTTGTTTTACCTCTGAGCGGCACTTTTTTGTACACCATGGGCTAAATGGCCAGGTCACATGGACCCCGAAGGCTCAGAGAAGGATGGAAGAGGGGACCCACTGGAATAGCTATTGGGAGACAGATGGTAGTCTCCCGTCAAGGCCATCCAGCGTGTTCTTTAACGTGCACAGGGTATGGCTCTCCCGCACACGGGGCCACGGCTTAACGTCCCATCCGACAGAACGGCAGCTTTTGCAAGCCCATCGGTGTCCCCTACTGACCGTGGGCAGGGCGGGGAATTTTGCGGAGATAAATCTCAACGCTGACCCAGCTGGGACTCGAACCTGGGAACTACAGATTACGAGTCTGGCGCGTTACCGACTGAGCCACCCCCGCCCCCAGAAAGATAAGATACTCAATTTTAAATTAGTACATTCCAAGCAAATTTACCTGCCTTTTCTCCCTTTTGAAAACTTGCGGACGGTAGGCTGACTAAAGCCAACACAAGCGAAATGATAAACACTTTCACAACCTTTTAAACACCGAATAATTCATTTTCCTCGAGGCCAGTTTACGAGCATGCTGAAGACAGTTTAGAAGCCATTGCGAGGTTCTGAGTGTGAAGATACGTGGTATATTTCCTTGCGAGAAATAGTAATTTCAGAGGGAAGGAAAGATAATGTTACATATTACAGATACCTAGCTTAACCGCCTTGCCCACTGTCAGTAGGGGACACCGATGGGCTTGGAAAGGCCGCCGTCCGTCGGATGGGACGTTAAGCCGTGGTTCCGTTTGCGGGAGAGACATACCCTGTGCACGTTAAAGAACACGCTGGATGGCCTTGACAGGAGGCTACCATCTGTCTCCCAACAGCTGTTCCAGTGGGTCCCCTCCTCCAACCTTCCCTGCCCACGGCCAGTAGGGGACACCGATGGGCTTGGAAAGGCAGCCGTTCGTCGGATGGGACGTTAAGCCGTTGCCCCGTGTGCGGGAGAGCAATACCCTGTGCACGTTAAAGAACACGCTGGATGACCTTGACGGAAGGCTACCATCTGTCTCCCAACAGCTGTTCCAGTGGGTCCCCTCCCCCAACCTTCTCTGAGCCTTCGGGGTCCATGTGACCTGGCCATTTAGCCCATGGTGTGCAAAAAAGTGCCGCTCAGAGGTAAAACAACCCAACGTAAGCAGAAAACAATAAATCAATCTCCTTCTTTGAAAGGCCGCCGTCAATCGCGTGGGACTTTAATCCTGCGGTCTCATGTGCAACAGAGCCGTATTCTGGGCACATTTAAGAACGCGCTGGGATCGCCTTGACGGCAAGTTTCCGTCTGTCTCCTAATATCTGCCCAGTAGGTCCCTTTCTTCCAACCTTCTCCGAGCCCTTGGGGTCTTTGTGACTTGACCATTTAACCCATTGTGTACAAAAAAGTGTCGCTCAGAGGTAAAACAGTACTGGCGCTCAACAAGTATCCGAACGCTCTGCTCGATTACAGAATTCAGAAAAAATATCTGGCAACGATTTTTTTAGAAATTAGTGATCTGGAAACCTTTGTGTCACGTGACACGAAGGTTGCCAGATCACTAATTTCTAAAAAAAAAGCGTTGCCAGATATTTTTTCTGAATTCTGTAATGAACCATGGTGTTCGGATACTTTTTTGAGCGACTGTAGGTGGTCATATTATTTTGATACTAGATCGTGTGGGCTCACTCACGGAAATATTGAGCGTGTGCAGTTACCGTTCACAGCAAACTGGATCGTGTGCAGTAACTGCACACGCTCCAGTTTGCTGTGAACGGTAACTGGCGCGTGTACAGTTGCTGTACACGCTCCAGGTATTTTTCCTGAATTCTGTAATCACGTGACACGAAGGTTGCCAGATCACTAATTTCTAAAAAAAATCGTTGCCAGATATTTTTTCTGAATTCTGTAATGAACCATGGTGTTCGGATACTTTTTTGAGCGACTGTAGGTGGTCATATTATTTTGATACTAGATCGTGTGGGCTCACTCACGGAAATATTGAGCGTGTGCAGTTACCGTTCACAGCAAACTGGATCGTGTGCAGTAACTGCACACGCTGCAGTTTGCTGTGAACGGTAACTGGAGCGTGTACAGTTGCTGTACACGCTCCAGGTATTTTTCCTGAATTCTGTAATCACGTGACACGAAGGTTGCCAGATCACTAGTTTCTAAAAAAATCGGTGCCATATATTTTTTCTGAATTCTGTAATCAACCACAGTGTTCGGATTTTTTTTTGAGCGACTGTACATTCATCTATGGATATTTTATTAACATAACGAAACAGATATTATTAATTTAACTCGACCCACCCCCACTATCACCATTTTAGTAGCTAAATTTATGTAAATCGCTACGCATATCTAAAAAAAAAAAATTATACATATTAGTAAAAATATGGCGTATTCTTGCTGCAATTCTCCCGGTGTTGGAAAAATAACCCCTTCGGGACTGTTTCTTCCATCCTCTTCTATTCCACAGTTTCCATTTCCTTCAGCAGAGAGAGAGAGATAAGAAGCAATTCTTCCCTCTCTTACCTTCTATTCGTCACATGGGATGTCTCCAAGTCTTGCATCCACACATGGACAGTCCATTATAGACACTGCAGAAAGGGGGAAAAAAAGAGGATGAGATGGGGAGGAAAGAGGAGGAGGAGGAAGATGCTTTCTCTCGCAACATCTGCTAGAGTTAGATCCGTGGAGGATCCTCTCCAACCAATATGCAGACGAAGGACGGACGCTGAATTATGGATGAGAGGTTGAAGCGGATTAACTGA
Source organism: Ryuthela nishihirai (assembly GCA_038380435.1). Lineage (NCBI taxonomy): Eukaryota > Metazoa > Arthropoda > Arachnida > Araneae > Heptathelidae > Ryuthela > Ryuthela nishihirai. The sequence goes on along the minus strand of JAWZYU010000021.1, from coordinate 66,912,786 downwards.
GAGAGTGAAAAAAAGAGCAAGAAATGGATGAAACAGAGAAAGCTTAGACGTGATGGGTGAGGGGCGGACGGAAAAGGAGGGCATTGGGGAGGGATGAGAGGAGGGGGAGGAAAAAGAGGAACCAAAGGGATTCGCAATGGCTCACATAACCGCAAAACAATCTTACCTTTTTTTCTTCTTCTTCTTTGCAGCATCTTCTCCATCACTATGTTCTTTTTTTTAACGCCGCCCTCCCCCTCTCCTCCCCACCATCTAAAAGTCTCCATTTTCAGCACTCTCCCTTTTTAACACATCTCTATGATTATTATTTCACGGCATTGTACATTTGTACCTCTCCCTCTGCTAGAGTATCGTTGTTGAATAATGAAATTGCCGCCGTTTGTCATATCGACGATGCCGTCCAACGAGGCATATGCTAAAAGCATTGATTCGTGATTTTATGGTCGGGTTTCCACCGCTCGCCCCCCCCCATATTCCCCTCCCCACCCCCTTGCATCTTCTTCATCCCACCTCCTTCTCGGCTCTTACGCATCTCTCTTTTCTTATTCTCTTTCCACGTTTCTGGCTATTGGACAATAAAGAAGAGAAGTCGTAGAGGGAGGGTGAAAAAAAAGGAAAGTTTGGCACCGCTTTTACGTTAATCTGCTTTTATGGAAATCAGATTATAAGTATGCTACCATACTTTGGCCTTGTGTGTGTGTGGGGGGGGGGGGAAGCAGGAGGGTGAGAAGGGGTAGGTAGAAGAGGAGAAAACTTATACGTGTTTGTATGCGTGTGGACTTGCATGAATTTGAGTGTGTTTCGAATGGGCGACGTCCCTTTGGTGACAGCAGATTGAATTATGTTGAAAGCTTCACTGAATAAATATGCGGCTCTTTAATAACAAGGTTACGCGAATGTTTCGGAATTGTGATGAAGAACAGTTTCAAAATTCCAATAACTGTTTGAGGAGCATTTGATTTTTTTATTGTCTTCTCTTTTGCCTCTGGCCTCATAACGATGTTTAGTCTTGTTTATTTCTATCCTTTTTCGGTGAACAATACTGAGGAAGTATTTTAGGTTTTGTTTTTGTTTGGAATGCGCACAAGAATCGGGATTGTTTTACTCCAGCGCCGTTCCACTGGAAAGAGTTGATTCTTGGGATTGTTTATTGTTATTTCTAAACAAGGTTAGGCATTGGTTGGTTTGTTTTCATTCCTGTGAGAGGAGATTTCGCTCGCGATGGATGCGAAATGCATTTTGTTTATCTTATTCATTGTATCATTTCGTTAGAGCTCACGAACAGGAACTTGCCTCGATTTCAGATTGCAGTCGATAATTCAACTTAGGAATTACCTGACTAAATTTATTCACGAATTTTCAAGTCTGTTCTTGTTCAGACATTGTTCGGGTTTCTCTATTTTTTCCAGCTGAGTGTTCTGAAAGCATTTTTTTATCTGGTTACTGAAGGATACCGGAAATTTTCTTCATTGGCCATTCCAGTACCCGCAATCGTTGATTAATCTGATTATTTACAAATCTCTGGGTTGGGTTGTTTTACCTCTGAGCGGCACTTTTTTGCACACCATGGTCTAAATGGCCAGGTCACATGGACCCCGAAGGCTCAGAGAAGGTTGGGGGAGGGGACCCACTGGAACAGCTGTTGGGAGACAGATGGTAGCCTCTCGTCAAGGCCATCCAGCGTGTTCTTTAACGTACACAGGGTATGGCTCTGCCGCACACGGGGCCACGGCTTAACGTCCCATCCGACGGACGGCGGCCTTTCCAAGCCCATCGGTGTCCCCTACTGACCGTGGGCAGGGCGGGGAATTTTGCGGAGATAAGTCTCAACGCTGACCCAGCTGGGACTCGAACCTGGGAACTACAGATTACAAGCCTGGCGCGCTACCGACTGAGCCACCCCCGCCCCCACAAATGTCTGTGTTTAACTCATATTAGACTAATATCCCCAGCCACTGCGAAATCCTCTAAGAAAAAGTATTGAAAGAAAGTCCTGCATGGAGAGTGGGCTATTTTACTTCTGAGAGGTTTTTTTTTTGCACACAATGGGCTGAATGGCCAGGTCATAAGGATCCCAATAGCGCAGAGATGTTTGGGGGAAATAGGGTCTACTGCACAACTGTAAAAAAGGCATATGGATGTCTACATTCACTGCCATCTAACTCATTCTTTAATGTTCACATTGGGCCACTGCTTAATGTCCCATATGACGGACGGCTGCCTTTCCAAGCCCTTCGGTGTCCCCTTTCTCACTGAAGGAAGGATGGGAACGAACGGCGATAAATCTCAATGCTAACACAGTTGATACTCGAGCCTGTGAACTGCAGATTATGAGCTTGGCACTCTACCGACTGAGCCACACCTCGCCCTACGGGTCACAAGGACCCCAAAGGTTCAGAGAAGATTGGGAAAGGGACCCACTGGCCGGCTGTTAGGAGACAGATAGTAGCCTCCCATCAAGGCCATCCATCTTGTTCTTTAACATGCACAGAATATGATTGTCCTCAGGGACGCGGCCCAACCTCAGGGACGTATCCAGGATTCCGATTCGGAGTAAGTTTGTGAATTAGACTTGAGAAGCGTTTTCCAATTACTAAACTATTCCACCGGAGAGGAAAGGTTAAAATGGTATTCTATATGGAATATATTATGGAGCTGAAATAAAATTATCAAAGACAACTGGTTTTGATTTCAAAGCACTTATACGAGTTTGAGATTTGATTTCGTATAAGACGAAAGGGTTTCCGTGGGAGGGAGTGGGTTTAGGTACAGTCGCTCAAAAAAGTATCCGAACACTATGGTTGATTACAGAATTCACAAAAAATATCTAGCAAAGTTTTTTTTTTAGAAATTAGTGATCTGGCAATCTTCGTGTACGTACACAAAGGTTGCCAGATCACTAATTTCTAAAAAAAATCGTAGCCAGATATTTTTTCTGAATTCTGTAATCAACCGTAGTGTTCGGATACTTTTTTGAGCGACTGTACGTCTCTGCCTTATTTGGACACGGGGTCACGGCTTGACGTTCCATTAGATGAATGGCGACCTTTCCAAGGTCAATGCTGTCCCCTGTCTCGCGAAAAGCAGTTGGATTGGGTTGTTTTACCTCTGAGCGGCACTTTTTGCACACCATGGGCAAAATGACCAGGTCACATGGATCCCGAAGGCTCAGAGAAGGTTGGGGGAGGGGACTCACTGGAACAGCTGTTGGGATACAGATGGTAGCCTTCCGTCAAGGCCATCCAGTGTGTTCTTTAACGTTGTTAATTGAGTAGTTTTACCTCTGAGCGGCACTTTTTTGCACACAATGGGCTAAATGGCCATGTTACAAAGACCCTGAAGACTCAGAGGTTTGGGGAGGGGACCCACTGGAATAGCTGTTGGGATACAGATGGTAGTCTCCCGTCAAGGCCATCCAGTCTGTTCTTTAACGTGCACAGGGTATGGATCTCCCGCACACGGAGCCACGGCTTAACGTCCCATCCGACGGACAGCGGCCTTTCCAAGCTCATCGGTGTCCCCTCATCCATTCCAAGCTCATCGGTGTGACCGTGGGCAGGGTGGGAAAATTTGCGGAGATAAATCTCAACGATGACCCAGCTGGGACTCGAACCTGGGAACTACAGATTACGAGTTTCCGACTCTGCTAATCCCCCCTACCCCCTGCAGGGAGGATTCCTACATCTATCCAATGGATCCTTTGCTCTCGCTTTCCTCACAGTATTTTCAATTCTTATGACCCAGTCACTGTGCTACGACCATACCCAATGAAACACATCACCTTCCCTTAAGCTTCATTTGCACTCTCGGTATCGAAATGCGTTACACGTACTATAATTTAAGAAAATAACCTGTTTTGCTGCAGTCCGAGACAGCTTTTAATTCATGACCAAAAGCACTATAAAGTTTAAGAAAATATTATCTTTTCAGCCGAAGTGTCTTCGGGGCTCAACCAAGTGGAATCAATAGCAATAAAGATTCCCGATGCTTCGCGGATTCTCAATTAATCCAATATAAATGTTATTCTTTGAAATTTGCTTTCATTCATTTCCATTCACTGAGTTTGCTTTCAGCTCATCATCATTTAGCAATCATATCAAAGGCATTGATCAGAGAGGCGGGGGAGGGGGGGGGGACAACGTTAGGATTTATTTCTGCAAAACTCCCCTCCGCACCCCGATGGAATTCCAAAGGTTAAGTTGGGTTGTTTTACCTCTGAGCGGCACTTTTTTGCATACCATGTTATTGACATACCATTAAATTTAATTAATTTATATATACATTTATTTATACATATAACATGGTATTAATTAATTAAATTTAATTAATTAATACCATGTTAGTGACATACCATTAAATGGCCAGGTCACAAGAAACCCGAAGGCTCAGAGAATGTTGGGGGTTGGGTTGGGTTGTTTTACCTCTGAGCGGCACTTTTTTGCACACCTAATGCATGTGACCTGGCTAAATGGCCAGGTCACATGGACCCCGAAGGCTCAGAGAAGGTTGGGGGAGGGGACCCACTGGAACAGCTGTTGGGAGACAGATGGTAGCCTCCCGTCAAGGCCATCCAGCATGTTCTTTAACGTGCACAGGGTATGGCTCTCCCGCACACGGAGCCACGGCTTAACGTCCCATCCGACGGACGGCGGCCTTTCCAAGCCCATCGGTGTCCCCTACTGACCGTGGGCAGGGCAGGGAAGGCTTCGAAAGGATACCGTCCGTCTGGTAGGTCGTGGCGCGGTATAGGAGAGAGTCATACCCTGTGCACGTTAAAGAACACAGGGGATGGCCTTGACGGGAGGCTACCATCTGTCTCCTAATAGCTGTTCCAGTGGGTCCCCTTCTACAAACTTCTCTGAGCATTTGGGGTTCTTATGACCTGAACATTTAGCCCCTTGTGTGCAAAAAAGTGTTGCTCAGAGGTAAAACAACCCACTTTTAAGAGTAATGGACACTGAAATATATACATAGCAAGTTAGTTCGTTCTGCGAAACAAAATTTGCAAAAATTCATTACCCTATAACGACGGAAATTGAATTTTTATTTTAAGTTTGGGAAAAATGTAAATGGTAATATTTGATTATTATAATTGAATAATTATTATTTATTTTAATTTTGTTAGTACAGTCGCTCAAAAAGGTATCCGACACTATGGTCGATTACAGAATTCAGAAAAAATATCTGGCAACGATTTTTTTTAGAAATTAGTGATCTGGCAACCTTCGTGTCACGTGACACGAAGGTTGCCAGATCACTAATTTCTAAAAAAAAATCGTTGCCAGATATTTTTTCTGAATTCAGTAATCAACCGTAGTGTTCGGATATTTTTTAATATATATAATGCGTATGAATACATAATGCAATGAATATTGAGCGTGTGCAGTTACCGTTCACAGCAAACTGGAGCGGTTGCGGTTAATGTTCACAGCACATTGGATCGTGTGAGCTCGCAAAGACCTAGATCGTGTAGGCTCACTCACGGAAATATTGAGCGTGTGCAGTTACCGTTCATAGCAAACTGGAGCGTGTGCAGTTACCGTTCACAGCAAACTGGAGCGTGTGCAGTTACCGTTCACAGCAAACTGGAGCGTGTGCAGTAACGTCACACGCTCCAGTTTGCTGTGAACGGTAACTGGAGCGTGTACAGTTGCTGTACACGCTCCAGATAGTTTTCCTGAATTCTGTAATCACGTAACACAAAGGTTGCCAAATCACTAATTTCTAAAAAAAATCCTTGCCAGATATTTTTTCTGAATTCTGTAATCGACCATAGTGTTTGGTATTTTTTTGAGCGACTGTACGTTATGATTACCTTAACTACGGAAAAACTCATTGAACAATATGATAAAGGAACTGTGAAAGCAAAACTTATGAGTTTCATTCCCGCGTATGAGTTTCATTCCCCAAGATCTATGGTAACAGCAGATTCATTGAGAGCAGGAAATTGTTAAACTGTTGAAATGCCCACAATTCATTTTCTCTCTCTTCTCTCGTAATCTCTTCCTGTCCCTCTTCTCACACCTCTCACAGCATCCCTACCGAATTCGGTGTTGGAACTGTTACCGGAAAGAAACAGTCCCAATTCTCAAACCAAAACCAATAAAAACCAGCCACGAGAAGGGGGAGGGGTATAGAACGATGTATTTTGCCATCGGGGCAAACCTCTAATCTCATAATTCGATTACTCCCATCCGAGAAAGATGCGGTGGAAGAGGAGGATCACTTTGGCATTGAACTCACGTGACCATCTAAATTACTTGCTCCTTCCTGGATCGGGAGTCTTCGCAGTCAGTTCCTCCCCATCTTCCCACCAGCTCTGATTCCTCTGCCTCTCTCCTCTTCCCGATGTATCGCGGAGGTTTCTTCCTCTGTCATCATCGCATACCACAAAACGGGGGAGTATGACCCGCAGCGAAAACGCCCTCCATCCCTCCAACTGGCTGATCCGATTACTCTTAGTGCGGACGCGGACGCCGATCTCAATTGTTGTGAGAGAAGGCGCTTTCCGAGAGAGAGGGAAGCTGGTTCGGCTGTCAAGTGGCTGGCTTTAGTACTGACTGCTGCAGGCTATACCCGGTGATACAAGGAGCGCGTTAATTGGCAAATTCTCTTACAGTGCGCAGCTATGTGTTACTCCGATCTGAAACTGAGAATAAATTCCTTGTTTGTGGAATCAGATTCAGAACCAGTTAATTTGTTTTTTAAATTGTGTACAGCCGCGCAAAAAAAGTATCCGAACACTAGGGTGGAGTACAGAATTCAGAAAAAATATCTGGCAACGATTTTTTTTAGAAATTAGTAATCTGTCAACCTTCGTGTCACGTGACACGAAGGTTGCCAGATAATTTCTAAAAGAAATCTTTGCCAGATATTTTTTTCTGAATTCTGTAATCAACCATAGTGTTCGAATATTTTTTAATATATATAATGCGTATGAATATATAATACAATAAATATGGAGCGTGTGCAGTTACCGTTCGCAGCAAACTGGAGCGGTTGTGGTTAATGTTCACAGCACATTGGATCCTGTGAGCTCACAAAGATCGATCGTGTGGGCACACTCACGGAAATATTGAGCATGTGCAGTTACCGTTCACAGCAAACTAGAGCGGTTGCGGTTAATGTTCACAGCACATTGGATCGTGTGATCTCACAAAGATCTAGATCGTGTGGGCTCACTCACGGAAATATTGAGCGTGTGCAGTTACCGTTCACAGCAAACTGGAGCGGTTGCGGTTAATGTTCACAGCACATTGGATCGTGTGATCTCACAAAGATCTAGATCGTGTGGGCTCACTCACGGAAATATTGAGCGTGTGCAGTTACCGTTCACAGCAAACTAGAGCGGTTGTGGTTAATGTTCACAGCACATTGGATCGTGTGAGCTCACAAAGATCTAGATCGTGTGGGCTCACTCACGGAAATATTGAGTTACCGTTCACAGCAAACTGGAGCGGTTAATGTTCACAGCACATTGGATCGTGTGAGCTCACAAAAGCTGGATCGTGTGGGCCCACTCACAGAAATATTGAGCATGTGCAGTTACCGTTCACAGCAAACTGGAGCGGTTGCGGTTAATGTTCACAGCACATTGGATCGTGTGAGCTCACAAAGACCTAGATCGTGTGGGCTCACTCACGGAAATATTGAGCGTGTGCAGTTACCGTTCACAGCAAACTGGAGCGGTTGCGGTTAATGTTCACAGCATATTGGATCGTGTGAGCTCACAAAGACCTAGATCGTGTGGGCTCACTCACGGAAATATTGAGCGTGTGCAGTTACCGTTCACAGCAAACTGGAGCGGTTGCGGTTAATGTTCACAGCACATTGGATCGTGTGGGCCCACTCACAGAAATATTGAGCGTGTGTAGTTACCGTTCACAGCAAACATTAGCGGTTGTGGTTAATGTTCACAGCACATTGGATCGTGTGAGCTCACAAAAACCTGGATCGTGTGGGCTCACTAACGGAAATATTGAGCGTGTGCAGTTACCGTTCACAGCAAACTGGAGTGTATGCAGCAACTGCACACGCTCCAGTTTGCTGTGAACGGTAACTGGAGCGTGTACAGTTGCTATACACGCTCCAGATATTTTTTCTGAATTCTGTAATCAACCATAGTGTTCGGATACTTTTTTGAGAGGCTGTGCAATCACATTTCTATGCAGAAACAAGCGAAGCAGTTTGTAACGTCTTAAATTTGTTATAAAAATCGATATTTAATCAAAATAAAAATTAATAATTCGTGATATAAATTGTGGTAAAAAAAAGGATAAAAACCTACTCTTAATTTCTGTGTTTAACATATTAATGCTGATCTAATTAATGCTAATGTTCAGAATATTGATTACACTGGGCAACAAACAAAATGGCTTTGATATTAAAATAGCCAATCTTTACTCATTTCGTGGTACTGAACACGAAAATGACAATGAGATTTGTCGATTGGCTCTTCTTTAGGAAACACAGAGATGGTCATGAATAAATGACTCAGTCCGCATTGAGTACATAGGAAACCATTTCGCAACGCTGTATTTTAAACTCCAGATTGCAACATATTGCGTTGTTTTGCATCAGCCCGTCATACACACAACCCCCCGAGGTATTGCATCATTGTTTGATGCAATGTAGTTGAGTCATGACATCTCGGATTTACGATCACGGATAAAAGATGGTGCAATCGTTAGTTGTAAGCAATGTCTCGTAGGGTGAGCAAGTCTTTTGAGCGATTCCCATTTACCCCTGAGTTATAAGTACAACACAAGTGATCCTTGCAGTTTTAATCCAGCAGTAGTGATGATCCGTGACTGTGTTAATAATGCAGATAGATTTTGTTACATTTGCGGGGAAGTGTCGTTTGCAAGCCAGAAAAGGGTCATCATTCCAATAGTGAAAGCAGCGTATGAGTTTTATTTTGTATGCAAGATCGGGGACCAGGCCTTGTCCTGGGCTCCAGCCATATGCTTACAGTACGAGTTCAAGAAATCTTCCAAAGTGGCGATGCTGTTTGCTGTTTCTATGATTTGGAGATAGCCAAGAATCATGCAAATGACTGCTACTTCTGCATGGCTCCACCTGTTTCTGCAGACATCACAAGGAAAAAGAAGTGGACAATAGCATACCCAAATATACAATCTGTTCACCGACTAGTTCCGCACGGCGGAAGCCTTCTCGTTCCCGAACTTCGAAAAAAAATTCCCATCGATTCAGAAGATGAGGGAGGGAGGGAGGTGAATTGGCGTCGGGTTCTCTGCAGCCTTCAATGTCTAATGATGATCCATACGTCTGCCACGGTGCATCATCTGCATCACACATTTTCACCAAAGAATTAATGAACGATCTTGTTCGCGATCTGGAGCTGTCCAAGGCCAAAGCAGAGTTACTTGGAGCAAGACTTAAACAAGGGAATCTTCTCGAGGGAAATGTCCGAGTGACTTCGTTTCGAACTCGTCATGAGCAGTTTGTGCCTTACTTCAGAAAAGAAGATGACCTTGTGTTCTGCTCCGATGTAGATGGCCTGATGAATGCCCTCAGAATCATGCATGACCCTCAATAATGCCGACTATTCATAGACCCCTCGAAATTGAGTCTCAAGGCGGTGTTTTGCTGCATAATAGAAATCGAGTTCCATCCATTCCTGTCGGACAAGTTGTCTGCATGAAAGAAACCTACGACAACCTAAAACAGCTGTTGAACTGTCTTCAATACAGCAAGTATGGCTGGCATCTCTGTTGTGACGTGAAGGTAGTGGCTCTGTTGATGGGTCTGCAGCTGGGATCTACGAAGTACTGCTGTTTCTTATGTGAATGGGACACCGATCAAAGACTTTGCACTGGCCTCAGAGGAAATCTCATAAGGTCGGAGAGAATGTGGAACACCCAACACTGGCAGAAACGCACAAAATCCTGCTACCGTCCCTACATATCAAACTCGGTGTGATGAAAACCTTCGTAAAAACCATGAACCGGACTGCAGCAGCTTTTAGGTATCCTGACTCAGTGAAGCAGAAATTAAAGAGGGAATTTTTGTGAGTCCTCAGATCCGCTAGCTGTTTAGAGATCAGATGTTCGACAACCTGCTTCAGGGTGACGAACTCTGGCTTGGGTCGCGTTTCGTCTGATGTTAACTAAATTCCTCGGCAATGTCAGGGTAGACAACGACAAGAAACTAGTTAAGGACATGTCTCTGTATCACAAATTTGGTTGAAATATGTCCTTAAAGAACCACTTTCTCCATTCCCACTTAGATTTCTTCCCCGACAATTGCAGCAAGGTTAGTGATAAGCACGGTGAACGTTTTTACCAGGACATTGCTACGATGGAGAAACGATACCAGGGAAACTGATCCACTTCAATGTTGGCTGACTACTGTTGGACGTTCGCCAGAGATGATGCTGAGCAGCTGCAGAAGCGACAGGCAAATCGACATCGGAAATACAAGCGGAGTTTTATCGATACATGTCGTATGTACAGTCGCTCAAATAAGTATCCGAACACTAGGGTCACGTGACACGAAGTTGCCAGATCACTAATTTCTAAAGAAAAAACGGTGCCAGATATTTTTTCTGAATTCTGTAATCAACCATAGTGTTCGCATACTTTTTTGAGCGACTGTACGTGTTACTCTATTATATAAGTAACTATTGTGGATTTCTCAGAAATCGTAGCCAATTTTGCATTTTTATTGTCATATTCGTACTCAGCACCTTGAAATCTTTAAGAAATGTCTACTTTTATCTCAGAGGCATGTATTTTATGAAAATTTGTTGCCCAGTGTTATTGCTATGAATGAATTCAATTACACAACCTCTTCTTACTGGATTAAGTGTAATTATCATAAGTTAACAATGCTTTTTAAATTATAATGAAATTTCTGAAACAAAACTTAAACTACGCCTCTTACGTATATTGGGTGGAAATTATATAATCGAGTCTGAATTCAGAATGATAAATAATTGACAGTATTCAAAAACAAATGTTGATTAAATGAATTTGAATAATTTTAATACTCTTGAAAATTAAACCATATTGTTACTGCCTAGGTCTATGTTATATATTTATAATTTTTATATCGACAAACAAGTTTTCTGAAGCGGATACACTTACATTTATTTAAATGATTTTTAGTATCTAATTTTTTGTAATTTTATGAAATGAACAAAAGCATTGTATTTAAACTCCACTGGCGAGTTGTAATATCTCTTTTGGGTTATTACAACTTGAAATCGTATTGTTAATGTAAATATGAATGAATAGAATTATAATTATTATTTATAAATTGTATTGTTTTCTTTGTATTAAAAATAGTAGTTATTATTATTTTTAAGATTATTCTCGAAGATATTTAAATGCGCCTTCTTCTTTATAAAAGATGTTTCAGAATTGCAGATCTTTCGGGGTTTTTTTCTGCTGAATTCTTCAGTTGGGTTGTTTTACCTCTCTGAGCCTTCGGGGTCCATGTGACCTGGCCATTTAGCCCATGGTGTGCAAAAAAGTGCCGCTCAGAGGTCACACCATGGGCTAAATGGCCAGGTCACATGGACCCCGAAGGCTCAGAAAAGGTTGTGGGAGGGGACCCACTGGAACAGCTGTTGGGAGACAGATGGTAGCCTCCCGTCAAGGCCATCCAGCGTGTTCTTTAACGTGCACAGCATATGGCTCTCCTGCACACATGGCCAAGGCTTAACGTCCCATCCGACGAACGGCGGCCTTTCCAAGCCCATCGGTGTCCCCTACTGACCGTGGGCAGGGCGGGGAATTTTGCGGAGATAAATCTCAACGCTGACCCAGCTGGGACTCGAACCTGGGAACTACAGATTACGAGCCTGGCGCGCTACCGACTGAGCCACCCCCGCCCCGAATTCTTCAGTGACTAATGAGTTAGGAAAACTGGAATTTTTTACATCAATTTCACCGATTTTAAATTTTTTTGCAGAAAAGTTGAGGGAAATATGAAAACCTGTCATTTACATTCTTCCGTTGTTTCCTAACGTATTTTTCTCCAAAATTGTCGAAAACTAAAACCATAATTTATATTCTTACATTTTTTTTATTCTTCTTCTCCAAAAAAGTGCGATATTTTTCGTTTTTTATTGGATTCCTTGTCTGTGGATTCATATCTCATCCATCTCAAGAAGTATTTCCAACTAATTTTGACATTGATGTTGAAGAATGTTGTCATTCGAATTTCTATGGGATCAACATCTGATCTTAATTAATATCCTTTGTCATCTTTGTTGATAGTCACGAATTTATGTCGTAAAATAAGAATCAATTAACACAAAAGTTACTTCAAAGAGAAATCATAACTATTCTATTAAACAGTTCATACATATTTTTAGAAGTATGTGTAACAATTCCTTCAATTCTCGGCAATTTTGATAAAAGAAATAAAAAAATATCAGCTCTAATCTCAACTTTTGAAATATTGAATGAATGTTGCAAAAATGAAAAACTAATATTTGCACAGATTTTGTTAGAATCTTTATTCATTAATCTCATTTTTTGATAAAAGGCTTGTTGTAGAAGTTAAGAATCTTCGGATATGGATTTCTATTCCCATAACATTGAAGTTGTCCCGATAATTTCTGTGGAATATATTTCATATGAAAATATTTAACGCCTGTAAACACATATATCCATATTCCCACACACCGCACATACACACATACACACACACAGGGAGGGCGGGGGTGGCTCAGTCGGTAGCGCGCCAGGCTCGTAATCTGTAGTTCCCAGGTTCGAGTCCCAGCTGGGTCAGCGTTGAGATTTATCTCTGCAAAAATTCCCCGCCCTGCCCACGGTCAGTAGGGGACATCGATGGGCTTCGAAAGGCCGCCGTCCGTCGGATGGGACGTTAAGCCTTGGCCCCGTGTGCGGGAGAGCCATATCCTGTGCAAGTTAAAGAACACGCTGGATAGACTTGACGGGAGGCTACCATCTGTCTCCCAACAGCTGTTCCAGTGGGTTCCCTCTCCCAACCTTCTCTGAGCCTTCGGGGTCCATGTGACCTGGCCATTTAGCCCATGGTGTGCAAAAAAGTGCGCTCAGAGGTAAAACAACCCAACCCAACACACACACCGGGATGGGGGTGGCTCAATCAATATTGCACCAAGCTTGTAATCCGTAGTTCCGAGGTTCGAGTCCCAATTGCGTAGCATTGAGATATATCTCTGCTACGCAATAATATAACCCTACCGTTGCTGAGAAAAGGGATACCGATGAACTTGGAAAGACTGCCATCCATTGGATGGAATTTCAATCCGTGTCGCCGTATTCAGAAAAACCATACCCACTGCACGTTAAAGAACACACTCGATGGCCTTGATGGGATCTATCAAAGACCCAAGATGCACTTGCTCCCAACAGCTGTCCAGGGAACCACCTTCCTCCAACTTTCTCTGATTCTGAACACTTTGTCTTCTTATGGCCGCTGCCCGACCCCCATAAAAATACACTTTAACTGCAATGAAATATCCTCCGCGTCCCTACTTCAAAACAACTTATCATAACACTTTACAAACACTTAATAATAAATTAATAAATAGATATAACTTAACTTTGTCTTACAGCTTTGGCTTATATTTGTTACACCTAAAAATCCATCGAACAAAATGCCATAAACAATAAAAAAAGAAATCCGCAACGTCTTCACCTCGTCCCCCCGTCAGCACGTCTTCTGTTCGTCCTGGCTCATCTTCAGGCGATAAGCTGCTGTAAGCTCAAGCGAAGAGCAAGGATGACGAATAGCTCCCACGGGAACCATTATGTGCGTCTGTAAGCAAAACCCATTTGCCTTGCAAAGGCTGCATCAACATCTTGAATTCCATTCTCCCCTCTTAGCCCGAAGTGTACTTTTGTTATTAACAACACGTCGAAACGATTGTTTCAACGGCTCTCAAGGAAGTGATCACTTATACCAGCTATGATGATAACTCCGCAGGCTCCTGTCATGCAAGTTGTTCCTCTTCCTTTTCACAACACTCCTGAGCATCATCGAGCACGATATAAAACGAAACTTACCAATTAAAATCTGTCATTTTAAGGGTCGTTGTGGAAGTTTAAACGAGGAGTCATTCTCTGCTCTGATCTTTAATCAACACATGGAGATGTTCGGATTTTATAGACAGAGACACGTGTCTATGTCCAAGAAGACTAAGGACGGAAATAAATCTTTGCAACTGCAGTAAAGATGATGAGGATGTGCGAAGACTTTGAGGTGCAGTTCGAAGATGCATCTCATTATGGGAATTGGGATGTTGGTTGCTTGACGAGGAGCGCAAAATGTCTTATATGCACATTAAAAATGTTATTTACCTCTGAGCAACACTTTTTTGCAAATAACTTGTTAAATCGACAGGTCACAAGAACCCCAGAAGTTCAGAGATTGGTAGGAACATAACTTTTGTTTTTGCACATAACTTGTTAATATCCAGGTCACAATGATCACAAAGATTCAGAGCTGGGTATGAACAGCATTTTTGGTACATAACTTGTTAAATAGACAGGTCACAAGAACCCCAGAAGTTCAGAGATTGGTAGGAACATAACTTTTGTTTTTGCACATAACTTGTTAATATCCAGGTCACAATGATCACAAAGATTCAGAGCTGGGTATGAACAGCATTTTTGGTACATAACTTGTTAAATAGACAGGTCACAAGAACCCCCAGAAGTTCAGAGATTGGTAGGAACAGCACTTTTGTTTTTGCACATAACTTGTTAATATCCAGGTCACAATGATCACAAAGATTCAGAGCTGGGTATGAACAGCATTTTTGGTACATAACTTGTTAAATAGACAGGTCACAAGAACCCCAGAAGTTCAGAGATTGGTAGGAACATAACTTTTGTTTTTGCACATAACTTGTTAATATCCAGGTCACAATGATCACAAAGATTCAGAGCTGGGTATGAACAGCATTTTTGGTACATAACTTGTTAAATAGACAGGTCACAAGAACCCCAGAAGTTCAGAGATTGGTAGGAACAGCACTTTTGTTTTTGCACATAACTTGTTAATATCCAGGTCACAATGATCACAAAGATTCAGAGCTGGGTATGAACAGTATTTTTGGTATATAACTTGTTAAATAGACAGGTCACAAGAACCCCCAGAAGTTCAGAGATTGGTAGGAACAGCACTTTTGTTTTTGCACATAACTTGTTAAATATCCAGGTCACAATGATCACAAAGATTCAGAGCTGGATATGAACAGTATTTTTGGTATATAACTTGTTAAATAGACAGGTCACAAGAACCCCAGAAGTTCAGAGATTGGTAGGAACAGAACTTTTGTTTTTGCACATAACTTGTTAATATCCAGGTCACAATGATCACAAAGATTCAGAGCTGAGTATGAACAGCATTTTTGGTACATAACTTGTTAAATAGACAGGTCACAAGAACCCCAGAAGTTCAGAGATTGGTAGGAACAGCACTTTTGTTTTTGCACATAACTTGTTAAATATCCAGGTCACAAGGATCCCAAAGATTCAGAGCTGGGTATGAACAGCATTTTTGGTACATAACTTGTTAAATAGACAGGTCACAAGAACCCCGGAAATTAAGAGATTGGTAGGAACAGCACTTTTGTTTGTGCACATAACTTGTTAAATATCTAGGGCACAAGGATCCCAAAGATTCAGAGCTGGTACGAACAGCATTTTTGGCACATAACTTGTTAAATAGACAGGTCACAAGAACCGCAGAAATTCAGAGATTGGGAGGAACAAAAAAAAATTTTTGGTAGGGGGGGGAAAAGTATTTTTGGCACCTCTACTGGTAAGAACAGCATTTTTTTTTGCACATAATTTGTTAAATATTCATATCACAAGGATCCCAAAGATTCAGAGCTGGGTATGAACAGCATTTTTTTTTGCACATAATTTGTTAAATATTCATATCACAAGGATCCCAAAGATTCAGAGCTGGGTATGAACAGCATTTTTGGTGCATAACTTGTTAAATAGACAGGTCACAAGAACCCCGGAAATTAAGAGATTGGTAGGAACAGCACTTTTGTTTTTGCACATAACTTGTTAAATATCCAGGTCACAATGATCACAAAGATTCAGAGCTGGATATGAACAGTATTTTTGGTATATAACTTGTTAAATAGACAGGTCACAAGAACCCCAGAAGTTCAGAGATTGGTAGGAACAGAACTTTTGTTTTTGCACATAACTTGTTAATATCCAGGTCACAATAATCACAAAGATTCAGAGCTGAGTATGAACAGCATTTTTGGTACATAACTTGTTAAATATCCAGGTCACAAGGATCCCAAAGATTCAGAGCTGAGTATGAACAGCATTTTTGGTACATAACTTGTTAAATAGACAGGTCACAAGAACCCCAGAAGTTCAGAGATTGGTAGGAACAGAACTTTTGTTTTTGCACATAACTTGTTAATATCCAGGTCATAATGATCACAAAGATTCAGAGCTGGGTATGAACAGTATTTTTATTATATAACTTGTTAAATAGACAGGTCACAAGAACCCCCAGAAGTTCAGAGATTGGTAGGAACAGCACTTTTGTTTTTGCACATAACTTGTTAAATATCCAGGTCACAATGATCACAAAGATTCAGAGCTGGATATGAACAGTATTTTTGGTATATAACTTGTTAAATAGACAGGTCACAAGAACCCCAGAAGTTCAGAGATTGGTAGGAACAGAACTTTTGTTTTTGCACATAACTTGTTAATATCCAGGTCACAATAATCACAAAGATTCAGAGCTGAGTATGAACAGCATTTTTGGTACATAACTTGTTAAATATCCAGGTCACAAGGATCCCAAAGATTCAGAGCTGAGTATGAACAGCATTTTTGGTACATAACTTGTTAAATAGACAGGTCACAAGAACCCCAGAAGTTCAGAGATTGGTAGGAACAGAACTTTTGTTTTTGCACATAACTTGTTAATATCCAGGTCATAATGATCACAAAGATTCAGAGCTGGGTATGAACAGTATTTTTATTATATAACTTGTTAAATAGACAGGTCACAAGAACCCCAGATGTTCAGAGATGGCGGTTGGCAGGAATAGCACTTTTGTTTTTGCACATAACTTGTTAAATATCCAGGTCACAAGGATCCCAAAGATTCAGAGCTGGGTATGAACAGCATTTTTGGTACATAACTTGTTAAATAGACAGGTCACAAGAACCCCGAAAATTAAGAGATTGGTAGGAACAGCACTTTTATTTTTGCACATAACTTGTTAAATATCCAGGTCACAAGGATCCCAAAGATTCAGAGCTGGGTATGAACAGCATTTTTGGCACATAACTTGTTAAATAGACTGGTCACAAGAACAGCAGAAATTCAGAGATTGGGAGGAACAAAAAAAATTTTTTGGTAGGGGGGGGAAAAGTATTTTTGGCACCTCTACTGGTAAGAACAGCATTTTTTTTTTGCACATAATTTGTTAAATATTCAGATCACAAGGATCCCAAAGATTCAGAGCTGGGTATGAACAGCATTTTTGGTGCATAACTTGTTAAATAGCCAAGCCACAAGGACACCAAGGGATCGAAGCTAGGTATGAGCAGCGTTTTCTGCTTCCCTCCCCCCTACATAACTTGTTAAATATTCAGGTCAGAAGGACCCCAAGGGCTCAGAGGTGGATAGGAGAAGAGGATCGATTAGACAAATGGAAGCCTTTTCGCAAATCTACTTAGCGTGTTCTTTAACATACACAGGATATCTCTTCTGAGCCCACAGCTTAAAGTTATATCTTTATTACATCTTCTGAACCCACAGCTTAAAATCTCAAGTCCATAAGTATTCTCTTTCTCGCCGAAGGTAAAGCAGAGATATGGAAGAAAATTCTCGACGTTGATATTTACTAAACGTTTGAAATGACAGTTACTATTTGCATTTTGATTAGCTTTTCAGAGAAATTCATTTAACTGGAAACTTTTGCTGTTGAATATCTCAGCTTCCATAGCTCGTCAAATACTGAAAAAATATTGCTAAAATTCTAAATTTAGATCTTTAAGTTGCTTTCATTTACATAAAACTTATTATTATTGAGTTTCGGATTTGATTATCCATCAGAGTGGTTAGCGCGCTTGGCTACTGATCTAAGGGACCCGGGTTCGAGTCCCGGGTAAAGCATGGATGTTCGTGTTGTTTTTCTGCTGAGGTCCTGCCATCCTCTCAGACCTTCTACTCTGGCGTATAAACTGACGGGCTCCTGTCAGACCTCTGTGGCAAGCAGCTGCTTGAGGGGGTATTTATTTTATTTTTTATTAGTGTAACATTAAAGTTTTCCTTTTTCTTGTTTAGGCACTGTGTATGTATGCCTTTATGAAATCTATATATAGAGAAAGTATCAATTTATGTATCTGAACATTTTACTGGGTTTTTTTTTTTCAGCTGAAATCTAAATATTATATTAGAAATCGAAAAATTAGCAATATCTAAGATTTTTAAATCGAATTTGAGGCGGAATGTTATGCATATTGGCCCTAAATTGTTTAATCAATTGAAATATTAAAGAAGAATGTCAAATAGTATTGTTATTTATAAACTTTATAAACTAGGAGAATAACACACATCGTCTCTGGCGAATATGAAAGGGTATTTTTATTTGAAAATAAAGTTATCCATTTTGAGAATTTTTCATCCTTTAAATGTAGTAATTTTTACTGACGGGTTGGATTGTTTTACCTGTGAGCGGCACTTTTTTTGCATACAACGGGCTAAATGGACAGGTCACAAAGTCCCCGAGGGCTCAAAGAAGTTGGAGGGAGAGGACCCACTGGACAGCTGTTCGGATACAGATGGTAGCCTCTCGTCAAGCCATCCAGCATGTTCTTTAACGTGCTCTCCATCACACGGAGAAACGGCTTAACATCCCATACGACGGAGGGCGGCCAATTCCGAGCCCATTCCGAGCCCATTTCGAGGTCAATTCCGAGCCCATCGGTGTCCCCTACTGACCGAGGACAGGACGGGGGGGAGTTTTTGCAGAGATAAAGGCAGAGATGCAGAGATAAATCCCCAGGTTCAAGTCCCAGCTGGGACTTGAACCTGGGGATTCATCTCTGCATTCAAGTCCCAGCTGGGACTTGAACCTGGGAACTGCAGATTCTGCTGAGTCTGGCGCGCTACCGACAGGGCTGACGCTAGCCTGTCAGTTTACATGCCATAGTAGAAGGTCTGAGAGGATGGCAGGACCTCAACAGAAAAACTACACAAACAGCCATGCCTTACCCGGGGCTCGAACCCAGGTCCCTTAGATCAGTAGCCAAGCGCGCTAACCACTCGGCCATGGGACGGCACGAGGTAAAACAACCCAACCCAAAAAAGACATTGTAAACAAATCCCGGATATTGCTGTACAAGTTAAAAAGATTGGAAAACCTGGACGAGGAAAATTTTCTCAACACATTTGATTCATGAAATGGAACTCTAAAAATTGAGTATTTCTCGTGGGATACTTCGTTAACGCAAAGCTCATTGAAAACAATAGTTCGGCGCAAAAAATGTTTAACATTTAAAAAAAAAATGACACAAAACTTTTCTTCTATTACTTAATAAGGAAACATTATGCAAATATCTAAATCGTTCAGTAAGAATACATTTCCAAACATAAATTCAAGTGTCCTTGTAGTAAAGAAATCTTAGAAATTTATTCAAACATTTTCAATATTATGAATATTATATTGATAGTAAGGATTCCATATTAAACTTCCATATTTTAGGTTTGAACGAACTAGAGAATTAAATAAATAGATTATAGCCCTTGTATTAGTAAAGTATTTGTTTTTAGTAAAACCAAATTTCTGTTAGCTTTCTTCACAATTTCTTGAATATGCAAATTACAATTAACGTTCAAATCAAACAAGATGCCTAAATCACAGACAAACAATTTCGCGGAATAGCACAAGAGCTGATGTTATAATCGTATGTAACAAAAATCCTTTACGAAAATAGTAAATATAAATTATAGATAAAATACATGAATCGCAATATATTTTCGAGAATAGCTTAAAACTGAGCATTTTGAAATATTTAGTTGCAGTCGATCAAAACAGACCAATTGTGGAATTTAGTGAAATCTGATTGTAGTAGTGGGGCGGGGGTGGCTCAGTCGGTAGCGCGCCAGGCTCGTAATCTGTAGTTCCCAGGTTCGAGTCCCAGCTGGGTCAGCGTTGAGATTTATCTCCGCAAAATTCCCCGCCCTGCCCACGGTCAGTAGGGGACACCGATGGGCTTGGAAAGGCTGCCGTCCGTCGGATGGGACGTTAAACCGTGGCCCCGTGTGCGGGAGAGCCATACCCTGTGCACGTTAAAGAACACACTGGATGGCCTTGACGGGAGACTACCATCTGTCTCCCAACAGCTGTTCCAGTGGGTCCCCTCCCCCAACCTTCTCTGAGCCTTCGGGGTCCATGTGACCTGGCCATTTAGCCCATGGTGTGCAAAAAAGTGCCGCTCAGAGGTAAAACACCCCAACAATGATTGTAGTAAATGACAGTCGTTAATTGAGGCAATTCGTCTGTAAAATGTTACAATCCGTCTGTTAAAATTATTATGTTTTGTATTATATTTATTTTATTTTCATCTGCGTATATTAGACAATACAAGAATTAAGTATATTTGGCAGAACATTAATGAAAATTATAACTAATAATGATATTTGAGCCTTAGAGATCATACATACTTGTCATAGGTATAGGTGCAAATTAAAAGAAAAAATAAACATTAATAAAAAATGATTTTATTATCAAAATTACTTTGCTTGTGAAAGCAGTTTCACTGAGAGCGGCTATGGCTCAGCCGGTAGTGCGTCAGGCTCTTAATCTTCAGCTCTTAGGTCGAGTCCCCTTCCCAAACCTTCTCTGAGCGCTCAGGGTCCTTGTGACCTGGCCATCTACAGTACTGTGCGAACTAGTTGGGACAAGCGAAGCCTGGAGAACCTCTTCGATCCGGCCACATACAGCAATTCCCCAAACACCCCACCCAAGGTCATGTTTCGGGATGTTTCACAGCTTCCGGGCCACAGACGCTTCACCCCATTGAAGGAATGATGGACAGCAAAAAGTACATTGGCGTTCTGGAGGCGAAAATGGTCCCAACACTGCAGAAGCTGTTTCCTAACGGCGATGGGGTATTTCAACAGGATCTGGCTCCATGCCACAATTCTAAGCTTGCTAAGAGCTTCTTTACCCAGCAACATTTGAAGGTATTGGAGTGGCCAGGAAATTCACCCGATTCAAACCCCATTGAAAATTTATGGGCCATTATTAAAACGCGCATATCTAAGATGGATTGCACGACGAAAACCAAAATGATAGACAGTGTCATGAAAGTGTGGTACCACGACCCTGAGGTGAAGGAGATGTGTGGAAAGCTAGTGGCATCAATGGTTGAGAGGGTGAAAGAAGTAATTAAAGCTAGGGGGGGGTCACATTCATTATTAACTACACTATTAAACAAATAAATATTTTAGTTGTGTCTTTGTTACTGCATTTTCCTATTGTCTCAACTACTTTGCATAGTACTGTAGCTTATTCTGTTAAAGCAAATGTCGCTGACAGGTAAAACAAACGTATTGAGACCGACTAAGTTCTTTTGTAATATTAACAATTTGCTGCAAACACCTCTACTATTTTTACGTTTTTATCATAAATAAATAACCTAATCTATCACTGATCTTTCAATTAGCATACACAGACTTTTTCCTCAGATTCGAGATACGGAGGGAGGGTTGGGTTGTTTTACCTCTGAGCGGCCCTTTTTTGCATACCATGGGCTAAATGGCCAGGTCACATGGACCCCGAAGGCTCAGAGAAGGTTGGGGGAGGGGACCCACTGGAACAGCTGTTGGGAGACAGATGGTAACCTCCCGCCAAGGCCATCCAGCGTGTTCTTTAACGTGCACAGGGTATGGCTCTCCCGTACACGAGGCCACGGCTTAACGTCCCATCCGACGGACGGCGGCCTTTCCAAGCCCATCGGTGTCCCCTACTGACCGTGGGCAGGGCGGGGAATTTTGCGGAGATAAATCTCAACGCTCACCCAGCTGGGACTCAAACCTGGGAACTACAGATTACGAGCCTGGCGCGCTACCGACTGAGCCACCCCCGCCCCTATACGGAGGGAGGAGGAGATAGGGAGAAAGTAATATCTAGCGATATATATGAAATACTGATAATTTTAATAATATAATAAAAAAAAACTTAAACTTCAGATTCCAGATGGGTGGGAGCACCACCTCTTTTGAAACAAACCAGAATTCAACACTGCTTACAAGTAGCAATCTTCCTGAATTGCAGAACAAGATATATATATATATCGCGAAAGATAAAAGAGTTTGGAAACAATCACCATCATTCCGTCATCTTCAAATAAATAGCATCCATACGAACTTAATTTCTACCGTTTCAGATTCTATTTTCCTCCCGTTCCTTTCGGAAGTGACATTTGGTGAATTACTTCTGCAAAACCGTTCCATTATCTGCCTGCTATCGCTTTCACATTGTAATCAACTTCCCATCCTCAAGAGAACGGAGATAATTTTGTTTCAACCGAAGCCTTTCCATTTGCTCTTTCCTCTACGAGCGAGCTTTACCAGGCAAACATATTCGATGAGTTCTGGCATCTTTTGTTGGTATTAATCTTGCGATCTACTGCGAATCAAATGAAGGTTCTTTTCAGGACGATGGCATTCCTGTGTTATCAAATTTTGTCTTTATAATGGAAATGCTTCCGTCTGCTTTGTTAGTTTATTTATTAGTTTTATTTGCAACACGATGAGAAGCTGAACTCACAGGGACTTCGAGTGGTTACGCACTTGGCTACTGATTAAAGGGACCTGGGTTCGAGTCCTGAGTAAGGCATGGATGCTGTTGTCTTTCTGCTGAGGTCCCGCCATCCTAGCAGACCTTTTACTATGGCGTATTAAACTGGTAGGTTCCTGTGAGCCTCCACGCCCTGCCCACGGTCAGTAGGGGGACACAGAAGGGCTTGGAAAGGCCGCCGTCCGTTGAATGGGACGTTAAGCCGTGGCCCCGTATGCGGGAGAGCCATACCCTGCGTTAAAGAACACGCTGGATGGCCTTGACGGGAGGCTACCATCTGAATCCCAACAGCTGTTCCAATGGGTCCCCTCCCCCAATCTTCTCTGAGACTTCGGGGTCCTTGTGACCTGGTCATTTAACCCATGGTGTGCAAAAAAATGGCGCTCAGAGGTAAAACAACCCAACCCAAAGCTCCTGTGAGAGGTCAGTGGCAAGCAGCTGCTTGAGGTTTTTTTTTACCGAGCTTACACCATCTTTCGAATTTAGACGGAATTAGATGAACGATTTGTATAGCAATGGCCATTTCATCAAATAACGCGATAAACAACAGTTAACGGAACAGCCAATGATCCAAAGGATAACTATTTTCCACTTGTGAATCTGGCCACAGTTCTAAATTTAATTGTCTTCGTCCAATATTTGTTGGACGAATATTTAGAATCGTTTGCCACAACCGGCAGAAGCCTATTGTTTAGAGAAGAAAATAGAGGTTTACCTGGAATCCAGGGGGGGTGGGGGCGGGTTCAGTCGGTAGCGCGCCAGGCTCGTAATCTGTAGTTCTCAGGTTCGAGTTCTAGATGGGTCAGCTTTGAGATTTATCTCCGCAAAATTCCCCGCCCTGCCCACGGTCAGTAGGGGACACTGATGGGCTTGGGAAAAGCTCCCGTCCGTCGGATGGGACGTTAAGCCGTGGCCATGTGTGCGGAGAGCCATACCCTATGAACGTTAAAGAACACTCTGGATGGCCTTGACGGGAGGCTACCATCTGTCTCCCAACAGCTGTTCCAGTGGGTCCCCTCCGCCAACCTTCCCTGAGCCAGTAACTGGAGCGTGTACAGCAACTGTACACGCTCCAGTTACCGTTCACAGCAAACTGGAGCGTGTGCAGTTACTGCACACGCTCCAGTTTTCTGTGAACGGTAACTGCACACGCTCAATATTTCCGTGAGTGAGCCCACACGATCTAGGTCTTTGTGAGCTCACACGATCCAATGTGCTGTGAACATTAACAGCAACCGCTCCAGTTTACTGTGAACGGTAACTGCACACGCTCCATATTCATTGCATTATATATTCATACGCATTATATATATTAAAAGATATCCGAACACTATGGTTGATTACTGAATTCAGAAAAAATATCTGGCAACGATTTTTTTTAGAAATTAATGATCTTGGCAACCTTCGTGTCACGTGACATGAAGGTTGCCAGATCACTAATTTCTAAAAAAAAATCGTTGCCAGATATTTTTTCTGAATTCTATAATCAACCATAGTGTTCGGATACCTTTTTGAGCGACTGTACCATAGTATATGTATGTTAGGTGGTCATATTATTCTGATACGACTGTGTATATGAAGAATTGTAAACTACTTGGGAAATCACTTCTACTTTTGTGTTAACCATAAAAATATTGTGTCTGACTGGATATCTGATCTTCGTAAACTAGAATAAATAAAAAATAATAAATACTCCCTCAAGCAGCTGCTTGCCACAGAGGTCTGACAGGAGCCTGTCAGTTTATAAGCCATAGTAGAAGGTCTTTTGAGGATGGCAGGACCTCAGGAACGTGTACAGCAACTGTACAAGCTCCAGTTACCGTTCACAGCAAACTGGAGCGTGTGCAGTTACTGCACACGCTCCAGTTTGCTGTGAACGGTGACTGCACACGCTCAATATTTCTGTGAGTGGGCCCACACGATCCAGGTTTTTGTGAACTCACACGATCCAATGTAAATAAAATAAAAATAAATACCCCCTCAAGCAGCTGCTTGCCACAGAGGTCTGACAGGAGCCTGTTAGTTTATATGCCATAGTAGGTCTTGTGAGGATGGCAGGACCTCAGCAGAAAAGCAACACGAACATCCATGCCTTACCCGGGGCTCGAACCCAGGTCCCTTACGTAAACTAACTAATAATTATTATCTAGAACTTTCTGTTGACCAAATGTTTGAATTCAAGTCAGTTAACGCAAATGATTTCATGTTATTTGTGTGAGTTCTTAAACCTTTAATTAATTCAATCACACTGAATAGTTGTTCGATATATGCTGATAATCCCGGAGAACAATTTAGCGATATCCATCACAAAAGCCAGACTGTCTCCAGCATCATTCTGTGGTAAAAGCACAAATAAATTGTCCTCCAAATTTTGTCAGTTGAGCGAAGCGATGTTTTGCTTTACTAGCGATTTGTCTCCTTCATCGTGATTAACAAAAGAGAGCAAAACAAACTCTCCTCGTCTTTTCCACAACCTCTAAATTGCGAAGCCTTGTTTCTCGTTCTACCACAACACGTCCGTCTTATCCTTCTCCACTTTCTCGTCGCCCTTCCCAGCACACACACCGCCGCCGCCGCAACGGCCACCCAAGCCTAATCCTCCTTAAACCCATCCTCATCCATTATTCATCCTGCGTCTCCCTCGGCTAAATCCCCGGAGACTTTGGACCACATTGAGAGGAAAACGCCGAGGAACCCAGCTGTTGGTGTTTGGCCGCTTGCGGTGGAAGACTGCTGAATAAGGATCGAGGGATTGGCTGAAGCTGAGGAGACGGAGGAGTGGGAAAGTGTGAAGATGGTGGGAGGTAGGGAGGGGGGCGGAAAGGAAGAGAAAAGCGCATGGAGGAAGAAGAGGATGTCCAAGATGCGATGCTGCGCAGGCATCTCAATGCGATGAGCTTAGTTGTTCCTTCTTGATATAATAGATAGAGACCAAGGGGCAAGCTATCGCCATGTCCATGCAATGGCAGTTAGTGGTAAGCTTATAATAGACGATGACGATGAAAATGTGAAACAGGAAAGGGTCAGAGGTCATCTCGGAGAGCTCTTACATCTCTCCCTCTCCCCCCCCCCTCCCCCAACTATTCCCCTATAAATCTCCAATCTTTTATAACTCTTTCTTACATTTAGGAGACCAAGACTGATTTCTGATCCCCCACGACGACGTTGAGGGCAACAGTTGAAAACTAAAACTTGTACAACGTCAGAAAAGAGGGTGAAGCGGCAGGAGAGAACTTCTCCTGGATTCTTAAGGATTTCCTTCTTAAGAAAATTCAGTGGAACTTCTTAAAAACGAAAAACTGCGGAAATCATAAACGTAGATTTGTCGCAGTGCCGCTACAGGAATTTGCGGCTCGGAATTGGGTAGGAGAAGGGGGTCACTAGACAAGAGACATATAGAAGACTCCCGTCAAGACTATCTAAACTATATTCAACGTACAAAGGATGTAGCTGTCCAACACGCAGATCCGCATCTTAACCTTGTTTATCCATTGAAAACGAGGGCACATCATATTACCAACCAAACAGGGAAGATGCCATGTTCATAAAAATGTCGGTGCGCCATATTACCAAATAAAAATAGGTTACACCATGTTACAAATTAAAAAAGGGGCATGTCATATTACTAATTAAAAAGTGCCAGCCTTGAGTCGGATGGGACGTTAAGCCGTGGTCCCATGTGCGGGAGAGCCATGCCCTGTGCACGTTAAAGAACACACTGGATGTGTCACACTGCACTCTCAGTCCTTGTGACTTGGAGTCTCAGCTGGGTCAGCGTTGAGATTTATCTACGCAAAACTCCCCGCCCTGTCCACGGTCAGTAGGGGACACCAATGGCCTTGGAAAGGCAGCCGTCCATCGGATGGGACGTTAAGCCGTCACTCCGTGTGCGGGAGAGCCATACCCTGTGCACATTAAAGAACACATTGGATGGCCTTTGACGGGAGGCTACCATCTGTCTCCCAACAGCTGCTCCAGTGGGTCCCCTCACCCATCCTTCTCTGAGCCTTCGGGGTCCTTATGACCTGGCCATTTAGCCCATTCTGTGCAAAAAAAGTCCTCATGAACAGTCTGGTAAACAGTATTAGAAATCATTATGATACTTGTGTAGTTCCATATTAACCCCTTCATTCTTCTGAATGCGATTAAGTTGCTTTATGTGTCACAGTTACTGCGTCATGCAAATGAATTGTCGCTCCAAAATATCGTATTCTGTATTTCATTGTCGCCTTTCTTACAGAATTTACATATATTCATGATT
Source organism: Ryuthela nishihirai (assembly GCA_038380435.1). Classification (NCBI taxonomy): domain Eukaryota; kingdom Metazoa; phylum Arthropoda; class Arachnida; order Araneae; family Heptathelidae; genus Ryuthela; species Ryuthela nishihirai. The sequence goes on along the minus strand of JAWZYU010000021.1, from coordinate 66,885,700 downwards.
AGCTTTTGTACAGCGTAACAAACAATAAAATCATATAAGATTCTTTCGCACATTGGATTCGCTGCATAAGAAAACGCCTTAAAATCGAAGGCGAACGTGGTATGCAAATTGGAAAAAAAAATTAATTCGGCGAACGCCGTCACACAGGCATTCAACAAAGTTGGGTTGGGTTGTTTTACCTCTGAGCGGCACTTTTTTGCACACCATGGGCTAAATGGCCAGGTCACAGGGACCCCGAAGGCTCAGAGAAGGTTGGGGGAGGGGACCTACTGGAATAGCTGTTGGGAGACAGATGGGAGACAGATGGTAGCCCCCCGTCAAGGCCATCCAGTGTGTTCTTTAACGTGCACAGGGTATGGCTCTCCCGCACACGGGGCCACGGCTTAACGTCCCATCCGACGGACGGCGGCCTTTCCAAGCCCATCGGTGTCCCCTACTGACCGTGGGCAGGGTGGGGGCGGCCTTTCCAAGCCCATGGTGTCCCCTACTGACCGTGGGCAGAGCGAGGAATTTTGCGGAGATAAATCTCAACGCTGACCCAGCTGGAACTCGCACCTGGGAACTTCAGATTATGAGCCTGGCGCGCTACCGACAGAGCCACCCCCGCCCCGTATCTACAAGTCAGTGTAAAAAAGAGTTTTAATGATAGAAAAATCAAAATAATTATTTCATATTTCAATTTTTTCAACAAGGAACACGTTTCGTACTCATTTATCTTTCAAAACAGAAGTCGATTATAGAGGCCATTCACCAACATCTCTCATGTAATCCATCCCCTGCCTCCCATCTTAGCATCTTCAGCCTTGCAAAGACATCAAAGAGTTAATTTCATAACAGCTAAGCCAGTGATAGATGCCATTCGTAATAAGTGCAGAAGCCATCCATAAATCTGTCGCCTTATAGAAGGGATTTTTCTTCCCTCCCCTCTCGATTCCGACTATTCCTCTACCATCGCCTTCATACATTCACCTTCTACGAAAACAGAAAAGCCCTCCATTTCCCTCCCCCTCGCAACGCCCGCTGAGCCGAGACTTTGACCCCCTCCCCTCCAGTAGCACACTCGCAGCAACATCCAGGTCTTCCTCTGATCTCTACTCCTCTACCAATCCCTGATGATTTATTTACGTCCACTGTTGCCACACATCGGCACCACAGAGGTCGCGATTGATGATGCTGGAAGGATGATGACACGCTCATCAAAGATTTAGCCGCGTCTTCCGTCGTCATACGATCCCGGAGTGGGAAGAGCAACGGGAAGAAAGAAGAGGAAGAAAAGCGTGGATGCTGCGGTGGTAGATCGTGATTTCTGTCCTCCATCGACGAGATCCAGATAAATATAGAGAAAAAAAGCCAGGACCAATCACCTTGCACGTGACCTTTTACCTGAACGTGACTTGAGAGCGATGATTTCTCATCCCCCCTCCCCCCTCCCATCTCTCGCAGCACAGGCGTTGAATATAATGCTCCCTTTTTTTGCTTAAACTGTGGAAATGGGAGATTTATCATTCATAGGGATTCCGTGGATCCGCATCGAATGGCTGTGTGCATTCCCCGCAAGCAAATACTATTGAGAGTGTTGAAACCCAGTTTTTGCATGGTAATGTCCCAGAGGTGTCGGCTTGCATGTATAATAACTGTTGTCCTTTGGGTAAATATACGATCGTATAATATTTCGTTAATGGAAGAATTGTGAGCAATTTTTGGAGTAAAAGGTTTGCTTCTTCTTTTATAATATGAGGCGTTTCTTTGATAGCTTGATTTCCAATGTAAATTAAATTGAAGCATTTGAGTGTTCGACATCGAGTCGTGATGTCACAAAGACCCCAAAGAGAATGAGCGAAAGGAGGATTCCCTAGATACACTAAAAACAGATAGAGGGCTGGCTGAGTCGGTAGCGCGCCAGGCTCGTAATCTGTAGTTCCCAGGTTCGAGTCCCAGCTGGGTCAGCGTTGAGATTTATCTCTACAAATTTCCCCGCCCTGCTCACGGTCAGCAGGGGACGCCGCTGGGCTTGGAAAGGCCGTCGTCCGTCGGATGGGACGTTAAGCCGTGGCTCCGTGTGTATGAGAGCCATATCCTGTGCACGTTAAAGAACACGCTGGATGGCCTTGACGGGGAACTACCATCTGTCTCACGACAGCTGTTCCAGTGGGTCTCCTCCCCCAACTTTCTCTGAGCCTTCGGGGTCCATGTGACCTGGCCATTTAGCACATTGTGTGCAAAAATGTGCCGCTCAGAGATAAAACAACCCAACTCTAGATAGCTTTTATGGGAGAGATGGACGCCTCCCGTCAAGACCATCCAGGGTATTTTTTAATGAGCACATTACGTTACTATGCCGCGGACGGAACCACGTCTTAATTTCCCATTGACGAAGGGTGCCCTTTCTAAGCCCATCTGTGTCCTCTTTCTCCCCAGGAAAAAACCCACCCTCAAGTCACAAGGACCCCGTATGTGAGAGGGAAAGAGTTCCATTGGATAGCTGTATGAAACAGGTGGAATACTCTTACGAATGCCATCTGTAGTTTTCTATTTCCATGCACAACGTACAGTACTATGCAAATTAGTTGGGACAATAGGAAAATGCAGTAACAAAGACACAACTAAAATACTTATTTGTTTAATAGTGTAGTTAATAGTGAATGTGACCCCCGATAGCTTTAATTATTTCTTTCACTCTCTCAACCATTGATGCCACTAGCTTTCCACACATCTCCTTCACTTCAGGGTCGTGGTACCACACTTTCATGACACTGTCTATCATTTTGGTTTTCATCGTGCAATCCATCTTAGATATGCGCGTTTTAATAATGGACCACAAATTTTCAATGGGGTTTGGATCGGGTGAATTTCCTGGCCACTCCAATACCTTCAAATGTTGCTGGGTAAAGAAGCTCTTAGCAAGCTTAGAATTGTGGCATGGAGCCAGATCCTGTTGAAATACCCCATAGCCGTTACGAAACAGCTTCTGCAGTGTTGGAACCATTTTCGCCTCCAGAACGCCAATGTACTTTTTGCTGTCCATCATTCCTTCAATGGGATGAAGCGTCTATGGGCCCGGAAGCTGTGAAACATCTCCAAAACATGATCTTGGGTGGGTGTTTGGGGGATTGCTGGATGTGGCAGGATCGAAGAGGTGCTCCAGGCGAACGGCGGACGAAATTTGACCTGCACCCATGCACCTCAAAGTGGGTTTCGTCGGAAAATATCATTTTCCTAATTCTCCACAATCCTGTCTCGATGTTTCTTTGCCCAGGATAGCCTTTTTTGTTTCATAGCAGGTGTCAAAAGCTGCTTTTTGGAGGGGCGTCGAGCCCGGCGGACACACACCACAAGGCGATGACGTACTGTGGAAGCATCTATATTAATATATATATATAATTTATATTAATTTTAATAATATTATATATATCCATTGCAGGGACAGGCGCAAGTTTAGACTTGCAGCAGAAGTTTACGAACAAGTTTAGACTTGCAGCAGTTTAGACTGCAGCGGAAGAGACTTAGCGTTCCTTCGCTTGTCCCAACTAATTCGCACAGTACTCTATGAGTGTCCTGCATATGAGGGGAGTGGTAACTCAATCGGTAGTGCCCAGCTGGTAATCTGAAGTTCCCGGGTTCGAGTCCCACGTGCACCAGCGTTGAACTTATCTCCGAAAAACTCTCTGTCAGTAAAGGACACCGATAGGCTTGGAAAGGCTTCCACCGTCCGTCGGATGGTACGTTAAGCAGTGGTTCTGTGTTTGGAATACGTTCCAGAATACGCTGGATGATCTTGACGGGAGGTATCATCTATCTCATAATATCTATCCAGTGGGTCTCCTTCTCCCAACCTTGTCTAAGCATTCGGGGGACCTTGTGACCTGGCAGTGCAGCCCTTTGAAAAATAAAAGGTAAACAATCCAACCTGTATATGAGTATAGTACTTAACGTACAATTCGACAGAGACCAACCATTCTAAGTCAAATCGGTATCCCTTATCTCAGCAGGAGTATAGTGACGGTCAGCGGAGAAAATCGCAATGCAGGTGCAACTTGCACTGGAACCTGGTGACATCAGGTTACAATCTTAGCACGCTACCGATTGAGCCAATAACACACATTATTGTGAAGCAACAAATAACTGGAACAAATTAATAACACTTGTGAAAGAATTTTCCCCTTGTGCTGAAACTTGCGACAGCTATTGTTGTTGGGTTGGGTTGTTATACCTCTGAGCGGCACTTTTTTGCACACCATGGGCTAAATGGCCAGGTCACATGGACCCCGAAGGCTCAGAGAAGGTTGGGGGAGGGGACCCACTGGAACAGCTGTTGGGAGACAGATGGTAGCCTCCCGTCAAGGCCATCCAGCGTGTTCTTTAACGTTGGGTTGTTTTACCTCTGAGCGGCACTTTTTTGCACACCATGGGCTAAATGGCCAGGTCACATGGACCCCGAAGGCTCAGAGAAGGTTGGGGGAGGGGACTCACTGGAACAGCTGTTGGGAGACAGATGGTAGCCTCCCGTCAAGGCCATCCAAGCCTGTTCTTTAACGTGTACAGGGTATGGCTCTCAGCCACGGCTTAACGTCCCATTCGACGGACGGCGGTCTTTCCAAGCCCATCGGTGTCCCCTACTGACCGTGGGCAAGACGGGAATTTTGCGGAGATAAATCTCAACGCTGACCCAGCTGGGACTCGAACCTGGGAACTACAGATTACGAGCCTGGCGCGCTACCAACTGAGCCACCCCCGCCCCAGCGATTGTTGTTGTGACGGTCCGTAACATATTTCAAAATCGTGATAATATACTCGATATATGCCAAATACTTATCCTATGAACTTTAAAAGCTCCAATTACTAATGATATTCAATTCTGAGGAGAATCTATCAAACATAACAACCGAAAGAGAAAAAAAAAATCCGATTATCTTGAAATTTGAAACAATTTCTAGTGTACCAACTGCAACTATTTCGAAATGCCGGGAATATATTGTATAGTTGTCAAATATTTAACAATTGAATTTAAAAAAATTATGTTTATTAATCGAGAAATTTTTGAGAAGTTTCTTTCTAAGTGAAATAATTAAAAGATAAAAAAAAATACTCCTAAATTTCGCACAATATTTGCGAGTGTAACCAGACAGTTACGAATGCGAAAATGGTGGGAGTCGACTGAAGAGATTCTGTCAAATTGGTTGTCTCCTCCTGGGTACTTTAACAGTACACTGGATGGCTTTTCCTATTCACTTTAAGAAAACATTCAATAGTTTTCTATGCACTTCAGGAACGCACTGGATGGCTTTTTCTGAGCACTTCAAGAACCCATACAAGAGTTTTCTATTCACTTCAAGAACACACTGGAAGCCTTTTCCTGTGGCCTTCGAAAACCAACTCGATGGTTTTTTTATGCACTTCAAGAACACACTGAAGTAGCTTTTCCTGTTCACTTCAAGAACCCATTCAATAGTTTTTCTATGCACTTCACGAACACACTAGATGGACTTTCCTGTGCACTTCAAAAACCCATAAAATAGTTTTCTATGCACTTCACGAACACACTAGATGGATTTTCCTGTGCACTTCAACAACCCATTCAATAGTTTTTCGGGGCGGGGGTGGCTCAGTCGGTAGCGTGCCAGGCTCGTAATCTGTAGTTCCCAGGTTCGAGTCCCAGCTGGGTCAGCGTTGAGATTTATCTCCACAAAATTCCCCGCCCTGCCCACGGTCAGTAGGGGACACCGAAGGGCTTGGAAAGGCCGCCGTCCTTCGGATGGGACGTTAAGCCGTGGCCCCGTGTGTGGGAGAGCCATACCCTGCGCACGTTAAAGAACATGCTGGATGGCCTTGACGGGAGGCTACCATCTGTCTCCCAACAGCTGTTCTAGTGGGTCCCCTCTCCCAACCTTCTCTGAGCCTTCGGGGTCCATGTGACCTGGCCATTTAGCCCATGGTGTGCAAAAAAGTGCCGCTCAGAGGTAAAACAACCCAACCCAACCCAATAGTTTTTCTATGCACTTCACGAACACACTAGATGGACTTTCCTGTGCACTTCAAGAACCCATGCAATAGTTTTCTATGCACTTCACGAACACACTAGATGGATTTTCCTGTTCACTTCAAGAACCCATTCAATAGTTTTTCTATGCACTTCACGAACACACTAGATGGATTTTCCTGTTCACTTCAAGAACCCATTCAATAGTTTTTCTGTGCACTTCACGAACACACTAGATGGACTTTCCTGTGCACTTCAAGAACCCATACAATAGTTTTCTATGCACTTCACGAACACACTAGATGGATTTTCCTGTGCACTTCAACAACCCATTCAATAGTTTTTCTATGCACTTCACGAACACACTAGATGGATTTTCCTGTTCACTTCAACAACCCATTCAATTGTTTTTCTGTGCACTTCACGAACACACTAGATGGACTTTCCTGTGCACTTCAAGAACCCATACAATAGTTTTCTATGCACTTCACGAACACACTAGATGGATTTTCCTGTGCACTTGAGCAACCCATTCAATAGTTTTTCTATGCACTTCACGAACACACTAGATGGATTTTCCTGTGCACTTCAAGAACCCATTCAATAGTTTTTCTATGCACTTCACGAACATACTAGATGGATTTTCCTGTTCACTTCAAAAACCCATTCAATAGTTTTTCTATGCACTTCACGAACACACTAGATGGATTTTCCTGTGCACTTCAAGAACCCATACAATAGTTTTCTATGCACTTCATGAACACACTAGATGGATTTTCCTGTGCACTTCAACAACCCATTCAATAGTTTTTCTATGTACTTCACGAACACACTAGATGGATTTTCCTGTGCACTTCAAGAACCCATACAATAGTTTTCTATGCACTTCACGAACACACTAGATGGATTTTCCTGTTCACTTCAAGAACCCATTCAATAGTTTTTCTATGCACTTCACGAACACACTAGATGGATTTTTCTGTTCACTTCAAGAACCCATTCAATAGTTTTTCTGTGCACTTCACGAACACACTAGATGGACTTTCCTGTGCACTTCAAGAACCCATGCAATAGTTTTCTATGCACTTCACGAACACACTAGATGGATTTTCCTGTGCACTTCAACAACCCATTCAATAGTTTTTCTATGCACTTCACGAACACACTAGATGGATTTTCCTGTTCACTTCAACAACCCATTCAATTGTTTTTCTGTGCACTTCACGAACACACTAGATGGACTTTCCTGTGCACTTCAAGAACCCATACAATAGTTTTCTATGCACTTCACGAACACACTAGATGGATTTTCCTGTGCACTTCAACAACCCATTCAATAGTTTTTCTATGCACTTCACGAACACACTAGATGGATTTTCCTGTTCACTTCAACAACCCATTCAATTGTTTTTCTGTGCACTTCACGAACACACTAGATGGACTTTCCTGTGCACTTCAAGAATCCATACAATAGTTTTCTATGCACTTCACGAACACACTAGATGGATTTTCCTGTGCACTTGGGCAACCCATTCAATAGTTTTTCTATGCACTTCACGAACACACTAGATGGATTTTTCTGTTCACTTCAAGAACCCATTCAATAGTTTTTCTGTGCACTTCACGAACACACTAGATGGACTTTCCTGTGCACTTCAAGAACCCATACAATAGTTTTCTATGCACTTCACGAACACACTAGATGGATTTTCCTGTGCACTTCAACAACCCATTCAATAGTTTTTCTATGCACTTCACGAACACACTAGATGGATTTTCCTGTTCACTTCAACAACCCATTCAATTGTTTTTCTGTGCACTTCACGAACACACTAGATGGACTTTCCTGTGCACTTCAAGAATCCATACAATAGTTTTCTATGCACTTCACGAACACACTAGATGGATTTTCCTGTGCACTTGGGCAACCCATTCAATAGTTTTTCTATGCACTTCACGAACACACTAGATGGATTTTCCTGTGCACTTCAAGAACCCATTCAATAGTTTTTCTATGCACTTCACGAACATACTAGATGGATTTTCCTGTTCACTTCAAAAACCCATTCAATAGTTTTTCTATGCACTTCACGAACACACTAGATGGATTTTCCTGTGCACTTCAAGAACCATACAATAGTTTTCTATGCACTTCACGAACACACTAGATGGATTTTCCTGTGCACTTCAACAACCCATTCAATAGTTTTTCTATGCACTTCACGAACACACTAGATGGACTTTCCTGTGCACTTCAAGAACCCATACAATAGTTTTCTATGCACTTCACGAACACACTAGATGGATTTTCCTGTGCACTTCAACAACCCATTCAATAGTTTTTCTATGCACTTCACGAACACACTAGATGGACTTTCCTGTGCACTTCAAGAACCCATACAATAGTTTTCTATGCACTTCACGAACACACTAGATGGATTTTCCTGTGCACTTCAAGAACCCATTCAATAGTTTTTCTATGCACTTCACGAACACACTAGATGGATTTTCCTGTTCACTTCAAGAACCCATTCAATAGTTTTTCTATGCACTTCACGAACACACTGGATGGCTTTTCCTGTGCACTTCAAGAACCCGTTCGATAGTTTTCTATGCACGTCAAGTAACCACTGGATGGCTTTTCCTGCGCACCTCAAAAATTTATTGTAGTGGCTTTTCCTGCGCATATACAGAACACACTGAATAGCTTTTCCGATGCACTTCAAGAACGTGCAAAGGATACCCTTCAGCAGAAATTTCTACCTGTTTCTAAGATCGATTCATTGATCTTAAACTTCTCCAACAGCATCCGCTACCTTCCAATTATCTTAATCTGTCCATTCGCTTTAATAGTTAGCGAAAAAGCCTCGTCCTGCAGTAAAGGAATGCAGTCTTTTTTTCCTCTTCACCTCAATAACCCTAAACTGTAGTCCAGTCTAACAATCAACGAACCAATAGATGCAATTATGACCTGTCTGTGATAACATGCCCATAATTCCTTTCATGAAATATGGATGCAACAAGTTCCTGAGTCGCCTTCCTCCATATTACAGGTGTTGTGATGAATTGTGCTGCGATGGGCTGAATTACAACATAAATTTCGCTCCGCAGATAATAAACTACCTTTTACACTCTCGCATGATGCTCTAGTTATTAATCAGTTTGTCTTCTTAGTTATTACTCTTTTCTTTCTGATGTTGCTTGGATTGCGGTTGCGGTTATAAAAGCAAAATATTCCGTAGTAATTAAGAGGAAGGATAATAAATTGTGTCTTATGTCGTTCAGGAAATTTTATCGTTGATGTCGTGAAGAAAAAAAACACATCCTGAAATGGGAAGGAGTGATTAAAAAACATGGAAGAAAGAGTTAAATTGTTAACAGGAAGCAGAGAGAGCAGAAAGTTCAATTGAGAATGTTTCCTTTGGAGTTTTGAATTCATGGTAATCATTGATTAAAAAAAATGGGGCTAAACTCTTTTAATTCTGAGTATAATTGAGAGAAAAGAATTAAAGCTAAAAAGATGTCACATATTATTGCAATACTTTGTATTTAAATCAATGCATATTTTTATTTAAATACAGTCGCTCAAAAAAATATCCGAACATTACGTTTGATTACAGAATTCAGCAAAAATATGTGGCAACGATTTTTTTAGGAATTAGTGATCTGGCAACCTTCGTATCACGTGATTACAGAATTCAGAAAAAATATCTGGAGCGTGTACATCAACTGTACACGCTCCACTTACCTTTCACAGCAAACTAGAGCGTGTGCAGTTACTGCACACGCTCCAGTTTTGTTTTGAGCGTGTCCAGTTACTGCACACGCTCCAGTGTGCAGTTACTGCACACGCTTAATATATCCGTGAGTGAGCCCCACACGATCTAGTATCAAAATAATATGACCACCTACAGTCGCTCAAAAAAGTATCCGAACACTATAGTTGATTAGTCCGAACACTATGGTTAGATAGGTCTGTAAATGGTAGCTAGGTAGTCACTGGAAGGAGAGCTATGCACCAATCCCCTGTGATGATGCATAGAACCGGCCAGGCCTAGCACCTAATGTCCGACCCCGCCTTCTCGTGGTGCGGACCGTTAGTAACTTTCAAAAGAGATACTCTCTTGTGGAAGTGAACGGAAGGGGAGGGCTGCCAGATTAGTGTGGCCTACTGATCTGGACAACTATGGCTACTTTTCTTTTTTTTCTACCCTGCTGAGGAGTGGTCAACCACACAGGGTCCTGGTGCTGACCATATAAACCTACTGGACTGGACAGATATATGGCTCTGAGCTTGATTATGGATCCTGATTTTGCTGCACTGGTGGGCTTCTGTGGAGGGAAAATCTTCCGCTGTGTTTTCTGTTTGTTTGTGGGTTGACAGCCCCAAGTGAATAGATTCACAGGATATGTTTTTCAGCTGGTGGATAATCCTGAGCAGAAGTCATCGCAGGCACCTGAACTCTTTGCTTCTATTGGCATCGTCAAATTCTACATTGGAGGAAGTCTTCCAGTGTAGATGGCTTCAGCCTTTAGTAGGTGGGGGAACGGGTCTTTGCCCCATGTCTGCGATTAGGGGGCTGTTTGATATTGTCGGCATTCCCTCTCTCAATAAACATAGTTTCTTTAAACATCCCACTAACCATTTTCTCTCCATAGGTAGTTGGAATGTGAGGACTCTGCACAGAGCTTTTTCTCTTGATGTTCTCACACAAGAATTCCACCATTATAATTTAGATATTCTCGGCTTGCAAGAGACCAGATGGACAGATAAAGGTCAGATTCTTAAAAATAATCTTAAATTTCTCATTTCAGGGAGGGACGACAATAAGCATCACCAAGGCGTGGGTCTGCTTCTCAGCAGACACGCTAGCGATGCTCTTCTAGGATATGAGTGCATTAATGAAAGGTTTCTTACAGCAAAATTTCAGACAAGCGTTAAAGACTTGAATGTTATATGCTGTTATGCCCCCACTGAGAATGCCGATGAGGATGAGAAGGATAGGTTTTATGGACAACTTCAGGATATTTTGAATTCTGTCAAGAAAGGAGATATTACCCTTGTTCTCAGTGACTTCAATGCCAAAGTTGGTACTGACTCTGACCTTTGGGGAGGAGTAATAGGCCCTTTTGGTATTGGTAGCTACAATGGCAATGGGCAACGTCTCCTACAGGTAAGTAAACTCAATGGATTCAGAATAACTAACACTTATTACAAACACCGCGACATACATAAGTACACATGGGTTTCACCTGATGGGCTGCATAAGAATATGATTGATTACATATTAATTAACAGCAAATGGGCTAGTTCTGTTAGGAATACCAGGGCATATAGGGGAGCTGAAATTGGATCTGACCATTACCTTGTTAAAAGTGTGTTGCAACTTAAACTTAAAAAGTGTTGTGCTAGGGTTAAAAAATTTACTTTTAATACTGAAGCTCTGAAAGATTCAGTTATAGCCAAAGCTTACCACGATAGGTTACTTAGTCATTATGACAGTCATGGTATGCTTACTACTGAAGTTGAGGAAGAATGGGATCCTTTTAAACAGGCTTTTATGGACACTAACAGTACTCTTTTAGGAAAAAAAAGAGCAGAAGAGACAGAATTATCTGAGTGATAAGGCACTTGAGCTTATTTCGGAAAGAAAGAACTGCAGGAATGTCTTTAATCAATACCCTACTAGTCCTAATAGAAAGCATTACGGAGAACTTAATAAACGTGTAAAAGATCAGTTAGCTGCTGATAAGAATCTTTGGCTTGATGGTTTGGCTGACAAAGCCGAAGAAGCAGTTAGACAACACAACATCAGAGAGTTGTACCAGATAGTTAATGTTTTGTGTGGTAGAAAACGGACAGGTATACAGGGATTGAAGGATAAACAAGGTAAGGTTGTAGAAGGGGAGGATTCTGTCTTGGCTAGGTGGGCTGAGCATTTCAGTGATGTTCTAAACAATGTAGTTAGTTTTACTCCCATTGTTTGCAAATGATAGATGCATTGGTCGCTTTAATGTTGGCCCTATAACACAATCTGAAGTTATTTTGGCTTTTCTAAACTTAAACTACATAAATCCCAAGGGGGTAGATGAAATTACTACTGAAATGCTTAGAGCTGGGAATGTTTCAGTTACCACTTGGATGACTGAAATTCTGAATAACTTTATGATAAAGGCATGGTTCCTAAGGATTTTACCAGAGCTATTGTTATCCCTATTTTCAACAAAAGGTGATCGCAGTTCTTGTGATAACTATAGGGGTATCAGCCTACTCTCCGTTCCAGGTAAAGTTCTTTCCATGATTGTACTTAATAGAATTAAGAATCTGGTTGACAGTCAATTGCGTGATGAGCAATGTGGATTCAGAAGTGGTAGGGGATGTGTGGATCAGATATTTTCACTTAGGCAGATTCTTGAGAAATGTTTAGAGTTTCAGAAACCTTTGGTTGCTAGCTTTGTTGATTTCAAAAAGGCTTTCGACTCTGTTGATCGTCATAATTTGTGGTTGATTGTGAGACCATATGGTATACCAGACAAGTTAGTTAACATAATGAAAGCTCTCTATAATAACACTGAGTCGTGTGTGAGAGTTGGTATGGCTTGTAGCAATTGGTTTAGCATTACTTCTGGTGTTCGACAAGGGTGCATTTTGTCTCCTTTTCTCTTTAGTTTGGTTGTTGATTATGTTATGCGAAATTCACTTCAAGGGAAAGATTTTGGCCTTAAATGGACTGGAGATACGAAAATTTCTGATTTAGATTATGCTGATGATTTAGCCCTTTTGGTAAATGATGTTGATGAGATGAACTCTTTCATTCGAGCTGTTGATGAGACTGGTAGTAGAGTAGGTTTGGTTATAAACAGAGAGAAAACTAAAGTGATGAAAATTGGTCAGGCAGGCTGTGATTCAGTTAATCTGAATGGTTGCAGTCTTGAGCAGGTGTCACAGTTTAATTATCTTGGCAGCTATGTAACAAATAATGGTGATGTGCGGCATGAGATTAACAGACGAATAGGGATTGCTGCCGGGACTTTTAAGAATCTATGGAGATTGTGGAGAAATAGGCGTATACACCTAAAGACTAAAATTAGACTGTATAATAGTTTGGTTCTTTCTAGGGTTAGTTATGGTAGTGAAACTTGGACACTTTGTAAACAAGATAACAGGAAACTAGATGCTTTTGATTCCAGATGCTTACGCAGTATCTTGGGCATTAGGTGGTTCAACTTTGTAACTAATGATGAGGTTAGGCAAAGGAGTTTGCAACCTCCTTTAAGCAGCATATTGTGCAGAGAGAGACTCCTTTGGTTTGGCCATGTTGCCCGTATGAATAATTATAGATTGGCGAATAGGGTTATGAATAGTGTGCCTAAAGGCCTCAGAAAGAAGGGGATACCTAGGATGCGGTGGGCAGACAATGTCAAACAGGACCTTGTTAGAATTGGTGTGCAGTGGCCAGATGCAGTAGATGTAGCTCAGGATAGACTTGCTTGGAGAACTAAATTGCACAGTCTGGTTGGCCCTCCGTAGCCCATGGCTGCTTGAGGAGGATGATGATGATGATGATGATGATGATGATGATGATGATGATGATGATGATGATGATGGTTGATTACAGAATTCAGAAAAAATATCTGGCAACGATTTTTTTGCTGAATTCTGTAATCAATCGTAGTGTTCGGATATTTTTTGGCGACTGTACAATATGGTTTTTTGATACTGTGTGACATTTTTTGAATCGTTAACACTTATTGTTAATATTTTTATTTCTTTTATTTTATCTTAGAAAGAGACAGAGATAAATTGCAGTTGACGCTCTTTGATGGGTTGAAAATCGCCGCGTACAGCGAATCCGTATAAAAAGAGAAATTTAAAACAGGTTGGTTGGAGGAGTTATCGGCATTCTGGGTTGGATTGTTCTGTGATGCACTTTTGTGCACACAATGGGCTAAATGGTCAGATCACAAAGACCCCAAGGGCTCAGAGAAGTTGCGGAAAGGGATCCACTGGACGACTGTGAGGAGACAGATGGAAGCCTCCCGTCAAGGTCATCCAGCGTGTTCTTTAATGCGCACAGGGTATGATTCTTCGACACATGGGGTCGCGATTTAATGTTCCATCCGACTGACGGCGACCTGTCAAATCCCTTCTCACCGTGGGCGGAGTGGGGGGGGGGGGGGGTCGAAAAGATAAATCTCAATGCTGGCACAGTTGAAACTCGAACCCGAGAACTGCAGATTACGAGTTTGACGCGTTACTAACTGAGCCACCCCCGCCATCTGGTGATCTATATTAGATGACTCAATTTGTGAAAGTGAAGGAAATTCTGTCAAATTGGTTGTCTCCTCCTGGGTACTTTAACAGTACACTGGATGGCTTTTCCTATTCACTTTAAGAAAACATTCAATAGTTTTCTATGCACTTCAGGAACGCACTGGATGGCTTTTTCTGAGCACTTGAAGAACCCATACAATAGTTTTCTATGCACTTCACGAACACACTAGATGGATTTTCCTGTGCACTTCAAGAACCCTTACAATAATTTTCTATGCACTTCAAGAACACACTGGAAGCCTTTTCCTGTGGCCTTCGAAAACCAACTCGATGGTTTTTTTTATGTACTTCAAGAACACACTGATACCTTAGGAGCAGCTTCAGTTTCTGGCAGGTTGTCCAACTGAAGTTGAAAGTTCGGATGTGATGGAAGTTGAAAGACTTCTTGATAGAAATCAGAAGTTGTATTCTTCAACTTCCACTCAATCATGTATTGCGACTACATGATTGTCGTCTGCTCTATCACATGCTCCTTCATAATTATCATCTGCTCTGACCTTTGCTACATGATTATCATCAACTGCTACTAAGTGATTATCTCTTTTACACCATCTTCTACTACGTGATTGCCATCTGCTACCACATAATTATCATCTTCTATTTCATCTGCCGCTACGTGATTATCATCTGCTCTATCGTTTGCTACTACATGATTATCGTCTATATCACTTCTCCTACATAATTATCATCTGCTGTATCATCTGATTATACATGACAATCCTCTTCTGTATCATCTGCTACTACATTCTGCTCCTACATCTGCTCTATCATTTGTTACTACATAATTATCATCTGCTACTACGTGATTATCATCTGCTACTACATAATTATCATCTGCTAAGCCGTCCCGTGGCCGAGTGGTTAGCGCGCTTGGCTACTGATCTACGGGACCTGGGTTCGAGCCCCGGGTAAGGCATGGATGTTCGAGTTGTTTTCTGCTGAGGTCCTGCCATCCTCTCAGATCTTCTACTGTGGCATATAAACTGACAGGCTTCTGTCAGACCTCTGTGGCAAGCAGCTGCTTGAGGGGAGATTTATTTTACTACATAATTATCATCTGCTACTGCATGATTATCATCTGCTACTACATAATTATCATCTCTACTACATAATTATCATCTGCTACTGCATAATTATCATCTGCTACTACATGATTACCATCTGATTTGCATAGATGTTTACCAACTGTTTAACAGAAATTCGGATAATAGGTGATCCGTATTATTGGGCATCCTCTTTTATTTTATCCCATTCTAGATGAAGTGGCGAGAACATCTTTCCCTAGCAACTTCAGGTCAAAACCTTTCATTTCCTCTAGTGATGTAAACCTTTATATATCTACGTCCTCTGCCTCCCAACTCCCCTCCATCATCGCAACATGAATTGCTTCAAGAGAACAGAAAGAAGTATTTTCCTCTTTGGCAAAGAAATTTTCTGTCAGCAACAGAAAAAAAAGAAAGCGAAGCAAAAAAAGAAACAACAGAAAACAGAGCAGAAGGAGAGAAAGGAGGAAAGCGAAAGAAGGGATCAGAGAGAAACAGTTTCTTCATCCCCTCTGAGACTCGATACCGAGACGGAGGAGAGGGAGAAGGTGATCTGTTGATAATCTTTAAGCAACAAAGGAGATGCCATTTTCTCCTTTGCTCAAGATAACAAACGTAATTTCCTTCGGCTAGACACCCCTAAATGAGATGGGTGGGGTAAAGACCGGAAAAGGGCAGGAGGGGGGGAGACGAATGTGGAGAGAATACAGGCCTTAATAAATCCCTTCGTGGGTCTGTACAATTCACAGTCAGTCTGCTTTCCGGTTCTGTTTGTTGGGTTGTCAATGAGACTTCTCAAGGAAGTGTTGATGGATGGAAAGGTCAAATGGAAAAAAGAATAAAATACAGTACATATACACACACACAATGGCATTTACACAATCATTGTACTAGAAGGTGTAAGAAAAGTATTACTGAAAAGGAAACTGATAGAAAAGTGACATTTTCCGGAAGTGACGATAAGTCAGCAGTGTTAGAGATAGTTTCAGAAGCATTCTTGATGTACACCGAAGAGCCAAAGCATTATGACCAGGTCCTCCACGTGCCGCCAAAACAGCTCTTACCCAGCCAGGCATACATGCTACAAGATTTCTAAAAGTGTCTTGTGGTATCTGGTACCAACACGTTACCAGCAGATCCTTTAACTCATATAAGCTACGTGGTTGAGCCGCCGTAAATCGGATATGCTGTTCCAACACATCACAGATGCTCGATTGGATTGATGTCTGGGTAATTTGGAGGACAGACCTGGAAGTCGTTCTCGTGTTCCGCGAGCCATTCTCCAACAATCCGGGCAGTGTAGCATGGCGCATTATCCTGCTGAAAGAAGACACTACTAGAGGGCCACCAACGGCATTTCATGGTAACAGCTATATACCGTTGCCATGAAAGGATGTACCCGGACACTTCCTCCACCGGCTTGTTTTCATCCCATGGTACATCCTGGTGCCAACATTTCCCCAGGTAAACGACGCATACATACCCGCCCATTCACATGGTGCAACAGAAAACGAGATTCATCGGACCAGACGATCTTCTTCCAATCATTCAAGGTCCAGTTTTGATGATCGCGTGCCCATTGTAGGCGCTTTCGACGGTGAACCGAGGTTAGCATGGGGATTCGGAGCGGCCTGCGGCTACATAGCCCCATTTTCAGTAGGGTTCGATGTACTGTGTGTTGTGACACATTATTCCCACCACCAGCATTCAAATTACTGGCGAGATGCGCCAGAGTATCCCATCTGTTGGCTCGTACCATACGGGATAGCCTTCGCTCACCTCTAGCTTCGATGAGCCGTGGTCGGCCCACACCTTGCCGGCGTTTCGTGATTTTTCCCTCCTCGGACCACTTTTTGAAGGTACTAACCACTGCTGACCATAAGCACCCCACAAGCCCTGCCGTCTCGGAAATGCTCTGCCCAGTCGTCTGGCCATTACAATTTGGCTTTTGTCAAACTCACTTAAGTCCGCTACCTTTCCCAGCTGAAAGACAAGAATAACACTGATTAAGAGAACTCAGTACCGTGTTATTTACACCGTTTCATGACCTTCACACGCGCCATCGTTTACCTGCAGTTGCTTCAATTTGCATAAAGGCGCGCTGGTCATAATGTTTTGGCTCTTCAGTGTATTGCTTAGGCATTGATGTTTTGATTGTGAAAAAGAAGTAAATGAAAACATGGAGAATGGGTTAAGAGTTCTCTGAGTCAGTGTTTTTAGGCTAATGTTTTCTAAGAAACTTCAAAATGCGTTTTCTTTCGTTAGAATTATTTTTTTCTCGAAGGAATGTCTCTTATCGTTTCAAACATTTCTCTTTCGTTCTACTTTTTCTGTTTCATTCAGAAGCCCATTTTTTTCTCGTCTTTCTTCCTCTAGCACATTAGTTTATTACGAACAGCATTTATGCTGTTCGTAATAAACTAATGTGCTCCCCCCCCCCCCCCCCACACATTCATTAATCTAATGCTCGAAAATTTTGCGGAAAAACTTGTGTGAATCTTAATTATAAGGAAAAAAACTTTTCTTTCTCATTTTCTCAGTTCTTCCCCTTATTCCTTAATGGGAATTTTTATTTTACCAGCGATTTCTATATTCGTTTACAAACTGAGGCATGCACAGAGAGAAAGCCGAGAGATGTGGCTCAGTTCATAGGGTGCTAGTCTCATAACTTCAGATTTCTATTTCGAGACTCTTACGAAGTTATCCCTCCACCTCCTTTGAGAATGCTAGTAAAAGTAATGAAGGCAAAAAATTATTAAACCTATGAATATTTCACGCTTTTTTCGAGAGAGTTTTTAAAGACCTTTGAAACGGAAGAGAAAATGTTATACTGCAATCCAATTCCAGTCTCTTGTCCCCTCCCTACCTTTTCCTGGCTCCCTTTTAATTTTTTTTCCAGATCCTTGGCTTTCATCTGTTGCACTATTTGTTACTATATGGCAGTGTCTCGCAAACTGTGTGCCGCAGCACAGTAGTGTGCCGCGAGATATTTTCAAATTGACACTAGATATTCCAAAGATTTCATTTTGACTTGACTTGTGTTATCGACGTGCTTTAATAAAAATCTTTCAGATTTTATCAACTGGGATCTTGTAAGTATTCATCAAGCTTTTTCCAAATTTTGGTATTAATTTTTGATTATTTCAAGCCATAGAATGGACAAATATTTAAAACAAACACCGAGTTATGAATTAAAGAACGAGAGCAAATCTTCAAGTAAAACCAGGCTGATGACTTCAACAAAGCGCAAATATAATGACGATTATATAGAGTTTGCTTTTATTCTTTTTTAGGTGTGCCGCGGAAAAAAATTAGATTCAGTGTGCCGCAGAGTAAAAAAAGTTTGCGAGACACTGCTTTATGGCTACCGTCTTCAACAACATGAATCGCTAAATGACTACTAAATCTAATACATTGGCATGTGCGTCTAAATAATTATAATCTACTACTAGGTTATTATCTGCTCCTAAATAATAATTTTGCAACTATTCTACTACCTGAACCTAAAAATAATGATCTATTTCTTCTTCCCACCCATTATGGCTTTTAAATCCTGGCTATTCCGTACCATCTGCCCCTGATTATCAGTTCTACAGCATTATTAAACTGTCTCCAATTACTATTATCTTTGCTGTGTCATAACTATCTACTGATATCATCTGGGTTGGGTTGTTTTACCTCTGAGCGGCACTTTTTTTGCACACCATGGGCTAAATGGCCAGGTCACAAGGGCCCCGAAGGCACAGAGAAGGTTGGGGGAGGGGACCCACTGGAACGGCTGTTGGGAGACAGATGGTAGCCTCCCGTCAAGGCCATCCAGCGTGTTCTTTAACGTGCACAGGGTATGGCTCTCCCGCACACGGAACCACGGCTTAACGTCCTATCTGACGGACAGCAACCTTTCCAAGCCCATCGGTGTCCCCTACTGACCGTGGGAAGGGCGAGGAATTTTGCGGAGATCAATCTCAACGCTGACCCAACTGGGACTCGAACCTGGGAACTACAGATTACGAGCCTGGCGCGCTACCGACTGAGCCACCCCCTGATATCATCTGCTTCATGACTATCGTTTTAGATGCGTTTTTTATTTAGCGTTTTAGAAGCTTTTTTTTTACCTATCTTACCATCTGCTACTACATAATTGGCCTTAAGATCTGTCGAAATAGCCCTATTAATTCCTCCTTTTCTTTCCCGATATTTTACTCCTTGTGATTCGACTCTTTTAAAAGCAAAGAAACATGCAACTCAAGAGTTCAGCAACCGAACTCTCCCAAATGCAAGTCACCTCTTTAAACCAACGACGTTACCGTTTGGCATTTAGAAGCAGTCGCATCTCTTTGCCATTTTCTCTTCCTGTCCGTGCACATTTTCCCTAATTAGGAAATAACGCATTCGCCGCAAAAGAGTTCCCTGCATCCCGCTCCCCTTCAAAATGGGGTTCCTTTCACGCTTCCTCGTGCAGAGCCACCATCCTCCGCCATTCGCCCTAGGAATGTCCACAGAATATTCTTAGCAACACTTGAAACTTGGCGAGGTTGGGCTTGCACTTGAATAATAGCTCAGTAACTATGGGACGTGATGCATAAGGTAAAATTCATCTGAATAAATTAATGCAGAAGAAGGTTCTTGGACGCGGTGCATTCCTGAGCCTTTTATATCTTACTCATAATTTCGGAGAATTTATATGTGAGCATTAGAGGCCATTACTGTAAGTGATAGCATCATACTTCACACACTTGGTGGTTTGAGACGGGCTCGGTTTCCCTGTACTACGTCTGTCTGCCTCTGGGTGTTGGGAGTGAAGAACTATAAGAGAACTGTGGAAGAAATGCATTTATGGATGGAAAAATTATGTTGCTGGAAAAAAAGGGCTATATTGGGGTATAAAGGAGCATAAAGTTACAAGAAATGGTTTCGAAAAGTCAATAGAAAGAAGTTTATGAAATGTTCACTGCTTTAAGTGATTGAGTTGTTGGGTTGTTTTACCTCTGAGCGGCACTTTTTTGCACACCATGGACTAAATGGCCAGGTCACATGGACCCCGAAGGCTCAGAGAAGGTTGGAGGAGGGGACCCACTGGAACAGCTGTTGGGAGACAGATGGTAGCCTCCCGTCAAGGTTGGGTTGTTTTACCTCTGAGCGGCACTTTTTTGCACACCATGGGCTAAATGGCCAGGTCACATGGACCCCGAAGGCTCAGAGAAGGTTGGGGGAGGGGACCCACTAGAACAGCTGTTGGGAGACAGATGGTAGCCTCCCGTCAAGGCCATCCAGCGTGTTCTTTAACGTGCACAGGTATGGCTCTCCCACACACGGTGCCACGGCTTAACGTCCCATCCGACGGACGGCAACCTTTCCAAGCCCATCGGTGTCCCCTACTGACCGTGGGCAGGGCGTGGAATTTTGCGGAGATAAATCTCAACGCTGACCCAGCTGGGACTCGAACCTGCGAACTAAGATTACGAGCCTGGCGCGCTACCGACTGAGCCCCCCCCCCCCCGCCCCTAAGCGATTGAGAAGTATGTTCTTATGCTTTTCTGTATGTCGTTTTCATTAAGTAATTGTTACAAAATCAGTTACATTTAATGTTTATTACTTATGTCTTACTACATTTGTCGATAAAACTGATCTGAATAATTAAATTAATTCCATAGAACCCGTTCATGAAAGAGGGCTGTTTTACCTCTGAGCGGAACTTTTTTTTTGCACAAAATAGGCTAAATGACCAAGTCACAAGGACCCTGAAGGCTCAGAGAAAGTTGGGGAAACGGAACCACTGTAACAGCTGTTGGTAGCCTCCCGTCATGGACATCCAGCATGTTCTTTAACGTGCACAGGATTGGCTCTCTCGTACACATGGCCACGGCCTAACGTCCCATCCGACGGACGGCGGCCTTTTCAAAAACATCGGTGTCCCCTACTGACCGTGAGAAGGGCGAGGAATTTTGCGGAGATTAATCTCAACGCTGACCCATCTGAGACTCGAACCTGGGAACTGCAGATTACGAGCCTGGCGCCCAACCGGCTGAGCCACCACCACCCAGTAAAGAAGGGCAGTATTGATACACCTTTACACTGGATTGTTATCTATTCTTTGAAATATATGTCTCTAGACACCTCTACTGGTGCCCAAAAGTAAAAGACTATACACAAACATTTAAATACATTTCAATCAATAACTAGAAATCAAATTCATGTCATGTGTTAAGCAAAAATAATATTAGTCTTATGCTCGAAACAAATTAAAGGAAAACCGCTTCAAAATATTTTATAATAATAATAATATTTATTCATCATCGTCGTCATCTCACAAAACACAGATGTAGAGAGATTTTATACATCTGACCCGCAAAGCTATTAGCTTATCTGCAGGAAATATTGATGAGCATTAGTTTTCATACGTAAGTGAACGTAGTAGAAAAGAAAACAAAAATCATATCGATACAGGTTTTCTCAGGATTACAGATTAACAGACATTCTTTGAATAGGGGCGGGGGTGGCTCAGTCGGCTCAGTCGGTAGCGCGCCAGACTCGTAATCTCTAGTTCCCAGGTTCGAGTCCCAGCTGGGTCAGCGTCAAGATTTATCTCTGCAAAATTCTCCGCCCTGCCCACAGTCAATAGGGGACACCGATGGGCTTGGAAAGACCACCGTCCGTCGGATGGGACGTTAAGCCGTGGCACCGTGTGCGGGAGAGCCATACCCTGTGAACGTTAAAGAACACGCTGATGGTCTTCACGGGAGGTTACCATCTGTCTCCCAACAGCTGTTCCAGTGGGGTCTCCTCCCCCAACCTTCTCTGAGCCTTCGGGGTCCATGTGACCTGGCCATTTAGCCCATGGTGTGCAAAAAAAGTGCCGCTCAGAGGTAAAACAACCCAACTCTTTGAATAGTTTTTTTAACCTTTAACTTAATCTCACTAAAATTAGTTAGATATATGATTTCTCTTGGTAATTGGGACTCGGATCTAGGAACTGCAGATTGCGAACGTGGAGCTGCTTCGGCTCAGCCAACCACCGCCGTGGGTTGCCGGGCGCAATCCAAGCGCAGAGGCAATGGGAATTGGGAAATTCTTAATTATGCTTAAGGATGACTCGAGTAAAAAAAATATTTATTATAAATCGTTCTGATTAAGTGTAGAAAGAAGCAAGAAAAGAAATATTTTATCTGATAGTTGAAAGAGTTTAAGCTTTAAACAAAAAAAAAGTTAATAGAATAACCATTTAAACTATATTTACCTTATACAAAAAATTTCCATAACTCAACTATAGCATAAACCTTAAGAACACAAAAAAAAATAATTGGCTTTCCAAAAACATGTTTTGATTTTTATTTCCCTAACTAAATATGGTTCATCTCAAAACCCCTTACTTAAAGCATTTAGGAAGACTTTTATTAGATCAACATCCCCAAAGAATATATTACTCTTTTTCCCAAATCATTTTCCCTTCATCCTCGGAATAAACTTCACCGGAAATGACGGCATGCCGCTATTCCTGGCAAATGTTAACCACATTGTATGTATACTTACTGGCAGCTCTATGGAAACCTAAGTTTTCGCAAAAAGCACGTGCTGCCTAAACGATATATGTAGAACAGCCAGCAGGTCAGGACGGTCATTTCGGCTTCTCAGCTTCACGTGTGTCAATAATAATCAAAATAATGACTGAGAGTTTTTTTTTTTATCTGTAAGTTTAAACAATCGCGCTTTCTTAATGAAAGGTTGTCATGATGTATTAGTGACAATGGAAAGATAGGGCATCCATCAATCATACTCTGCTAGGATGGATGGCGAAGAAAGAAGCCCAGGATCAAGGCGTGGAGGAGACCACTTAAATGAGAGCCGACAAAGACAGATGAGAAAGAAACAGCGGTGCAGCATCTTCTATATCAAGATCTTCTTTCTTGACATTTTGCGTGAAGTCGTGACTTTATGTGGGGGTTGTGTCTTGGTGGACTTTGCCGGTTACAGTAATTAGGAGAGTCTAATTAATGAAAGTTTAGAATGTATACCTAGAGGCTCATCGCAATCCTGTTAAGAGGTAAAGCATAAATAACGATCGCAAATTTAATTAATGAGAAAAAGAATTACAGCTGATGCTAATTTACTTTGAGTTTGACAAGAAATATGGAGAAGTTTTGGAAGGGATTTTCGCAAGTTAGATATTTCGCTGCTTCCACAGATTTAGAAAATCAGCTTTGATACGAGGTCGTTGATTAACTTCAGCCTATTTTGTATTCTAAACTTTTTGCTGATCCGATAATATTTTCCATTCCGATTCCTTTTGCAGAGTCCTTCAGAAAATTTTTTTGCAAATAGATTTCTTTTTCTATTCTCTTTCAGCATATTTCTTAATCCTAATTTCTTTTGCTATTCCCCTTTAAAATAGTTTGCATTTCGCTTTCTATTGCTGCTTTCCATTAGAATATTTTGCATCTCGATTGCCTTTGCTGCTCTCCTTCAAAATTTTTGCATCTCGATTTCTTTTGCTGCTCTTTTTCAGAATATTTTGCATCTCGATTTCTTTTGCTGCTCTCTTTCAGAATATTTTTCATCTCGATTTCTTTTGCTGCTCTCCTTCAAAATATTTTTGCATTTCGATTTCTTTTGCTGCTCTCCTTCAAAATATTTTTGCATTTCGATTTCTTTTGCTGCTCTTCAACAGAATATTTTTGCATCTCGATTTCTTTTACTGCTCTCTTTCAGAATATTTTTGCATCTCGATTTCGTTTGCTACTTTCCATCAGAATATTTTACATCTCGATTTCTGTTGCTGCTCTTCTTCAAAGTATTTGCATCTCGATTTCTTCTGCTGCTCTTTTTCAGAATATTTTGCATCTCGACTTATTTTGCTGCACTCCAACAGATTTTTTTTTTACATCACGATTTCTTTTGCTGCTCTCCTTCAAAATATTTTTGCATTTCGATTTACTTTGCTTCTCATTTTTAGAAGAATATTTTGCATCTCAGTTTCTTTTGCTGCTCTTCATCAGAATATTTTTACATCTCGATTTCTTTTCCTGCTCTTTTTTCATAACATTTTGCACCTCGACTTATTTTGCTGCTCTCCAATAGAAT
The DNA here is from genome assembly GCA_038380435.1 of Ryuthela nishihirai. NCBI lineage: Eukaryota > Metazoa > Arthropoda > Arachnida > Araneae > Heptathelidae > Ryuthela > Ryuthela nishihirai. The sequence continues at coordinate 66,861,267 of JAWZYU010000021.1, read as the reverse complement.
ATTTTTGCATCTCGATTTCTTTTACTGCTCTCTTTCAGAATATTTTTGCATCTCGATTTCTTTTACTGTTCTCTTTCAAAACATTTTGCATCTCAACTTCTTTTGTTGTTCTCCTTCAAAATATTTTTGCATCTCGATTTCTTTTGCTGCTCTCCATCAGAATATTTTGCATCTCGACTTATTTTGCTGCTCTTCTTCAGAGTATTCTGCATCTCGATTTCTTTTTTTGCTCGTTTCGGAATATTTTTCTTGATCAATTTATTTTTCCGCTCTTCTCCAGAATATTTTGCATAACCATTTCTTTTGCTGTTTTTCTTCAGAATATTTTGCATTCAATTTTTTATTGATCTCAGCATAATTTGCATCTGAATTTCTCTTGCTTATTTCCCTTCATATTCTGTAAAGTATCTCTTTAGCTATTACCCTCAAAATATTTTGCATCTAAATTTCTTTCGCTGATTCTCTTCCAAAATATTTGCATCCTAATTTCTCTTCATGATCTCCTTCAGCATATTTTACATCCTAATTTCTTCTGCTGTTGTCCTTCTGGTTATTTTAAACACTTTTAAATCCCCTTAGGCACATTTTAAATCTGAAATATGTTTTGCGTTTTGAATAATTTTTCATCATCCTTTCAGTACATTTTGAATTCCAACTAATTTTACTTATCCCATTTAGCGCACTTTGCAATCCCAATTTCCTGTGCTGATCACTTTCATCAAATTTTACATCCCGGTGTCTCTTTTCAAACCCCTTCAGTATATTTCACACAGGAATTTCATTTTTAATTGCATAGACGTATTTCACATTCATTTTTTTTTCATTTTAAAAATTTTAAATTAAAAAAAATTCGTTTTAAAAATTTTTTCGGAAGCAGATTTAAAATGAAACTTTGTTGCAAGATATTCAATCAGCAAAAAAAAAACAAGTTTCATTTTAAATCTGCTTCCACATATCGTACAATCGATTTCCGTTATTTATTCACTTTTCCGTGATTTACGTCCGAAAATCTTCCCAGATATCCTATATTCAAAGTATTTTAGCGGATTCACTTCCTATTGTTTTACCAAAAAATTTCTTTTCAGATGGAAATGAAAGTTGCAAAACATTAAAATTCGATTTAAGATAACCTTATGTATATATACATACATCCGAATCTCACCTAATGCAGCACACATGTTCCTGAAAAAAACGCAAATTGTCCATAAATCAATTAGAACAATTTCAAACTCTTATTGAAGACAAGGTTGGGTTGGGTTGTTTTACCTCTGAGCGGCACTTTTTTGCACACCATGGGCTAAATGGCCAGGTCACAAGGACCCCGAAGGCTCAGAGAAGGTTGGGGGAGGGGACCCACTGGAACAGCTGTTGGGAGACAGATGGCAGCCTCTCGTCAAGGCCATCCAGCGTGTTCTTTAACGTGCACAGGGTATAGCTCTCCCGCACACGGGACCACGGCTTAACGTCCCATCCGACGAACGGCGGCCTTTCCAAGCCCATCGGTGTCCCCTACTGACCGTGGGCAGGGCGGGGAATTTTTTATTGAAGACAAGCAGTGGCCGATATCTGCATGCGAATTATGAGGTTATGTAGAAAAGGGATTCTGAACCTTATTCAGGTCCCGCACCTCTTACAGCAATCTACGAAAGCCTCGAACCCCTATTTACAAGGGGTAGGGGTTAACTCAGACGGTAGCGTGCCAAGCTCGAAATCTGCAGTTCCCAGGTTCGAGACCCAGCTGGGTCAGCATTGAAATTTATCTCCGCAAAATTCCCCGTCCTGCCCTCTGTCAGTAGGGGACACCAATGGCTTTGGAAAGTCCACCGTCCGTCGGATGTAAGGTAAAGTCGTGTCCTGTGTGCAGCAGAGCTACACCCTGTTCACCATAAAGAATACGCCAGATTGCCTTCACAGGAAGTTACCATCTGTCTCTTAACAGCTGTCCAGGGGGTCCCCTCTCCCAACTTTCTCTGAGCCCTCGGGGTTCTTTGATCTGGTCATTTAGCCCATTGTGTGGAAAAAAGTACCGCTCATTTTGCCCATTGTATGCAAAAAAAAAGCACCGCCGCAAAAAGTAACGGGTGCAGTTACCTGCACCCTATAACATCTTATAGGTAACACAAGAGATAAAACATATGGATGGGTGGACCCATACATTTCGACAGCAGGATCAAAGAAGAATTCAAAGTGACACATATTATATTTCTAACATAAAACACCAGAAAATGTTCATTTTTCAAAATTATTTTCAAACAACATATCTAATATCTTTTTCTTACTCCGTAAAAATGCATCTCCTGTATGAAAATCCGACAAAACTACGCACTTCTCTGTGCAGTATTTATTTATTTTTTGGACGCACATTCTCTTAGAATACCACATAATCTAAAGAAGAAAGCAATCATGAGAGGAACACAATAACTATCTGAAAGACATTTTCTCCGAGGTTTGGACAATATGAACTCTAATCTCTCTGAGAGAGGTAATTGTGCTCTACCGATTTCTCAGTGAATCTCTCCCCAGCCTCCTTTCTGTTCCCAATTTCAACTTCCAACAGAAGTCGAAGGAGCGCCTCTTTTCTTGTCCATTCGCCATTCCCCGTACGACCCTGTTTTCGGTGGTTTAGCTGTAATCAAGGCGGATGCTCTCAGCGAACACATTCTGTGGGGGCCATTCCGCTAACGAGTCGCTACCTCGCCACAGTTAGTCAGCCAATCAACACCGGCGGAGAAGCCACTGCGCGACCCACTAATTACAAGTGCCACTGAACATCGATCCAGACCGTGAAACTCGCTCCACAATCCTCCCTCCCCACCCCCCAACCTTTTCTTCCTCTTACTCTTCTTCAACTTCTCTTTCTTCTGTATTCTCCTTCTTTAAAAGAATTTTCTCCAATGTTCCAGTCAAGGTCTAATCTGGAGCCAAGTGAGAGCAATGCTTTCCCTCCCCCTTGCACCTGGAGGATTTTAATATTCGGAATGAAGGCAAAAAAAATAGAAAGCATAATCTTATTCAAGTTATACACATCTTTATTTAATAATATTTAAAAGAAAACACAACTACAACAGAGAAAAAAACAAGCATACCTTTCACTATTTAACGAGAACAATTTCTGGGTTGGGTTGTTTTACCTCTGAGCGGCACTTTTTTGCACACCATGGACTAAATGGCCAGGCCACAAGGACCCCGAAGGCTCAGAGAAGGTTGGGGGAGGGGACCCACTGGAACAGCTGTTGGGAGACAGATGGTAGCCTCCCGTCAAGGTTGGGTTGTTTTACCTCTGAGCGGCACTTTTTTGCACACCATGGGCTAAATGGCCAGGTCACATGGACCCCGAAGGCTCAGAGAAGGTTGGGAGAGGGGACCCACTAGAACAGCTGTTGGGAGACAGATGGTAGTCTCCCGTCAAGGCCATCCAGCGTGTTCTTTAACGTGCATAGGGTATGGCTCTCACGCACACGGGGCCACGGCTTAATGTCCCATCCGACGGTCGGCGGTCTTTCCAAGCCCATCGGTGTCCCCTACTGACCGTGGGCAGGGCGGGGAATTTTTGCGGATATAAATCTCAACGCTGACCCAGCTGGGACTCGAACCTGGGAACTACAGATTACGAGCCTGGCGCGCTACCGACTGAGCCACCCCCAACAATTTCTGGAAAAAATACGCATTCTGGAATGTCATTCGGGTCGCTTCCGGCTTGGTCCATTCACTTGACCCCACACCATCGACTTAATTATTTATTGGTGGCGATTGGCTCAGACGGTAGCGTGCCAAGCTATTAATCTGCAGTTCACAAGTTCGATCCCAATTGGGCCAGCATTGAGATTTATCTCCGCTAAACCTCCACCTGCCCTCGATGGACACCGATGGGCTTGGAAAGGCCGCCGTCCGTCGGATGAGACGTTAAGCCGTGACACCGTGTGCGGAGAGAGATACCCTGTGCACGTTAAAGAACACGCTGGATGGCCTTAACGGGAGACTACCATCTGCATCCCAACAGCTGTTCCAGTGGGTCCCCTCCCCTAATCTTCTCTGAGCCTTCGGGGTCCTTGTGACCTGGCCATTTAGCCCATGTTGTGTAAAAAAGTGCCGCTCAGAGGTAAAACAACTCAACCCAAGCCCTCGATGAGAAAAGGAAACCGATCGGCGTGAAAAGGCCGTGGTCCATCTGATGGGACGTTAAGCCGTGGCCCCGTGCGCAGGAGAGCCATACACTTTGTGGCTTAAAGAATACTCTGAATGGCCTTGATAGGACGCTACCATCTTCCTATCTCCTGTCCAGTGGGTATTTTCCTCCTAAACATCTTTAAGCTCTTGGGGACCTTGTAACTGGCCATTTAGTTCATTATAATAACCTTGCTTTTAGAAGACCGCGACGCGGTACAGAATTACTATATCGTTACCAATAAAACATCACTAGACCGTGTAGAATTGTTATAGCCTCGCCTTTATATGACCGCAATCCAGTACAGAATTGCTATCACCTTGTCTTTAAAAGACACGATCTGTACAAGATTGATACAGCCTCGCTTTAAAAGATCGCGATCATATTCAAAAGTGTTGTAAAATTTTTTTAAAATATCTGTTACAGCTCTACCTTTAAAAAACCACAATCGGTACATAAATGCTGTAGTTTTACGTTTAAAAAATCGTAATCCGGTACAGAATTGCTCCAGCCTTACCTTTAAAAGATCACGATCTATTACATAATTACTGTAGCCTAGCGGGCGGGGGTGGCTCAGTCGGTAGCGCTCCAGGCTCGTAATCTGTAGTTCCCAGGTTCGAGTCCCAGCTGGGTCAGCGTTGATATTTATCTCCGCAAAATTCCCCCGCCCTGCCCACGGTCAGTAGGGGACACCGATGGGCTTGAAAAGGCCGCCGTCCGTCGGATGGGACGTTAAGCCGTGGCCCCCGTGTGCGTGAGAGCCATACCCTGTGCACGTTAAAGAACACGCTGGATGGCCTTGACGGGAGGCTACCATCTGTCTCCCAATAGCTGTTCCAGTGGGTCCCCTCCCCCAACCTTCTCTGAGCCTTCGGGGTCCTTGTGACCTGGCCATTTAGCCCATGGTGTGCAAAAAAGTGCCGCTCAGAGGTAAAACAACCCAACTGTAGCTTAGCTTTTAAAAGGTAGCGATGCAGTGCACAACTGTTGTCTTTAAGAGATCATGATCCTATACGAAATTGTTACAATCTTGTCTGTTGGATTGGATTGTTTTTCCTCTTAGAGGCACTTTTGTGCATACAATGGGCTTAAATGGCCAGGTCACAAGGACCCCGAGAGCTCGGAGAAGGTTGGAGAAGGGGACCCACTGGTGAGCTGTTAGGTGCCAGATGGTAGAACCTTATCTGTAAAAGACCACGAATGGTACAGAATTGCTATAGTTTTGCCTTCAAAAGCAATCCACTAGGGCAGGGGTGGGAAATTGTTTTCGTATCTACACTGCGCATGCGTATTGACGTGGCCGTCCTAGTGGAAAATACGAGACGAATCTTCGGTCGCGCACGGGAAGGAAATCTCGGTTCAAGGCGGATTTTTCTGACTGTCTTGGCGGGCCACAAAAAACTCTTAGCGGGCCGCTATTTGCCCACCCCTGCACTAGGGTGTTGTGGACACACAAACATGCTCTTCCTTTTTTAATGCAAATATGCTGTTGTCATAGCAATCGATCATCGTACATACCAAAGATGAGCATAGCATTTTAAAGATGATCATTCAGTTCTTTCATTTTCCTTGTGTCAGCGAAGATTTATTGACATCAGAAGTTTAATAACCACTTTAGTTGGGTTGCTACAACTTGCACGATATTTTACTCGGCTGTGACAATCTAAAGTCCAAAAAACCATTAAGTTTAAGTGCCACTTCTTAAAATATCAAGCCGTCCATTCAGATTTCGAAAAGTAAGGTTAAAAAAATATCACGGAAGGTTTCTGAATAAAGAAATAAGAAAAATTTAAAAAAAAAAGAACATGGAGAGGGGAAAAAATTATGCAAATGTGTTTTGGATGTTAGGCGAAGCAGCGAAATGGAGCAGTAGGCTCAGAGATGGCTTATCTTTGATAATGGACGAACCAAATGACATCCAACTTCGACTAAGCCTAACAGAGAGCAGGAGAAGCAAAGAGCCATTTTAAGGGATAACTAGCGGGGGGAGGATTAGAAAAGATTAAGCTCGAAGACTGATTCTAGAGAGGAATATTTTGAGCATCCTTCCTCTTTAAGCTATTTTGGATCCACAAAGTTATCGTAATGGCCTCTGCTCTGCTGACTACGGCTAAGGATTGCACCAGTAAATATGGTGATCCCGCAGATGAGGGATTGGAAGTAATTATACCAGAGGGGGGTAGTCGCTTTGTTTAACTGTTCCACTCGAGAGCGATGACACGAGAACGAACTGGGTTTGAGATTAATTAGCACTGATAATTTCATACGGCTCACGATGTCCTTCGAACATGGATATATGTATATATAGAGATATATAGGTAGGAACTGGTGCAGGAATTAATGAAATACCCAAATGGAATGTTCGCCCTGACAGTTTAATTAGTCTTCTGGTTAATGGGAGGCGGCCACACACTTTGGTGATTGGCTGGCTCCATGAGTTGTGGTTGATGAGCATTGAAGCTTTCAGAGAAGGCTGAAATATTTACTGCTTCCAGAACTGCCTCCAGTGTTGCTGGATGATGCGAGCATTTCGGCGGTGCCAGAGCAGCGGAGTGCGTCTGTGGAATTACCATCCAATAAGTGGAAGGGGTTTTGGGGAAGAGTTACGTGGCCAAACAACTGGACTGCAGGAGGATTAACAAGCTGCAAGCAAAAAACGCAAGAGTATGGGAGGCAGTTTTGTTGCGTTACGTGTTTGATAAGAGGGATAAGTTTTGTGACTTGTGACTTTCATTTCCGATAGTTCATTTATTTTGATATGTTTTAGGATCACTCTGGTGGAATTCTGGGGTGTTTAGCACGTGAATATTTTGTTTATGACTCGAAAGCTACAGTGTCTAAATATTTCATGTTTTCAGGGTTCGGTTGTTTTACCTCTGAACGGCACTTTTTTGCACACCATGGGCCAGGCCCCGAAGGCTCAGAGAAGGTTGGGAGAGGGGACCCACTGGAACAGCTGGTGGGAGACAGATGGTAGCCTCGCGTCAAGGCTATCCAGCGTGTTCTTAAGGTGCACAGGGTATGGCTCTCCCGCACACGAGGCCACGGCTTAACGTCCCATCCGACGGACGGGAGCTTTTTCCAAGCCCATCGGTGTCCCCTACTGACCGTGGGCAGGACGGGGAATTTTGCGGAGATAAATCTCAAAGCTGACCCAGCTGGAACTCGAACCTGGGAACTGCAAGAGTGTTTAACTCTTAATTACATACGTAAAACCTGAGAGACCTTAAAGAAACTAATGTTGACGTAAAACTGTCTTCACGATAACGATTTCGTCCCAACAGTACGTTTAAATGACGCCATTATCAGCTGAACAACGTTGATTTTGGGATTGGGTCATCCTTCCGTTCATGCACAGTAGTCGTCAAAGTAACATCTTGATCTGTGATATCCAACTTGTGTGTTTATGCTGGGTTTTTTTTTAATAGGATCAATAGTTTTATTCTTTGGATTGTTTGACCTCTGAGCGGCACTTTTTTGCACACCATGGGCTAAATGGCCAGGCCATAAGGACCCCGAAGGCTCAGAGAAGGTTGGGGGAGGGAACCCACTGGAACAGCTGTTGGGAGATAGATGGTAGCCTCCCGTCAAGGCCATCCAGCGTGTTGTGTTCTTTAACGTGCACAGGGTATGGCTCTCACGCACACGGGGCCACGGCTTAACGTCCCATCCGACGGACGGCGGCCTTTTCAAGCCCATCGGTGTCCCCTACTGACCGTGGGCAGGACGGGGGAATTTTGCGGAGATAAATCTCAACGCTGACCCAGCTGGGACTCGAACCTGGGAAGTACAGATTACGAGCCTGGCGCGCTACCGACTGAGCCACCCCGCCCCAATACTTTTATTCTACTGATATTTTTACATCACATAATTTTTTAAGCATTTATTTTTATCTCGTTGTCAAAAAAATGAGGTAATATTTTTACTTTGCTGTTGTCTCTATGTCTGTCCCTCTGCAGAAATCCTTTTTTTTTAGAGACAAATTAATTTTTTTTTTCCTTTTTAGCGGGGGTTAGTAGATATTAATGAAATAATCGCACTTTCCGAAACTACCAAAAGCTATAATTGCTCTCTCTAACCGGGGCGGGGGGAGGGGGGCTCAGGCTCGTAATCTGCAGTTCTCAGGTTCGAGTCCCAGCTGGGTCAGCATTGAGACTTATCTCCACAAAACTCCGCCCTGCCCACGGTCAGTAGGGGAGACCGATGGGCTTGGAAACGCCACCGTCTGTCGGATGGGACGTTAAGCCGTGGCCCCATGTGTGGGAGAGCCATATCCTGTGCACGTTAAAGAACACGCTGGATGACCTTGTCGGGAATTCCAACAGCTATTTCAGTGGGTCCCCTCCTCCAATCTCCTCTGAGTCTTCGGGCTCCTTGTAACCTAGCCATTTAGCCCATGGTGTGCAAAAAAAGTGCCGCTCAGAGGTAAAACAACCCAATCCTATAGTTCGATAGGTACTCATATGTGTAAATAAAAATATTGACACCTGGCCATTTAGATCATTGTGTGCAATGAAATGTGGCACTCAGAGGTAAAACAACCCAGTAGGTTAGAGTTGGGTTGTTTTACCTCTGAGCGGCACTTTTTTGCACACAATGGGCTAAATGGCCAGGTCAGATGGATCCCGAAGGCTCAGAGAAGGTTGGGGAGGAGACCCACTGGAGCAGCTGTTGGGAGACAGATGGTAGCCTCCCGTCAAGGTTGGGTTGTTTTACCTCTGAGCGGCACTTTTTTTGCACACCATGGGCTAAATGGCCAGGTCACATGGACCCCGAAGGCTCAGAGAAGGTTGGGGGAGGGGACCCACTGGAACAGCTGTTGGGAGACAGATGGTAGCCTCCCGTCAAGGCCATCCAGCGTGTTCTTTAACGTGCACAGGGTATGTCTCTCCGGCACACGGAGCCACGGCTTAACGTCCCATCCGACGGACGGCGGTCTTTCCAAGCCCATCGGTGTCCCCTACTGACCGTGGGCAGGGCGGGGAATTTTGCGGAGATAAATCTCAACGCTGACCCAGCTGGGACTCGAACCTGGGAACTACAGATTACGAGCCTGACGCGCTACCGACAGAGGCCCCCCCCCCCCCCCCCAGTAGGTTAGATGGCGTCCTTTCAGCAGAAACCCCAGTGCCCAGTGCCTGCTAATGTTGGGATAGTGTAATTATCAACGTTGAACCGAAGCATTTACTGCAAAATTATTACTCGGTGGTTCACTCAGTTTCAAGAAACGGGAATGTTTAGAATCAGAATTGAACAGGCAGACAACGAACATCATAAGAGATTGTGGAATGCATCCAAGAATCATTTCTAAAAAGCCCAAAAATCTCTATCGCTCGTCGCAGTTTGCAACTAGGTGTGCCTATGACCACGATTCAGAATGTTCTGTTTAAGCATCTAAGATTAAACACGAACAAAAATCAACTAAGACATGAAATTGAAATCACTAATCTCCTAAAATGGTGTCGAATTTGCTAATTTCGTTTTAAGCGAAATTGATTACAACTAAGACTATTTACAACGGGTAACGTTTAGGACGATGCAACTTTTCTATCTCTTTAACGTGTACAGTCGCTCAAAAAAGTATCCAAACACTATGGTTGATTACAGAATTCAGAAAAAATATCTGGCAACGATTTTTTTACAATTTAGTGATCTGGCAACCTTCGTGTCACATGACACGAAGGTTGCCATATTACTAATTTTTTAAAAAAAATCGTTGCCAGATGTTTTTTCTGAATTCTGTAATCAACCATAGTGTTCGGATACTTTTCTGAGCGACTGAGGTGGTCATATTATTTTGATACTAGATCGTGTGGGCTCACTCACGGAAATATTAAGCGTGTGCAGTTACCGTTCACAGCAAACTGGAGCGTGTGCAGTTACTGCACACGCTCCAGTTTGCTGTGAACGGTAACTGCACACGCTCCAGATATTGCATAGTTGCTGTACACGCTCCAGATATTTTTCCTGAATTCTGTAATCACGTGACACGAAGGTTGCCATATTACTAATTTCTAAAAAACAATCGTTGCTAGATGTTTTTTCTGAATTCTGTAATCAACCATAGTGTTCGGATATTTCTTTGAGCGACTGTACAGGATACAGCTCTCCTAAGCACGGACCCACTGATTGGTGCATCCGACGGACGGCGGCCTTTCCAAGCCCAACGGTATCCCCTCTCTCCCGATGGGGCAAGCTGGGGGTTCAGCAGATAAAACCTCAATGCTGGCCTAGGTGGGATTCGAACCTGGGAACTCCATATTACGATTGGCGGGTTACTGAGTCATCAGTCAGGAGGCAGCTATTATTGGAGGCACATCAGGATCTATTAAGGTATCGAGCTTGTTCTTTGACGTGCGGTGGGTATCGCTCTCTTACACTCGGAACCACGGCTTAACGTCCAGTCCAACGGACGGCTGTTTTTCCAATCCCAACCATGTCACCTTTGACACCAAGGCCAGAAGAAGAGTTAGCGGTGAAAATTCTCAATGCAGTCAAAGAGAGGACTCGAACCTGGGAACTGCAGATTACGAGCCTGTCACACTATCTTACAAAGCTAACTCCTTGCCACTCTGGTGAGCAAAGTAGCCTCGTGCTCAGTGCTTTGTAAATGATAATGATAAGAAGAAAGGGTTACTAATCGCACGATTTAGTTGGTAAGTTGTCGTCTGGAACAAATCGTCGTCTTACACGCCTGTAAGAATGTGAAGTCTATGATTCAAATTAATATAATCCATAAAGAAACACATTAAAAGCCACTTTAGTTTTAGTTATTGCTTAAATAAGAAGCAACTGGAAAAAATATGAAAAGACTATGAGACTGCGCAGTTGATGCTCGATAGAACTAGCAGAACTATCGAAGAATTGATTGACAGGTTCTTGACCTATGACCTAAGAGAATTGTAGAAGCTCTAACTGAACAGTCTCCTAGACTGTTCAGTTGCTGTTCCCTCTAAGCCCTTCTTAATGATAATAAGGATGATCTGCCCCTCGTTGGTCCTAAAAGTCACCTCAATTAGAAGTTTCCAGTTCTCATTGGAGAAGTTTTAATTCAAATCTCCTCCTTACGTCATTAAGCCTGGTTTCATCTTACGAGCCAACTTTCAAAGTTCGAAATAAGCACAAAATTTATCCCGGTTGACGGTAAAATGGATAAAATCCTAAGAAGATTCATCAAAAGACTTTAGTGCTCAAGATTTGGGAGAAGTGATTTACGTTAATGGGAATGACCCACAGTTGATGAGGGAAGCTTTGAAGGGAAGAGGGGGATAACAGGAGATGAGGAGGAAAGAGAGATAGAGAGAGAAAGGGAGTGTGTATGATGTTAGTTTGAGTTGCCAGCCGAAGCATTCCGTCCAATCGGCCGCCCTAAGCTGCCTCACTCTCACTGATAATTAGTCGTCGAGCAGAATATCTAATCTTGCAAAACTGCCATCCCAGTAATTCATGGCTGAAAGGGATGCTCGCCACAGGGAGCGACGGAGCCTATAAATTGCCTTGCAGAATGGATGCTCGGCTCGTTACGGGGGTTGTGGGATGAGGCAAGTGATGCTAGTGGATGCAATCCAACTTAGAGGATTAAAGGAGGTATTCTGCTTGCGCTCGAGAGAGAGAGATGCAGAGGGAGCGGAGAACTTGAATATAGTGCGAAGTGAAGATTTAGTTATGTTGCAAGCGTGCAAAACCGTAAAATTCGATCTGAAGTTGCGGAACTGGCTACAGCAATAAAATTGAAAGCACAGGAACGTTCACTGTCTCGACGAATTACACGGAGACGTCACTACCGTACACGTGTTGGTGGTAAGGGATAGGTAAAGGGATTCCTCTTCTTTCCGTGGTTGAGTATTTGGGGTGGAAAGTATTGGTTTGGAAGAGGAAGGTGCAAGACTCTGATGAAGAAGAGATAAATCGGAAATAAATAATGAAGGGGTGAATAAGGTGGAAGAGGAGGAGATCGATTGATGGAGAAGCAGGAAGAGGAAAATATTGGAAAGAAAGAAATATAAAAGAGAAAGGATGGATAAAAGGTAAAGATAAGAAATTTTTATTTCGGATGTGGGAGGAAAAAAAAAAGCGAAAGTGAAACTTTAATGCGAAGCGGAATACAAATAAAATGCAAATACATAGAACAAATAAAATATATCTTTTAAAGGCACAATTTGGAGATTTAGTGTCTTCCCGTCTTGTAACAAGTCATTCCTTTAAGTGTTTTTTTAAAGAAGAAAAGCAAAATATTGCGCGAAACGTATCAAAAATATCCTTACAACTCTTCCCCCCTCCCCTAATATAAGATAAAAACATAAATGAAAAGAAGTTATAAACTTTAGGAGCAAGAAATATGAGGACATGAAAGTGGAATTCAAGAAGAGTAAAGGAGGAAGGGGAGAAAAAGAAAGAAATATAATAAAGAAATTAATCAAAGAGAAAAGGATTTAATTGATATACAATAAAAAAGAAAAAGAGAGAAAAGAATGGCAGGTGAAAAGAAAAATGATTGGAATAGAAAGAAAAAATGGGAACCAAAGAAAATAGAAGAAGAAAAGAAAACGAATATGAAAAGGAGAAAGAACGAAAGAATGGGAAAAAGAAACAGGAAGAGCGAGTAAAATATATTCATATTGACAGATACAATATTGAGATTTCAGTCTTTTTCCGTCCTATAACAATTTGTTTCTTTAACTTTAATTGCTTTTTAAAAGAAGAAAAGCAAAATGCGCAAACACTTAATTGTCAAAATATTGTTAAAATTCCTCTTTTTATTGCGAAAAGGAGAAGACATAAAAGAAAAGACGATGAAAAATTAGAAGTGCAAGAAATCGGAGGGACATGAAAGTGGAATTCAGGAAGGGTAAAGGAGGGGAAAAGAAAGAAAGAAATGTAAAGATGGAAAGAATCAAAGAGAAAGAAAAATAATGTAAATAGAAAAAGAAAAGGTGAAAGGAATGAAAAGAGAAAGAAAAATAATATAAATAGAAGAAGAAAAGGAGAAAGGAATGAAAAGAGAAAGGGAACGAGGTGGAATAAGAGGGAAAATGGGAAGTGAAAAAAAATGAAAGAAAAGGAAGTGAATAGAAAATGAAAGGAAATGAGAACAAGTGGAAAAAATAGGGAAAAATAGAATTGAATTGGAAGAAAGCTGAATAAGAAGAAAAGTAAAAAAATGTATAGAAATATGGGAAAAGAAAAAGGAAGAGAGGAGAGAATAGAGGAATTGTTCTAGTAGGCAAATTTTGCGTATTTTATTAGCTGTAACTGAGACAGTAATCAGAAATAATTTCGGTTTTAGTTGAGCGTGTCCTTGTTCGAAAAAGGCTTCTATAAGTTAAGGGTAGTTTCTAGAGTCATTCTATGGCTTACATGTAATAAGTGAGAGAAAAAAATGTGCTCTTGAGTAGCACATTTTTTTTTTCTAATAAAGGCTACTATAATGAAGACAATCAATAAAAATCAAACCTTAAGGAAGAAAATTCTAAAATGATGCAAGATACTTACAGTCGCTCAAAAAAGTATCCGAACACTACTATGGTTAAGTACAGAATTCAGAAAAAATATCTGGCAACGATTTTTTTTAGAAATTAGTGATCTGGCAACCTTCGTGTCACGTGACACGAAGGTTGCCAGATACTGCCAGATAGATTTCTAAAAAAATCGTTGCGAGATATTTTTCTGAATTCTGTCATCAACCATAGTGTTCGGATACTTTTTTGAGCGACTGTAGGTGGTCATATTATTTTGATACTAGATCGTGTGGGCTCACTCACGGAAATATTGAGCGTGTGCAGTTACCGTTCACAGCAAACTGGAGCGTGTTTGCTGTGAACGGTAACTGGAGCGTGTACAGTTGCTGTACACGCTCCAGATATTTTTCCTGAATTCTGTAATCACGTGACACGAAGGTTGCCAGATCACTAATTTCTAAAAAAATCATTGCCAGATATTTTTTCTGAATTCTGTCATCAACCATAGTGTTCGGATACTTTTTTGAGCGACTGTAGGTGGTCATATTATTTTGATACTATATCGTGTGGGCTCACTCACGGAAATATTGAGCGTGTGCAGTTACCGTTCACAGCAAACTGGAGCGTGTTTGCTGTGAACGGTAACTGGAGCGTGTACAGTTGCTGTACACGCTCCAGATATTTTTCCTGAATTCTGTAATCACGTGACACGAAGGTTACCAGATCACTAATTTCTAAAAAAATCGTTGCCAGATATTTTTTCTGAATTCTGTAATCAACCACAGTGTTCGGATGCTTTTTTTGAGCGACTGTACATTATTGGACATTGCTTATCATGAGAAAAGATATCTTTAGGAAAATTAAAAATTAGACTATAACTAACGAAGAGCTTTCATATACTTCAGAAACCTCAGCTATTTACTCAGAGTTGATAATTTACTGAATCATTATTACCAGAAACGCCTGAGGCTTTTACGATCGACAACTTTACAGATTGTGGTGTGATGTTTGCTCTGATAGAGCTCATTAAACAAGATAGAATCAAAAAGAAAGTTCCTTTGAATATGCAACAAATATGTTCGTTTCTTGTTCTTAAAAGTTATCTTTCATATAATATTCGCTTCGTTCGTGAACCATTTTCCTTCGGGAATGACGATTAATTAACTATTGCTATCATAACACTTTGAATTTCGTGTTTCGTTGATGTTTTGACAGATTTTCTAACTTGAATGAAGATGCTAATCAGTAGGAAAAACTCCTTTTCTCTTCGGTTTCTATGTTTCTCGGATTCTGCATCTTTTCAATGTGGTGAATAGATCTGTTTGCAACTTGCTAAGTTACAAAGAGACTCTTCTGAAGTTTCATCTTAAGTAAATATAAATTCTTTTCACAAGTTCAAGAAGATGGTTTACTGTTCAGTATTCGGCTTTCTATTTCAGAGAAAGGTTTCTGTTATTTCTGCACGCAGTTTCACAGGATCAGTAACACTAAGGGTTCATTTATCTAATGTATCAAACCATCTCTGATTTCTAAGGCTGGGATTGTATTAATTAATACACCTGTTTTTCAAAGCACCGCTTTTGATGCAAGTTTGTGCTGCATTGTTAGTCAGTGTTGAAATGCTGGTTTTTAGATTTTTTGCTTGAAGCTGTTAAATGGAAATTTTCGGAAGTAATGATTTATAATTCACATAGAAAAGAAACCTTCTATTTTTTGCTTTGGTTGGAAAGTTTTTAATAGCTAAGTCGTGATGAAGTTGCTAAAGGGGGGCGGGGGAGGCTCTATCGGTAGCGGGCCAGGCTCGTAATCTGTAGTTCCCAGGTTCGAGTCCCAGTTGGGTCAGCGTTGAGATTTATCTCCGCAAAATTCCCCGCCCTGCCCACGGTCAGTAGGGGATACCGATGGGCTTGGAAAGGACGCCGTCCGTCGGATGGGACGTTAAGACGTGGTCCCGTGTGCGGCAGAGCCCATACCCTGTGCACGTTAAAGAACACGCTGGATGGCTTTGACGAAAGGCTACCATCTGTCTCCCAACAGCTGTTCTAGTGGATCCCCTCTCCCAACCTTCTCTGAGCCTTCGGGGTCCTTATGACCTGGCCATTTAGCCCATTATGTGCAAAAAAGCGCCGTGTGCGGCAGAGCCATACACTGTGCACGTTAAAGAACACGCTGGATGGCTTTGACGAAAGGCTACCATCTGTCTCCCAACAGCTGTTCTAGTGAGTCCCCTCTCCCAACCTTCTCTGAGCCTTCGGGGTCCTTATGACCTGGCCATTTAGCCCATTATTTGCAAAAAAGCGCCGTTCAGGGATAAAACAACCCAGCAAAAGTAATTCAAAATGTCCTGAAGAATGGAAAAATATGATAGTTTACAATATTTCTGCCGAAATATAAAAAAAATCTTTTGGGCTTAATTGATCCACGTAGGCAACATTTATCGAAACGCTCTAGGCATTTTCGCTCATTTATTTCGCAAATAAACTTTTTTTTTACTTCGCAAAAAACTCGTAAAATGGAAAAATATGGCGTTTTACAAAAATAAAAGACTCCTTTTTTCCTGAATCGGAATCTCCCAGAAGTCATAACCGCTAGAACACCAGAGAAAAACTCTTCCTTTCAACAATCTGACGTATACGCATTCCCGAAATATTTTCACTCGTGACGAAACCAATTTTTTGCAGCAAATTTTTTCGATTGTAACATACGGTTGTTTCTTAATATATGGAAACCAGTGCATTATTGGATGCTCATTTGCAACGAAAATGAAGGTTTTCATTTTCGCTCTTTTGGATCTTCTAACAGTAGAAGTTCGAAGTAATGCCTGACTGGGAAAATGCAAGTAGTAATATTTCATTAGCCCTTAAGCAACAGAAAAACAACACCTCATTTATCTCTAAAAAAGGGAAGTTGAGCTTTGGCCTCCAGGAGTTAATGGAGCAAATCTTAATCGGCTAAACCAACAGGAAGATCTTGGACCTTGAAATATTTAAAGGAAGATCGTAGATCGTCACAAATTCAAAGAAAGGTTGGGCAACTTGGCAAATTTAAAAAGAGAGTTGGGTTGTTTCACCTCTGAGCGGCACTTTTTTGTACACCATGGGCTAAATGGTCAGGTCACATGTACCCAGAAGGCTCAGAGAAGGTTGGGGACCCCCTGGAACAGCTGTTGGGAGACAGAGGGTAGATTCCCGCCAAGGCCATCCAACGTGTTCTTTAACGTGCACAGGGTATGGCTCTCCCGCACACGGGACCACGGCTTAACGTCCCATCCGACAGACGGTGGCCTTTCCAAGTCCATCGGTGTTCCCTACTGACCGTGGGCAAGGAGGAGAGTTTTGCGGAGATAAATCTCAACGCTGACCCAGCTGGGACTCGAACCTGGAAACTACAGATTACGAGCCTGGCGCGCTATTTACTGAGCCACCCCCGCCGCATTAATAAGAGAAATCGATCATGGCTTGTGGGTTGGAAATTTTTTTTTTCATCTCTAAGCGACATTTTGAACATAATCGGTTAAATGGCCACGTCATATGGACCTAAAGGGCTCAGAGCTGGGTAGGCCATACAACAGGCAGTGACTTTTCCAAACCCATTGGTATCCTCTGTCTTACCCAGGGCAGAGCGCAGTTTAGTGTAGAAAATCTCGATGCAAGCACCACGTGGATTAGAATTTGGCAAGCTACGGACTGAGCCAACTCCGACTATAGGTGGGACGTATAAAATAAAAAAATAAAAGGGGCGAAACTTGGTTAATTCAGATAAGAAATATAAATCTCGACAAAGTCAAAAAGAAAGTGCACCCTGACAAAGTCAAAAACTGAACGAGGATCTTGGCTAAGTCACACAAAGAAAGAGGATATTGGTAAACTCAAGAAACGAACGCGGATCTTGTCGAAGTAAAAAAAGAACTTCGATTTTGTCAAAACAAAAAAAAAATAACGTGGAACGAAAAAAATAAAAAAAAAATACCCCCTCAAGCAGCTGCTTGCCACAGAGGTCTGACAGGAGCCTGTCAGTTTATATGCCACAGTAGAAGATCTGAGAGGATGGCAGGACCTCAGCAGTAAACAACACGAACATCTATGCCTTACCCGGGGCTCGAACCCAGGTCCCTTAGATCAGTAGCCAAGCACGCCAAGCACGCTAACCACTCGTCCACGGGACGGCGCAAAGTTAAAAAGTAAAATGTATCTCGGGAAAGTCAAAAAACGGAATGTGGATCTTGAGAAGGTCAAAAAAGGACGTAGATATAGGAAAAGTCAAAATGAACGTGGATCTTTAGTAAAATCAAATATATAGATATTACAGATCTTGACAAAGTTAAAAACAGGACGTGGACCTTGATAATATCAAAAAAGAACGTGGCTTTTGGAAAAGTAAAAAAGGAGAGTGGATCTTGGTAAATGCAATGAAGAACGCGGATCTTGGCAAGCTAATAAAAGTAACGTGTATCTTGGTAAAGTCAAAAAGAAACGCGGGCCTTTGCAAAGTTAAAAATGGAAGTGGAAAATTGACAAAGGCTGAAAAGAAATGTGGATCTTGGTAAAGTCAAAAAGAAACGCGGGTCTTTGCAAAGTTAAAAATGGAAGTGGAAAATTGACAAAGGCTGAAAAGAAATGTGGATCTTGGTAAAGTCAAAAAGAAACGCGGGTCTTTGCAAAGTTAAAAATGGAAGTGGAAATTTGACAAAGGCTAAAAAGAAATGTGGATCTTGGTAAAGTCAGAAAGAAACGCGGGTCTTTGCAAAGTTAAAAATGGAAGTGGAAAATTGACAAAGTCTAAGAAGAAATGTGGATCTTGGCAAAGCCAAAAAGGAACGTGAACCTTGGCAAAGTGGTAAAAAAATGAACGTGAACCTTGGCAAATTAAAAAAGGTTTACGTGAATCTTGGCAAAGTCGAAAAACAACTTGGATTCTCCTATAGTCAAAAAGAAAGGGGATCTTGGCAAAGTAAAAAATGGAAGGTGTAGCTTGACGAAGTTCAAAAAAGAAGGTTGATTCTGGCAAAGTCAAAAAAAAACACAGACTTTGACAAAGTCAAAAAGAACTGGGACCTTGGCAAAATCAAAAGAAAAAGAGCGTAGTTCTTTGAATAAAAAGTAACGCGGATCTTGATAAAGACACAAAAGGAACGTGGACCTCGTCAAGCTCAAAGGAGGAAGGGGACAATGTAAAATCAGATGAAGGATGTGGACCTTGGCATACTGAAAGGAAGGACTTGGACAAGAATAAACTAGAAGAAAGGACTGGATCTTGAAAAACTCGACGAGAACCCGAATTCTTCCAAAATCAATGAAGTATGCTCGACTTCAAACTCGAAAGAAGTACCTGGATCTTAATCGGGCTTAAAGGGTGATGTAAAGTGGCCATTGGGAAACTTAAAGGGTGGTGTTAAAATTTTAAACTAAAACGGGGAAGGTTTGTTAAAATCATCAACTTCAACAACAAGTCTCGATGCTATTTTAGAACATTCTGAAATTACTGGCTTAAATCAGTCTTCATGACATTTCCATTTTGGATTTCAATTTACCTTTAAATGGCGACTTTTTTTTTCCAGAACAGCTGCATCATCTACCCGACACCTGCTCCTTCTCGATTTCCACTTTGCTCCGTCTCTTCTTACTCTTCCTCCCTCCTCCTCCTCCTCTTCCTGTCTCGATCTCATCAATCGATTCAAATGAAACTGGGTCACAGCCGGGAAAACCTACTGGTCAGATCATTTTTAATTATTCCCCATCATTCGCGTGTGAAGTGCATCCGAATCCACTCCGTCCTCTTAACACTTGTTAATTGCCAACAATGGGAGGTGAGGGGGACGGGGGTGAGTATGTGGAGCGGGGGGGGGGGTGTCTCATTAACGGTCAGTCTTGTTAGCACGGACACACATGCACGCACGCACACACATCTTTTCTTTCTCTTCGATTTGCAGACACGCACAAACGGAGAGAGACCGCCAACGATCCATTCTGTCCGAGACCATTAGAGTAATTGAAAGCTTACAATCGCTTTGCCGGGGAAGTAATGATTTCCCCCCCCCAAACCCTCTCCTCCTCATCTCCTCCCTCCCCTCCACCCCTCCACACTACACCCCTTCGCCCTCTGATGCCGAACTCTGAAAGGAAACAGCAAACATTCTGCAAATGATGTCGTTGCTGATAACGGATTCATTCCTGAGACCTTTCTGCTGTTAAACGAATGCCGGGACTTAACAATTACTGGAGACCATTAGAAGCAAGGAACGTAAGAATGGAACGAATGGGATGAAATGATAACATGAGAGGATAAGAGACGGGACAGGAAAGAACGAAAGAGTCAGAGGTGGTAGCGGGGTGGGGGAAGAAGGAATTGTTTCATCTTAACCCAAAAGAGTTGTAAGAGACAGAGAGCATTCGGACAACAAATGGTTGCTATAGAAACGATGCCTATAATGATCTCATTCTCGAGATGTCATACGGCATGTCTAGAAGATGTTCGTTTACAGAAGATAGAATCTCGAAGCTCTCTTTTGAATGGTCGTCGATTTCGTCTCGCCCATTGCCAACAAGATAAACTGAATTGCTTTTATTTCCAAATTCAAATCCTTCTCCAAATGAGTTAATTACTCCGTAGCGATGCAAATGCCATCGAAGCGAGCATCTGGGACTTCTCTTCTTCTTATCCTCCCTCCACTTCCTCCCCCTCTCCCCTCCTCCACCTCCCCTTTCACTTCTCCCGGCACGTCAGAATATTTGGCGCTCAGAAAGAAGCATTGGCTCGTTCGATATTAACACTGCAACAACAATTGAAAGAGGTTTTTAAATGATGGCGGTTATAACTGCAATTAAGATAAACCGTGGCGTTATAAAGTAAATAAATTACATTTAGTGTGAGAAAGAACATTACTATTATTCTTATTATTATTCTCCCTTTTTCTGCTTCTTTTTTTTATTAATCACCTTCCGTTATGGTAGAGCTCTCCGAGCAATGCTCAACGCAGAGAAGTGCTGCGTCTGTAAACATCATTTGCTTTTATGGCTGTTTGGAGTTGGGTTTTGGACGTTGAAGGCATTTGGGAGCGATTTTATGGACTCCCTTAAGTCACGCACTCCAAGAGGAATTAGACTGATTATTTATGAGGGAAGGAATAAAGGCGAAAGGTTTAGAGCTATTTCCATTTCAGTTTCTTAAGTATGAAGAGGTGGGAAAGTCCACTGTACCGCATTCCTCCCCCATTTGAAGAAATCGCCGGAATTAAATACATAAAATGAATGATGGATTTATTTTGATAATAGATCGTGTGGGCTCACTCACGGAAATATTGAGCGTGTGCAGTTACCGTTGTGCGTGTGTTGTTACCAAACTGCAGTTAACGTTGTGCGTTGTGCGTGTGTTGTTACCAAACTGGAGCGTGTGCAGTAGTTGCACACGCTCCAGTTTGCTGTGAACGGTAACTGGAGCGTGTACAGTTGCTGTACACGCTCTCAGATATTTTTCCTGAATTCTGTAATCAACCACAGTGTTCGGATACTTTTTTGAGCGACTGTAGGCGGTCATATTATTTTGATACTAGATCGTGTGGGCTCACTCACGGAAATATTGAGCGTGTGCAGTTACCGTTCACAGCAAACTGGAGCGTGTACAGCAACTGCAACCGCTCCAGTTTGCTGTGAACGGTAACTGCACACGCTCAATATTTCCGTGAGTCAGCCCACACGATCTAGGTATTTGTGAGCTCACACGATCCAATGTGCTGTGAACATGAACCGCAACCGCTCCAGTTTGCTGTGAACGGTAACTGCACACTCTCAGTATTTCCGTGAGTGAGCCCACACGAT
Source organism: Ryuthela nishihirai (assembly GCA_038380435.1). Classification (NCBI taxonomy): domain Eukaryota; kingdom Metazoa; phylum Arthropoda; class Arachnida; order Araneae; family Heptathelidae; genus Ryuthela; species Ryuthela nishihirai. Next base: position 66,839,830 of record JAWZYU010000021.1, on the reverse strand, counting down.
CTAGGTCTTTGTGAGCTCACACGATCCAATGTGCTGTGAACATTAACCGCAACCGCTCCATTTGCTGTGAACGGTAACTGCACACGCTCAATATTTCCGTGAGTGAGCCCACACGATCTAGGTCTTTGTGAGCTCACACGATCCAATGTGCTGTGAACATTAACCGCAACCGCTCCAGTTTGCTGTGAACGGTAACTGCACATGCTCCATATTCATTGCATTATATATTCATACGCATTATATATATTAAAAAATATCCGAACACTATGGTTGATTGCTGAATTCAGAAAAAATATCTGGCAACAATTTTTTTTTAAAGAAATTAGTGATCTGGCAACCTTCGTGTCACATTTTCATTTTCTGCCCTAACAAAATCGAAATTCGAACTAATGAATGATTGGGAAAATGCAACTAGTAATATTTTATTAGTACCTATACAATTCAGAAAGTTTTTTTTCGTCATGGCATGAAACAAAAAAAAATAATACTTTTTAACACCCTCATTTCTGCCAAAGTGAACCACTTGGTCATCACACTCCACTACGAAAAATTTAAATTTCTAGCGGAAATAAATATTTTGCAATATTGGTTTAAAGTTTTGGCTTTTCCCTCTTCTTCACCGTTAGAGGGCGTTATTAAAACTATTGGGATATTGGGAAATTGCGAATCCTAATAATTCGCTGCTACTCTTCCAACCAAAAATAAATTTAATTTATCAGATTGACGGACAGACGACAGAGTGATAACATTAGCTCCTTTTTCTGAGCTGGGTTGTTTTACCGCCGAGCGGCACTTCTTTTCCCACGATGGGCTAAATGAACAGGTCACAAGGACCCCTAGGGCTCAGAGAAGATTGGGGGGAGGTTGGGTTAGGTTGTTTTACCTCTGAACGGCACTTTTTTGCACACCATGGGCTAAATGGGAAGGTCACGTGGACCCCGAAGACTCAGAGAAGGTTGGGGGAGGGGACCCACTGGAACAGCTGTTGGGAGACAGATGGTAGCCTCCCGTCAAGGTTGAGTTGTTTTACTTCTGAGCGGCACTTTTTTGCACACCATGGGCTAAATGGCAAGGTCACATGGACCCCGAAGGTTCAGAGAAGGTTGGGGGAGGGGACCCACTGGAACAGCTGTTGGGAGACAGATGGTAGCCTCCCGTCAAGGTTGGGTTGTTTTACCTCTGAGCGGCACTTTTTTGCACACCATGGGCTAAATGGCAAGGTCACATGGACCCCGAAGGCTCAGAGAAGGTTGGGGGAGGGGACCCACTGGAACAGCTGTTGGGAGACAGATGGTAGCCTCCCGTCAAGGTTGGGTTGTTTTACCTCTGAGCGGCATTTTTTTGCACACCATGGGCTAAATGGCAAGGTCACATTGACCCCGAAGGCTCAGAGAAGGTTGGGGGAGGGGACCCACTGGAACAGCTATTGGGAGACAGATGGTAGTCTCCTGTCAAGGTTGAGTTGTTTTACCTCTGAGCGGCACTTTTTTGCACACCGTGGGCTAAATGGCCAGGTCACAAGGACCCCGAAGACTCAGAGAAGTTTGGGGGAGGGGACCCACTGGAACAGCTATTGGGAGACAGATGGTAGCCTCCCGTCAAGGCCATCCAGCGTGTTCTTTAACGTTCACAGGGTATGGCTCTCCCGCACACCGGGCCACGGCTTAACGTCCCACCCGACGGACGGCGGCCTTTCCAAGCCCATCGGTGTCCCCTACTGACCGTGAGCAGGGCGGGGAGTTATGCGGAGATAAATCTCAACGCTGACCCAGCTGGGACTCGAACCCGGGAACTACAGATTACGAGCCTGGCGCGCTACCGACTGAGCCACCCCCGCCCCATTGGGGGGAGTTGACCCACTGGACAGTTGTTAGAAGGCAGACGGTAGCCTTCCATCAAACCCATCCAGTATGTTCTATAACGTCCACAGGGTATGACTCTCCTGCACACGGGTCTACAACTTTACCTCCCATCCGACGGACGGCGGCTTTAACGTGCACAGGGTATGAAGATAAATCTCAACGCTTGCCAAGCTGGGACTCGAACCTCGGAACTGCAGACTACCGACTGAACAACCCCCGACACCGTTTTTTTTATATATATATATAAATATAATAATATAAATCTCCATGAACTTGAATCTCAATTTTACAGCACTCACCTTGATTTGTCTTAAAAATCTGTCATCTGTAATCACGAGAAATAATAATATATTTAGTTCGATCTCATTCAAACATTCTCGCTTTTAGTTCATTCAAATGAATTACTAAATATTAGTCAGCTCCAATATAGAAAACATAAAATAAATCCTTTAAAAAGAATCAAAATTTCGTCTCCGGTTTATATTAAATCTAATATATACTGCTCACAAAAATTAGGGAATATTTCAAAATGAATATGAAGCGATAAAAATATCCCCTAATTTTTGTGAGCAGTATATTTTCCCCTCCAAAAAGACCTATCAAAATTTCTGGCTGAAAACTGGCCAAGAAATGTAAAAGTTTAAACTTCCCTCTTTTCCACCACTTCTAACATTCTTATAAGCCCTCCCAGCAATCTCGCCCCCCCCCACCCTCTTTCTTGCCCTCCCTCCCATCCTCCATTCATCGGCTGCCAAACGCCCTGATTGTCCCACTTTGTCGCCAGGCACACGACCAAGCTGGGGATACAAGACACAGTTACCGCTTTCTGACTCGATGGTTCGAGGTTTTTGTTCCTTTCCCTTCACTTCCTGCATCTTCCTCCTCCTCCGCTTCCTCTCAGTCCTTTTCCTCTCTCCATCTTCTTCTCTTTTTCACAGATGAACTCTATGTCCATTGCGCAGCAGTTGGACTCAGAGGTTGAAAGAAGGGCGCCATTTACACCTCGCCTAACTTCTCGGCCAAAAGGATAATGATGACCAGAAAGAATGGCTGGACTAGAAAAAAAAAAGAAAAAATATCTCTTTTTTTTTTTGCCTTTTTTTTTATCCTCAGTTTTTTTTTTGTGTGTCGCATTCAATTAATCTATTTCGAACTGAATTTTTTTTATATATGAGAGCCGAGCAGTTGATCTGTCTATCGTCATGGGCGTCGGAAGGTGTTTTTTCAGGGAGGAGGAAAAAGTTTTTGGGGGGGAGGGGGGAGCAAAAAATATTTTAACTGTGCTACAAAAATACAAATCAATGTTTCAAGACAGAAAATGTTTTTCAAGGTAGTCAGGTACAGTTAAAGTAAACGAAGTACAAGTTAAGTAGTACGAGAAGTATTTCGAAACAATGTGCCTTGAAATCCCATTTTCCAAAGACCCCAATCTTATAATGGAACTAAAATAATTTCTTACCGCCTCTGGTGAATATGCGATGCTCGTTTTCAACGGAAATGATCTCTTTCATTTTCCACCTTTTAACAATAGTAATACGTACAGCCGCTCAAAAAAGTATCCGAACACCGTGGTTGATTACAGAATTCAGAAAAAATATCTGGCAACGATTTTTTTTTAGAAATTAGTGATCTGGCAACCTTCGTGTCATGTGATTACAGAATTCAGGAAAAATATCTGGAGCGTGTACAGCAACTGTACACGCTCCAGTTACCGTTCACAGCAAACTGGAGCGTGTGCAGTTACTGCACACGCTCCAGTTTGCTGTGAACGGTAACTGCACACGCCTCAATATTTCCGTGAGTGAGCCCACACGATCTAGTATCAAAATAATATGACAACCTACAGTCGTTCAAAAAAGTATCCGAACACCATGGTTGATTACAGAATTCAGAAAAAATATCTGGCAACGATTTTTTTTTTTAGAAATTAGTGATCTGGCAACCTTCGTGTCACGTGACACAAAGGTAGTGTTCGGATACTTTTTCTAGCGACTGTACCTGACTACTAAACCATTGGGAATATCATTGTGTAAATGTTTCTATGTTGCACGAGAGGCCCAGGACGATCCCAATAGAGCTTCAAGGTTATCTTCGTCCTTTTGTGGAGAGTAACTTCTTCCCCTTTAAAAAATATACTTGTATGCTTGTCTGTTTATCTACTTACATCTCTATTTTCCAATATATCCGCTTATCTACCTACATTTCTACCTTCCTGTCTGCATCGTCTTTGCCCTACCTCTCTGCTTGTGATGCCTACATATGAGTTCATCTATTTGCCAGTCAGCTCGTCCATCTACTTGTTGGGGCGGGGGTGGCTCAGTCGGTAGCGCGCCAGACTCGTAATCTGTAGTTCCCAGGTTCGAGTCCCAGCTGAGTCAGCGTTGAGATTTATCTCCACAAAATTCCCCGCCCTACCCACGGCCAGTAGGGGACACCGATGGGCTTGGAAAGGCCGCCGTCCGTCGGATGGGACGTTAAGCCGTGGCCCCGTGTGCGGGAGAGCCATACCCTGTGTATATTAAAGAACACGCTGGATGGCCTTGACGGGAGGCTACCATCTGTCTCCCAACAGCTGTTCCAGTGGGGTCTCCTCCCCCAACCTTCTCTGAGCCTTCGGGGTCCATGTGACCTGGCCATTTAGCCCATGGTGTGCAAAAAAGTGCCGCTCAGAGGTAAAACAACCCAACCCATCTACTTGTTACCACACCCTATTTCTGTCTGTGTGAGTAAAGATACTTCCATCGACTTTCTTTCGCAACTTTTCTTTTTCCTTCTGTCGACAAATGACAAGCAAAGAACAACAGAAAGGTAATTACAAACGAGAAATCTACTCTCTGTTGGTGTGGCGAACTTTTCATCCGTTTCTCCTTAATAATCTAGCCATCAAAGTTATCTTTTTTTCCTTTCAGCTAAAGACAAAAAATGAGGCAATAAATACGAAGAAGATGATAACGATACCCGACTTCAAAAGGAGGAAGAAAAGAGGAGAAAGTGTAATATGTGTATCCTTAATAACCCACCTGTGTCCCATATCATTGTCCTCATACTACAGGACAAAGAAAAAAGCGACAAACACAAGAAAATAAAAAACAGAGATCCGAGCCGGTAGGAGAGACAGAGTAACAACGTTTACACCAGTAGCATCCAGGAGGAACGGTTGGCTCCGAATCCCACTGAGAGCAGGTGGTGTTCTCGGTTGCCGTCTATTAGGATCAACTTCGCGTCCATCTTCAAAATCGAACGATCCGTAAATCACGCAGGGGCGGGGGGGAGGGGATAGGGGAACAAGGAGGCAGAAAGGCCTAAGAAAATCTGGGAGGATGGAGGATTGAGAGAGGCAAATCTAAAAGAAGAGGAAGATTCCGTCTCTAGTCTGGGAAGTGAAGATGAAAAAGTCTGGTGGATTTCTTTTTTTTTTCTTTTGTATGATGACTTTAGTGGGTTTTTTTTTAGTTTGCAAGTAGATCCTACTTAACGTTTTTGTTGTGAGGTCTTAAGACTAGACGCAAATGGTTGCTTGATGTTGAAAATTGCCCAAATATGATAATCTCGATGGTGATAAATAAAGGACATGCTGTTGTGATAGATGATGAGGCCGTGCTCGATCAACAACAAAAACAAAAGTCTCTCAAATTTGTACGTGTGTTTTACAAAAAAAGTTAGAAAATCGCTTGCGATTTAAATACTTAAACAAATTATATTAATGTCAAAAGAAGATAGGGGGTGGCTCAGTCGGTAGCGCGCCAAGCTCTTAATCTGCAGGTTCGAGTCCCAGCTGGGTCAGCGTTGAGATTTATCTCCGCAAAATTCCCCGCCATGCCCACGATCAGTAGGGGACACCGATGGTTTTGGAAAGGTCGCCGTCCATCTGATGGGACGTTAAGCCGTGGCCCCGTGTGCGGGAGAGCCATACCCTGTGCACGTTAAAGAACACGCTGAATGGCCTTGACGGGAGGCTACCATCTGTCTCCCAACAGCTGTTCCAGTGTGTACCATCCCCAATCTTCTCAGAGTCTTCGGGGTCCTTGAAACCTGGCCATTTAGCCCATGGTGTGCAAAAAAGTGCCGCTCAGAGGTAAAACAACCCAATCAAAAAGTTAAGGAACAGTTGAATTATTTGAATGACTTCACAAGGAAAGTCTTTACTAAAAGCACCAAACCAAAAAACTATTAGAATTGTTAAGGAGGAAATGGAGCAAGAAGCTGAATTGAATCGAAAAGAAACAGACCGCTGTTCCGGTACTTTTGCGTTTGTTTTTCAGAAATCATCTTTGCCAAAAGTGTGATGTATTTTTTAATCATTGCAAAATACATTTAATTATGCAGGTTGTCCGGGACAAAATCTACCAATAAAAAAGTAACACAATTCATTGTTTAATACAAGCTTGAAATAAAAGATAAATAAACTCACGAAGTTTTAGAGAATTTCAATAAATTTCCACGTGAGGGCCCTTTGGTGGCACGATAGATATCTGAACAGTACAGCCGCTCAAAAAAATATCCGAACACCATATCCTAACACACAACCTTCGTGTCACGTGACACGAAGGTTGCCAGATCACTAATTTCTAAAGAAATCTTTGCCAGATATTTTTTCTGAATTCTGTAATCAACCATAGTGTTCGGATACTTTTTTGAGCGACTGTAGGTGGTCATATTATTTTGATACTAGATCGTGTGGGCTCACTCACGGAAATATTGAGCGTGTGCAGTTACCGTTCACAGCAAACTGGAGCGTGTGCAGTAACTGCACACGCTCCAGTTTGTTGTTGTAACTGGAGCGTGTACAGTTGCTGTACGCGCTCCAGATATTTTTCCTGAATTCTGTAATCACGTGACACGAAGGTTGCCAGATCACTAATTTCTAAAAATATCGTTGCCAGATATTTTTTCTGAATTCTGTAATCAACCATAGTGTTCGGATACTTTTTTGAGCGACTGTAAAAGATTAAAATTTCTCTTCAGATTCACAAAACCCTTAAAATTAAAAAAAAATCCATTTTAATAGTAAAATATACGAGCGTAATTACAGTATGCAGTATGAAATTGCACCCCAGGCAATCCACATCCTTTCAAAGACCCGAAAAACAGTCGACTTTATTCTGTATTTCAATTAAACCTTCCCTTCGAAAAATATCGCCTAAGTCTGAATAAAGCTGCGACATTATTCAGTCGAGCAGATATAAGCCTAACACAGCAGAACCCATTAACGCAAGAAATCCCCTCCATGAACTTTCTATTCCGCTACCTTTGCCATTCTCAGAGTCGTTTCAAGAAACTAAAAAGAAGCCATCCGAGTTGCAAGTTGTTGCAGATATTACTCTGCTTCTGCCAATATAAAACGGACGCTGTTGACAGTAGCGAACCTAAATGGCTCCCTTTAAAAGCTACACGTATGAAATTCCGGAGACATTGTTCCCACAGTGTGCAGTAATAAAACCTCCCACTTCCAACGATGCTAGAGCCCAAAAACGTTAGTTTACGACAACGCTCTTACGAAATGGAAAGAATGCGGAAAACAGAATCAAATAAAGAGAGCTTGCCTTCAACTACTGCTTCTTGTTTGAACAAGCCACTGTTGATATCTCAGGGAAATTGAGTCTCGCTCCAACCATCACTTTTTTTTTCAGCAAAGACTCTTTTTTTTTCCTCTCCTACCCTTTTCATACTTAAGTATCGTTTTCTGAAGTGAAACCACTTTTTGGAGAAAATATTACTGATTGAAAGTGGACAAGTTTTTCGCTTTAAGCAAAGTGCATGAAAAGCTTGAATCAAACAACTAGAGCAGATATTGAGTTTAGCGTGTGAGTAGTGCCAGCAATTGGAATGTACAGCTCCAGTTTTTGAGGTTATTATTACAGAGTGATTCAGGACAGTTTTGCGTGCAGGCATCATTTCATATTTTCCCGTTATTTTGATCGGCATTGTTAAAAGATGTTGCAAAATGGCATTCTCTTTCGTAGTCGCATGGAAACAAATTTGGGTTGGGTTCTTATTTCGGAAAGAAAGAACTGCAGGAATGTCTTTAATCAATACCCTACTAGTCCTAATAGAAAGCATTACAGAGAACTTAATAAACGTGTAAAAGATCAGTTAGCTGCTGATAAGAATCTTTGGCTTGATAGTTTGGCTGACAAAGCCGAGGAAGCAGTTAGACAGCACAACAGCAGAGAGCTGTACCAGATAGTTAATGTTTTGTGTGGTAGAAAACGGAGTGGCATACAAGGATTGAAGGATAAACAAGGTAAGGTTATAGAAGGGGAGGATTCTGTCATGGCTAGGTGGGCTGAGCATTTCAGTGATGTTCTAAACAATGTAGTTAGTTCTACTACCATTGTTTGCAATGATGATAGATACATTGGTGGCTTTAATGTTGGCCCTATAACACAATCTGAAGTTATTGTGGCTGTTTCTAAACTTAAACTTCATAAATCCCCAGGGGTGGATGAAATTACTACGGAAATGCTTAGAGCTGGGAATGTTTCAGTTACCACTTGGATGACTGAAATTCTGAATATCTTTTATGATAAAGGCATGGTTCCTAAGGATTTTACCAGAGCTATTGTTATCCCTATTTTCAAAAAAGGTGATCGCAGTTCTTGTGATAACTATAGGGGTATCAGCCTACTCTCTGTTCCAGGTAAAGTTCTTTCCATGATTGTGCTTAATAGAATTAAGAATCTGGTTGACAGTCAATTGCGTGATGAGCAATGTGGATTCAGAAATGGTAGGGGATGTGTGGATCAGATATTTTCACTTAGGCAGATTCTTGAGAAATGTTTAGAGTTTCAGAAAAATTTGGTTCCTAGCTTTGTTGATTTCAAAAAGGCTTTCAACTCTGTTGATCGTCATAATTTGTGGTTGATTGTGAGATCATATGGTATACCAGACAAGTTAGTTAACATAATGAAAGCTCTCTATAATAACACCGAGTCGTGTGTGAGAGTTGGTAAGGCTTGTAGCAATTGGTTTAGCATTACTTCTGGTGTTCGACAAGGGTGCATTTTGTCTCCTTTTCTCTTTAGTTTGGTTGTTGATTATGTTATGCGAAATTCACTTCAAGGGAAAGATTTTGGCCTTAAATGGGCTGGAGATACGAAAATTTCTGATTTAGATTATGCTGATGATTTAGCCCTTTTGGCAAATGATGTTGATGAGATGAACTCTTTCATTCGAGCTGTTGATGAGACTGGTAGTAGAGTAGGTTTGGTTATAAACAGAGAGAAAACTAAAGTGATGAAAATTGGTCAGGCAGGCTGTAATTCAGTTAATCTGAATGGTTGCAGGCTTGAGCAGGTGTCACAGTTTAATTATCTTGGGAGCTATGTAACAGATAATGGTGATGTGCGGCATGAGATTAACAGACGAATAGGGATTGCTGCCGGGACTTTTAAGAATCTATGGAGAGTGTGGAGAAATAGGCGTGTACACCTAAAGACTAAAATTAGACTGTATAATAGTTTGGTTCTTTCTAGGGTTAGTTATGGTAGTGAAACTTGGACACTTTGTAAACAAGATAACAGGAAACTAGATGCTTTTGATTCCAGATGCTTACGCAGTATCTTGGGCATTAGGTGGTTCAACTTTGTAACTAATGATGAGGTTAGGCAAAGGAGTTTGCAACCTCCTTTAAGCAGCATATTGTGCAGAGAGAGACTCCGTTGGTTTGGCCATGTTGCCCGTATGAATAATTATAGATTGGCGAATAGGGTTATGAACAGTGTGCCTAAAGGCCTCAGAAAGAAGGGGAGACCTAGGATGCGGTGGGCAGACAATGTCAAACAGGACCTTGTTAGAATTGGTGTGCAGTGGCCAGATGCAGTAGATGTAGCTCAGGATAGACTTGCTTGGAGAACTAATTTGCACGGTCTGGTTGGACCTCCGTAGCCCATGGCTGCTTGATGATGATGATGATGATGATGATGATGATGATGATGATGATGATGATGATGATGATGATGATGATGATGATGATGATGATTTACCTCTGAGCTGCACTTTTTTGCATACCATGGGCTAAATGGCCAGGTCATAAGGACCCCGAAGGCTCAGAGAAGGTGGGGGGAAGGGACCCACTAGAACAGCTATTGGGAGACAGATGGTAGCCTCCCGTCAAGGTTGGGTTGTTTTACCTCTGAGCTGCACTTTTTTGCACACCATGAGCTAAATGGCCAGGTCATAAGGACCCCGAAGACTCAGAGAAGGTGGGGGAGGGGACCCACTGGAACAACTGTTGGGAGACAGTTGTTCCAGTGGGTCTCCTCCCCCTACCTTCTCTGAGCCTTTTAGAGATGGTAGCCTCCCGTCAATGCCATCCAGCGTGTTCTTTAACGTGCATAAAGTATGGCTTGGGTTGTTGGTTGGTTGGTTGTTTGGGGTTTTTGGGGGCAATAGCAACTAAGGCTCTATTGCGCCAAACAAACGATAAAAAGGGTAAAATACATGGCTTAGGTTGTTTTACCTCTGAGTGGCACTTTTTTGCACACCATGGGCTAAATGGCCAGGTCACAAGGACCCCGAAGGCTCAGAGAATCATCATCATCATCATCCAAATCTCCAAATTGAATATTCTTGTGTTCTGGAAAACTCCCGAACACAAACTCATTCAGTGAAACTTTCTGTGACCATAATTAATTATATCTTTTTTTATTATTATTTTTTATTTTTTTTTTTCATTTTTTTTTTCATTTTCTTTCATTCATCATTTTTTTTAATTATTATTATCTTTTCCTTTTTTTTCCATATCATTTTTATATTTATATATAATTTTCTTATACAGATTTTTTTTTATAATGAGTCAAAGAGACCAACAGATCTTAAATAGGCCAACAGATAATTGTAGCAAATTATTTAGTTTGCATTTTTGATTGGTTCAAGAATGTTTTTAAAGTCAAAAGTTCTAATATTTAATTGATTTAATTTTGTAAAGTATATATTCCGTTCTAATGTATATTTGTTACAATGAAATAAAATGTGTTCTAAATTTTCATATATTGAGCATCTATCACAAACAGGATTATCAGATTTTTTCATCCTATAAAGCAGTGATTTAGTTAGAGTAGAGTTTGTTTTTATTTTTAGAATTAGATTTATTTCTTTTTTTTAAAACCATATTCATTAAACTGATTAATTTTATTACATATTTTGTATCTGTGTGTAGAAGGCTCAGAGAAGGTTGGGGGAGGGGACCTACTGGAACAACTGTTGGGAGACAGATGGTAGCCTCCCATCAAGGCCATCCAGCGTGTTCTTTATAACGTTCACGGGATATGGCTCTCCCACACACGGGGCCACGGCTTAACGTCCCATCCGACAGACGGCGGCTTTCCAAGTCCATCGGTGTCCCCTACTGACCGTGGCAGGGCAAGGAGTTTTGCGGAGATAAATCTCAACGCTGACCGAGCTGGGACTCGAACCTGGGAACTACAGATTACGAGCCTGGCGCGCTACCGACTGAGGCACCACCGCCCCAAGAATGACTTGTATTGTGCTTTTCCGTGGACTGAGTTGGGTAGCCCTTTACCACAGGATGATTTCTATTTTTTACCTACAGAAACGAGCTGGGCTTTCTATAGAATGAATTGTTTTGAGCTTTTTTCCTATGAAACAAGCTGTGCATATTTCAGCTCGGTTTTGAAAACGAGGCATCGTTTCCAATTTGTCATCTATCAATATGACCGTCTTTAGACATTCAACTTCTGTGAGGATAATTCTATTTAGAGATAAATGAAGATTGTTTTTGGGTTAGATAAGTTCTAATAAAATAGAGTCTTCAGTTACTGGTTCCTAATCTGCAGTTCCCAGATTCGAGTCCGCGCTGGGCCAGTGATGATATTTATCTCCACAAAATTTCCCACACTGCCCTTGGTCAGTAGCGACTCCGATGGGCTTGCAAAGGCTACTTAAACAGAGACCCCATGTGTGGTTTAAAGCTGTGCCCTGTGCAGGTTAAAGAACACACTAGATGGCTTTGATGGGAGGCTACCATCTGTTTCCTAACAGCTGTCCAGTGAATCTCCTCCCCCAACCTTCCGTCAGCCTTCGCAGTCCTTGTGATCTGGCCATTTAGCCCATTGTGTGCAAAAAAAGTGCCCCTCAGAGGTAAAACAACCCAACCTCCTGCCTAGGCACAGCTTTGTTATTGGGAAAGAGATCTGAGGAGAAACTAGACTACTCCTACAAGACTGATTTTTGATCTAAAATATGTTTGGGTTGAAAAATTATGAATTTCGTATCTGATCCTGCTCTTGACAATGAATGACAACATATCCTCCCTTTCCCAACTGATTCTTGATCACCAATAGATTCTCATTGTGAAACTGAATTGCATTTTTAATCTCGCAAAAGGCATGGATGTGTGTATCGTTTTTCTGCTGAGGTCCTGCCATCCTCTCAGATCTTCTACTGTGGCATACAAACTGACAGGCTCCTGTCAGACCTCTGTGGCAAGCAGCTGCTTGAGGAGGTATTTATTTATTTATTTTTTACTAATGATTTAGACTTCTAATTTTCTCTTGATCTTCCTGAATTTGCACTACAAAAATGCTATTTTGATTTTTGACTCTGTCCTTGCTAAAGCATAAGACTGCGTTAATGACACCCTTTCCCAAGCGACTCTTAATCTCCAAAAGGTTTGCATTACAAAGATATCAATTTCATTTTCATTTCACACAGTTCCCATTGCTCCTGAAATTGGCGTCCTGCTATGACAATGTTCAAAGAAATTAATGAATAAGGTCTAAAAAAAATCAATTTCTTTTTCTAATTTTTCATTTTACTTGATATTTCACTCGAAAATTATTTATGAAAAAATATTTATATAAAAAAAATGTTGAGTTAGATTCTGTTGAGGAATGAACGTAAATAGTTCATTTTACGTATTGCATTTTAGTCGAAATTATTAAATCTGCATAACTATAAACTGTTTTTCAGATTTAAATGAGGTGAATCTGTTCTGAAGTGAGCATGTGTAATTAAGGTATGACACAATCTTCAGAAAAAGAAATCCTACCAGAATCCGAAAAAATAATTTAAAAAAAAACTCTTAGAAATAATTATAACCACTAGGCCACGACGGCCAAACAGAACAACTACTTACATTATCTGGTATCGCCATCTGGTGACAAGGCATTTAACCAGTTCGATACTTAATGGAAATATCGCCGCTTAGTTTCAGAATTACACGGTGCAATTTCTCAAGCCAAATTAAACATCTTCAAGCAAAGTATTTAGAATAAATATTAGTTGAAGCACAATAATATTATTTAGTAATAAATATTGGATATTTACTTTTAAAAATATTAGTTGGCAATAAATATTAAACATATATGTATTTTAAAAAATATCAGTTGTTATTAAATATTTAATATTTAATTTAAAATATTAGTTGATAATCAATATTAGATATATAATTAAAGAACTATTAGTTCAATTAGTTGATTTAATGTGAATTATAAGCATAAAATAATTTGGTTTTATAATAAAAGTGACAACTGTTTGTTTTTGTAGGTTACTTTGGAATATGTACTGTTAATTAAAGTTAATGTTATTTTAATTTATTGTACGAATATAGATTATTGGAGAAAAAAACACCTTCTACCATTATTATTTTTTTTGGGGGGGCCAAATTTTATAAAAAAAATTTCTTGCTACTCCCAATGTACACTACCCTACAAAAATAAATTTCCGTTAATATAATCGTAATTTAACTTCGAAGCTCTATAACTTCTGAAATAAGCATTTAATGGAAAAATGTGGCAGAAGATAAATCAAAGATCAGAATCAAATCTCTTTCAATAACGATTTTCAACAATATTCATTCATTAATTATTTAAAGTAATTATAAGTGTTAAAAGTATAAAAAGTGTTATGGAAGCTGGAATATTTAACAATATTTTTTAATAAAAAAAATTTATAATTTAATATTAACGTAATCATTACGACTCTTCTCAAATGTATATTTATTTTATTAAATGTTTTGAAATATAATTGTGCAATTTTAAATTAGTTTCTTGAGTAAATTCTTATGACTCGTTACTGTTACTAAATATTCCAGTTTCGATAACACATTTTAAATTAGTTTCTTGAGTAAATTCTTATGACTCGTTACTGTTACTAAATATTCCAGTTTCGATAACTTATGGGATGTGGCTGGGGGTGGCTCAATCGGTGTAGTGACAATCTCGTAATCTTCCAGTTCCCAGGTTCGAGTCTCAATTGTGCCAAGTGTGAGATTTATCCCTGATAACTGCCACCCTGCCTGCCCTTGGTGAGAAACGGGAGACTGATGAGCTTGGATAGGTTGTCGTCCGTCTTTCGAGACGTTAAACCATGGTTCCGTGTGATAAGACAGCGATACCCTGTGCACGTTACAGAACACGCTGGATGGCCTTGACCGGAGGCTAACATCTGTCTCCTAACAACTGTGCTGTGGGTTCCTTTCTCCCAACCTTCTCTGAGCCCTGGGGCCCTTAGTGACCTCGCCATTTAGCCCATTATCTGCAAAAAAGTGCCTCTCAGAGGAAATACAACCCTCCTTCACCTTCAGCAAGAACCTGTTATATGATTTCCACGTCTTTTAGCTATATGGGCTAGAAATATATTCGTTGCCAAAATATATTACTTACAGAGTGTCCTTGAAATGCAACTCACTCTAATCACTGCTTAAATTTTCGTTATCATTGTAAACAGCAAATAAGACATTGCACTTGATATTTTGCTATGTGGCCGAGTGGTTATGGCGCTTGGCTACTGATCAAAGGGATCTGGGTTCGAGTTCCGGACAACGCATGGATGTTCGTGTCGTTTTCCTGATGAGGTCCCGCCAACCTCACAGACCTTCTCTATGGCACATTAACTGACAGGCTCCTGTCAGACCTCTATGGCAAGCAGTTGCTTGAGGTGATATTTATTAATATATTTATTTTTATTATTTTAAAATAGTATTAATAATAATATTATTAGAATGTTTCGTTTTACGTGTTTTAAAAATTTTTTGCATTATTATAATGTTGCTTCATACTAGATTACTCGTAGGACTATTACATTTCTAATAATACTTATAACGCAATTAATATTTGTAATGCGAATTTCCAATTTTTGATGTTACACTGTACAGTCGCTCAAAAAAATATCCAAACACTATGGTTAATTACATAATTCAGAAAAAATATCTGGCAACTTTTTTTTAAATTAGTGTCTGGCAACCTTCCCTAATTTCTAAAAAATCGTTGCCAAATATTTTTTCTGAATTCTGTAATCAACCATAGTGTTCGGATATTTTTTTCAGCGACGTACGTATATACACAGTCGTATCAGAATAATATGACCACCTATTATACATATACTATGGTAAATAATAATAATAAATACCCCCTCAAGCAGCTGCTTGGCACAGAGGTCTGACAGGAGCCTGTCAATTTATATGCCCATAGTAGGTCTGTGAAAATGGCAGGACCTCAGCAGAAAAACGCTAGGTGGTCATATTATTCTGATACGACCGTATAGAGCTAATATTCACTATGTATCATCATATTATGCATTTCGAAAAAAAATTCGAAGTTTATCGACTTTGATTGAATATATTCTGGTTTGTTTTATCATAAATATATAAAAACCAATTAATTAGAAAAGCACTCTTTCAAAAAAATTTTTTCTAAATATCCTGACAATGGATATAACGAGTGGTATCGTCCAAGCGAATTTACCCCTACTCTCTTCAATTGTACAGTCGCTCGAAAAAATATCCGAACACTATGGTTGATTACAGAATTCAGAAAACATATCTGGCAACGATTTTTTTAGAAATTAGTGATCTTCGTGTCACGTGACACGGTTGCCAGATCACTAATTTCTAAAAAAAAAATCGTTGCAGATATTTTTTATGAATTCTGTAATCAACCATACTCTTCGGATATTTATTTGAGGGACTGTACTGTTGGAAAACTAAAAAAGCCAAAAAAAATATGTGGTGCCTAACCAAGTCCGTCCTCGGACCCTAAATAAATAAAAATTAATATTCTTTCAAGCAGCTGCTTGCCACAGAGGTCTGACAGGAGCCTGTCAGTTTATACGCTACAGTAGAAAGCCTGTGAGGATGGCGGGACCTCTGCAGCAAAGGTGCTGGCCAAATCCATCTTCGACGCCTTGGTTCTCTCATTCTCAAAATAGTTGCGGATTCCTGATATAGGTTAATTGGTAAATTTTCGGGCTTGGTTCCACGGTTGCTGGCAAATGAAATTTTCGAGCTCATCCTAGTTCCACGGTTGCTGGTAACTGAAGAAAATCTTGTATTTCGTTCCATAACATGAATCCTACTTTTTAAGTCACTGTTATATTGAAATGCAAACGATTTGGGTTGTTTTACCTCTGAGCGGCACTTTTTTGCACACCATGGGCAAAATGGCCAGAGTCACATGGACCCCAAAGGCTCAGAGAAGGTTGGGGGAGGGGACCCACTGGAACAGCTGTTGGGAGACAGATGGTAGCCTCACGTCAATGCCATTCAGCGTGTTCTTTAACGTGCACAGGGTATGGCTCTCCCGCACACGGGGCCACGCTTAACGTCCCATCCAACGGACGGCGGCCTTTCCAAGCCCATCGGTGTCCCCTACTGACCGTGGGCAGGAGCGGGGAATTTTGCGGAGCTACAGATTACGAGCCTGGCGCGCTACCGACTGAACCACCTCCGACCCAATGCAAAACGAACTTCGAAGAATTCTACGTTTCTATTTCTGATAACGTGCTGCCATCTATCAACAAATTCATTAAGTTTAATTTCCCTTCATTCTAACACTTAAATCTCTGAGTAGAGATTTTTTTCAGATATCCTACTGCTTTATGCTCGTTTAAAAAAATACAAACCAATGTTTTCATTTTATTCTCTTTGTATCTGTTCGTCTGTAGACATTTAACTTTTTCGTTTAGAGATAAATTAAAAATTCTTTTTTTTGTGTTAGACAAGTATTGATTAAAACATTAGATTCGTATTTTCCTAATCTATCAGTGGGTTTAAATAGCTCCCTGTATCCATGGTAAAGTTGGAAAATACCAGTTTTTTAAACGAATTATTTATGCTCGAAATCTGAAATTTTTATGAAGTGATCAAGAGGGCACATTAGCACAGGCACCTTGCCCTTCTTAGGTCCTAAGCTAAGGCATATTTACATGCATTTTATTATTAACAAGCTCCCTTTTTCCATTTTGTTTTCGGTCGTTCTTAGTTACATTTTGGCATGATTGATTATTTGTAACTTCAATCAATACTAAATCGCTCTACATAAATATTTCTATCTGCCTCTATTTGCCACCAGAAAATAATTTTTGCCGATGCCCATGAAGCTTAATGGATTAACTAGGAGCGTAATTATTAAATGGAATAAATGCAAATATTTATTCTATTAACATTGTTAATAATTCTAGTATTTACTCTGCTAACATTGTTAATGATAACAACTATTTATTCTGCCAACATTTTAAGCAGCTATTTATTATTTATTCTGCTAATTTTTTAAGGGTGAAATTACACTTAAAGATTGAATTATTGTTGAAAATGATAATAATTAAATCTTAATGAAATATTTTTTATTTTATTTGAAAAGTTACTTTACAGTTATTGATGTAATCATTTTTTTTGAGTTAATCGCTAATTATCAGAATTGTAAATGGACTGCTCGAGACCAGCCCCTCACTAGAGAAGAGGGGGGGGGGGCGAATTTTTTCTTAATTTAGACGGTGGAGCGTATTCCTAACACCTGCCTTGTTTTCATAAATGGCTTTGTTCAAAAAATAATAAAAATAAATACCCCCTCAAGCAGCTGCTTGCCACAGAGGTCTGACAGGAGCCTGTCAGTTTATATGCCACAGTAGGAGATCTGAGAGGATGGCAGGACCTCAGCAGAAAAACGACACACACATCCATGCCTAATCTGGGGCTCGAACCCGGGTCCCTTTAGTCTTACCTTTTTGTCTTCAGACCACAGATGCTGCTCATTATGTGAATAAAGTGCTGCCATCTATCGCACATTGCATAAAATAATAGACTCAGGTCTCTACCGATGTATTCTGGTTAAGTGCTATAACGTGAAAATTTTGGTCTCCCTTCCTTGCAAAAGATTTAGGATATAATATAATTTACATAACATTGCAATCATAACTTTCAAAAATCACATATAACATAAAAAAAAAACTACTAGGTGCTTTTTGCACACATTGAGCTAAATGGCCACGTTACAAGGTCCAGAGAAGTTTGGGGAATGCACTGGACAGCTGTTAAGAGACTGATCTTAAGGGCACACTGGATGGTCTTGACAGGCGGCTAAGTCTATATCCAGTGAAAGCCATCCAGCATACTCAGGGTATCTCTTCTGCACATAAGGCTTAACGACTACTGATGAACTGTGACCTTTCCAAGACGGTCGGTTTCTCCTTTCTTACCGAGAGAAGAACAGAAGTTATAGGAGAAAATGCCCAATACCTGTTGTACAGTTGGGGCTTAAACCTGAGAACTGCCGATTACGAGCCTGGTGCGCGACAAAATTCTTATTTATAGCATATTTTCATCGTTTAGCATTTAGTACTGAATTACAGTCATGGAATCAAAAATTGCAACAACCATAAAGGATGTAATCAGTGACACCAAATCATTATCACGCGCAGTACCGTTGGTCCTATGCAGATTATGCCAATGGGTTAGGTTGTTTTAAATCTGAGCGGCACTTTTTTTGCAGACAATGGGCTAAATGGCCAGGTCACATGGACCCCGAAGGCTCAGAGAAGGTTGGGGATGAAACCCACTGAAATAGCTGTTGGGCAACAGATGATAGCCTCCCGTCAAGACCATCCAGCGTATTCTTTAACGTGCACAGTGTATGGCTCTCCCATACAAAGACAGAACAACGGCTTAATGTCTCATCCGATGGACAGCGGCCTTTCCAAGCCCATCGGTATCCCTTACTGACCATGGGCAGGGCGGGGAGTTTTGCGGAGATAAATCTCAACGTTGATTCAGCTGGGATTCGAACCTGGGAACTGCAGATTACGAGCCTGGCGCGCCGCCGACTGAGCCATCCCCATCCCCTTATGCCAATGACAACAGCATGACGTCACATGGAACTGGAAATACAAACGGCACTGTCGGTCCCAAGAGCTCAATAAAAACCACCATAGAGGAGACAGCATGTAAGGCAGTGGAAGCGAAACAGTTCACGTGTGTTGCAGTTACACCAAGGCAACAACACAAACGCATTTACAGCACCCCGTCCTATTCGAACGGGGCTGTATCATGGGGATGCATAAGGCAGGTTGGTATGCCCGTTGTGTGGTCGACTTCTCAGTAATGCAGTGAGCACTGTGACATGCTGTTTGTGGCAGTGGACGAATACAAATATCACTTCAAGGCTTCAGGGTCATGGCTCAGGTCCCGGCAGACAGGGGCGGGGGTGGCTCAGTCGGTAGCGCGCCAGGCTCGTAATCTGTAGTTCCCAGGTTCGAGTCCCAGCTGGGTCAGCGTACAGATTTATCTCCGCAAAATTTCCTCGCCCTGCCCACGGTCAGTAGGGGACACCGATGGGCTTGGAAAGACCGCCGTCCGTCGGATGGGACGTTAAGCCGTGGCCCCGTGTACGGGAGAGCCATACCCTGTGCACGTTAAAGAACACGCTGGATGGCCTTGACGGGAGACTACCATCTGCCTCCCAACAGCTGTTCCAGTGGGTCCCCTCCCCCAACCTTCTCTGAGCCTTCGGGGTCCATGTGACCTGGCCATTTAGCCCATGGTGTGCAAAAAAGTGCCGCTCAGAGGTAAAACAACCCAACCCAACCTGGCAGACATTACACCACAAGATGATCGCCTCATCCACCGACATGCAACCTCCATCCACTGTGGGACATCTACAGCAATCCAGCACAATGTGGTGCCCGCAATGCATGCACCAGTGTCCATACGAACCATCAAATGATACGAAACAGTAATGTAGCTGAATTACAGGCACCAGATCCCCTGCACATGTTGCTCTGACTGGTAATGATCACCGGAACGTGATCTGTTGTGCATTGAGTGAATGTCGTGGGAGAGGGAATGGCACCACATCCATCTTTTCGGATGAGTCATGCTTCTGTTTGGCTGCAGATGATGGTCGCATCAGTGTTTGGTGGCACCAAGGCCAGTGGCAGCATCCAGCACATGTGATGTTTGATGTGGTGTGCCATCAATTATGACTACATTAACAGAACACCTTTATTGTTTGTCCAGAGTGAACTTGACAGACAGCTCAATGATACGGCAACAACATTCTGGAGCCCATTTTCTACCTTTCTTGCAGAGTTCTCCTGGTGTGAATTTTCAGCAACATAATGCACATCCCCATACAGCACACATTGTTCAGCAATGTCTATGAACTGTTAACATCCTACCTTGTCCTGCTATGTCTCTGGATTTCTCCCTTTTAGAGCACATGTGGGAGATACTGGGTTGACATGCAACCAGCACACACACTGGACACGCTGCATCTCCATTTGGAAAAATATTGGTAGAAAGTGCCTCACAGGACACTATTAGGGACTTGCATGCATTACCTCCAGCGGGGCCATATCCTGTGTGTATAGCCAATATCGGGGACCCCTAAACACCCAGCCGTCCAGTGGCCCAAGCCGTCCTTGGCCGAGTGGTTAGGGCTCTCTTGGCTGCTGATCAAAAGGACCTGGGTTCGACCCCCGGATAAGGCATGGATGTTCGTATCACTTTTCTGCTGAGGTCCTGCCATTATTACAGACCTTCTATTGTAGTGAATAAACTGGTAGGCTCCTGTCAGACCTCTGTGGCAAGCAGCTGCTTGAGGGGGTATTTATTTATTTTTTTTATTTTTTAAACACCTGTAATATGCACGCAGGGGATTGCGTGATTGATCATTACTACCTTGTAACATGCTCTACTGTTTGACCCAGGTTCGAGGCTTGTTTCATAGTGTTGCAACTTTTGTGTCCACGAGTGTATTTTTAAACCAAAAGAGTAACATATCGTTTATTATCAATCGTGTCTTTAAGTATATCACATTCTCTTTTTTGTCCATGATCAGAAAATTTTCATGCCATGTTCAATGTATAGTCGCTCAAAAAAATATCCGAACACTATGGTTGATTACAGAATTCAGGAAAAATATCTGGCAACTTTTTTTAGAAATTAGTGATCTGGCAACCTTCGTGTTACGTGACAGTGTTTTTTTTCTATCATCACGTGACACGAAGGTTGCCAGATCACTAATTCCTAAAAAAAATCGTTGCCAGATATTTTTGCTGAATTCTGTAATCAACCATAGTGTTAGAATATTTTTTTGAGCGACTGTAGGTGGTCATATTATTTTGATACTAGATCGTGTGGGCTCACTCACGGAAATATTGAGCGTGTGCAGTTACCGTTCACAGCAAACTGGAGCGTGTGCAGTAAATGCACACGCTCCAGTTTGCTGTGAACGGTAACTGGAGCGTGTACAGCAACTGTACACGCTCCAGATATTTTTCCTGAATTCTGTAATCACGTGACACGAAGGTTGCCAGATCACTTGTCAGATATTTTTGCTGAATTCCGTAATCAACCATAGTGTTCGGATATTTTTTTGAGCGACTCTAACCTTAAATTTTTATTAAATATTTTATTAACGTGAAATTTTACTTAACTAATTCAAAATCTGTAATTTATTTTACAACAAATATTTCAGACTTATTTGGTATACTTCATTAATATTTCAGTTTTAATAAGCAGAAATGGAAGATGAAATCACTTTTTGTGACTTTAAGAAACAATGAATTACCTGTATACACACTTTCCTGTTTGGTTTTTAATTCCATGTCTTTCGCGTATGTTGGATGTAAGAAGCCAGATAATTTGAAATTTAAATGTTTCTTAGATGGCAAAAGCTTAAGAGTAAACTGAATTAACTCCACCCCAAAAATCCTTCTTGTTCCGTTTTTGGTTACTTATCGAACATTGTTCCGAATTCTGGATATCAACGTCATTAGGCATCGTTGGCGTTTAAATTCGTGATTTCAGCGCCCCCCAACGGCTACAGTCTTCATTATCCATTCATTAATTTCTTGGCTATAACAATGCAATCAATTATCGATTATTCATTTGTGAATTAACCGTAAGCAAAAAATAATAAGCCGTGCATATGGAACCTTTTGGTCGTTTTTCTCAAGCAATTTTTATTATGTTTTGCTGTCCTAAATTATTATATTTCTTATTATTTTTACACTTTTGGATAACGTCTTTTAAATGTGTTCCTAAATATTGGCAGTAATTTTAGCTAAATAAGTTTATATTAAATCCATGTTTCGCCACGTTTTGGGGGGCGGGGTTGGCTGAGTCGGTAGCGCGTCACGCTCGTAATCTGTAGTTCCCAGGTTCGAGTCCCAGCTGGGTCAGCGTTGAGATTTATCTCCGCAAAATTCCTCGCCCTGCCCACGGTCAGTAGGGGACGCCGATGGGATTGAAAGGCCGCCGTCCATCGGATGGGACGTTAAGCCGTGGCTCCGTGTGCGGGAGAGCCATACCCTGTGCACGTTAAAGAACACGCTGGATGGCCTTGACGGGAGACTACCATCTGTCTCCCAACAGCTGTTCCAGTGGGTCCCCTCCCCCAACCTTCTCTGAGCCTTCGGGGTCCATGTGGCCTGGCCATTTAGCCCATGGTGTGCAAAAAAGTGCCGCTCAGAGGTAAAACAACCCAAAGCCACGTTTTGGCTAGTTTCGTTTAACCGTGATTTTGGATTATCCGTGACTTCCTTCCTCACATTACTCCGATTAATCGAGATATGATTATATATATCATACTGGCTAGACGTTTGCTTATTTAACAACGGGCTCTTGGTTTGGGTAGTTTTACCTCTGAGCGGCACTTTTTTGCACACCATGGGCTAAATGGCCAGGTCACATGGACCCCGAAGGCTCAGAGAAGGTTGGGGGAGGGGACCCACTGGAACAGCTGTTGGGAGACAGATGGTAGTCTCCCGTCAAGGCCATCCAGCGTGTTCTTTAACGTGCACAGTGTATGGCTCTCCCGCACACGGGACCACGGCTTAACGTCCCATCCGACGGACGGCGGCCTTTCCAAGCCCATCGGTGTCCCCTACTGACCGTGGGCAAGGCGGGGAATTTTGCGGAGATAAATCTCAACGCTGACCCAGCTGGGACTCGAACCTGGGAACTACAGATTACGAGCCTGGCGCGCTACCGACTGAGCCACCCCCGCCCCTAACAACGGGCTCAGTGTTGTTGTTGTTTTTTTTATCAACAAAAGACAGCATTTTTTTTCTTTATGAAAAATTTAATTTAATAAAAACTGTCTTTTCGTATTAAAAAAAGAAACTTTTTTCGTACTATTTTTGTTAAAATATACTCTGCCCTTTCTGCTTTGTCTTCGTTGTCTGACCTCTTATTGCGGCGCCGGTATTACTTAATAATAATAATTACCCCCTCAAGCAGCTGCTTGCCACAGAGGTCTGACAGGAGCCTGTCAGTTTATATGCCATAGTAGAAAGTCTGAGAGGATGGCAGGACCTCAGGAACGTGTACAGCAACTGTACACGCTCCAGTTACCGTTCACAACAAACTGGAGCGTGTGCAGTTACTGCACACGCTCCAGTTTGCTGTGAACGGTAACTGCACACGCTCAATATTTCTGTGAGTGGGCCCACACGATCCAGGTTTTTGTGAGCTCACACGATCCAATGTAAATAAAATAAAAATAAATACCCCCTCAAGCAGCTGCTTGCCACAGAGGTCTGACAGGAGCCTGCCAGTTTATATGCCACAGTAGAAGGTCTGAGAGGATGGCAGGACCTCAGCAGAAAAACGACACAAACAGCCATGCCTTAACCGGGGTTCGAACCCAGGTCTCGTAGATCAGTAGCCAAGCGCGCTAACCACTCGGCCACGGAACGGCTATAAATAAATACCTCCTCAAGCAGCTACTTGCCACAGAGGTCTGACAGGAGCCTGCCAGTTTATATGCCATAGTAATGCGGACCCTTTATTCATAATCCTGGATAGGGCATAGATGTTTGATTTTTTGTTTCATCTGAGGTTTCGTTGTTTTACTCTGAGAGTCACTTTTTTGCACACAATGGGCTAAATGGCCAGGTCACAAAGACCCCGAGGACTAAAAAAAATTGGGGAAGGGAACCCACTGGAACAGTTGTTGGGAGACAGATAGTAGCCTCCCGTCAAGGCCATACAACGTGGTCTTTAACGTGCACAGGGTATGGCTCTCCCACACAAAGACAGAACAACGGCTTAATGTCTCATCCGATGGACAGCGGCCTTTCCAAGCCCATTGGTGTCCCCTAATGACTGTGGGCAGGGCGGGCAGTTTTGCGGAGATAAATCTCAACGTTGACCCAGCTGGAACTCGAACCTGGGAACTGCAGATTACGAGCCTGGAGCGCTACCGTCTGTGTCATTCCCGCCCCCCTGAGGTCTCGCCTTCCTCAAGAATTTCCTCTTTGGGAAAGTATCATTGTTCTAATTTACATATCATGCTAAAGTCATTCCTATTCAATTTACATAAACTAATTGGTGTATCAATAAGTTATATAATTTCTCAATCTGTTAAAATTTATCTGGCAATAGTCATTATTTCCCTTGATGCCATTCAGCAAACGTTTGAAATTGTTTCGTTCACTTACCACGTCATATTCAACACATTTTTGCGTGTTTCCGCTTCCGGTTCAAGCGGTCATTACTTAAAACCAACATTACACGAGCGAAAAAAAAATTATTGCTACAGGCAATAAAAAAACAATTTATACTTCAAAAAAAAAAGAAATGTTTTCACCTCAGTTATCATGCCTCGTAATAGCTCAATTGCATGTTATTTTTCGTGAGTAAATTTTCTGTAATATATGAATCATATCAATTTCGTGTGGTGTGTAGAATTACTGTAAAGAGAATTTTTGAGTTCAGAAAACATGGATGACGCTGTTGTTAACTACTTCGTCGATCAGAGCGACGCAGAAGGTTGTGCTGTTGATGCTGGTCATTATCAAATGATATTATTAAGATCTGTCCGAGAAATCGTTATGACCAAATCCAAGAACGGATTTACCCGTTATAATGCCACGAAGAAGAAAAAAGTGCTGGAGACTGTCTACTACCTTCTAGACGACAGCAGTGACTACGTTAAATGTGAGTGTCTCAGGCTACTGTCCGCCATCATACCGCAGCTGGGAGAGAACGTTGATTTTAACATGCCGATGATTTGCAAGAAAGTCATTTGCAACATAGGTCATCAAAAGAAAGGGATCAGAAGTGGCACAGTAGAAGTGCTTTTTCGTTACTTGAGGAACACCAATAACTTGCAAAATTTCCTCAAAACTTACGTTAAGTATGGAATTGAGAGTGAGAATCTAGATATAAGGAAAACTAGTCTCTCTGCTGTTAAGCTTCTCTTTACTAGTGAAATAGCGAATGAGAATCTTTTTCTCTTGGTGAGATCTTTAGCCAAGCAGTTGATCCAGAGAGAGCCGTATCTTTTCCTGTCGACATTCCAAGCTCTGTATTACCTACACTCTCTGATTGGTGATGATGCCTTTCGTAGATACATGGATCAAGTAGGCAAAGATGCCCTCAACTTGTACCAGAATACTTTCTGCACCCAGGCGTCGAAACAGAATAATTTCATCACTTACTCCCCCATGGATAGGATGAACATTCCCGCATCCCGGAAAGTCAGGAAGTTAGAGTTTGCATACGGCATCTTCGAGACTAGCATCTTAGATAAGATCAAACACGACGATTGGCAATTGAGGCATGATGGTGTCGACCTCATCCGGGTTATCATTCAAGACACGAAAGACTTGTCCCCTCTCCTCCCATTCGTTAGAGATTTTCTCGCCTCTCTATCCATCCTCCTCTCCGATCCTCATCCCAAAGTGATCTCTACCACGCTGGACACGTACGAGATCCTCGTCAACAAATTGGAGAAGAAAGATTTGGCGGATTATCTGAGGACGCTCGTCACCACCCTAACGATTAATCTCGGTAACAAGAAAATCATTCGAGAGAAGACGGTGAAGATCATGCTGAAGCTGATGCGTAAACATCAGCCCATGCCTCTGTTGAAAATCCTCCTGGAGCAGAGGAAAAACCGAAACCCAAGGATCCGAGAAGAGATCATTAACAGGGTCACGGCAGCTCTGCTCCACTTTCCGAATTATCTGTTTGATCTCCCTTTTCTCTGCAATATGGTGACACCTGCCCTTGCGGACAAGGTGTCGAGGGTCAAGATGGCCGCTCTCGAGTGCATCATCGTCTTGGCCAGTGTCCTGGGTGAAGAGAAGAAGCAGGAGTTGATCTCTGCGGTGGAGAAATTCAAGTGCACCGATGTGGAGAACATCCTGAGCTTCGTGGAGGAGAGGGTGAAGAGCAAGCAACTCCCTGGTTGTGGAGACGATGGGGTCATGCACTATGCCTACGAGTGGCCTCCGAGAAGACCAAAGAGTGCTCCCCATCCTCCTTGTAAGCGTTTGCAAAGTGCATCCTCTTTCAAGCAGAAGAAAGTGAGTGAAGATCTGCTTACAGATGAAGAGAAAGATACTGATGAATCAAGAGATGGGAAGAGAGGTATCTTCGACAGCCTTTCATACAGAGACGGATCCTCTCCGGACTCTGTTGTTGATGTGAGTATTGAAATGAATAAAGAATGATTATAAACTCAGTAATATTATATTAAACTACGATTGTTCGGTTGTTTTCCTCTTAGAGGAACTTTTATTCACAAAACTGACTAAATACACAGATCGGAAAGATCCCAAGAGCACAGCCGCCAATCAAAATCTCCTGCATTAAATGATATGAGCTCTTCAATTTGCCATACACAATTGAAATAAGGGGCCAAGTGGTCCAGTTGTTAGTACGTCAGGCTCGTAATCTGAAGTTCGTAGGTTCAAGTTCCACATGGGCCAGAGTTCATAATTATCTCCGCAAAACATCCCACTCTTTCCCCGGCAAGTAGGACTCATCGATGGGCTTGGAAAGACCGCCGTCCATTGGATGAAACACAAAACCGTGGCCTCGTGTGCAGGAGAGTCATACCCTGTGCACATTGAATAACAAGCTTGATGGGGTGATACCTTTTTGTGTTGTGTTGTTTTACCTCTGAGCGGCACTTTTTTGCACACCATGGGCTAAATGGCCAGGTCATAGGGACCCCGAAGACTCAGAGAAGGTTGGGGGAGGGACCCACTGGAACAGCTGTTGGGAGACAGATAGTAGCCTCCCGTCAAGGCCATCCAGCGTGTTCTTTAACGTGCACAGGGTATAATTCTCCCGCACACGGGACCACGTCTTAACGTCCCATCCGACGGACGGCGGCCTTTCCAAGCCCATCGGTGTCCCCTACTGACCGTGGGCAGGGCGGGGAATTTTGCGGAGATAAATCTCAACGCTGACCCAGCTGGGACTCGAACCTGGGAACTGCAGATTACGAGCCTGGCGCGCTTCCGACTAAGCCACCCCCGCCCCATGGGGTGATACCATCTGTCTCCTAACAATTATCCCCTTTCCCCAGCCTTATCTGAGGTCTAGGGGTCCTTGTGACCTGACCATTTATCCCATTGTGTGCAAAAAAAAGTGCCGCTCAGAGGTAAAATAACTTGACTCATATATCCCAATCTTTTTGCACTTAAAGGCAGAGTCATTTTCACTTCTAAACAACATCCTATTAACGTATAACACCAGAATACTCAATTAATTAATTAATTAATTTATCGATGTTACTGTTAGAGGAAAAAAGTTACATCGAACCTAATGGGAACAAACTCATGATATATAATAACACTTTTCAACTGAAAAAATATCAAGGAATTTATTTAGCAAATGATCTTAATCTGAAAACATCATTCATCTTAATATCTCTTCAAGTTGTTGATTCAGTAAAGACTAATTTCTTCCCCCTCAGCATTTACCGATCAGTAAAGTCATCAACGAACCTGTCCGAGAAAAGTATCGCATCCGGGCCTTCTCAGAACCATGTGTCATTTCGGAGGAAAAAGGTAAGTCCGTTGCCATGGTAATCCATTAATTTAATTGTTTCTTTACTCTTAGGATGAGGGTTGCTTTAATCTATGGCATCCAGTCTTGTGATATGAGGGTTCCAGGTTCGAATACCAGGCCTACAATGTAAAAATGGATGGAATGGATAATACAATTGGTACAAATTTTGTAAACATTTAACCCTTTGTAGAATTTTTATACCGAAAAATGAAACGAAAATCAAGCACATATACAGTCGCTCAAAAAAATATCCGAACACTATTGGTGATTACAAAATTCAGAAAAATATCTGGAAACGATTTTTTTAGAAATTAGTGATCTGGCAACCTTCGTGTCACGTGATTACAGAATTCAGGAAAAATATCTGGAGCGTGTACAGCAACTGTACACGCTCCAGTTACCGTTCACAGCAAACTGGAGCGTGTGCAGTTACTGCACACGCTCAATATTTCCGTGAGTGAGCCCACACGATCTAGTATCAAAATAATATGACCACCTACAGTCGCTCAAAAAAGTATCCGAACACTATGGTTGATTACAGAATTCAGAAAAATATCTGGCAACGATTTTTTTAGAAATTAGTGATCTGGCAACCTTCGTGTCACGTGACACGAAGTACACTGAATGTACTTATGAATTCAGTGTACACGTACATTGAATTCTGTAATCAACCATAGTGTTCGGATATTTTTTTGAGCGACTGTAGATTGCATATATTTTGCACGGTTTTTTTTTAAAGATCTTTGGAACAAACACGGGCTAAAGAAACTAAACAGATTAATTTCAATTTTTATTATTACCGTTCTTATAACTTGCCTCAGAAACTGAGTGCTTTTCAGAATTTTAGAGTAAATTTGTTTGAATCGCATTGAGAATTTTCCGACAATTTCAACTGTTATAAATAGTTTCAAGAGAAAATTTCTTCAAAAGTTGTTTCACAAAAAAAAAATACATTTTATCAAAAACACTTTCTGGTGTTAATCAATTTTTAACTTCTGACAAACCCTACTTCGAAAGAATAATTTCTGAAAAGAAAAAAAAAAATCCGGAACGACATTCTAGGTCGCTCCGTTTCAATCCAAATGCCTTGAAACTCCAGTTAATTTTTTTTTTCGGGCTCTGGGAATTACGAAGATAATAAGGTTGGGTTGTTTTACCTCTGAGCGGCACTTTTTTGCACACCATGGGCTAAATGGCCAGGTCACATGGATCCCGAAGGCTCAGAGAAAGTTGGGGGAGGGGACCCACTGGAACAGCTGTTGGGAGACAGATGGTAGCCTCCCGTCAAGGCCATCCAGCGTGTTCTTTAACGTTGGGTTGTTTTACCTCTGAGCGGCACTTTTTTGCACACCATGGGCTAAATGGCCAGGTCACATGGATCCCGAAGGCTCAGAGAAAGTTGGGGGAGGGGACCCACTGGAACAGCTGTTGGGAGACAGATGGTAGCCTCCCGTCAAGGCCATCCAGCGTGTTCTTTAACGTGCACAGGGTATCTCTCTCCCGCACACGGACCACGGCTTAACGTCCCATCCGATGGACGGCGGCCTTTCCAAGCCCATCGGTGTCCCCTACTGACCGTGGGCAGGGCGGGGAATTTTGCGGAAAGATTATAAGGAGACTGTAGCGTTGGGCGCCTGATACTTCATCTACGCTCATCAATTATAGGGTAGTTGATTGATAACTCATTCATTTGTGAGAACGGCCAACTGCGCAGTCTCACAGTCACCCCATTGTTTTGTCAATTTCCATTCATACTACAACATTGTACAGAGCCGGCTCTAGGGGGGGGGACCATGAATCCATGCCTCTCCCTACCCTATGCTATTAAGGGTAATGGAGGCAAAGTATTATTAAATGTGTGCATATTTAACGCATTTTTAAAATAATTTTAAAGGCCTCTAAAATGGAAGGGGAGAGGGGGACGTTACACTGAAATTTAAATCCAGTCTCTTGCCTACTCCCCCTTCGCCCCCCCCCCCCCCCCCCCCCCCCCAATTATTTTTTCCTAGATCCGGCCTGCCACTATAGCTTATATTAAATATCAAAGACAAGTACTAAGCATCTTTATGAGAATTTTTCTTCAACTTGATTACCTCAATTAAATTTCTCTAAATCTTTTTTTCCCAACCCTATAGCCTAACCATATATGCCATTCTACAGTATTTGCACAGTTACAGAAGCCTGAAAAATTAACAACTGCGTTGCATCAAATGATTTTACCCCGCCCCCCTACCCTATCCTCGGTGAGAAAGGGGGACATTTAAGGGCTATGAAATCGTCGCCGCCTGTCGATTTAATAGGTTAATCCATGGATCTGTGTAAATAAAATAAATAAATACCCCCTCAAGCAGCTGCTTGCCACAGAGGTCTAACAGGAGCCTGTCACTTTATATGCCACAGTAGAAGGTCTGAGAGGATGGCAGGACCTCAGCAGAAAAACGACACAAACAGCCATTTACCCGGGGCTCGAACCCAGGTCCCGTAGATCAGTAGCCAAGCGCGCTAACCACTCGGCCATGGGACGGAGTAGAGCCATATCCTGTTCACATTAAAAAATACTCTGGATGGCCTTGACGAGAGCTTTCCATCTGCCTCCTAACAGCTGTCTAATGGATGGATGGATGCGATGTCCCAATCTTCTCTGAACCTTTTGGGGTTCTTCGGATTTGGCCTTTTTAGACCATGGAGTGCAAAAAGTTGTCCGTCTGAGGCAAAACAATCCAACCCACAAGATTTTAATACAGACGGTGAATAAAACATACCAAATGTTATATCAAACTATTTTTCATAGAATAAGCCTTTCTTTTTTAATTTTCAGTAATGAATCTTTAATTTTCCTTTAAATTTAAAAACAGTTTCTCATGAAGAATCAAGATAATTTTTAATGTTCACGCAATCGTATCTCTTTAATTTCTACGTGAATATTGTTGAAAATCCAAACTTATGCAAGACTGTGTTGAGATGCAAAATTCATCTTCAGAGTTATGTTTTTTTGACAACAACAGTTGTTCAAGTTTAGAAAGTTTTGATCTTAGTCTTCACTTGCATGATAAATTTTAATAAAATGAAATGATGATAAATTTCGCGTTCAAGCAGTGTTCCAGCTGGACTGACGTTGAGATTTATCTCCTCAAAACTCCCCGCCCGGCCCAAATCAGTAAGGGACACCTATGGGCTTGGAAATGGCTGACTTTTTAGGGTCCTTGTGACCTGGCCATTGAGCCCATTATGTGCAAAAGAGTGCCACTCAGAGGTGAAACAAACCAACTTCAATCAGAAGCTTGGCACAGAAGTTTGACAGTAACCTGTCAATATAATATGCCATAGACAGAACTAGGCAAGCGAGACCACAGCAGAAAGACAACGCAAATAAAGAAACATCCAAACATTATGGATTTTTCGAACCCAAGTCCCTTTTATCAGTAGCCAAGCACGCTAACCACTCAGCCACAGCGCTGAAAAGAATTTTTCCCTGGAGCTCATGGATATGAGATTAGGAACAAATTCCGTCAAGTGTTATGTGACCTCCTCTCGATGGGCAGGGGCGGGGGTGGCTCAGTCGGTAGCGCGCCAGGCTTGTAATCTGTAGTTCCCAGGTTCGAGTCCCAGCTGGGTCAGCGTTGAGATTTATCTCCGCAAATATTCCCGCCCTGCCCACGGTCAGTAGGGGACACCGATGGGCTTGGAAAGGCCGTCGTCCGTCGGATGGGACGTTAAGCCGTAGTCCCGTGTGCGGGAGAGCCATACCCTGTGCACGTTAAAGAACATGCTGGATGGCCTTGACGGGAGGCTACCATCTGTTTCCCAACAGCTGTTCCAGTGGGTCCCCTGTCCCAACCTTCTCTGAGCCTTCGGGGTCCATGTGACTTGGCTATTTAGCCCATGGTGTGCAAAAAAGTGCCGCTCAGAGGTAAAACAACCCAACTCGATGGGCAGAAAACCTCTTCCAAAACTACATCCTTCTCATTGCCTCCTATGGTTTTTCCGATTTGCGCGGTATTTCTGTACAACCTCTATATACATAAAAAAAAACTTTAAAATGAATTCAAGTTAAAGCGGTGAGTGATAGTGAAAAGTTATTTTTTGCTTTCAGTGTCTTCATTAGAAGGTGAAGAGCCACAGAACAACTTCATTAACCTGGTGAGTATTAATTTTAGATTTTTTTCCCTATTCCAGTAAAAATACTCTGAATCGAATTATTATTTAACAGAGTTGCGCAATTTTTGTCATCTCCTCACTTCACAATTAATCGAATTTTCTCTTAACCTCCTTTCCATCATTACTATATAGGGATGTGTCTTTTAATATTAATATCATTAAATGAGCCTGAAGGCTTAATGCAATTATACGCCTTTCAAATTGTTAAAAATAAGACATCTTTTTCCACTTCAGTGGCGAAGCGTTTAGAGCAGTGTTTCGCAAACTGTGTGCCGCGGCACAGTAGTGTGCCGCGAGAGATTTTCAAATTGACACTAGATATTCCAAAGATTTCATTTTGACTTGACTTGTGTTATCGACGTGCTTTAATAAAAATCTTTCAGATTTTATCAACTGGGATCTTGTATTTATCAAGCTTTTCCAAATTTTGGTATTAATTTTTGACAAATATTTAAAACAAACACCGAGTTATGAATTAAAGAACGAGAGCAAATCTTCAAGTAAAACCAGGCTGATGACTTGAACAAAGCGCAAATATAATGACGATTATATAGAGTTTGCTTTTATTCTTTTTTAGGTGTGCCGCGGAAAAAAAATAGATTCAGTGTGCCGCGGAAAAAAAATTAGATTCAGTGTGCCGCAGAGTAAAAAAGTTTGCGAGACACTGGTTTAGATAACCGAAATGAGCGCAGTCACAGTGGACAGACTGCTCAGTCTCGCAGTAAGACTGTGCAGACTGTGCAGTTGAAGCTTCGATAGTTCTCATAGATTATTGCGACTTCTTTGTTTAACAGGATATAACCGGATTTCCCCTCAACATGGGAAAGCTCGACCAATCAGATTTCAGTTTCTATGGTTACACTTATTAAATTCAATCTTTCTACTCTAACGTTCTGTAACGGAAATTTGTTACTTCGCAGCCTGAGTTTGGTAGTGAATACGTGTAATATGTATGCACATATTAAATATATCATTATTACTCAGATCTTTATTTTTCAAACTTTAAATTATTATTCATTTGTTTTACTATTAAGCATAAAACTATTAAATTTTATAACTATGACACTTCATTGAATAATGACAACTAATATGTTTGATATCTATAATATTTAAAATATTCTCTTGTTTTTCTTTATATTTGTGTATTGTTTTTAACTGAACCTGGTGTAGAAGGGCCTGGCCCTAACATCACCATGGTTGTTAGGGGTATAAATAAATAATAACTGTTTCTGCTCTCTCGAAGTTTGGACTCTCCCCCTTTGAGAGAAAGGGTATCCCTCTACTCCAAACCTTTGATGAACTTTTAAGAGCAAAGGCGAAGAAAAAAGTGTAAATAATTGAAACTGAGGGAAAAACATTCAGAGAGAATAATTTATGATAATAAACAGGGTAATTATAAATCACTGGGAGCTCTGCTGACAGCCACATTTTTTTTGGATGATACGAAACCATTTCTCTTTCATCTTCACTTTTAAGTTCTGAAGGAGAACGAAGTCAGCCAAAGCCAAATCTAAAGAAATGGAGGTGGGGGGAGGAAAATGGAAATAGAGGTGGAAAAATGGAAATGGAGGTTCCCGAAGTGGAGGTGGGGGGAGGAGGGAATCCCAGTACTCCTTTCTGCGAAAGAAATCTTCAAACCATTAGCGCGGAATGCACAGACACAAAACTTTCTTATTTTCGTCAAAGTGTCTATTCTGATCTGTCCACATCTTAGATTAGAGTATATATAACATACAAAGATGAGCAAATATTTTTTTTCACAGTTTTTGGGTTTATCACTTTTTACAGATTTTCCAGCCATCGTGTGAGAATTCCTCACCTGATGAAGGGATGCTAGAAGGAGCGAAAGCAAGTAAAGGGTTTCGACTCACTCCGGATGCTTCGTCGAAACAACTCTTCATAAGATCATGCTGCAGGCTGCACAAAGGTGGTTGCTCCAAGTAGGTCTCACTCCCAATTCATTCGTATGATTTCAGGCTTGAATTGTGCACTCAGTGCAATATGACATTGTTATATTTGATCATTTTTTTTATCTTTTTCATGCGGTATTATGATTTGTGCTTTTGTGAATGTATGCGCTCATTAGACAATGGTATGTTGTGGACACTAAGGACAGTTTTAAAAAAATTTTACTGACTGAATTTTTTTTACAAAAGGAATAAGGTGCTTCTCTACACGAAAGACGGAGCTTACCTAGAAGCTCTATTGGGCTCCTCCTGGTTTTTCATACAAAATTCGAACACATACACAGGGGCATGCGGGGCGGGGGTGGCTCAGTCGGTAGCGCGCCAGGCTCGTAATCTGTAGTTCCAAGGTTGGAGTCCCAGCTGGGTCAGCGTTGAGATTTATCTCCGCAAAATTCCCCGCCCTGCCCATGGTCAGTAGGGGACACCGATGGGCTTGGAAAGGCCGCCGTCCGTCGGATGGGACGTTAAGCCGTGGTCCCGTGTGAGGGAGAGCCATACCCTATGCACGTTAAAGAACACGCTGGATGGCCTTGACGGGAGGCTACCATCTGTCTCTCAACAGCTGCTCCAGTGGGTCCCCTCCCCCAACCTTCTCTGAGCCTTCGGGGTTCATGTGACCTGGCCATTTAGCCCATGGTGTGCAAAAAAGTGCCGCTCAGATGTAAAACAACCCAACCCAGGGGCATGCTCACTGATCTAGTAATTATGTATACCCAGATGCAGCGAATATGTAGTTGTACCTCTGAGCGGCACTTTTTTTGCACACAATGGGCTAAATGGCCAGGTCACAAGGACCCCGAAGGCTCAGAGAAGGTTGGGGGAGGAGACCCACTGGAAGGCCATCTCCCGTCAAGACCACCCAGCGTGTTCTTTAACGTGCACAGGGTATGGTTCTCCCGCATACAGCGACACGGCTTAACGTCCCATCCGACAGACGGTGGCCTTTCCAAGCCCATCGGTGTCCTCTACTGACCGTGGGAAGGGCGGGAAGTTTTGCGGAGATAAATCTCAACGCTGACCCAACTTGGACTCGAACCTGAGAGCTGCAGATTACGAGCCTGGCGAGCTACCGACTGGGCCACCCCCGTGAATATGTAATGTTCGGAGGGCCTTATTAATATAATGTCTAACCTAGCCATAGCTAGACCCTCAAGAAGGGCCTTACTTTTAAGGAGGGAAAAATTTTAAATTTTTGAAAAAGATTCCAATAAAAATTGGAGAATAAAATTTGTAGAAGGAAGCAGAGAGGTGGAATGGTAAATTTGAAGGTGATAAAGCTTACCCCCTCCCCCATAAATCTCTGTTATCTCTATTATAAAATGCATAACATTATTGTCCTATTCCCACGACCGTAGACAAGACAAGCCTCAAAACATTGCAACTCCTTATAATTAAATTAGTGTTTTTTAATCATGTCACAATATTGACTTAGTTTCTGCCATTCTTGAGTGAAATTGTACATGTAATTTAAAAGAAAAGTTAAAAATGTATAGTAATAAGAAAAATATTATATTTTGTAAATCGCCCAAATATTTTCTTTCTCTTATAAGAAAAAATTTAATAGTTAATTATTATTGTTGCGGGTAATTGCCCATGTACTAAATTTGTCCATGTCTATTAAATAACTTTCCACTGATCTAGGGAAGGGGTGGGATCATTTTTAGATTTGTCCGGGACACCAAAACATTCCTAAATCTTCGCTGAGTGTTCGTATATAGTTTAAAAGCATGTTGTCTAGCAATGTTACTCTACAGGCAGCGAAATGGCTTCGGATTGGCTGAAATTTTTCATTGAAAAATATCAAGTGGCTTTCGAAAATTTGATTGGAAAGTTTAGATGGAAAGCGTGAAAAGAATTCTATAAAATCTTTCACTGCTTTTAGAACACTTCTCTGCTTTTTGAAACAAATCCATTGTAGGTTCTTTACCAACTCATTGTTAACCCTTTCAGGACCATAAGGTTTCTAAGAGTAAATATTAGTATGTAACTGTTTATTTTAGTTTGTTTAGACGTAAAATAAATAAAAATCATAAGAAAAATACATAACAATGTGTAGTTTTTTTTTGGAATTTTATGGGAAATATTTTTCCCAATGGACTATAAAGGTAACACAAATTATAGTTAGGCTTATTATGCAATGTCTTTTACTTATTGGTTTATTATAACAAAATGTTAACTAAAATAATACAAAATTATGAAATAAAATTACTATTCAAAATGACGTGCTAATTATGATATTCTGCGAAGCAATTTCTTTTGGTAGTGAGGCAAAGATGGACATTGCACATAGTACATATATTATGCATCCTGACAGTTCTGTTTTGGTTTTCTAAACGTTCCCGTTTACGTAATTGCGTTCGGCATACGTTCTATTTTGACATTCTGTATAAAAAATGCAGATAAGGTTATAATTAAATACGACAATCACCAATTTTAAAATGGGAAAAATGTTTCCCTTAGTCGTGAAAGGGTTAAAAAGGGACTAATATAAGTCAGGAAAGAGTTCACAATAATCACATGTTGAAAAGGTTTCTCTTTAGAAGTAAATTGCGGATAACCGAGTACAGAGGTAAAAAATACATCTATTTCTGATCAAACCCTTCACTAGGTTCAGGTGAAAGATCCTTGTTTACTTCGATTCACGACTAACTGGTTATTAAACGTCAATTTTCGAAATAAAAACAGAGTGCTTTAAGTTTCGGTACAACAGATTTTTTTCTAAAGTCTGAAATTCAAATGAAAAACAACAAATAACGTTTTTAGAATAATAATCTAATTTCCTTCGATTTCTTGTCACCAGGGGTCAGCGCTGTCTTCACAGCCCAGGCTCTGACGCCTTGTTCGATGATGACAACGGATGCCAGACTCCTTATTTGAATCCAGAAGAAGAATTTGAAAATTCCCTTCGATTCCTCAACACAGATGATTGGTAGGGAACATTTCATTTCTTCGAAATTAGTCACTAGGGACTGTGAATACTGACCCTTCACAAACCGTAGCACACCCCCACACGTACTACAGCTATAAGTACGGTGACCATTCGTCCTATATTTGAAAGGACAATCCTATATTTTAGGGCATTGACCTATATACTTATAAAAATATTCGAAAATACGTTTTTGTCCTATACGAAGAGAAGGTTGGGGACCCACTGTAACAACTTTTGAAAGACAGATGGTAGCCTCCCGTCAAGTCCAGTGTGTTCTTTAACTTGCACAGGACATGCCTCTCCCGCACACGAAGGACGGTGGCCTTTCCAAACCCATCGGTGTCCCCTGCTGACCGTGGGCAGGGCGGGGAATTTTGCGGAGATAAATCTCAATGCTGATCCAGTTGGGACTCGAACCTGGGAACTACAGTTTACGATTCTGTCGTGCTACCGAACCTGGGAACTACAGATTACGAGCCTAGCGTGCTACCAACTGAGCCACTCCCGCCCCATAAAAAGGGTTATAATTTTTATGCCAAATGAAAAACTATCTGTCTATCCACTAATTTTGATAAATTTCCTTATTATTTTTGATGAGATTCAGGAGTGTTGATATGATATTTGATATTTATATATATATGACTGTGATATTTATAATTCAGAGTTATTTAATTCTACTAAATTATTAAATAGTTCTTGTAATATTGTGAAACGCTGACAAATTAAAATTTATTTTATTGATATGTTTGATATATTTTATTGATATGTTTGATTATTGATATGTACCTACTATGGCATATACACTGACAGACTCCTGTGAGACCTCTGTAGCAAGCAGCTGCTTGAGGGGTTTTTATTTTTTTTTAATTGTTCCTTTTTACACTTTCGAATAATTTTTCCTACTTTTTAAATAAAACTAATGTATGTATATCATTTGTTTTATTTCAGAGATTTTTATGATATCTATCGCTTTCTCAGGATAACTTTGCTAGACATAGCACAAAATTAATAGTATCATGAGAAAAAATGACGAATAAATAGTATTAATGATAAAAAATGCAAAATACGTTTCACATATATTTTTCAGCCCGTGTTCTATATTTCTTTGGGGAAAAAATGCTCACCGTAGCTATAAGTGTATACGAAAACGTAACACTCACTTTTTTTACAATAACAATCAAAGATGGTCTTAGGGGTTGGGTTGTTTTAATGTCTAAGGCTTTGAAGAAAAATGAAACATCGGCCGAAAATATATTAATAGCCTCCTACCTTCCTTGGGTTGGGTTGTTTTACCTCTGAGCGGCACTTTTTTGCACACCATGGGCTAAATGGCCAGGTCACAAGGACCCCGAAGGTTCAGAGAAGGTTGGGGGAGGGGACCCACTGGAACAGCTGTTGGGAGACAGATGGTAGCCTCCCGTCAAGGCCATCCAGCGTGTTCTTTAACGTGCACAGGGTATGTCTCTCCCGCACACGATCCACGGCTTAACGTCCCATCCGACGGACGGCGGCCTTTCCAAGCCCATCGGTGTCCCCTACTGACCGTGGGCAGGGCGGGGAATTTTGCGGAGATAAATCTCAATGCTGACCCAGCTGGGACTCGAATCTGGGAACTACAGATTACGAGCCTGGCGCGCTACCGACTGAGCCACTCCCGCCCCTGGTCTTAGGGGAGATAGGAAGTAGGAAGCAAAGTGTAATACCTTCATGGCATTCTCCATGGGGGAGGTGGAGGCAAAGCATATCAATTATAAAACTTGTTTTTATTTCACGCATTTTTTAAATGTTTTAAGAACTCTAAAATGGAGCCGGAAATGATGCACTGCAATAGAAATCCTCCTATTTTTTTTTCCTATATCAGGACTTAGTAACGCTCATCTGAAGCCAGTAGCCACTGAGTTACATTAATCTGAGTGGCTTAGACGGCTAAAAAGCCAATAAATAGGCCTTCATTGGATAGGGACTCTCACAGCATAATTACTACTTTTCTAGCAAAGCAAACTTTGTGTGTGTTGTGTTAGCTCTATCTAAGGCAGTGACTTCGGTCTCATTAAGGCATGTCCTTGTATGAGAAAGGAATGTAAAAGCTAGGAGTAGCTTCTAGGATTCTTCTCTGTTGTCGAATGTGTTGCAAACGAAAAAAAAACACTCGGATCGTTTGTTTTTATAATATCATTTCTCCATATTTCTTATGTGAAAGAAACGAAGTTAAGCAAATGGGAACTGGAATAAATGTTTTAATATTTTAAAAATACAGTTACAAAATGATACTACTAAAAAATTTTTAAATGTTGTAATAAAAACCTTGAGTATTTAAAAAAAAAACTTATGTTTTTGTTTCAAATGTTTCTAACTGTTGATCCGTCGTCTGCAGGCAAGAAAAGAAAAAAGCGATGGCAATTTTGATCCGGCTTTCCAAGTTCCATTCTCAGATCCTTATCAATGATCTCCATCTGATCGCTCTCAAATTGAACGATGAAGCAAAAAGCCTTCGATCTGTTTTAGCCAGGGCTGCCATTATTACTCTTGGAGAGATGGCCAAGGCACTCAAGAAGTCCATGGAACCGGTAAGAAAGATTATGTAGCATATCTATCGATAGAAGTGGCTTTAAAAGAATAATTTATTGATATGACAATTCTCTTAATCGATATGATGTTGATAACCTTCTGAATAGCGTTATGAGATGATAAAAAGAAATTGAATCTTCGATAAGACATCTGTCCCCCAACAGTTGTTACCAATGGGTCCCCATACCCCAACCTTCGGGGTCCATGTGACTTGGCCATTTAGCCCACAGAGAAGGTTGGGGGAGGAGACCCACTGGAACAACTGTTGGGGAACAGATGGTAGCCTCCCATCAAGGCCATCCAGCGTGTTCTTTAACGTGCACAGGGTATGGATCTCCCGCACACGGGGCCACGGCATAACGTCCCATCCGAAGGACGGCGGCCTTTCCAAGCCCATCGGTGTCCCCTACTGACCGTGGACATGGCGAGGAATTTTGCGGAGATAAATCTCAGCGCTGACCCAGCTGGGACTCGAACCTGGGAACTGCAGATTACGAGCCTGGCGCGCTACCGACTGAGCCACCCCGCCCCAATTTAATTTATGCAAACAGCATGTTATTTGTGTTAAATGGTATGTTTTTTGAGCAAAAAAATATTTTATTTATTTACATAATTTACATACATAAATATACAGTGAAAAACTCACTGTATATTTATGTATGTTTGTTAAATATGTAAATAAATGGAATATATTTGCTCAAAAAATAATAAAAATATAAAAAATTAATAATAATGTTAATATTTATATAAATAGTGTAATAACGTCAATATTTATGCTAAATAGCATAATAATGTTAATATTTATATTATAAAGTACATCGTACCAACCAGTGTATCAGCAGTATTCAGAAAATTGTCGGCTGATTAATATATGTGTGAAACAAAACAGGCAAATGACACTTAATGAAGGCGAAGTACGAAATAGAGAAGGAAATTAAAACTGAACATAATATGTGCGGGACAGAGCAGGAAATGAGCACTGAACGATGTACAGTCGCTCAAAAAAGTATCCGAACATTGTGGGTGATTACAGAATTCAGAAAAAATATCTGCCAACGATTTTTTTTAGAAATTAGTGATCTGGCAGCCTTCGTGTCACGTGATTACAGAATTCAGGAAAAATATCTGGAGCGTGTACAGCAACTATACACGCTCCAGTTACCGTTCACAGCAAACTGGAGCGTGTGCAGTTACTGCATACGCTCCAATTTGCTGTGAACGGTAACTGCACACGCTCAATATTTCCGTGAGTGGGCCCACACGATCCAGGTTTTTGTAAGCTCACACGATCCAATGTGCTGTGAACATTAACCGCAACCGCTCCAGTTTGCTGTGAACGGTAACTGCATACGCTCCATATTCATTGCATTACATATTCATACGCATTATACATATTAAAAAATATCCGAACACTACGTTTGATTACAGAATTCAGAAAAAATATCTGGCAACGATTTTTTTAGAAATTAGTGATCTGGCAACCTTCGTGTTTTTAGAAATTAGTGATCTGGCAACCTTCGTGTTTTTAGAAATTAGTGATCTGGCAACCTTCGTGTCACGTGACACGAAGGTTGCCAGATCACTAATTTCTAAAAAAATCGTTGCCAGATATTTTTTCTGAATTCTGTAATCACCCACAGTGTTCGGATACTTTTTTGAGCGACTGTACATAGTAAAGCAAAAAAAAAATTTCAGGACTCGCAAAATTAACGTATTAAAACAACACTACTCTCAAAGTACCCTTCTTGAGGTCGTAGTGCACTTTTGACATCGTTGGTACAATTCTGGAACTGTCACCGTTTCATCGTCATGGCACCACGTTCTGCATCACTCGAAGCACGTTCATTACAGGACAGCTTCGGAAAGTCCATCAACAGTCATCAGCGGTTCTTTTGAACGAGTTGCCGGTCATCTTCAAAGCTTTCGGATGTACATATGAAGAATCAAGGTCTTCCGACCTGGTCCTCATCTTTCTCTTCCCTCTATAATCTACGATGCCATTCTAACACAATAGTGCGAGATCAGAAACATTTACTCAATGATTAACAAACTTCTCTCTTCGTATATGTTACCGCTAAAGTGCAGAAATCAGTTATTCTACAGATTATCTAGGTATTGTGCAGATTAACTAGGGTGATCCGTTAACGTGCGGAAAATTGTTTCATTTCTCAAATTACCTAGGTAATCTGCAAATTACCTGGATAATCTGCACATTACCTACTAGGCACTCGTTAAAGTGAAAATAAGATCTTTGCTGGAACAACAGGAACGTTTCTGTACGCTTAAATTAACATAATGTTATTTATCTATTGTCCGAGAGTAGAGTTGAAACCAGGGTCATCCCTCTGTCAACATGAATCAGTCGTCCGAATTATAAAAAACGCCCCCAAAATGAGCAGGCCAAGTGAGAACGAATCATTTTAGTGATTCGTTATCAAGAATGAATCACTTTACCGATTCGTTCTCACTTGGCCTCCGCTCATCCGGGGCGTTTTTTATAATGCGGACGAGTGAATCACGTGACACGAAGATTCATATTCAAGAGATTCACCACTATGAGAGAAACAAACTTTTGAACTTTAACGATACGGAAGCCGTTAATGTGCACATTACCTAGGTAAAATGCGGAAAACTCTTGATTCCGCACGTTAACGGAGCAAATCAGTTAATCTGCAGATTAGCTAGGTAATGTGCACATTAACGGCTTTCGAGCTTTAGCGGTAACAGATACATGAAACAAATCCGAAAAATGTGCGGAGCAACACGTGCGAAATAAAGTACAAGATTGCTGTTATGAACTATGTTGAACACATTTTGTTTTTTAATCAGTGATATTTAATAAGTGGCGTTCGACCAATTATAGCATCTTTTCTGTTGTAAGTAATGGCAATAGTTCGTATTAAAAATTAAGATTACTTTTAAATATATATTTCTTTTTATTTGTTAAAAAAAATGCTTTGATCAGTGATGGCCAAACTATGGCCATCTGTCAGATGCGCCTATATATAATGTTAATCCTGCCAGTAAAATATTTGTAAATCCAGTAAAAAACTTTAAAAAAAATTGAAAACACGATTGATGAGAGAAGAGGGTTTACAAAACAAAACTTTTCCACCTAATTTAATTACTTATTTAAAATAATCTGTTATATTAGCCTTATTATTATCATTATTTATATTATATTTTAATATTATTTATTTTAGTATTATTTCATTATTTAACATTATTAATATTATTTATTTATCATTTTTTTCATTATTTAGCATTTTAAATATTATTTACTTTAATATTATTTCATTATTTAGCATTATTAATATTATTTATTTTATTATTTCATTATTTAATATTATCATTATTTATTTAATTGTTATTTCGTTATTTAGTATTAATTATATTTATATTATTTAATTATTTCATTAATTGGTATTATTATTATCATCATCATCATTATTATTTAACAAATACACGTTCAAGCGGTACAACTCATTACAGGGGCTAATTAAGTAGCCAGACTATAACAAGGTTTTAGAACATCCTCCTAGAAGAACAATGCTGGCTAATTGAAATATAATTAATAAAGTTAAAAAAAATTAGAGTCCAAAAAGTATTCATAACATCAAAGTAATGAAATAGGCATTTAACATTTGAACAAATAGTATCTAATCTTCAAAACATAAGATTTCTTCCTGTTCGACAGTTATCCATCTCAAATAAGACTAAGAAGCTAGAGTTTAATGGGTCCAATCCCGTGGCCGAGTGGTTAGCACGCTTGGCTACTGATCTAAGGGACCTGGGTTCGAGCCCCGGAATTAGGCATGGATGTGTGTGTCGTTTTTCTGCTGGGGTCCTGCCATCCTCTCAGATCTCCTACTGTGGCATATAAACTGACAGGCTCCTGTCAGACCTCTGTGGCAAGCAGCTGCTTGAGGGGGTATTTATTATTTATTTAATCCAAGTATTCACCGAGTTCAATCCTGGAAGTCTTCGTAATTTCAAAATACATAATGAGGTATTTAGTATATAGTGATTAAATAGCACTGTAACGTCCGAAACGATAGGTATCTGTCATTCGGGATAAATAGTCCTGTTAAATGGGTTCAATCCAAACATTCACCGAAACTAATAATTATTATTATTATTGTTATTATTATTATTTATTTTATTGTTACTTCCTAAATTTACGTATTCATTTATACTTATGTAACTGTAAATTATCTTCCACAAACAGTTTTTTATTTTCGTGAATGAGTCAATATTTTTTCGCTGATTTCCACTGGGTTGGGTTGTTTCACCTCTGAGCGGCACTTTTTTGCACACCATGGGCTAAATGGCCAGGTCACATGGACCCCGAAGGCTCAGAGAAGGTTGGGGGAGGGGACCCACTGGAACAGTTGTTGGGAGACAGATGGTAGCATCCCGTCAAGGCCATCCAGCGTGTTCTTTAACGTGCACAGGGTATGGCTCTCCCGCACACGGGGCCACGGCTTAATGTCCCATCCGACGGACGGCGGCCTTTCCAAGCCCATCGGTGTCCCCTACTGACCGTGGGCAGGGCGGGGAATTTTGCGGAGATAAATCTCAACGCTGACCCAGCTGGGACTCGAACCTGGGAACTACAGATTACGAGCCTGGCGCGCTACCGACTGAGCCACCCCCGCCCCTGATTTCCACTGAAAATGCATATAAAACTAGAAAAATGTTAATAAAGTATAGCATCATATTAACACATTAAGGTGTATATATATATATACCCCCTTTAAAAATGCTAATAGTGGTAATAGAGACAAGAAATTCTCAAACTTATGTAGGCTTCGTGTATTTTTCAGGCAATTTTTAAAATATCTCTAAACGTGGGGGGGGGGGACT
The DNA here is from genome assembly GCA_038380435.1 of Ryuthela nishihirai. Classification (NCBI taxonomy): domain Eukaryota; kingdom Metazoa; phylum Arthropoda; class Arachnida; order Araneae; family Heptathelidae; genus Ryuthela; species Ryuthela nishihirai. Next base: position 66,795,433 of record JAWZYU010000021.1, on the reverse strand, counting down.
ATAATGGAAATCGATTTATTTATTTCTAGATACGTCCCCGCCTGTTGGCATGTGCGAAATATTTATAAATGTGACTTGGGTTGTTGGAATTGCAATTGTAAGATAAAATAAGTTAATAGAGAATCTGAGAATAGAACTTAACTGGCATAGTGGTTAGGCAGCTAGCGACTGTTCCAGCAAGGCAAACTTGTTGTGTTAGCTCTAACTAAGGCAGTGGTCAGCAGTGACTTCGGTCTTAGTAGGGCATGACCTTGTATGAGAAGGCCTGTATTAAGCTAGGAGTAGCTTCTAGGATTCTTCTCTGTCCTTATATGTCGCAAATCAAAAAAAAAAAACTATCAATTTATTTCATTCCGATTGGGAATTCAGATTCCAAAAAAGACGTTTCAGCGACTGGCTTGCAGTTTTCAAATGACCCGCGGCTTAATTATATCATTTATTTTATGTTTAATTCTTATGTTCTTTTTTTCGTAATAAATATGCATATTTGAAAATTTAATTGTTTATATTTTATATTTATAATCAATATTTATATCTTGAGTATAAAAAGACATAGTGAACTCCGGGCATTGGACAGAAGGAGACGAAGGAAAGGTCAGAGGGTTTCATGCAAGAGTTAAGTCTCTGGCCAGCGACACTTTGAAACATCCTCATCCGGCCTGCAGATGAAAATATATTGCTCATCCTTGCCCTAAATGTTAATGATGTGAAGGCCAATCTTAAACAGCGAAAGTAGGGTCATATCTGCCATGTATTTTTTTTTTTCTCCAGTATGATTTCTTTCCGCTAGTTATATTTATTTAAATATCTCCGCTCCAATAAAAAATCAATTGTGATGATTTAGGAGATGCAGCCCGTGGTTGCCACTCTGCTGCAGAAAGCCGGAAACAAAGTGACCGGATGGATGAGATCGGAAATCGAACGGACTTTGGCGATCATTATCGAAGGGATGTCTCCGCAAAGGGCAGCCGTGGCGATCATCGCTGGAGGGGCAAAGTAAGTCGCTTCTTAGAGAAAAACCATATCGCTTCTTTTACTTATGAGTGCCACTTCTTTTTCACATAATGGTGAGGTCACAAAGACTCCAAGCGCTCAGAGCTGGGTAGGGTACAGTCCTGGACACCTGTTGAGAGACAGATAGAAGCTTCTATATAAGGCCATTCAATGTGATTTTTTAACTTGCATAATGTAGGGCTCTCCTACAGAGTTGGTTCATTTACCTCTGAGCGGCACTTTTTCGCACACAATGGGCTAAATGGCTCCGAGGACTCAGAGCAGGGGGCGGGGGTGGCTCAGTTGGTAGCGCGCCAGACTCGTAATCTGTAGTTCCCAGGTTCGAGTCCCAGCTGGGTCAGCGTTGAGATTTATCTCCGCAAAATTCCCCGCCCTGCCCACGGTCAGTAGGGGACACCGATGGGCTTGGAAAGGCCGCCGTCCGTCGGATGGGACGTTAAGCCGTGGCCCCGTGTGCGGGAGAGCCATACCCTGTGCACGTTAAAGAACACGCTGGATGGCCTTGACGGGGGGCTACCATCTGTCTCCCAACAGATGTTCCAGTGGGTCCCCTCCCCCAACCTTCTCTGAGCCTTCGGGGTCCATGTGACCTGGCCATTTAGCCCATGGTGTGCAAAAAAGTGCCGCTCAGAGGTAAAACAATCCAACCCAAAGACTCAGAGCAGGTTGAGGGAAAGGGACCCACTGGAAAACTGTTGGGAGACATGATGGTACCTACCGTCAAAGCCATCCAGACTGTTCTTTAACGAGCACAGGGTATGGCTCTCTTGAACACAGTGCCATGGCTTTACGTCCCATCCGAAGGATGGCGACCATTCCTAGCCCACCGTTGTCCCCTACTGATCGAGGGCAGGACGGGATTTTGCGGAGATAAATCTCAACTCTGGCCCTGGCTGAACTGGAACCTGGGAACTAAAGATTACGACCCTGATGCGTTATTGAATGAATCACCACGCCCCCTACACAGAGCATGGGCTTAACGTCCCATACGAAAGACGGTGACTTTTGAAAGACCTTTAGGTTTCCCATTTTACACAGGTCGGAGAGCGGGTGTTGGCGAGAAAATCTCAATGCAAGCACGATTGCGATTCGAACCAGAAGCATAAAGATAGGAGCTTGGCTCGTAATACCGATTAAAACCAATCCCTATCCCTTTAGAGAAAGGAGAAAGTGATCAAATATATTTCTTAATAAGAAATACCAGTAGAAACTCTTGAAATATCCAAATTGTAAAACACGTTCTTCAAAGTTGGTTTTTATATAATTCTTTACTGTGAATTTCCATTACTTTTGGGAATTGAATGATCTTTCATTTGGCACGCAATTTGAATTATTTCCGTTTGATAATTACTTTAATACACCCAGTCCCTGACCAATAAGAATTCTACCAACACGGTTTTTAAAGTAGGGCTCTTTCTCGACTAACATGACTGGTCATTCGATTTAACACGATTTCTCAGCCACTTTTCTACAATCTTTTGTGTTATTTTATCTATTTTACCATATATGAAAATGCCTTGGATGCTATCCTTTGTCTTCCCTATCTGACCTATGCTTGTTCAAAATGTCAGCTTTGGTTGGTTTACCTCTGAGCGGCACTTTTTTGCACACCATGGGCTAAATGGCCAGGTCACATGGACCCCGAAGGCTCAGAGAAGGTTGGGAAAGGGGACCCACTGGAACAGCTGTTGGGAGACAGATGGTAGCCTCCAGTCAAGGCCATCCAGCGTGTTCTTTAACGTGCACAGGGTATGGCTCTCCCGCACACGGGGCCACGGCTTAACGTCCCATCCGACGGACGGCGGCCTTTCCAAGCCCATTGGTGTCCCCTACTGACCGTGGGCAGGGCGGGGAGTTTTGCAGAGATAAATCTCAATGCTTACCCAGCTGGGACTCGAACCTGGGAACTGCAGATTACGAGCCTGGCGCGCTACAGACTGAGCCACCCCCACCCCCCAGGTCACAAGGACCCCCAAGGCTCAGAGAATGTTGGGGGAGGGGACCCACCGAAACAGCTGTTGTTAGACAGATGATATCCTCCCGTCAAAGCCATCCAGCGTGTTCCTTAACGTGCACACGGTATGCTCTCCCGCACACGGACCACGGCTTAACGTCCCATCCGACGGGCGGCGGCCTTTCCAAGCCCATCGGTGTCCACTACTGACCGTGGGCAGGGCGGGGAGTTTTGCGGAGATAAATCTCAACGCTGACCCAGCTGGGACTCGAACCTGGGAACTGCAGATTACGAGCCTGGTGCGCTACCGACTGAACCACCCCCGCCCCCCTTCCAATAGGACTTTACGACCTGTTGGTTGTCGGCCTGAGGCTTGCGGTGTTGCAAGTTATGAAGATTTGAGTTTCGAGGAATTGAGTAATTTGTTAATATCTATAATACTATCCATGTATCAGAAACCCCCCTATTTTTGGGACTCAATTTTTGGCAAAAAGGGGTTCCTTATACACGTTAAAATACGGTATATGAAAATCACTGTCTCATAAGTAGAGAGACTCTTCTCAAGATTAATAATCATTTTGAAAATAATTTAAAGTCGACAATATGACAAGAAATGTTTTCTATATTATCAGCTTTATCGGTTGAAAATAATGTTGCGAAAGGGTTATGTCATTTTTGAATTTTTTGCAAAATCATCAAGAAAATTGCATTGAAATTTTGTCATTTGTTAAAATCTGTTGTTTACGTGCGATAAAGTGAATATTTAGTTCTGACAAAATTTTAGTGGCGTGGTAACTGGCAGTACTATGAGACTCAGCAATTGATACTTTGAAGTTGTCTTAGATCACAGATAAAGAGTCCTATTGATTACCTGCCAATCAACCTTTGATCTTTGAGAACTGTCATAGCATTAACTGCGCAATCTCATAATACCTTATGCAAGGGAAACATTTAATGCTAAACAGTTTTGATCAAAAGTGGTCAGCCATACACACTTTAGAAACAAATTCAGGAATTTTCTGAGATGATGGTCGTAAGCTAACGTTCGGCGCCGAGCCTCCCACTATGATTGTGTTGAGATTTTCTCCTCTAACCCTCCTTCTAGGGGGGCGGGGGTGGCTCAGCCGGTAGCGCGCCAGGCTCGTAATCTGTGGTTCCCAGGTTCGAGTCCCAGCTGGGTCAGCGTTGAGATTTATCTCCGCAAAATTCCCCGCCCTGCCCACGGTCAGTAGGGGACACCGATGGGCTTGGAAAGACCGCCGTCCATCGGATGGGACGTTAAGCCGTGGCCCCGTGTGCGGGAGAGCCATACCCTGTGCACGTTAAAGAACACGCTGGATGGCCTTGACGGGAGGCTACCATCTGCCTCCCAACAACTGTTCCAGTGGGTCCCCTCCCCCAACCTTCTCTGAGCCTTCGGGGTCCATGTGACCTGACCATTTAGCCCATGGTGTGCAAAAAAGTGCCGCTCAGAGGTAAAACAACCCAACTCAAAAGTGGTTCAGCCATACACACTTTAGAAACAAATTAAGGAATTTTCTGAGATGATGGTCGTAAGCTAAGGTTCGGCGCCGAGCCGCCCACTATGATTGTGTTGAGATTTTCTCCTCTAACCCCCCTTCTATTCCCTTATCGTTAATCTATTCCCCTACCCAGCACAGAGCAGTTGAAGTCCTTGTGCTTTTTAATCCATTTTGTGCACAAAGCGCCGTTCAGTGTTAAAACAACTCATCCTAGAAGATTCTGATTATTATTAAAAGACAATAATTAAAAGAATCAAAAAACGTCAAAGCATCGTATGTTTACTTTTTTACAGCAACAGAAACAAAGACGTGAGAGAATCCGCCGCCAAATTGCTGTCAGATATCGTTGAAAGACTTGGAGCTCAGCGCTGCCTGTCTGGACACGGCAACCTCACAGTTGAACTGTTGCCTTCGGTTGCGAACTTCCTCACTGATAACTCTCCCATCACCAGGTGAGAGATCCACTCTTGTATCCTATTTCGTAAATATCTATCTTCTAACACTTCATACCAAGATTGAAGTGTGAGTGGAAGCAGTTGAGACCTTGAGACTGCCCAGTTGAGACCTCGAGACTGCCCAGTTCAGACATCTATGATCCTTGCAAGTGATTGATTTACAGAATTGTCATTTCCTTGTCAATTAGCCAATAGTGTCATGAATCAACAATTGCATCATAGATCATTGGTTGACTGAAAAAGTGGTTAATAGCTTAATCAACCAATGATCTACGAGAATCGTCGTTTCGTCAATCGTTCAGTTTCACTGTCTCAATGGGGCGGGGGTGGCTCAGTCGGTAGCGCGCCAGGCTCGTAATCTGTAGTTCCAAGGTTGGAGTCCCAGCTGAGTCAGCGTTGAGATTTATCTCCGCAAAATTCCCCGCCCTGCCCATGGTCAGTAGGGGACACCGATGGGCTTGGAAAGGCCGCCGTCCGTCGGATGGGACGTTAAGCCGTGGCCCCGTATGCGGGAGGGCCATACCCTGTGCACGTTAAAGAACATGCTGGATGGCCTTGACGGGAGACTACCATCTGTCTCCCAACAGCTGTTCCAGTGGGTCCACTCCCCCAACCTTCTCTGAGCATTCGGGTCCATGTGACCTGGCCATTTAGCCCACGGTGTGCAAAAAAGTGCCGCTCAGAGGTAAAACAACCCAACCCACTGTCTCAATTGCTTCCACTATGCTTTGCCCCTGCTTTATACAGTCAGCTTTCAGCACCGTGGCTGACTTACGTGAGTTCAGATAACAAGAGACCACCTCATATGAATATCTATCCCAAAAAAGACAAAAATCCTCAATAAAAATGTGCGAGTAGTAGAGGATTCACCCCAGAAACAAAAGTAGATATCACCAGAAGCCCCCGACATAGGAAGAACTATGATCAGAACTCTTCTACGCAATAGAAAGACACTAGCAAAGCTCTCATCCAAAAATAAAAGGTTCCATCGTAACACATATGACTTACCCCAAAACAAATTTTAACGTTATGCTGATGATTATGATATTAGACCACAGAGATCTGACAGGAGCCTTTCAGTTTATATGCCATAGTAGAAGGTCTTGTGAGGATGGCAGGACCTCAGGAACGTGTACAGCAACTGTACACGCTCCAGTTACCGTTCACAGCAAACTGGAGCGTGTGCAGTTACTGCACACGCTCCAGTTTGCTGTGAACGGTAACTGCACACGCTCAATATTTCTGTGAGTGGGCCCACACGATCCAGGTTTTTGTGAGCTCACACGATCCAATGTAAATAAAATAAAAATAAATATCCTCTCAAGCAGCTCCTTGCCACAGAGGTCTGACAGGAGCCTGTCAGTTTGTATGCCATAGTAGAAGGTCTGAGAGGATGGCAGGACCTCAGCAGAAAGACGACGCAAACAGCCATACCTTACCCGGGGCTCGAACCCAGGTCCCTTAGATCAGTAGCCAAGCGCGCTAACCACTCGCAGGATTATTATAAGGAATGACCGTATTTTGTAAAAGTGTTATATAATATTGAATGATTAAGTAACGAAACTAACTTTGTTTAAAAAATGTCGAGGAACTCTCAAAGTTTCGTTTTATGTTCAACAGACTTCAAGGTAAGGTATAATTTTGGCGTGATGTTCAACTTTCGTCCATAGTCTCTTCAGTTTGGCTGGTGTAACGGTTGCAGTGATTCTTTTCCTTTAAATGCTAAAATAATAATAAAATAATCTTGAATTGTTCGTAATAACCAATGCATTTAATGTCCCCCCCCCCCTCAAAAAAAAAGTCTAATAGTATCGAAGCGTATGTGTGTCCTCTTCTCAACCTTTCTCTGAGCCCTTGAGGTCATGTGATCTTATCGAATTCAGCCCATATGTGGAATAAATTATCGTTGAGATGTAAAATAATTCAACCTACTAAAAGTTCGCAAATCTTGTATTTTAGGGGAGTATACCTTACATGCAAGCCGTCCCATGGCCGAGTGGTTAGCGCGCTTGGCTACTGATCTAAGGGACCTGGGTTCGAGCCCCGGGTAAGGCATGGCTGTTTGTGTCGTTTCTCTGCTGAGGTCCTGCCATCCTCTCAGACCTTCTACTATGGCATATAAACTGACAGGCTCCTGTCAGACCTCTGTGGCAAGCAGCTGCTTGAGGAGGTATTTATTTATTTTTTATTATACCTTACATAGCCGTCCCATGGCCGAGTGGTTAGCGCGCTTGGCTACTGATCTAAGGGACTCTGGGTTCGAGCCCCGGGTAAAGGCATGGATGTATGTGTCGTTTTTCTGCTGAGGTCCTGCCATCCTCTCAGATCTTCTACTTTGGCATATAAACTGACAGGCTCCTGTCAGACCTCTGTGGCAAGCAGCTGCTTGAGGGGGTATTTATTTATTTATTTATTTATACCTTACATTCAGACGTTACAGATTCCGTAATCGTAACGCTTGGTGATGCTTCATGAAAATGCATTTTACGTTAATTAATGATCTAAGCATTTGAGTAAGCTTATGCAATTTCAATTTGCAATTCTAATTTCTTCAATATTTTCTCCTATCAGATATTATGGACGGAAGATTTTCAACGTCTTGATCACGTGTCGAGACTTCAACAAAGTCATCTGTCGATATTTGCCGCATCACGTCATTTCCAATATCAACAAAATCCTCGAATGTATTAAAGATCAGGTAAGCACAAACAGATAGAAAAGTAAAAGCGGCAATATAAAAGCTTTCAACATAGCAATATTAAAGTCAAATTCGAATGGTAATAATAAAGTAGAAAAGACGTTACGCAATACTTCATTGGGTTGGGTTGTTTTACTTCTGAGCGGCACTTTTTTAGCGACACTACTATTATGCACACAATTGTCATATTGTTGTTGTATGGTCACAAGGACCCCAAGGACTCTTTGGGGCGGTGGTGGCTCAGTCGGTAGCGCGCCAGGCTCGTAATCTGTAGTTCCCAGGTTCGAGTCCCAGCTGGGTCTGCGTTGATATTTATCTCCGCAAAATTTCCCTGCCCACGGTCAGTAGGGGACACCGATGGGCTTGGAAAGGCCGCCGTCCGTCGGATGGACGTTAAGACGTGGTCCCGTGTGCGGGAGAGCCATACCCTGTGCACGTTAAAGAACACGCTGGATGGCCTTGACGGAAGACTACCATCTGTCTCCCAACAGCTGTTCCAGTGGGTCCCCTCCCCCAACCTTCTCTGAGCCTTAGGGGTCCATGTGACCTGGCCATTTAGCCCTTGTAGTAAATGCATCTGGCAACACAAAAATTTATTTAAAAAAAACTAAATATTTCTGAATAACAAAAAAAAATTTTTTTTGGTTTTAAGCAAATATTTCTCTTGTTTTGTAATTTTTTTCTTACTTTGAAAAAATTCCAGGCTTTTAGTCAATTGTGCTGAGTCAGGCAAGTCAGCTTTGGAATTTAAAAAGGAATCAATCACCAGAGATAGGTCATGTTATATGCCGGGTTAAATAGGGTTTAATTGGGAATTTTATGAAAATAATGTTAACAAATTTTCAAGCATATTGATTTTAATAAGCCTTTTTCAATGTGATATGGTGAAAAAAAAGATCGCACTATGCAATTAAGGTTTCGTTTTGGGAGACTTGATGAATAAAAATAATTAAATTATATATTTATTGAAAAGAGGTTTCCTCCCAAATAATATATAGTATTTAACCTGGGATATGATTTTTGTTTCTTTTAATGATTCTTTTCACTGTCGTGTGTTTTAAACACAGCCAGTGTTATATAAGGTGGCTTGGACTTTATATAAGGTGGCTTGGACTTTATATAAGGTGGCTTGGACTTTATACAAGGTGGCTTGGACTTTATATAAGGTGGCTTGGACTTTATATAAGGTGGCTTGGACTTTATATAAGGTGGCTTGGACTTTATATAAGGTGGCTTGGACTTCTCGCATTCACAGGATTTTCTGAACTGGTTATGAAATAGAAAAGAACTTCCTTGGCTGCTTTTTTTGCTAAACATTAGGAATTTTTTTTCTTTGGGTGTTGAAGTTTGGTGGTCTTGGCTGGGTGCAGAAGGGTTTGTGCACCAAAACAAATAAAAATAGTGTTGTATCGTCTGTGTGGCCCAGCCAAGGTACTGAGGGGGGGGGGGGGAGTTGCCTTTAAAATCATTCAATATCTAAACATAAAACTCATAATTTAAAAAAATTATATTTTTCTAGAGGGGGGGGGGGAACTTTCACCACGAGTTTAGGGAGGGGACATCTTCCCGAAATTGCCCTCTCACATGACTGCTGATTTCCGTAGGAAGGAAGTCTATTTTGCTGCTGTATCCAAGACATTCATTTTCAGAAAACAGTAGAAGCAAAGATTTTTTACTAAAAAAAAAACAAGAAATAGTATTGTATTGTTTTACCTCTGAGCGGCACTTTTTTGCACACCATGGGCTAAATGGCCAGGCCACAAGGACCCCGAAGGCTCAGAGAAGGTTGGGGGAGGGGACCCACTGGAACAGCTGTTGGGAGACAGATGGTAGCCTCCCGTCAAGGCCATCCAGCGTGTTCTTTAACGTGCACAGGGTATGGCTCTCCCGAACACGGAGCCACGGCTTAACGTCCCATCCGACGGACGGCGGCCTTTCCAAGCCCATCGGTGTCACCTACTGACCGTGGGCAGGGCGGGGAATTTTGCGGAGATAAATCTCAACGCTGACCCAGCTGGGACTCGAACCTGGGAACTACAGATTTACGAGCCTGGCGCGCTACCGTCTGAGCCACCCCCGCCCCAAGAAATAGTAAAAGAAAAATTACATATAGCATAATGGGATATTAAATAAAATATCCGTAACAACTTTTAAGTCAGCCTCCAGTGTAGCACATCTCAGAAAGATCGATAAATCAGCTGACTGAAAGTTCACTAACTAACAAAAATAAATAAACAGAAATGAATTTGCTTTCATATCCAAGACCTCATTTATTTTCAGAAAATGATACCAGATCAAAATTTTACTGGAAAAGTAATAAATGGTGAAATAAAAATTGACATATAGCCTACTGCGATGTTAAAATATCCACAGCAACAAGTTGTGGGCCTGCCATGTGATGTAGCATAAACTATGAAAAAAACAATACTTATTGCTCAGCCAAAAGATCACAAATTTACGAAAATAAATCTGCTGAAATGAAAACTATGGTTTAAATATAAAAAGTAAATACTAACTTTACAAAGGGTATCCAATATGCAGGTCCAAAACACTACATAGCACGCGGAACGAAGATAGCATGTGTCGACCATCTGCATCTTGTTTCCCTCGGTGAAGCCTACCTAATTAAATGCAGATGCAACCAGAATTTCTAAGAAGGAGGTGTTTACTTCCAGTTTCGATTTTAAGAGTGGGAAAGATGCATAGAATGCTGGGAAAACTGATAAAAATAATTTGGGAATATTGAAATAGGTTTATGACAGAAAAGAGTGTGAAACAGAAAAAAAAAATTGGCGAACATATTTTGTAATTACTTCCAAAATATACCGTTTTTAAAAATAGCAGGTCTGTTTTTTGGTATTTTTTAAACTTTCAAAATTTTAAGGAAAAATTTGTTGATAATAGTTCAAATCAAGCTTGTAAGCTTGGGTCAGAGGGTTGCTTTAGCATATAGGGACGTTAACGGGCAAATCGGCAATACCGTTTAGTGCTTCTGAGAAGTGGCAGTCAGATGGCTTCATAGAATTATTTATATTGTAGTATAAAATAATAAAGCCGTCCCGTGGCCGAGTGGTTAGCACGCTTGGCTACCGATCTAAGGGACCTGGGTTCAAGCCCCGGATTAGGCATGGATGTGTGTGTCGTTTTTCTGCTGAGGTCCTGCCATCCTCTCAGATCTCCTACTGTGGCATATAAACTGACAGGCTCCTGTCAGACCTCTGTGGCAAGCAGCTGCTTGAGGGGTGCAAAAAAGTGCCGCTCAGAGGTAAAACAACCCAACCCCAAGGACTCATTAGAAGGTTGTGAAAAGGGATCCACTATAGAGCTGTTAGGAGACAGATAGAAGCCTCCCACCAAGGCCATCCAGAAAGTTTTTTAACATGCCTAGGTATATATGTATGTATGCTATAGGTGTGCCTTTCCTACACACGGAGCAGAGGCTTAAAGTCCATCCGACGATTTCCAGGCCCATCGGTGTCCCTTTTCTCACCGAAATATCAGGGTAGGGACAAGCGGAGATATATCTCAAAGTTGGTACAGTTGGGAATCGAGCCTGTGAACTACAGATTACGAGCCTGGGGCGCTACCGACTGAGCCACACCCGCCGCTACAGGGTGTGGGGAACATAATAATAATAACATCACAGTCATACTAAGTGGTTGTGTATAGCAAATGAATGGAATGAATGCTGATAACTAATTTAATGAAAAATCGGGGAGCACGTCCCCGGTTCCTCCCTCCCCCTCTTGCATCAGCCACTGTTTCCATCCCCACCCCCCTCTTGATCTGGCTTAAATCGGATTACCCCTGAACGGCACTTTTTTTTTCGCGCAATGGATTAAAAGGTTAGGTCACAAGAACCCCGAGGGTTCACAAAAGGTTTGAGGGAGGGGACTCACTGGACAGTTGTTGGGAGACAGATGGAAGCCTCTCTCAAGACCATCCAGCGTGTCTCGCAGCGTGTTCTGTGACGTCACAAGGTGTTTGCCTATTAGGGAGAGCCATTCTCCCGCATACGGTGCCACGGCTTAACGTGCCATACGACGGACGGCAGCCTTTCCAAGCCCATCGATGTTCCCTAGCGATTTCGCGGGATAAATCTAAATGCTGGCGAAGACGGGACTCGAACCTGGGAACTGTACATTAAGAGCCTGGCGCGCTACCTTCTGAGTCACCCCCGGCCTTCTGGCTTTACCGTAATTGAATAATCAATCCTTAAGCAAAAAAAATAAATAAAATAAATACCCCCTCAAGCAGCTGCTTGCCACAGAGGTGTGACAGGAGCCTGTCAGTTTATATGCCATAGTAGAAGGTCTGTAAGCATCCTTCTTCAAATTTAGAAGCTATAAAACACATATCCTTTTCTGTCACAACTTTGCAATTTGTACCAACCCTTAATTTCTTTTAAATTGATTTTTTTCTTACTTTCAGGGCCCTGGTCCAGTTCCCAAAGAACTAACGACAAAGCGCTGAGCCACGTGATTCCTTCGTGTTGCAACCATTCTCGTTGGCTAAACATCGAGAAAATTCATTTGTTAACGAAGCCAAACGTGCATCTGTCTTATGTATAAATTTGTCTTGTATTTTTCTGCGTTTTGTTTCTTTTTCTGTGTGGATGTGTAATAAATTACGTCGCTGTTTCCTAACGGTCGTGGTTTTTTTTTTGTCAGATTTTTGTATTTAATTCCTCAGTTATGATAACAGCAGAATCATGGATTTATCCATCTGTAAGAGTGAGGTGGGCCAGAGCATATCTTGTGAAAGAAAAGAAAGGTTTCGCCATCCTCACCCTTTCTTCTATGGCGTTTAAACTGACAAACTTCTGTCAGACCTCTGTGGCAAGCAGCTGCTTGACACAGAGCAGCTGCTTGCCACATTATTAAAGGTATTTGATTATTAAATTAATTACCCCCCTCAAGCAGCTACTTGCCACAGAGGTCTGGCAGGAGCCTGTCAGTTTATATGAAATAAAAATAAATAAATACCCCCTCAAGCAGCTGCTTGCCACAGAGGTCTGACAGGAGCCTGTCAGTTTATATGCCACAGTAGAAGGTCTGAGAGGATGGCAGGGCCTCAGCAGAAAAACGACACACACATCCATGCCTAATCCGGGGCTCGAACCCAGGTCCCTTAGATCAGTAGCCAAGCGTGCTAACCACTCGGCCACGGGACGGCGCCAGAGTAGAAAGTCTGAGAGGATGGAAGGGCTTCAGCAGAAAAACGACACACACATCCATGCCATACCCGGGGCTCGAACCTAGGTCCCTTAGATCAGTAGCCAAGCGCGCTAACCACTCGGCCATGGGACGGAATTTGTTAAATAAAAAAAATATACTGAGAATATGACGGGGATTTAGAAATTGGGTGCCAAAAATATATGATTTTAAATATATTACTTTTTATACGGTTAACTGAATGCCAAAAGTTCTCGAAACACTCTCGTATTGTTGTTCTACCAACTTCATTTGTGTGAC